>CM034619.1:35894247-37094247 GCA_020080225.1 Gynochthodes officinalis | reverse complement strand
AAAAAAGTTGACAATTCATCCAAAATAACTCATTGAGGCATTTTGTCAAACACATGATGTGCATGGTGAAAAACTTGAAATTTCACAAAATTAGCAAGCACCCTAGCCTAAAAATTTAACAAACAGCCCAAACAATCCCAATTACACAATATTTCATCAAATATCATCCATAGAAATCATATTTAAAGAAATTCAAAATCATCATTGTAATGAAATTTGAAAGGTTCAACCATACATACCTTGGATTCTTGGATGAATTTGATGGTGGAAATGTGTTTACAAAGGTGTTTGGATCACTTAAGATGGATTGGACTTGAAGAAGAATGTAAAATGCAAAATGTGGATGAAAGGTTTTGAGAAATTTGCAAAACCAAAGGAAAGAAATAAAAAAAATTGGGTTGGAAATGATAAGTGCGCCAACGGGTATAAAATGCGCCAAAAAGACCGCCTCTGCGCCAAAGAGACCGCCGCGGCGGTTAAAAAGACCGCCGCGGCGGTGTACTGTTCCGCAGGGGACCGCCGCGGCGGTTAAAAGTTTCGGGTTTGGGAATTTTTTTTTTTTATTATTTTTTTTATTTTTTTACATTTCATCCCTTGTCTTAGCAAACATGCAAACCACATGCATCAACCTCTACATCCACAAGAAACAAAACAAACACAACAAAAACAAGAAACAAAACAACACAAACCAAAACCAAAACCAAAACCAAAACAAACCAATACCAAACAAAATGAAACAAAATGGACTAAACTAAAACAAAAGGATACGCTTGGGTTGCCTCCCAAGAAGCGCTTGGTTTTAACGTCGCCGGCTCGACTCAATGCATTTCATCCTATTCCTTCCTTTATTCTTTTCCTCTCATGTTTGACCTCCTCTTCCAACAACATTCTTTTCATGCCAAACAAGGGACTAATACCCTTAATATCCTCAAGGGTACACCCAATGGGCTCTTTAAGAGTACTTAACCCCAAAAGCTTTTCTTCCTTTTTAGATTCCAAAGAAGATGATATTAACTCGGGCAACATTTCATGCTCTTCCAAAAATGCATTTTCCAAATACGGGGCAAAAGCTTCAACTCAAGTTTGGGTGGCTCATCGACGGACTGTTTTAGCTTATCTTCACCATCGGCCATGGCAACTCTTGGTCGATTTCAACCACTTCAAAGTCTTCCCATATTATTTCATAAATGGACTCATCTACAAAACAATTTTCAACCATCTCACGAAGTTGTCCATCTATTCTATTATCTTCTTCATCAAATTCAAGGAACTTTGGATGGAATAATTGCCTCCGTTGCTTGAGATTCAAAATAGTGAATATCATTAGCTAGCTGCCCATTTCTCCTCAATATTTTTCATCATGGTCTCGTGCAAGTTTAGCCTCATGGAATGGTCTTCTAAAAGCTTTTCCGTCTTATTTGTGGAACGTCTCATCTCAAGTTGGATTTCTTCAAGCTTTTTCATCATGAGTTCTTCAAAATCCGGTTTTCTGTCCATCGGATCATTCATTTGATTCTCAAATTCTGGAGTTTGCCATGATACATTAGAAAGCGATGGCCCCAATTGTCCGGCTTTGATTGCTTTGATCATTCCAATTTTGACCACCTCCTTGGTTGTTCCAACCTTGATTTCTGCTTGGTAGCTGCCATTGTTGCCCAGATTTGGTTGAAATGTCCTTGCGACCAAAATTATTCATGAAGTTGAGGTTCAGTCTGGCCCATCACATTGATCCGTATGGTGGTCTCCTTGGCAAAGTCCACATATTACGACCGGATTCAGTTCATCCTCACCTCCCATGAATTAATCCTATCGGTTAATGCAGCCAATTGAGCCCCAATGTTTGGGCGATATCAATCTCTAGGAATCCCCTTGTTGAAATTGGTAGCTCAGCTTCAACCGGGTAAGCACTTATACGGTTGTTGAACCATGGCTCTAATGCAAAAGCATTGAAATTAGGCTCTAAGAATTCCCCAAACAACCGTTCTCTTTGTTTTCCCTGTTCGGCCATTGAAAGTTAAAAATGAAAAAATATACAACAGAAACAACTCTTTCTAAATATATACAAAAACATAAAACTAACAAACAATTAGAACACTTTAAAAACTCAGTTTCGTTGCCCTTCCCCGGCAACGGCGCCAAAATTTGGTGAGCGGATTGGTGTGTGCAAAAGTGCGTCAAATTATAGCTCAAACTCACACAAATTACACCTAAACCTCACTTAATCAATTGTAGTAAAGCTTAGGGATCATTCTCCACAGGGAAGGGGACAAAACAAAATTTAAGTGCAACTAATTATTTGCTATCTACGTTAACTAATGCAATGATTTAGAAAGTGACATTTAACTAACTAAAACAAGGAAATAAACACATAAATGAGGAAGGAGGGTGATCCTTGGGTTCAATGCAAAGGTTTCGGTTACTTTGACTCCTAAGGGCAACCGAGTGTAGGGCATCTTAACTAAGTGGCTACATCCGTTCACTCCAAATCTCCTTTCGGTCTCATTGAAATTATAGAATGAGGAATCTCCTTTCGGTCTCATCCCCACCTAGAGCACATTAGCGCCTATGGCTTCCACACAACTCTAATGCACAATTCTAGCCCTAGATGTTTTAGCCAACTACTTCACATTCCCTAGTTCAAGTGTTTAATCTAAGAGAACCACCTATTTTTCACTCCACATCTCCTTTCGGTCTCAATGGAATTAAAGAATAGAAGATCTCCTTTCGGTCTCACTTCTACCTTTGCACACTAAAACCTATGGCTTCCACACAATTTTAGTGCACAATTAAGCTTATATGGTAGTTGTTTCTTTTCTCAAACACCTAAATCTAAAGAATGTTAGGTAGTTTTTCCTACTTTTGGTCCAAATTCATGTATATTCTAAAACACACACGAACACCAAGAACACACACTAAATGTGGCCACAATTCAATGCATGCTAATCATTAAATACAAGTAGGAAAACTTCAATTAATGCAAGCCCATCACTCTACAACCCACAAGGAATCAAAATAAACCTAATCCATACATCAAACACCAAGAATCACCCAATATAAATTAGCCTCTCATGGCTTCAAACAACCAACAATCATAAAGAGAATTAACCATTGGAAGCATAAGAAATTTGTAAGAAATACTTCCCTTAATCAAAAGATTGGTGAATCCAACAAATTCCACACTTAGCAAGCCAAAGCAAATCCAAAGATTGAAGTGTTGAAGAGCCACAAAATGCCAAACCCTAACCTCTTGGAAAATCCCCTCAAGATTGGGGAAAATGTGCAAATAAACAAAAACTAACCCTAACCCTATCCTACTTGTCTTGTTTCTGCAGAAAATGGGGTATTTATAGCCATAGGGACGTTGGGAGCAATTGTGAAGCTTCAAAACATTAGGGAGCAAAATACAAATGTTATTTCTTAGGCATACAGAGACCGCCGCGCGTGCGTTGCAGACGCCGCGCGCTCAAAAGTTTACGCCCAACATCTCTTTTTCGCGCGTTGTTCTGATTTTGTCAGTTTTGGTCCCTTTCCGTCAGAATTTGAAAAACTTTATTCATGAAAGTTTTTCCTCTCTTTCTCATCTTTCCATATGATTTTGAATCATCTCATTTGGACGTCTGAGTCAAGAGTTATGAGCTCTGGAAGATGGCTGATTTTTCTTCCTGTTTTCCTCTTCTTTGGTTCATGCCTTCTTCTGCTTTTGTCCAGTTTTGGTCCATTTTCTTTCGGAATTTGAGAAAACGCTCTTCATGAAAGTTTTAGCTCTATTCCTCATCTTTCCATAGCATCTTTAATCACCTCATTTGGACATTCTCATCAAACGTTATGAACTCCCGAAGATAACTGGTTTTTAACCCCTTTTTTCCTACAAAACCAATAAAAGATGAGAATCACAAATATAATGTGATTTCTCTAATAAACATGGCATATCTCAATAAAATCTATGTAAAAGCGTGAAAAACACATATCTAAGTTTATGAATATTTGATTCTCATCAAATACCCCCAAACTTAAACCATTGCTTGTCCCCAAGCAATTTTCTACGCATAACAACAATATGTGGAATGTATTCATTGAGACATGCATATTCAGATTCTCATCTAAATTTATTTTTTTTTTTTTTTAATTTTTTTTTTTTTATTATTAGTGGCAAGTACTAGCTTAATTAGGCAACCACTCGTCGCCCCATTCTACCGAACAATGCCTATTGAGAGTTTTAAGAAATGAAAACATCTTAATGTCTCCGAGTTAGACAATTTGTACGTAATAATGCAATGCATGACCCTCTTCTTTCTTGTTTTTCTGTACTAATCTTCACACATTAAGTGATGTGTGTGTGTGTGATGGAGGTAAATGTTCATGAACAATGCAATGCAAGAACTGAGTAGAGGTCACGAAATCATGCCACTAGTGTGCCCTAAAGTTGCATAGAAAAATTTCACTTCCTTGAAATCCTTAAGACTTTTTATTCCCTCTTTCCCCTAAGTTGTCATGCTACCATCTAGGCAATGTTCATTACATTTAAGCAACCATCATGACATTATACTTAGGGTACTTCCTCACTCATTTACAATTTTTTTTTTTTTTTTTTTTTTTTTTTTTGCCAAGAGTTTTTCCGGCTTTTTATACTTCTACCACTCATACGAGTTCACTTAAGGGACATCCCCTAAGAGCATTCTCATAGCGGAGTGGCAATTATTCAACAAAACTGTAAATTTCATAAGCAAAACTAATAACAAGCCTAAGCCATCTTCCAAGTTTGTGAAGTGAAATTCTATAACTTTAGGGTGGACTAGGGGCACTACATTTACTCGCAACCGCATCATAATCAATACACTACATCTCACAAACACTCCTCATTGACGTGCACTATAACAACACCATTTAATATGCAAAACTTTCCTCCAAATACAAGGAATCAAAAGACATGCATTACAAATTTCATGCCTATTCAGTCCAACATTTTTCTTCATTGACTAATGCTTTCATTTCTTTACTTCTCGCATGCATTCGATTCGGTAAAATGTTTCTTAAGTGGTGCATATTTCAGCCATTACTTGCCAACCATTCAAAAGTTCCAAAAAAAAACAAACAAGCAACATCTTGAATATTTCAATAAAGCCTCACTTTAAGCCAATTTCACTCATGAAATCTCATGTATTTTCTTCCTATAAACACCCCAAACTTAGGTTACATCAAAGCTTTAAGCTTCCACCCCAAACTTAAGATGAGCATTGTCCTCAATGCTTCAAAAATGCATGCATGAAGGGTGGGGCGGGTGGGAAAGAAGAAATACATGTTTTCGGTTGCAAAATTGTGAAATAACTTAAAGCATGTTGCATGATTGCGTATTCACACCTCCCCCAAACTTAAGATATGTTGCATGTTAAGCACTAAAACTAGGGGTGCAAAGTGTGATAGGCATAATTTACCAAAACTAATTAAAGAAAATAAATTAACAAAATGCAGAAAAATAAACTTTAAACCTAAATGCAATAACATAAAATAGAAAAGAGAATATTTACAAACTTCACGTCGTCCAAACTCAACTCAAGTGTCAAAACATCTAAACTAAGGATTGCACTTAAGAAGATAATGCCACATGAGAAAATTGCACACAATGGTTTAGGCATTGACATTTGATTACTCAATGTGTGCATGATGCTAGGCTTCAAAAACTCATCAAGTTTTTTTTTTTTCACTTAAAACTCAGTTTTATATGCAACATCATGTTAAGATTCATCAATGAATTTCTAGGATTTCAAATGATTACAAAAAAGTTGACAATTCATCCAAAATAACTCATTGAGGCATTTTGTCAAACACATGATGTGCATGGTGAAAACCTTGAAATTTCACAAAATTAGCAAGCACCCTAGCCTAAAAATTTAACAAACAGCCCAAACAATCCCAATTACACAATATTTCATCAAATATCATCCATAGAAATCATATTTAAAGAAATTCAAAATCATCATTGTAATGAAATTTGAAAGGTTCAACCATACATACCTTGGATTCTTGGATGAATTTGATGGTGGAAATGTGTTTACAAAGGTGTTTGGATCACTTAAGATGGATTGGACTTGAAGAAGAATGTAAAATGCAAAATGTGGATGAAAGGTTTTGAGAGAAAATTGCAAAACAAAGGGAAAAAAAGGAAGAAAAATGAGTTGGAAATGATAAGTGCGCCAACGGGTATAAAATGCGCCAAAAAGACCGCCTCTGCGCCAAAGAGACCGCCAAGGCGGTTAAAAGACCGCCGCGGCGGTGTACTGTTCCATAGGGGACCTTGCGGTTAAAAGACCGCCGCGGCGGTTAAAAGTTTCGGGTTTGGGAAATTTTTTTTTTTTTTTTTTTTTTTTTTTTTTACATTTCATCCCTTGTCTTAGCAAACATGCAAACCACATGCATCAACCTCTACATCCACAAGAAACAAAACAAACACAACAAAAACAAGAAACAAAACAACACAAACCAAAACCAAAACCAAAACCAAAACCAAAACAAACCAATACCAAACAAAATGAAACAAAATGGACTAAACTAAAACAAAAGGATACGCTTGGGTTGCCTCCCAAGAAGCGCTTGGTTTTAACGTCGCCGGCTCGACTCAATGCATTTCATCCTATTCCTTCCTTTATTCTTTTCCTCTCATGTTTGACCTCCTCTTCCAACAACATTCTTTTCATGCCAAACAAGGGACTAATACCCTTAATATCCTCAAGGGTACACCCAATGGCCTCTTTAAGAGTACTTAACCCCAAAAGCTTTTCTTCCTTTTTAGATTCCAAAGAAGATGATATTAACTCGGGCAACATTTCATGCTCATCCAAAATGCATTTTCCAAATCTGGGGCAAAAGCTTCAACTCAAGTTTGGGTGGCTCATCGACGACTGTTTTAGCTTATCTTCACCATCGGCCCAGCAACTCTTGGTCGATTTCAACCACTTCAAAGTCTTCCCATATTATTTCATAAATGGACTCATCTACAAAACAATTTTCAACCATCTCACGGTTGTCCATCTATTCTATTATCTTCTTCATCAAATTCAAGGGAACTTTGGATGGAATAATTGCCTCCGTTGCTTGAGATTCAAAATAGTGAATATCATTAGCTAGCTGCCCAGATTTCTCCTCAATATTTTTCATCATGGTCTCGTGCAAGTTTAGCCTCATGGAATGGTCTTCTAAAAGCTTTTCCGTCTTATTTGTGGAACGTCTCATCTCAAGTCGGATTTCTTCAAGCTTTTTCATCATGAGTTCTTCAAAATTCGGTTTTTACATCCATCGGATCATTCATTTGATTCTCAAATTCTGGAGTTGCCATGATACATTAGAAAGCGATGGCCCGAATTGTCCGGCTTTGATTGCTTTGATCATTCCAATTTTGACCACCTCCTTGGTTGTTCCAACCTTGATTTCTGCTTAGTAGCTGCCATTGTTGCCCGATTTTGGTTGAAATGTCCTTGTCACCAAAATTATTCATGAAGTTGAGGTTGATCTGGCCCGATCCACATTGATCCGTATGGTGGTCTCCTTGGCAAAGTCCACATATTAAGACCGGATTCCATTCATCCTCACCTCCCATGAATTAATCCTATCGGTTAATCGCACCCAATTGAGCCCCAATGTTTGGGCCGATATCAATCTCTAGGAATCCCCCTTGTTGAAATTGGTAGCTCTCCTTCAACCTGTAAGCACTTATACGGTTGTTGAACCATGGCTCTAATGCAAAAGCATTGAAATTAGGCTCTAAGAATTCCCCAAACAACCGTTCTCTTTGTTTTCCTGTTCGCCATTGAAAGTTAAAAATGAAAAAATATACAATGAAACAACTCTTTCTAAATATATACAAAAACATAAAACTAACAAACAATTAGAACACTTTAAAAACTTCAGTTTAGTTGCCCTTCCCAAACAGCGCCAAAATTTGGTGAGCGGATTCGGTGTGTGCAAAAGTGCGTCAAATTATAGCTCAAACTCACACAAATTACACCTAAACCTCACTTAATCAATTGTAGTAAAGCTTAGGGATCATTCTCCACAGGAAAGGGGACAAAACAAAATTTAAGTGCAACTAATTATTTGCTATCTACGTTAACTAATGCAATGATTTAGAAAGTGACATTTAACTAACTAAAACAAGGAAATAAACACATAAATGAGGAAGGAGGGTGATCCTTGGGTTCAATGCAAAGGTTTCGGTTACTTTGACTCCTAAGGGCAACCGAGTGTAGGGCATCTTAACTAAGTGGCTACATCCGTTCACTCCAAATCTCCTTTCGGTCTCATTGAAATTATAGAATGAGGAATCTCCTTTCGGTCTCATCCCCACCTAGAGCACATTAGCGCCTATGGCTTCCACACAACTCTAATGCACAATTCTAGCCCTAGATGTTTTAGCCAACTACTTCACATTCCCTAGTTCAAGTGTTTAATCTAAGAGAACCACCTATTTTTCACTCCACATCTCCTTTCGGTCTCAATGGAATTAAAGAATAGAAGATCTCCTTTCGGTCTCACTTCTACCTTTGCACACTAAAACCTATGGCTTCCACACAATTTTAGTGCACAATTAAACATATGGTAGTTGTTTCTTTCTCAAACACCTAAATCTAAAGAATGTTAGGTAGTTTTCCTACTTTTGGTCCAAATTCATGTATATTCTAAAACACACACGAACACCAAGAACACACACTAAATGTGGCCACAATTCAATGCATGCTAATCATTAAATACAAGTAGGAAAACTTCAATTAATGCAAGCCCATCACTCTACAACCCACAAGGAATCAAAATAAACCTAATCCATACATCAAACACCAAGAATCACCCAATATAAATTAGCCTCTCATGGCTTCAAACAACCAACAATCATAAAGAGAATTAACCATTGGAAGCATAAGAAATTTGTAAGAAATACTTCCCTTAATCAAAAGATTGGTGAATCCAACAAATTCCACACTTAGCAAGCCAAAGCAAATCCAAAGATTGAAGTGTTGAAGAGCCACAAAATGCCAAACCCTAGCCTCTTGGATAATCCTCAAGATTGGGAAAATGTGCAAATAAACAAAAACTAACCCTAACCCTATCCTACTTGTCTTGTTTCTGCAGAAAATGGGGTATTTATAGCCATAGGGACGTTGGGAGCAATTGTGAAGCTTCCAAAACATTAGGGAGCAAAATACAAATGTTATTTCTTAGGCCTGAGGAGACCGCTTGGTCGTTCTGAACCGCTCAAAATTCTGCCAACATCTCTTTTTCGCGTTGTTCTGATTTTGTCCATTTTGGTCCTTTCCGTCAGAATTTGAAAAACTTTATTCATGAAAGTTTTTCCTCTCTTTCTCAGCTTTCCATATCATCTTCAATCATCTCATTTGGACGTCTGAGTCAAGAGTTATGAGCTCTGGAAGATGGCTGATTTTTCTTCCTGTTTTCCTCTTCTTTGGTTCATGCCTTCTTCTGCTTTTGTCCAGTTTTGGTCCATTTTCTTTCGAATTTGAGAAAACGCTCTTCATGAAAGTTTTAGCTCTATTCCTCATCTTTCCATAGCATCTTTAATCACCTCATTTGGACATTCTCATCAAACGTTATGAACTCCCGAAGATAACTGGTTTTAACCCCTTTTTCCTACAAAACTAATAAAAGATGAGAATCACAAATATAATGTGATTTCTCTAATAAACATGGCATATCTCAATAAAATCTATGTAAAAGCGTGAAAAACACATATCTAAGTTTATGAATATTTGATTCTCATCAAATACCCCAAACTTAAACCATTGCTTGTCCCAAGCAATTTTCTACGCATAACAACAATATGTGGAATGTATTCATTGAGACATGCATATTCAGATTCTCATCTAAATTTTTTTTTTTTTTTTTAATTTTTTTTTTTTTATTATTAGTGGGAAGTACTAGCTTAATTAGGCAACCACTCGTCCCCCCATTCTACCAACAATGCCTATTGAGAGTTTTAAGAAATGAAAACATCTTAATGTCTCCGAGTTAGACAATTTCAAGACGTAATTATGCAATGCATGACCCTCTTCTTCCTTGTTTTTCTGTACTAATCTTCACACATTAAGTGATGTGTGTGTGTGTGTGATGGAGGTAAATGTTCATGAACAATGCAATGCAAGAACTGAGTAGAGGTCACGAAATCATGCCACTAGTGTGCCCTAAAGTTGCATAGAAAATTTCACTTCCTTGAAATCCTTAAGACTTTTATTCCCTCTTTCCCTAAGTTGTCATGCTACCATCTAGGCAATGTTCATTACATTTAAGCAACCATCATGACATTATACTTAGGGTACTTCCTCACTCATTTACAATTTTTTTTTATTTTTTTTTTTTTTTGCCATGAGTTTTTCCGCTTTTTATACTTCTACCACTCATACGAGTTCACTTAAGGGACATCCCCTAAGAGCATTCTCATAGCGGAGTGGCAATTATTCAACAAAACTGTAAATTTCATAAGCAAAACTAATAACAAGCCTAAGCCATCTTCCAAGTTTGTGAAATGAAATTCTATAACTTTAGGGTGGACTAGGGGCACTACATTTACTCGCAACCGCATCATAATCAATACACTACATCTCACAAACACTCCTCATTGACGTGCACTGTAACAACACCATTTAATATGCAAAACTTTCCTCCAAATACAAGGAATCAAAAGACATGCATTACAAATTTCATGCCTATTCAGTCCAACATTTTTCTTCACTGACTAATGCTTTCATTTCGTTACTTCTCGCATGCATTTATTCGGTAAAATGTTTCTTAAGTGGTGCATATTTCAGCCATTACTTGTCAACCATTCAAAAGTTCCAAAAAAAAACAAAACAAGCAACATCTTGAATATTTCAATGAAAGCCTCAATTTAAGCCAATTTCACCCATGGAATCTCATGTATTTTCTTCCTATAAACACCCCCAAACTTAGGTTACATCAAAAGCTTTAAGCTTCAACCCCCAAACTTAAGATGAGCATTGTCCTCAATGCTTCAAAATGCATGCATGAAGGGTGGGGCGGGTGGGAAAGAAGAAATACATGTTTTCGGTTGCAAAATTGTGAAATAACTTAAAGCATGTTGCATGATTGCGTATTCACACCTCCCCCAAACTTAAGATATGTTGCATGTTAAGCACTAAAACTAGGGGGTGCAAAAGTGTGATAGGCATAATTTACCAAAACTAATTAAAGAAAATAAATTAACAAAATGCAGAAAAATAAACTTTAAACCTAAATGCAATAACATAAAATAGAAAAGAGAATATTTACAAACTTCACGTCGTCCAAACTCAACTCAAGTGTCAAAACATCTAAACTAAGGATTGCACTTAAGAAGATAATGCCACATGAGAAAATTGCACACAATGGTTTAGGCATTGACATTTGATTACTCAATGTGTGCATGATGCTAGGCTTCAAAAACTCATCAAGTTTTTTTTTTTTTTCACTTAAAACTCAGTTTTATATGCAACATCATGTTAAGATTCGTCAATGAATTTCTAGGATTTCAAATGAATACAAAAAAGTTGACAATTCATCCAAAATAACTCATTGAGGCATTTTGTCAAACACATGATGTGCATGAAAAACTTGAAATTTCACAAAATTAGCAAGCACCCTAGCCTAAAAATTTAACAAACAGCCCAAACAATCCCAATTACACAATATTTCATCAAATATCATCCATAGAAATCATATTTAAAGAAATTCAAAATCATCATTGTAATGAAATTTGAAAGGTTCAACCATACATACCTTGGATTCTTGGATGAATTTGATGGTGGAAATGTGTTTACAAAGGTGTTTGGATCACTTAAGATGGATTGGACTTGAAGAAGAATGTAAAATGCAAAATGTGGATGAAAGGTTTTGAGAGAAAATTGCAAAAACAAAGGTAAGAAATGAAGAAAAATGAGTTGGAAATGATAAGTGCGCCAACGGGTATAAAATGCGCCAAAAAGACCGCCTCTGCGCCAAAGAGACCGCCGCGGCGGTTAAAAAGACCGCCGCGGCGGTCTACTGTTCCGCAGGGAACCGCCGCGGCGGTTAAAAGACCGCCGCGGCGGTTAAAAGTTTCGGGTTTGGGAATTTTTTTTTTTTTTTTTTTTTTTTTTTTTACATTTCATCCCTTGTCTTAGCAAACATGCAAACCACATGCATCAACCTCTACATCCACAAGAAACAAAACAAACACAACAAAAACAAGAAACAAAACAACACAAACCAAAACCAAAACCAAAACCAAAACCAAAACAAACCAATACCAAACAAAATGAAACAAAATGGACTAAACTAAAACAAAAGGATACGCTTGGGTTGCCTCCCAAGAGGCGCTTGGTTTTAACGTCGCCGGCTCGACTCAATGCATTTCATCCTATTCCTTCCTTTATTCTTTTCCTCTCATGTTTGACCTCCTCTTCCAACAACATTCTTTTCATGCCAAACAAGGGACTAATACCCTTAATATCCTCAAGGGTACACCCAATGGCCTCTTTAAGAGTACTTAACCCCAAAAGCTTTTCTTCCTTTTTAGATTCCAAAGAAGATGATATTAACTCGGGCAACATTTCATGCTCTTCCAAAATGCATTTTCCAAATACGGGGCAAAAGCTTCAACTCAAGTTTGGGTGGCTCATCGGACTGTTTTAGCTTATCTTCACCACTGGCCACTGGCAACTCTTGGTCGATTTCAACCACTTCAAAGTCTTCCCATATTATTTCATAAATGGACTCATCTACAAAACAATTTTCAACCATCTCACGAAGTTGTCCATCTATTCTATTATCTTCTTCATCAAATTCAAGGGGAACTTTGGATGGAATAATTGCCTCCGTTGCTTGAGATTCAAAATAGTGAATATCATTAGCTAGCTGCCCCAGTTTCTCCTCAATATTTTTCATCATGGTCTCGTGCAAGTTTAGCCTCATGGAATGGTCTTCTAAAAGCTTTTCCGTCTTATTTGTGGAACGTCTCATCTCAAGCTGGATTTCTTCAAGCTTTTTCATCATGAGTTCTTCAAAATTCGGTTTTTTGTCCATCGGATCATTCATTTGATTCTCAAATTCTGGAGTTTGCCATGATACATTAGAAAACGATGGCCCCGAATTGTCCCAGCTTTGATTGCTTTGATCATTCCAATTTTGACCACCTCCTTGGTTGTTCCAACCTTGATTTCCTGCTTGGTAGCTGCCATTGTTGCCCCAGTTTTGGTTGAAATGTCCTTGCTGACCAAAATTATTCATGAAGTTGAGGGGTTCAGTCCTGGCCCAGTCACATTGATCCGTATGGTGGTCTCCTTGGCAAAGTCCACATATTACGACCGGATTCCAGTTCATCCTCACCTCCCATGAATTAATCCTATCGGTTAATGCAGCCAATTGAGCCCCAATGTTTGGGCCGATATCAATCTCTAGGAATCCCCCTTGTTGAAATTGGTAGCTCTCAGCTTCAACCGGGTAAGCACTTATACGGTTGTTGAACCATGGCTCTAATGCAAAAGCATTGAAATTAGGCTCTAAGAATTCCCCAAACAACCGTTCTCTTTGTTTTCCCTGTTCGGCCATTGAAAGTTAAAAATGAAAAAAATATACAACAGAAACAACTCTTTCTAAATATATACAAAAACATAAAACTAACAAACAATTAGAACACTTTAAAAACTCAGTTTCGTTGCCCTTCCCCGGCAACGGCGCCAAAATTTGGTGAGCGGATTGGTGTGTGCAAAAGTGCGTCAAATTATAGCTCAAACTCACACAAATTACACCTAAACCTCACTTAATCAATTGTAGTAAAGCTTAGGGATCATTCTCCACAGGGAAGGGGACAAAACAAAATTTAAGTGCAACTAATTATTTGCTATCTACGTTAACTAATGCAATGATTTAGAAAGTGACATTTAACTAACTAAAACAAGGAAATAAACACATAAATGAGGAAGGAGGGTGATCCTTGGGTTCAATGCAAAGGTTTCGGTTACTTTGACTCCTAAGGGCAACCGAGTGTAGGGCATCTTAACTAAGTGGCTACATCCGTTCACTCCAAATCTCCTTTCGGTCTCATTGAAATTATAGAATGAGGAATCTCCTTTCGGTCTCATCCCCACCTAGAGCACATTAGCGCCTATGGCTTCCACACAACTCTAATGCACAATTCTAGCCCTAGATGTTTTAGCCAACTACTTCACATTCCCTAGTTCAAGTGTTTAATCTAAGAGAACCACCTATTTTTCACTCCACATCTCCTTTCGGTCTCAATGGAATTAAAGAATAGAAGATCTCCTTTCGGTCTCACTTCTACCTTTGCACACTAAAACCTATGGCTTCCACACAATTTTAGTGCACAATTAAGCTTATATGGTAGTTGTTTCTTTTCTCAAACACCTAAATCTAAAG
Organism: Gynochthodes officinalis; assembly: GCA_020080225.1. Lineage (NCBI taxonomy): Eukaryota > Viridiplantae > Streptophyta > Magnoliopsida > Gentianales > Rubiaceae > Gynochthodes > Gynochthodes officinalis. Next base: position 37,079,835 of record CM034619.1, on the reverse strand, counting down.
AATGTTAGGTAGTTTTTCCTACTTTTGGTCCAAATTCATGTATATTCTAAAACACACACGAACACCAAGAACACACACTAAATGTGGCCACAATTCAATGCATGCTAATCATTAAATACAAGTAGGAAAACTTCAATTAATGCAAGCCCATCACTCTACAACCCACAAGGAATCAAAATAAACCTAATCCATACATCAAACACCAAGAATCACCCAATATAAATTAGCCTCTCATGGCTTCAAACAACCAACAATCATAAAGAGAATTAACCATTGGAAGCATAAGAAATTTGTAAGAAATACTTCCCTTAATCAAAAGATTGGTGAATCCAACAAATTCCACACTTAGCAAGCCAAAGCAAATCCAAAGATTGAAGTGTTGAAGAGCCACAAAATGCCAAACCCTAACCTCTTGGAAAATCCCCTCAAGATTGGGGAAAATGTGCAAATAAACAAAAACTAACCCTAACCCTATCCTACTTGTCTTGTTTCTGCAGAAAATGGGGTATTTATAGCCATAGGGACGTTGGGGAGCAATTGTGAAGCTTCCAAAACATTAGGGAGCAAAATACAAATGTTATTTCTTAGGCCGCACAGGAGACCGCCGCGGCGGTCGTTGCAGACCGCCGCGGCGCTCAAAAGTTTCTGCCCAACATCTCTTTTTTCGCGCGTTGTTCTGATTTTGTCCAGTTTTGGTCCCTTTCCGTCCAGAATTTGAAAAACTTTATTCATGAAAGTTTTCCTCTCTTTCTCATCTTTCCATATGATTTTGAATCATCTCATTTGGACGTCTGAGTCAAGAGTTATGAGCTCTGGAAGATGGCTGATTTTTCTTCCTGTTTTCCTCTTCTTTGGTTCATGCCTTCTTCTGCTTTTGTCCAGTTTTGGTCCATTTTCTTTCGGAATTTGAGAAAACGCTCTTCATGAAAGTTTTAGCTCTATTCCTCATCTTTCCATAGCATCTTTAATCACCTCATTTGGACATTCTCATCAAACGTTATGAACTCCCGAAGATAACTGGTTTTTAACCCCTTTTTTCCTACAAAACCAATAAAAGATGAGAATCACAAATATAATGTGATTTCTCTAATAAACATGGCATATCTCAATAAAATCTATGTAAAAGCGTGAAAAACACATATCTAAGTTTATGAATATTTGATTCTCATCAAATACCCCCAAACTTAAACCATTGCTTGTCCCCAAGCAATTTTCTACGCATAACAACAATATGTGGAATGTATTCATTGAGACATGCATATTCAGATTCTCATCTAAATTTATTTTTTTTTTTTTTTAATTTTTTTTTTTTTATTATTAGTGGCAAGTACTAGCTTAATTAGGCAACCACTCGTCGCCCCATTCTACCGAACAATGCCTATTGAGAGTTTTAAGAAATGAATACATCTTAATGTCCCGAAGTTAGACAATTTCAGCACGTGATATTGCATTGCATGACCCTCTTCTTTCTTGATTTTCTGTACTAAACTTCACACATTAAGTGATGTGTGTGTGTGTGAAGGAGGTAAATGTTGATGAACAATGCAATGCAAGAACTGAGTAGAGGTCACGAAATCATGCCACTAGTGTGCCCTAAAGTTGCATAGAAAAATTTCACTTCCTTGAAATCCTTAAGACTTTTTATTCCCTCTTTCCCCTAAGTTGTCATGCTACCATCTAGGCAATGTTCATTACATTTAAGCAACCATCATGACATTATACTTAGGGTACTTCCTCACTCATTTACAATTTTTTTTTTATTTTTTTTATTTTTTTTTTTTTTAGCCGCATACTTCTACCACTCATACGAGTTCACTTAAGGGACATCCCCTAAGAGCATTCTCATAGCGGAGTGGCAATTATTCAACAAAACTGTAAATTTCATAAGCAAAACTAATAACAAGCCTAAGCCATCTTCCAAGTTTGTGAAGTGAAATTCTATAACTTTAGGGTGGACTAGGGGCACTACATTTACTCGCAACCGCATCATAATCAATACACTACATCTCACAAACACTCCTCATTGACGTGCACTATAACAACACCATTTAATATGCAAAACTTTCCTCCAAATACAAGGAATCAAAAGACATGCATTACAAATTTCATGCCTATTCAGTCAACATTTTTCTTCATTGACTAATGCTTTCATTTCTTTACTTCGCATGCATTGGTCGGTAAAATGTTTCTTAAGTGGTGCATATTTCAGCCATTACTTGCCAACCATACAGAAGTTCCAAAAACCAAACAAAGCAAGCAACATCTTGAATATTACAATAAAAGCGCCACTTTAAGTCAATTTCACTCATGAAATCTCATGTATTTTCTTCCTATAAACACCCCAAACTTAGGTTACATCAAAAGCTTTAAGCTTCCACCCCAAACTTAAGATGAGCATTGTCCTCAATGCTTCATAAATGCATGCATGCAGGGTGGGACAGGTGGGAAAGAAGAAATACATGTTTTCGTTTGCAAAATTGTGAAATAACTTAAAGCATGTTGCATGATTGCGTATTCACACCTCCCCCAAACTTAAGATATGTTGCATGTTAAGCACTAAAACTAGGGGGTGCAAAAGTGTGATAGGCATAATTTACCAAAACTAATTAAAGAAAATAAATTAACAAAATGCAGAAAAATAAACTTTAAACCTAAATGCAATAACATAAAATAGAAAAGAGAATATTTACAAACTTCACGTCGTCCAAACTCAACTCAAGTGTCAAAACATCTAAACTAAGGATTGCACTTAAGAAGATAATGCCACATGAGAAAATTGCACACAATGGTTTAGGCATTGACATTTGATTACTCAATGTGTGCATGATGCTAGGCTTCAAAAACTCATCAAGTTTTTTTTTTTTTTTTCACTTAAAACTCAGTTTTATATGCAACATCATGTTAAGATTCACAATGAATTTCTAGGATTTCAAATGAATACAAAAAGTTGACAATTCATCCAAAATAACTCATTGAGGCATTTTGTCAAACACATGATGTGCATGGTGAAAACTTGAAATTTCACAAAATTAGCAAGCACCTAGCCTAAAAATTTAACAAACAGCCCAAACAATCCCAATTACACAATATTTCATCAAATATCATCCATAGAAATCATATTTAAAGAAATTCAAAATCATCATTGTAATGAAATTTGAAAGGTTCAACCATACATACCTTGGATTCTTGGATGAATTTGATGGTGGAAATGTGTTTACAAAGGTGTTTGGATCACTTAAGATGGATTGGACTTGAAGAAGAATGTAAAATGCAAAATGTGGATGAAAGGTTTTGAGAGAAAATTGCAAAAACAAAGGTAAGAAATGAAGAAAAATGAGTTGGAAATGATAAGTGCGCCAACGGGTATAAAATGCGCCAAAAAGACCGCCTCTGCGCCAAAGAGACATGGGCATTAAAAGACTGCACATGTGTACTGTTCATGAGGACCGCCACAAGTTAAAAGACTGCCACATGTTAAAAGTTTCGGGTTTGGGAATTTTTTTTTTTTTTTTTTTTTTTTTTTTTTTTTACATTTCATCCCTTGTCTTAGCAAACATGCAAACCACATGCATCAACCTCTACATCCACAAGAAACAAAACAAACACAACAAAAACAAGAAACAAAACAACACAAACCAAAACCAAAACCAAAACCAAAACAAACCAATACCAAACAAAATGAAACAAAATGGACTAAACTAAAACAAAAGGATACGCTTGGGTTGCCTCCCAAGAAGCGCTTGGTTTTAACGTCGCTGCTCGACTCAATGCATTTCATCCTATTCCTTCCTTTATTCTTTTCCTCTCATGTTTGACCTCCTCTTCCAACAACATTCTTTTCATGCCAAACAAGGGACTAATACCCTTAATATCCTCAAGGGTACACCCAATAGCCTCTTTAAGAGTACTTAACCCCAAAAGCTTTTCTTCCTTTTAGATTCCAAAGAAGATGATATTAACTCGGCAACATTTCATGCTCTTCCAAAAATGCATTTTCCAAATACGGGGCAAAAGCTTCAACTCAAGTTTGGGTGGCTCATCGATTTGCTTTAGCTTATCTTCACCATCGCCATGGCAACTCTTGGTCGATTTCAACCACTTCAAAGTCTTCCCATATTATTTCATAAATGGACTCATCTACAAAACAATTTTCAACCATCTCACGGTTGTCCATCTATTCTATTATCTTCTTCATCAAATTCAAGGGAACTTTGGATGGAATAATTGCCTCAGTTGCTTGAGATTCAAAATAGTGAATATCATTAGCTAGCTGCCCAGATTTCTCCTCAATATTTTTCATCATGGTCTCGTGCAAGTTTAGCCTCATGGAATGGTCTTCTAAAAGCTTTTCCGTCTTATTTGTGGAACGCCTCATCTCAAGCTGGATTTCTTCAAGCTTTTTCATCATGAGTTCTTCAAAATTCGGTTTTGTCCATCGGATCATTCATTTGATTCTCAAATTCGAGTTTGCCATGATACATTAGAAAACGATGGCCCGAATTGTCCCAACTTTGATTGCTTTGATCATTCCAATTTTGACCACCTCCTTGGTTGTTCCAACCTTGATTTCTGTGGTAGCCGCCATTGTTGCCCGGCTTTGGTTGAAATGTCCTTGCGACCAAAATTATTCATGAAGTTGAGGGGTTCACTGGCCCGATCACATTGATCCGTATGGTGGTCTCCTTGGCAAAGTCCACATATTACGACCGATTCAGTTCATCCTCACCTCCCATGAATTAATCCTATCGGTTAATGCAGCCAATTGAGCCCCAATGTTTGGGCCGATATCAATCTCTAGGAATCCCCTTGTTGAAATTGGTAGCTCTCACTTCAACCGGTAAGCACTTATACGGTTGTTGAACCATGGCTCTAATGCAAAAGCATTGAAATTAGGCTCTAAGAATTCCCCAAACAACCGTTCTCTTTGTTTTCCCTGCTCGCCATTGAAAGTTAAAAATGAAAAAATATACAACAAAACAACTCTTTCTAAATATATACAAAAACATAAAACTAACAAACAATTAGAACACTTTAAAAACTCGTTTCGTTCTTCCCAGAACGGCGCCAAAATTTGGTGAGCGGATTGGTGTGTGCAAAAGTGCGTCAAATTATAGCTCAAACTCACACAAATTACACCTAAACCTCACTTAATCAATTGTAGTAAAGCTTAGGGATCATTCTCCACAGGGAAGGGGACAAAACAAAATTTAAGTGCAACTAATTATTTGCTATCTACGTTAACTAATGCAATGATTTAGAAAGTGACATTTAACTAACTAAAACAAGGAAATAAACACATAAATGAGGAAGGAGGGTGATCCTTGGGTTCAATGCAAAGGTTTCGGTTACTTTGACTCCTAAGGGCAACCGAGTGTAGGGCATCTTAACTAAGTGGCTACATCCGCTCACTCCAAATCTCCTTTCGGTCTCATTGAAATTATAGAATGAGGAATCTCCTTTCGGTCTCATCCCCACCTAGAGCACATTAGCGCCTATGGCTTCCACACAACTCTAATGCACAATTCTAGCCCTAGATGTTTTAGCCAACTACTTCACATTCCCTAGTTCAAGTGTTTAATCTAAGAGAACCACCTATTTTTCACTCCACATCTCCTTTCGGTCTCAATGGAATTAAAGAATAGAAGATCTCCTTTCGGTCTCACTTCTACCTTTGCACACTAAAACCTATGGCTTCCACACAATTTTAGTGCACAATTAAGCTTATATGGTAGTTGTTTCTTTTCTCAAACACCTAAATCTAAAGAATGTTAGGTAGTTTTCCTACTTTTGGTCCAAATTCATGTATATTCTAAAACACACACGAACACCAAGAACACACACTAAATGTGGCCACAATTCAATGCATGCTAATCATTAAATACAAGTAGGAAAACTTCAATTAATGCAAGCCCATCACTCTACAACCCACAAGGAATCAAAATAAACCTAATCCATACATCAAACACCAAGAATCACCCAATATAAATTAGCCTCTCATGGCTTCAAACAACCAACAATCATAAAGAGAATTAACCATTGAAAGCATAAGAAATTTGTAAGAAATACTTCCCTTAATCAAAAGATTGGTGAATCCAACAAATTCCACACTTAGCAAGCCAAAGCAAATCCAAAGATTGAAGTGTTGAAGAGCCACAAAATGCCAAACCCTAGCCTCTTGGAAAATCCCCTCAAGATTGGGGAAAATGTGCAAATAAACAAAAACTAACCCTAACCCTATCCTACTTGTCTTGTTTCTGCAGAAAATGGGGTATTTATAGCCATAGGGACGTTGGGGAGCAATTGTGAAGCTTCCAAAACATTAGGGAGCAAAATACAAATGTTATTTCTTAGGCCGCACAGGAGACCGCCGCGGCGGTCGTTGCAGACCGCCGCGGCGCTCAAAAGTTTCTGCCCAACATCTCTTTTTTCGCGCGTTGTTCTGATTTTGTCCAGTTTTGGTCCCTTTCCGTCCAGAATTTGAAAAAACTTTATTCATGAAAGTTTTTCCTCTCTTTCTCATCTTTCCATATGATTTTGAATCATCTCATTTGGACGTCTGAGTCAAGAGTTATGAGCTCTGGAAGATGGCTGATTTTTCTTCCTGTTTTCCTCTTCTTTGGTTCATGCCTTCTTCTGCTTTTGTCCAGTTTTGGTCCATTTTCTTTCGGAATTTGAGAAAACGCTCTTCATGAAAGTTTTAGCTCTATTCCTCATCTTTCCATAGCATCTTTAATCACCTCATTTGGACATTCTCATCAAACGTTATGAACTCCCGAAGATAACTGGTTTTTAACCCCTTTTTTCCTACAAAACTCATAAATGATGAGAATCACAAATATAATGTGATTTCTCTAATAAACATGGCATATCTCAATAAAATCTATGTAAAAGCGTGAAAAACACATATCTAAGTTTACGAATAATTGATTCTCATCAAATACCCCCAAACTTAAACCATTGCTTGTCCCCAAGCAATTTTCTACGCATAACAACAATATGTGGAATGTATTCATTGAGACATGCATATTCAGATTCTCATCTAAATTTATTTTTTTTTTTTTTTAATTTTTTTTTTTTTATTATTAGTGGCAAGTACTAGCTTAATTAGGCAACCACTCGTCGCCCCATTCTACCGAACAATGCCTATTGAGAGTTTTAAGAAATGAAAACATCTTAATGTCTCCGAGTTAGACAATTTCAGCACGTAATAATGCAATGCATGACCCTCTTCTTTCTTGTTTTTCTGTACTAATCTTCACACATTAAGTGATGTGTGTGTGTGTGTGATGGAGGTAAATGTTCATGAACAATGCAATGCAAGAACTGAGTAGAGGTCACGAAATCATGCCACTAGTGTGCCCTAAAGTTGCATAGAAAAATTTCACTTCCTTGAAATCCTTAAGACTTTTTATTCCCTCTTTCCCCTAAGTTGTCATGCTACCATCTAGGCAATGTTCATTACATTTAAGCAACCATCATGACATTATACTTAGGGTACTTCCTCACTCATTTACAATTTTTTTTTTTTTTTTTTTTTTTTTTTTTTTTTTGCCAAGAGTTTTTCCGGCTTTTTATACTTCTACCACTCATACGAGTTCACTTAAGGGACATCCCCTAAGAGCATTCTCATAGCGGAGTGGCAATTATTCAACAAAATCAGAAATTTCATAAGCAAAACTAATAACAAGCCTAAGCCATCTTCCAAGTTTGTGAAGTGAAATTCTATAACTTTAGGGTGGACTAGGGGCACTACATTTACTCGCAACCGCATCATAATCAATACACTACATCTCACAAACACTCCTCATTGACGTGCACTATAACAACACCATTTAATATGCAAAACTTTCCTCCAAATACAAGGAATCAAAAGACATGCATTACAAATTTCATGCCTATTCAGTCCAACATTTTTCTTCATTGACTAATGCTTTCATTTCTTTACTTCTCGCATGCATTTATTCGGTAAAATGTTTCTTAAGTGGTGCATATTTCAGCCATTACTTGCCAACCATTCAAAAGTTCCAAAAAAAACAAAACAAGCAACATCTTGAATATTTCAATAAAAGCCTCACTTTAAGCCAATTTCACCCATGAAATCTCATGTATTTTCTTCCTATAAACACCCCCAAACTTAGGTTACATCAAAAGCTTTAAGCTTCCACCCAAACTTAAGATGAGCATTGTCCTCAATGCTTCAAAAATGCATGCATGAAGGGTGGGTGGGAAAGAAGAAATACATGTTTTCGGTTGCAAAATTGTGAAATAACTTAAAGCATGTTGCATGATTGCGTATTCACACCTCCCCCAAACTTAAGATATGTTGCATGTTAAGCACTAAAACTAGGGGGTGCAAAAGTGTGATAGGCATAATTTACCAAAACTAATTAAAGAAAATAAATTAACAAAATGCAGAAAAATAAACTTTAAACCTAAATGCAATAACATAAAATAGAAAAGAGAATATTTACAAACTTCACGTCGTCCAAACTCAACTCAAGTGTCAAAACATCTAAACTAAGGATTGCACTTAAGAAGATAATGCCACATGAGAAAATTGCACACAATGGTTTAGGCATTGACATTTGATTACTCAATGTGTGCATGATGCTAGGCTTCAAAAACTCATCAAGTTTTTTTTTTTTTTTTTTTTTCACTTAAAACTCAGTTTTATATGCAACATCATGTTAAGATTCGTCAATGAATTTCTAGGATTTCAAATGAATACAAAAAAGTTGACAATTCATCCAAAATAACTCATTGAGGCATTTTGTCAAACACATGATGTGCATGGTGAAAAACTTGAAATTTCACAAAATTAGCAAGCACCCTAGCCTAAAAATTTAACAAACAGCCCAAACAATCCCAATTACACAATATTTCATCAAATATCATCCATAGAAATCATATTTAAAGAAATTCAAAATCATCATTGTAATGAAATTTGAAAGGTTCAACCATACATACCTTGGATTCTTGGATGAATTTGATGGTGGAAATGTGTTTACAAAGGTGTTTGGATCACTTAAGATGGATTGGACTTGAAGAAGAATGTAAAATGCAAAATGTGGATGAAAGGTTTTGAGAGAAAATTGCAAAACAAAGGTAAGAAATGAAGAAAATGAGTTGGAAATGATAAGTGCGCTAACGGGTATAAATGCGCCTAAAAAGACCGCCTCACAAAGAGACTGGGCCACAAGGTAAAAAGACTGGCAAGTGTGTACTGTTCAGGGACTGGCCAAGTTAAAAGACTGGCCACAAGTTAAAAGTTTCGGGTTTGGGAAATTTTTTTTTTTTTTTTTTTTTTTTTTTTTTTACATTTCATCCCTTGTCTTAGCAAACATGCAAACCACATGCATCAACCTCTACATCCACAAGAAACAAAACAAACACAACAAAAACAAGAAACAAAACAACACAAACCAAAACCAAAACCAAAACCAAAACCAAAACAAACCAATACCAAACAAAATGAAACAAAATGGACTAAACTAAAACAAAAGGATACGCTTGGGTTGCCTCCCAAGAAGCGCTTGGTTTTAACGCCGCTCGACTCAATGCATTTCATCCTATTCCTTCCTTTATTCTTTTCCTCTCATGTTTGACCTCCTCTTCCAACAACATTCTTTTCATGCCAAACAAGGGACTAATACCCTTAATATCCTCAAGGGTACACCCAATGGCCTCTTTAAGAGTACTTAACCCCAAAAGCTTTTCTTCCTTTTTAGATTCCAAAGAAGATGATATTAACTCGGGCAACATTTCATGCTCTTCCAAAAATGCATTTTCCAAATACGGGGGCAAAAGCTTCAACTCAAGTTTGGGTGGCTCATCGACTGATCGCTTTAGCTTATCTTCACCATCGCCACCGCAACTCTTGGTCGATTTCAACCACTTCAAAGTCTTCCCATATTATTTCATAAATGGACTCATCTACAAAACAATTTTCAACCATCTCACGAAGTTGTCCATCTATTCTATTATCTTCTTCATCAAATTCAAGGGGAACTTTGGATGGAATAATTGCCTCCGTTGCTTGAGATTCAAAATAGTGAATATCATTAGCTAGCTGCCCCAGTTTCTCCTCAATATTTTTCATCATGGTCTCGTGCAAGTTTAGCCTCATGGAATGGTCTTCTAAAAGCTTTTCCGTCTTATTTGTGGAACGTCTCATCTCAAGCTGGATTTCTTCAAGCTTTTTCATCATGAGTTCTTCAAAATTCGGTTTTCATTCATCGGATCATTCATTTGATTCTCAAATTCTGAGTTTGCCATGATACATTAGAAAACGATGGCCCCAATTGTCCCACTTTGATTGCTTTGATCATTCCAATTTTGACCACCTCCTTGGTTGTTCCAACCTTGATTTCGCTGGTAGCCGCCATTGTTGCCCCGCTTTTGGTTGAAATGTCCTTGCTTCAAAATTATTCATGAAGTTGAGGGGTTCAGTCCCGCCCACCACATTGATCCGTATGGTGGTCTCCTTGGCAAAGTCCACATATTACGACCGATTCCAGCTCATCCTCACCTCCCATGAATTAATCCTATCGGTTAATGCACCAATTGAGCCCCAATGTTTGGGCCGATATCAATCTCTAGGAATCCCCTTGTTGAAATTGGTAGCTCTCACTTCAACCGGTAAGCACTTATACGGTTGTTGAACCATGGCTCTAATGCAAAAGCATTGAAATTAGGCTCTAAGAATTCCCAAACAACCGTTCTCTTTGTTTTCCTGCTCGCCATTGAAAGTTAAAAATGAAAAATATACAACGTAAACAACTCTTTCTAAATATATACAAAAACATAAAACTAACAAACAATTAGAACACTTTAAAAACTTCCTTTCTTCTTTCAAGAACGGCGCCAAATTTGGTGAGCGGATTGGTGTGTGCAAAAGTGCCAAATTATAGCTCAAACTCACACAAATTACACCTAAACCTCACTTAATCAATTGTAGTAAAGCTTAGGATCATTCTCCACAGGAAGGGGACAAAACAAAATTTAAGTGCAACTAATTATTTGCTATCTACGTTAACTAATGCAATGATTTAGAAAGTTACATTTAACTAACTAAAACAAGGAAATAAACACATAAATGAGGCTGAGGGTGATCCTTGGGTTCAATGCAAAGGTTTCTACTTTGACTCCTAAGGGCAACCGAGTGTAGGGCATCTTAACTAAGTGGCTACATCCGCTCACTCCAAATCTCCTTTCGGTCTCATTGAAATTATAGAATGAGGAATCTCCTTTCGGTCTCATCCCCACCTAGAGCACATTAGCGCCTATGGCTTCCACACAACTCTAATGCACAATTCTAGCCCTAGATGTTTTAGCCAACTACTTCACATTCCCTAGTTCAAGTGTTTAATCTAAGAGAACCACCTATTTTTCACTCCACATCTCCTTTCGGTCTCAATGGAATTAAAGAATAGAAGATCTCCTTTCGGTCTCACTTTCTACCTTTGCACACTAAAACCTATGGCTTCCACACAATTTTAGTGCACAATTAAGCTTATATGGTAGTTGTTTCTTTCTCAAACACCTAAATCTAAAGAATGTTAGGTAGTTTTTCCTACTTTTGGTCCAAATTCATGTATATTCTAAAACACACACGAACACCAAGAACACACACTAAATGTGGCCACAATTCAATGCATGCTAATCATTAAATACAAGTAGGAAAACTTCAATTAATGCAAGCCCATCACTCTACAACCCACAAGGAATCAAAATAAACCTAATCCATACATCAAACACCAAGAATCACCCAATATAAATTAGCCTCTCATGGCTTCAAACAACCAACAATCATAAAGAGAATTAACCATTGAAGCATAAGAAATTTGTAAGAAATACTTCCTTAATCAAAAGATTGGTGAATCCAACAAATTCCACACTTAGCAAGCCAAAGCAAATCCAAAGATTGAAGTGTTGAAGAGCCACAAAATGCCAAACCCTAGCCTCTTGGAAAATCCTCAAGATTGGGGAAAATGTGCAAATAAACAAAACTAACCCTAACCCTATCCTACTTGTCTTGTTTCTGCAGAAAAGGGGGTATTTATAGCCATAGGAAGGTTGGGGAGCATTTGTGAAGCTTCCAAAACTTATAGGAGCAAAATACAAATGTTGTTACTTAGGCCGCACAGGAGACCGCCGCGGCGGTCGTTGCAGACCGCCGCAGCGCTCAAAAGTTTCTGCCCAACATCTCTTTTTTCGCGCGTTGTTCTGATTTTGTCCAGTTTTGGTCCCTTTCCGTCCAGAATTTGAAAAAAACTTTATTCATGAAAGTTTTTCCTCTCTTTCTCATCTTTCCATATGATTTTGAATCATCTCATTTGGACGTCTGAGTCAAGAGTTATGAGCTCTGGAAGATGGCTGATTTTTCTTCCTGTTTTCCTCTTCTTTGGTTCATGCCTTCTTCTGCTTTTGTCCAGTTTTGGTCCATTTTCTTTCGGAATTTGAGAAAACGCTCTTCATGAAAGTTTTAGCTCTATTCCTCATCTTTCCATAGCATCTTTAATCACCTCATTTGGACATTCTCATCAAACGTTATGAACTCCCGAAGATAACTGGTTTTTAACCCCTTTTTTCCTACAAAACCAATAAAAGATGAGAATCACAAATATAATGTGATTTCTCTAATAAACATGGCATATCTCAATAAAATCTATGTAAAAGCGTGAAAAACACATATCTAAGTTTATGAATATTTGATTCTCATCATTACGTCATATGATGATGTCACCATTAGTTTCCTGAAAATAAAATATAAATTAAATTTTTGTTAAAAAAAAAAAAGGAAAACGGAAACTGCGGAGGTATGTATTAATTGTTAATTAACTGATTTGCTTCTAAAGCTTCTGTTAATTATTTTTCTATCTTAGAAAGTCCCCCAAGTTTTTTGTTCGGTTGCTACTGGTCCCAGATAGTTTTAGTAAATTATGTTATGGCCTAATAATTTTATAAAAATTGCATTAAATATTTTTCATATACTTCTCAAATTTCAAGAATAGTAGTCTAATATAATTCAAATTACTATACATATGATCAATGACTTGAATATATGATCAATAAATTGTTGTCTCATCATACTCATAAATCATATATGATTAATATTTGATAAAAATATATAAATGATATATTTTCATGTTGTATGTTTAAATTTTGTCAAATATTTATTATCATATATGATTTATGAGTATGATGAGACCACAATTTATTGATTTGATCTCTTGATAAAATATTAAATCAAATAGTTGCCTTCCATTATTATAATACAAACAATTCTTGTTAGGGCAACTTGTTGAGCTAATTTAAGTATGTCTTAATAAAAAAATGTTTTATGAAATAAGATTTCTGAATAATGGGTGTCATTTAACAAAGACCCTTAACTTGCTAAACTAACTCAATGTCATGTGTCTTTGAGGCAAAAGTTAAGAGACATATGATATGTGAATCAAAAGTTGATAGTCTAACTATCTAGGAATTACAAAATAAGTTGTAATTGGCAACTGTTACCTACTCATTAAAATTATTTTCAATTTGTTGAACTAACTCAAGATTAAAAAGAGTTAAAATGGGCTCCTAGCTCACTAAGAATTTTGTGAAAATTCTTAAAGAAATTAAGAGGGATATTGATTTGACTAAAATAAAATAGTGGAACCAAAACCAAAATTTGATCAAGTCCATATATATTTGGCATTTTGGTTTTGTATATTGCATAAATTAAATTCTTATTCTATCTTTATTTTTTATTATTGTAGAAAATGAATAATAATATGAATCTACGTAACATTTTGTTTGACAACAAACTCATTGGCCAAAAATTTTTGGGCTAGGTCCAAAATATAAAAACTGTTATTAGGCATGAAAAGTTATTTTATGTCCGTAATGGCCCTATTCCTGATGAACCTACTGCTAATGCTAATCAAGCAGCTAAAGATAAATATAAGAAACATCTAGATGATTTTGAAAATACATGTTGTATCATACTCATTTCAATGAGCCCTGAGCTGCAAAAGCATCATAAGAACATAACTGCCTTTACCATGGTTCAACACTTGAAGGCGTTGTATGATCAAAGGGCAAGAAGTGAGAGATTTAATATCTCCAATGAGCTATTTCATTGTAAAATGGTAAAAGGCTCCTCTGTGATAGTTCATGTGCTAAAAGTGATTGGTCTCACTAAAAGAATGGAGAAATTGGGATTTTTAATGTATCATCAATTAAATGTTGATTAGATTTTACAATCCCTACCTCCAAGTTTTTCCCAATTCTTGTTGAATTTCAACATGAATAGGGTAGAGACCTCAACACTGCCTAAGTTGATGGACATGTTTAAGGACGTAGAGAAGACTGTCAAAAAGGAAATGAATTGTGTGTTGTTAATTAGTTGAGGTATCTAACAAAAGAAAGTTTAAACCTGATCATAAAGAGACCAAGAAGAAAGGATCCAAAACAACACAAAAAGTCAAAAAGTCAAAGCATACTTGCTTTCATTATGGCCAAGATAGACATTGGAAGAGAAACTACAAGGCTTATCTTGATACCGTGAAGCAGAAGAAATTCAATTAAACTTCTACTTCAGGTATGTTTATGATTGAAATAAATCATTCTACTTCAAAATTAAAGTTTTGAGTATCAGCTACTAGATCTAAATCTCATATTTGTATAAATATGCAGGGTCTAAAGATAAGTAGACAATTGGATAAAGGGGAAATGGACCTATGTGTAAGGAATGGACCAAAAGTTTTTGCTTTAGCCATAGGGACATATGCTATTTCTTTACCCAATGGATTGTTTTTAGATTTAAAAGATTGCTATTTTGTTCTAGTACTTACAAATAATATTATTTCTATTTCATGTTTGGACATTGATGGTTTTGAAATAATTCAGAAGAATAAGTGTTGTACTTTTTACGGTGAAAATGTTTTTTACGGTGTTGGTTATTTGAATAATGGTATTTATATATTTGATCTAGATAGTCCAATTTTCAACATAAATACAAAGAAACTTAGAATTGATAATTTTAGAAATTCTCATTGCTGGCATTGTAGACTTGGCCATATAAATGAGAAACTATATCCAAATTATATAATGATGGTTATTTGGGCTCATTTAATTATGAATCATTTAAGATACATGAATCTTGTTTATTAAGAAAAATCGCCAAAACACCTCCTTTGGAAAAGGTGAAAGATCTATTGAATTAGTAGGACTTATACATTTTGATGTGAGTGGACCTCTATTAATTCTAGTTAGAGGAGGCTTTTCATACTTCCTTACCTTTACTGGTGATCGTTCTAGATATGATCATATATACTTAATAAATTATAAATCTGAAAAGTCTTTTAAAAGTTCAAAGAATATAAAAGTAAAGTAGAAAAAGAACTTCGTAAGAGTGTTAAGATACTTCGATTAGATCAAAGTGGAGAATACTAAAGCCTAGAATTTCAAATTTATTTAAAAAATAATGGGATTCTTTCATAATGGACTACTCCATAAACGCCACAATTAAATGGTGTATTTGAGAGATGAAATCGAACTTTATTGAATATGGTTCGTTTTATGATGAATCATGCAATTAAGTCTCCCTAAATAGTTTTGGGGATATGCCCTTAGTACTACCTTCTATCTTTTAGACCATGTGTCATTTAAAACTCTAGATTCTACTCCATATGAGATATGGTATAGGGAAAACCAAAATTAAATATTTAAATAATTAGGGATGTCTTGAATTTGTTAAGAAAATAGAATTAGACAAGCTTAATACAAACTTTGAAAAATGTTTCTTTGTGGGATATCCAAAAGAGACTTTTGGATATTATTTTTATAATCCCCTAACACAAAAGGTGTTTGTTTCAAAACATGCTATATTTTTAGAAAAAAGAGTAATCCGAGAAAAGGTAAATGGGAGCAATATAGAATTTGAAGAACCTCGAGAACCACAAATAAGGAAAGATGTGGAAATGGCTTTTGTGCTAGCACATGATAAAATCTAAATGAGTCGCATATACACCCGATTACATGTTCCTCGATGTTGATGACATACCTGAAGAGCAGGGAATTTCACAACATTTTTGATTATCTGTCTTGTATTTCTATAAGTTGTTTAATAGTTGACATACTGAATTGTACACATAATCAATTGGTTTAGATTGATATTAATGGAGTAAGAATTTACACCTCACAATGATAAAGGGAAAAGTGAAACTTAAAATACACAATCTGTACACAAGTCAAGTAGGATATATCAAGACTCAAAAGGTATGATGACATATTTATCATTAACAATGATGAACCCACCATTTAAAAAGAAGTCTTACTCTGATAAGAACTCTAAAAAGTGGCTTCAAGCCATAAAATGTGAAACAAAATCCATGCATGACAATAAGGTATGGACTTTAATCAATCCACCTTAAGGTATAAAACCCATAGGGTGCAAACGGGTCTTCAAAAATAAGACAAACGTGAATAGTAATATTTCTACCTAAAAAGCTAGATTGGATGATATAGATTACACACAAAAATATGGTATTAACTATGGTGAAACCAATTCACCAGTTGCTATGCTAAAATGCATTACAAGTTTACTTCTTGTAGTTGCATATTATGATTATGAAATCTGACAAATGGATCTTAAGATAGCTTTTCTTAATGAACATTTACAAGAAGATGTATATATGATACAACATGAGGGGCTTATATCAAAAAATTCTAATAAAGTGTGTAAGTTACAAAAGTGAATTTATGGACTTAAGTAAGCTTCCAGGAGTTGGAACATTTGTTTTGATCAAATAATCAAAAGTTTGGTTTTATCGAAAATGATGATGAACCTTTTGTATATAAAAGTATTAGTGGGAGTACTGTAATTTTCCTAATATTACATGTGGATGGCATATTACTGATGGGAAATGATATAACTTCTTCTTAATCAGTTAAGGTATAGTTGTTTAAAAACTTCTCCATCAAGGATTCAGGATAAACAACTTATATTTTGGGAATCAAAATCTATCCTGATAGATTCAATAAGTTGTTTGGTCTTTCATAGTTAACATATATTGATCAAATACTTAAAAAATTTAGGCTACATTTGGGTAGGCTTCTCATTTACAAAACTTAACTTTTCTTAAACAAAAATATAATATCCAAACACATTTTGATTTCAAAATTTAAAATTCAAAATTTCTCACTCAAATTGCTCTCACATAATTTTAAAAAAATTCCTTCTTATTTTTCCCTCCAAAACACTTTTCCTATCAAAAAATACTCACCAAAACTTTCACACATTCCAACCTAACTTTTCTCAAATACATCATTGTCCAAATGAAGCCTTAGTATGCATCAATTTAAAAAAAATTTATATTGCTTTCACATGAAATTCACCTTTCTAAGGACATATATCCAAAAACAAATATTGAAAAACATAGCATGCAAAGTGTTCCTTATGCTTCTGCTGTATGATCAATTATGTATGCTATGTTGTGTAGAAGACCATATATCTCCTATGCTCAAAGTGTTATAAGCAGATATCAAACTAATCCTAGTGATGTTCACAGGAAAGCAGTCAATAATATCTATAAGTACTTGAGAAGAACTAAGGATTTATTCTTGATTTATGGAGGGGCAGAGTTTAAAATATTTGAGTTCACTAATGCTGGCTCTCAATCTGATAAGGATGATAGAAGGTCTTAGTCTAGTACTTATTTACTCTAAATGGTGATGCGATTAGTTGGAAAAGTTCTAAACAAAATACTATTACAAATTTTACAACATAAATTGAATACATTGCTGCTTTAGAAGTTGCTAAAGAAGCTGTTTGGATCAAGAAGTTCATCTCTAAACTATAAGGGTTCCTTCAATTGTTGATCTGATACCCTTATATTGTGACAACAATAGGGCTATTACACAAGGAAAGGAACCAAGGTCTCCTCAGTGATCCAAATATGTTTTAAAGTGTTATCATTTGATCAGAGAGATCACTAGTAGAAATAAAGTAAAGATAGAAAAAATTCTTACAGAGGATAACATAATAAATCAATTGACTAACCTTTATCACAAAAGACACATGATAGTCATGTATCATCATTCGGTCTAACGCACATGAATGGCTGGTTTTAGTCATAGTAGGAAATTGGTTATGTATTTTAAAACAATTATATTTTACTTTTACATTCTATTCATGCAATGAAGATATAGCTTTTTATCATTTTTGAAATGAATACATTTGATGATAATGTCAATAGAATAATATTTATTATTATTATTGAATGTCTCTAGTCGAAGTATTAACAAAAATAAGGACATTGTTAATACAAATAGATTAGCATATATGGTGATAAATTGTTAGAGAACAATTTATTGGACTGATCTGATTAAATATTTTCATAAGATTAACTATTTGAATGCCAATAATATAATCTCTATGTAGCAGTAGTGTAAATGATCCTTAAACTTGAGATCTTAAGAGTATCGTCAATGTAAATTATTATAGTTTAATTCTATTTGTCTGTGATCGTGACTGGTTACATGTGTAATAGAAGCTAGGAATAATATAAAATATTAAAAGATAATTTATGATCAATAAAGGAATCACCACTTCTAATAGTAAGAAGAGATATCTCATTAATTGCCACTTGTTGAAATATCAACTCAAAATGTTCGCAAACGAGTGAATAATCTAAATTTATTTTTAAAGAGTTGAGTTTTAAGAACAAAAAATTATAATAATTAATGCATTAAGAGTTTGTACACATATCTTACTCTTGTACTGATTAGGAATATAGTGATATGAAAGGATATTAATTATACGGAATCTAACTTATTGAAACGTAAAGTCAATCACCTGACTTCTCCTAATTTTTGGATGGTCACGATGCTTGATTAAAGGCCAACTTTGATCTATAAACATGAATTAACTAATTATTGAATTAATGATAAATTAAATCTATTTAATTTTTCCAATCTTAGAATTCTTGTGACTTAATTGGCTTTAGTCCAGGTGGGAGTTTTTTCGTTTTTGTACTGAAACCAATTAATTCTAACATTATAATTTATATTTATTGTCAAATGAATTTACAGAGTCACACACATAAAAATTTGTTCTTGAATTAAAATGATTAAATAATTATATGATAAGTAACTCTGCCTATGCAAACTCCGCTTATGCATGTTTGCATAGCCTATTCGAAGCCAAGATAAAGTGAGGTGGGTGACGTCAAGCGTTGTTAGCCGGCTACAAAAAATAGCTATCTTTTATGAGATGAACCCAAAGGATATTTTGTTGGAGCGTACCCTTCTTAGCAACGCATTGCATCAGCGTTCGAATGTAGCAAAATATGAGCAAGGGTCTTTGCACCAAGTTAGACGAGTGCGAGGGGTAAGGAAGCTAGCCTGGGGCCATCATTCCCAGAGTGATGCACCACATTGCTGCTTGGGTGTGGTGAAAAATGAGCACGGGTTTTATAGGCGAGAGCGGGGGAAAAACAAGGCCTAGGGGGTAAGAATTCGACTGGGGAGTTGGAATATAGGAACTTGAATGGGTAAGTTGAGAGAGTTAGCAGATATTTTAGGTTGAAGGAAAATCAATATTGCTTGCCTGCAAGAGATTAAATGGGTTCGAGAAAAGGCTAAGTTGAAGGTACCAGATTTAAGTTGTGTCACACAGGCACAAAAAAGAGTGTGAATGGAGTTGGGATTATGATAGATAAATGCTACAGAGATAATGTTGTAGATGTTAAAAGGTCAGGAGATAGAATTATTTTGGTAAAGCTAGTAGTGGGAGAGTTGATTTTGAATATCCTTAGTGTGTATGGTCATTAAGTTGGATTGCGACTTACAAATGAGGATAAATTTTGGGAAGACCTAGAGGAGGTTCTGAGGGGGATATCGAGCGAGGAGAAGGTATTTATAGGAGGGGATTTAAATGGACATGTTGGGAAACATAGTGAAGATTTTGATAGAGTTCATGGAGGTTTTGGTTACGGGACTAGAAATTAGGCGGGTGAGAATATTTTGAATGTGACTCTAGCCTATGACTTAATGGTGACAAATGCCTACTTTAGAAAAAGAGAGTCACATCAAATTATTTTTCGCAGTGGCCAAAATTGTAGCCAAATTGACTTTTTTCTTACTAGGAGGAGGATAGGACCTCATATGCAGATTGCAAAGGTTTACCCTGAGATTGCGTAACTCACGCAACATAAGTTGGTGGTCCAAGAGGTTCAGTATAACGAAGTATGTAAAATGCAAAAAGTTGTTCAGAACCCAAGAATAAGATAGTGGAAACTAAAAGAGGAAAAGCAAATAGCTTTGAAGGAAATATTATTGCAAGAAGGACCGTGGCTACAGGAGGGTGATGTAAATGTGATGTGGAATGAGATGGCTAATTGCATTCAGAGAGTGGCAAGGAGAACCTTAGGGAAACAAATGCACAAAGCAAACTTGGTAGTGGAATAAAGAGGTACAGGAGGCAATTAAACATAAGAAAGAGTGTTCCGGGCATTTATATAAATGTCATAGTGATGAGAATTTACAAAAGTTTAAACTGGTGAGAACAAATGCTAGGAAAGCTGTGCGAGAGGTTAGAGGCAAGGTTTTCTCAGAGATGCACAAACAATAGGGAAGCAAGGAAAGAGAAAAAGGTATCTATAGGCTTTTAAAGATAAGGGGCAGGAGAAGTAAAGACTTGACGTAGGTTAGATGCATAAAAGATGAAAACCAAAAACTTTTGGTAAAAGAAGTAAACATTGAGAATATGTGGATGAGCTATTTTAGCAAACTATTTAATGAGGGTAGTGATGAAAGTGGGATAGATTTGGAGGATGTTTATGATGACTCAAACAGAAGGTTTGTGTGTAGAATTGGAGAGCAAAATGTAAAGGAGGAATTGAAGAGGATGAAGACAGGTAGAGCATTGGGGCTAAATGGGATCCTTATTGAAGTGTGGAGATGCTTAGGGGATGTAGCAATACGTTGGTTGACTAACATTTTTAATAGAATTTTCCAAACAAATAAGATGCCTAAGGGATGGAATGAGAGTATGCTTGTGCCTATCTATAAGAATAAGGGGGATATCCAGAATTGTGCCAACTATAAGGGCATTAAGCTTATGAGCCATACAATGAAACTGTGGGAGAGAGTTATTGAGCATCGTTTGAGAATAAGGACTAAGGTCTCCGTAAATCAATTTGGATTTATCTCGGGAAGATCTACCATGAAGGCTATTTTCTTGATACGACAGCTGATGGAGAGATATCGAGAAAAGAAGAGGGATCTACATATGGTATTTGTTGATTTTGAGAAGGTGTATGATAGGGTCCCAAGAAGGTTCTATGGTGGGTACTTGAGAAGAAAAAAGTGCTCTCAAAGTATGTAGAGGTTACGAAGGATATGTATAATGGTGTTACTACGTGAAGGCTTGTAATGGAAATCAAACTATTTTCCAATCACAGTGGGCTTACACCAAGGATCTGCTCTGAGTCCTTACCTTTTTGCCCTAGCTATGGATGAGTTGACAAAGGATATTCAAAATGAGGTGCCATGGTGTATGTTATTCGCAGATGATATTGTGCTTATTGATGAGACCAAGGTGGGGGGTAGAAGCTAAAATAGAAATATGGAGAAGCACGTTAGAGTCAAAAGGATTGATGTTAAGTCAAAATAAGACAGAATACATGAAGTGCAAATTCGACACGGCAAGACGTGAGGACAAAGATTCCATTAGTATGCTTGGATAAGAGGTACCTGAGAAAGATGTTTTAGCTATCTGGGATCAATACTGTAAAAAAAGAGTAGAGATTGATGAACATGTAAACCATAGAATCAGAGCAGGTTGGATAAAATGGCTTAGTGTAACAGGGTTTTTGTGTGATCGCAAAATCCCGATTAGGTTAAAAGGGAAATTTTTCAGAACAGCTATATAACCGGCAATGTTATATGGAGCCGAATGCTGGCTAGCAAAGAGACAACATGAGCATAAGTTGGGAGTAGCATAAATGAGGATGTTACGGTGGATGTGTGACAAGACAATGACGGATAAGATAAGAAACGGGGATATTTGACGAAGAATTGGAGTACCACCTATTGTAGAAAAAATGAGAGAACATAGATTGAGATGGTTTGAGCATATTCTTCAGCGACCTATAGATGCTCCGGTTAGAACAGAAGTTTGTTATAAAGAGCATGACGGAAAAAAAGAGAGAGGTCGGCCAAAATTTACGTGGGGAAAAGTAGTAAAATCAGATTTAGTGGAGTTGGAAATAGATTGGCGAATGGTTGGTAGTAGAACAGAGTGGAGGAAAACTATTAGTGTGGAGGAAGAGCAAAACTCTAATGATCCCGACTGTCTTTTATATTTTTAGCATTTTTATTTATTTGTTTATTTCTTTATCTATTTATTTTATTATATTTTCTTTATTTTATGGATACCACTGACCCCAACTAATTTGGGATAAAGGTGTTGATGATGAATTATATGATAAGTATTTGTATTCATTTATGAAATAATTAATTCCAAAAATCTTGTAATAAAAGTCTATTGTGTAAAGGTTAAATTTTCTCTTAAAATATTATGGTAATGTAAAAGTAATTTTGAGAAAAAAATTTATTTGTTCTTTTGAACAAATTTTTATACACGATTTTAATGGACTCTATGAAATAAAATATGTATGCATTTTGATTGTTCAGAACCGACTCTAACAAGATAGAACCTATTACGGATTTTATGTGTTTTGAATATATTCTATCTTGATAGCGTCTATTATACATTTTGGAGAGGCACAAATTTTTTATTTAAAAGATGACATCAAGTCTTGAATTAAAACATACTGATAGTGTATGTTCACAAAATTAACAAAAGAAAAGTTTTTTTTAGTATTGTTTTTTAAGGTACATAGTAATTCAAAAAAGATCCAACATATTGATTTGGTGTCAATCAATTCCAAGAGGACACAAAGAACAAGTTCGTGTGAATACCATAAAAGGAGAGGCGTTTTGTGCGGTTGTGATTAACAACCTTTCCATATCAAAGCTAGTCCACATCATAGGTAATTTATCTGATTTTGTGCATAAAAGTAAAAAATCTTATTGTGCAGAGGAAATCATTTTAGTTTATTCCACTGCAATGCTATCCTGGCAAGTTTGATTTCTCAACAACTGAACAATGAGATTTTCTTCTTTCGAAGAAAATGCACCTTTTTTAAGATTAGGCTACAAGTGATTAGCTCATCTCAGCTTGTTGTTTCCCCTACATCTCACAACCTTGAATTCCTCTAAGTAGCACCTTTTTCAAACAAAAATCAGAAAAATACCAAAAAAAAAAATAAATAAATAAAAAGTTGGTAATCTTGATGATGAGAACTAAATTGTAATATAGTATTGTTTTTGCAAGAACAGAAAGCTAATAGAATTCAATGAAGATTTTGTGAGTTAGAGAGAGAGAGACATAGCAGCGGGTGTGCAAAGAAAGTGATAAAACCCTCCTTGAATATTGATCAAAACACAATTCAATGGCAGAAGTAATTAGGGGTCAGAAAAGACATTGTTTCGATAAGTGAAGGGGAGACTGAAACAAAAGGGCTTAAAATGACATAGTTTTAATACCTTCTAACAAGGCAAAGAAAAAAAAAGTCACATACACTGTCCAACCAAAAATGAACAGTAGTCTCTATTCTCTCTTTTGTTACTATATAGATAACTATGCCTCCTCAAATGCCATCATCTAAAAAAATTCATGATATCTTTGGAACAAAAAATAGATTTTGATTGGCAAATATACCATATGTTGCTGCTTCTTAAATATTTCACATGTACATTGGAAGATACATGTAGTGCTCATTAACCCAAAGCTTTCTTTAGGACACGATCAATAGTAACTTAGTCCTAACAATATTTTCTCCTATGGTATTATTTGTAGAGTGCGAGGAAATTTGAGAATAATTCAAGCAGATGTAGGAGTTTATAACTTGAGTAAATCCAAGTTCTTTCATCTCTTACCTCAAAGAATTGTGGACATTAGTTACATATTATTGTTTTATGAGATGAGCCAAAAGGATATTTTATTGAAGCGTACCATTCTTAGCGACGTGTTGCATCGACGCTCGGATGTAGCGAAAAATGAGGTTGTTGTACTAAGTTAGACGGGTGCGAGGGGTAAGGAAGCTAGCCTGGGGCCATCATTCCCAGAGTGATGCGCCACATCAGTGCCCGGGTGTGGTGAAAAATGAGCCAGGATTTTATAGGCGAGTGCGGGAGGAAACAAGGTCCAAGGGGTAAGAATTTGACTGGGGAGTTGGAACATAAGAACTTTAACGGGTAAATTGAGAGAGTTAGAAAATACTTTAGGTCGAAGGAAAATCAATATTGCCTGCTTACAAAAGACTAAATGGGTTGGAGAAAGTGCTAAGGAAGTTGAAGGTACCGGATTTAAGTTATGGTACACAGGCACAAAAAAGAGTGTGAATGGAGTTGGGATTATGATAGATAAATGTTACAGAGATAAAGTTGTAGATGTTAAAAGGTCGGGAGATAGAATTATTTTGGTAAAGCTAGTAGTGGGAGAGTTGATTTTGAATATCCTTAGTGTGTATGCCCCTCAAGTTGGATTGCGAGTTACAAATGAGGATAAATTTTGGGAAGACCTGGAGGAGATTCTAAAGGGGATACCGAGCGAGGAGAAGGTATTTATAGGAGGGGATTTAAATGAACATGTTGGGCAACATAGTGAAGATTTTGATAGAGTTCATGGAGGTTTTGGTTACAGGACTAAAAATGAGGTAGGCGAGAAAATTTTGAATGTGGCTCTAGCCTATGACTTAATGGTGCCAAATACCTACTTTAGGAAAAGAGTCACGTCAAATCACTTTTCGCAATGGCCAAAATTGTAGCCAAATTGACTTTTTTCTTCTTAGAAAGGAGGATAGGACCTCATATGTAGATTACAGTGTCTACTTCGGAGAATGTGTAACTACGCAACATAAGTTGGTGATCCCAGAGGTTCGGTATAACAAAGTACCCAAAATGCAAAAAGTTGTTCAAAACCCAAGAATAACATGGTGAAAACTGAAAAGGGAAAAACAAATAGCTTTTAAGGAAAGCTTACTGCAAAAAAGAACTGTGACTACTAGAGGGTGATGTAAATGTGATGTGAAATGAGATAGCTTATTGCATTCAGAGAGTGCCAAGGAGAAACTTAGGAGAAAGTAAAGGGAACGGACAACAAACAAAGGAAACTTGGTGGTGGAATGAAGAGGTATAGAAGGCAATTAAACATAAGAAAGAGTGTTCCAGGTATTTATATAAATGTCATAGTGATGAGAATTTACAAAAGTTTAGACTGGCAAGAACAAATGCTAAGAAAGCTGTGCGAGAGGCTAAAGGCAAGGTTTTTTCAGAGATGTACAAACAACTGGAAAACAAGGAAGGAGAAAAAGGTATCTATAAGCTTGCAAAGATAAAGGACAAGAAAAGTAAAGACTTGACACAGGTTAGATGCATAAAAGATGAAAACCAAAAACTTTTGGTAAGAGAATCAGACGTTAAGAAAAGGTGGATGAGGTATTTTAGCAAACTATTTAATGAGGGTAGTGATGGAAGTGGGATAGAGTTGGAGGATGTTTATAATGACTCAAACAGAAGGTTTGAGCGTAGAATTAGAGAGCATGAAGTCAAGGAGGCATTGAAGAGGATGAAGACAAGTAGAGCATTAGGGCCAGATGGGATCCCTAGTGAAGTGTGGAGATGCTTAGGAGATGTAGTAATACATTGGTTGACTAATCTTTTTCACCAAATTTTCCAAACAAATAAGATGCCTAAGGGATGGAGGGAGAGTATGCTTGTGCCTATCTATAAGAATAAGGGGGATATCCATAATTGTGCCAACTATAAGGGCATTAAGCTTATGAGCCATACAATGAAACTGTGAGAGAGAGTTTTTGAGCATCATTTGAGAATAGAGACTAAGGTCTCCATAAATCAATTTGGATTTATGCCGGGAAGATCTATCATGGAGGCTATTTTCTTGATATGACATCTAATGGAGAGATATCGAAAAAAGAAAAATGAAAACATATGGTATTTGTTGATCTTGATAAGACGTATGATAGGGTCTGAAGAAAATTTCTATGGTGGGTACTTGAAAGGAAGAAAGTCCCCTCAAAATATGTAGAGGTTATCAAGGATATGTATGATGGTGTTATTACGTGCGTGAAGGCTTGTAATGGAAGATCAAGCTATTTTCTAATCACAGTAGGCTTACACCAAGGATCTGCTCTAACTCCTTACCTTTTTGCCCTAGCTATGGATGAGTTGACAAAGGATATCCAAGATTAGGCACCATGGTGTATGTTATTCGTAGATAATTTTTTTCTTATTGATGAGACCAAGGCGAGGGTAGAAGCTAAATTAGAAATATGAAGAAGCACGTTAGAGTCAAAATGATTGACGTTAAGTCGAAATAAGACAGAATACATGAAGTGTGAATTCAACATGGCAAGTTGTGAGGATGAAGATTCCGTGAGTATGCTTGGACAGGAGGTACCCAAGAAAGATGTTTTTAGATATCTGGGATCAATACTGCAAAAAAGAGGAGAGATTGATGAAGATATAAACCATAGAATCAAAGCAGGTTGGCTGAAATGGCGAAGTGCAATGGGGTTTTTGTGTGACCGCAAAATCCCAATTAGGTTAAAAGGGAAATTTTATAGAACAACTATAAGACCAGCGATGTTATATGGAGCCAAATGTTGGCCAGCAAAGAGACAACATGAGCATAAGTTGGGAGTAGCATAAATGAGGATGTTACGGTGGATGTGTGGTAAGACAATGATTGATAAGATAAGAAACGAGGATATTCGACAAAGAATTGGAGTAGCACCGGTAGCAGAAAAGATGAGAGAACATAGATTAAAATGGTTTGGGCATATTCTTTGGTGACCTATTGATACGAATTCTTACACCAAATGATAAGAAACCGAACCTATATCAGAGTGTTGGTCCTAGTATCGTCCTCTAGGCTGAACTAAGTCTTCCTTTAGCAATACACCAACTCCAACTTGTGAAGAAGGACCTTGCTTTTGTCCACTTGACAACCGAAGGAATTATCAAAGACCCAAGATGTGAACTTTGACTATCCTCGGAACCAAGAAGCACACACAAATTGTTGAGGGAAAGAAACTCAACAAGATAGCTTAAACATGAACCTAAGAGGCTATCCTCAAAGACTCAAAGTAAGTTCTAAACTAGAACTCAAAGAAAAGCTACAAAGCTCTCAAGTTTGTATTGTCAAAATTCTGTATTTCATTGTGGCTGAATGCCTCTATTTATAGTTTACAAGTTGTAAGAATTAAGAAAGCCATTCCCTAGTTGGATTAGCTTTTTAGGAAACTAACGAAAGAACTAATTACTAAAAAGAATAACTACTCTAAGAAAAAGGAAATAAAACAATAAGTAGTTGCCTAAAACTAATCAAGTGTATTGGCTGAATTCTGCTTGAGTAGAATTTTCCTATTTAGCTTTTGTAGATTTGGTAATTTCCTTTTAATCTTCATGGTCTTGACCGAATTCAGCTTTCTTACTCCAATTTGGAAGTTTCTCTAATTCTTCATGGCTATGGATTTGGTAACTTCTAAACTTGATTTTTAGCAAAATTTCAACTCCATACCATTGCCTATTTTCGGCCACTTCACTCCAAGTTTGACTTGGCATTTGATCCCTCATTTTCAATGCTAAGTAGAGTGATAATTTGTGATTGAAATTCAGCCATCTTAGCTGCCACTTGAGCTTCCAATAACTCATTTATTAGTGTCACCAGAGCAGCTTGCATTCTCTTAGTCCTCGACCTAGTCATAGGTCCTCCAATACCTTGCAATGGATCTTGTTGTGGAGTTGTAGGTGAACTTGCTTGGATGGATGTCTCGGCCCTCCTTAGGTTTCCATCACCTATAGATGCGTTGGTAAGAACATAAATTTGTTATAAAGAGCATGATCGAAAGTAAGGGAGAGGTTGGCCGAAATTTACGTGGGGAAAAGATGTAAAACAAGATTTAGTGGAGTGAGAAATAGATTGGCAGATGGTTGGTAGTAGAACAGAGTTGAGGAAAACAATTAGTGTGGAAGAAGAGCAAAACTCAAATCGTCTCGACTGCCCCTTATAGTTTTAGCGTTTTTATTTATTTCTTTATCTATTTATTTTATTATATATTTTTTTATTTTATGAATTTATATTCTTGAGTTCATCGACCGCCGACCCCAACTAGTTTGGGATAAAAGTGATGATGATGATGATGAGTTACATACTATTGTTTCTTCTTCCTCCTTGCAAAGTAATTCAAAGGACCCTTATTTTGTTGGCAATATCAAATAGAAAAATTTCCAGTCTTTGTTTTCTCCTTCTAATGAAACTTTTTCTTCTAATTTCTTTTCACCATTTGAAAATTTACTGTGAAAGGGTACCGAAATCATAAAGGCAATTGCAATAAAGAAATTGTTCTTACCAATTTTGACCTATGAGAGATTTCAGAAGAATGATCCAAGTTTTCTTCTTCCAATCCTTTCTGATTTGGGAAGCTATCACTATAAAAAAACAAACTAAAGAATGAGTGAAATTTAATATGGCATTACAAGCTATAGGTTGTTCCAAACTCCACACATGCTCGGGACTTGGATTCGAAGTATAAAAACTTAATCAGTCACAGAGAAAAAAAGGAAAAGAAACCTCTCATTTAAGATCCTAATAATATTCCACCTAGAGTTTGGTCTGAACATAAAAGGTCAAAAGATATCAAATAACAAAAAAAATTTAGGAGAACCCCAATTTCTTACAATTTGTTCAAAGATTATCCTTTTTAATCATCTTCAATTGGTCACCAAAACCCCAAGGCCAAAAGTTGTTGAATTGCAACATTAGAAATATTGCAAGGTCAAATTACATTAACAACGTCAGGTAAGCGAGTGTCATAGAAATTGACAATATCAAAATTTCTAAGTAAACCTAATAAGAAATCAAGAAATTCACCTCTTCAAAAGTTCAATCAGTCGAAACGGTCAGAGCAGTACTAAAAACTAGGATGATATTATCATAACTTCATAAATAAATTTAAATTATAAATATAACAATAATGTATTAACCTTCACTCTATTCATTCTAGCCTCAATAATTATATGTACATTATTGCCTCTAGCAGTTAAAGACATCTGGAAAGCTTAAAATTCAGCATTTAATATATCCTTCCACTAGCAAATCAATATTCTAAAAGTAGTAGAAACTTTCATAAATAAAAAAAAAAAGAAAAAAGTTGGAATTCAAAGCAGTAGAAACATTATTGATACCCAAGGCGAGTAAATTGAGTAAATATTATTTATTTTTTTCAAAAAAAAATATTGTAAATTTAAAAATTGTTCAAATATTACTGAAATCTATTTTGAGAAAATTGACTTTGAAGTTGATTATGGGAAAATTGACTTAATTAGTAATGAAGTTTATTCAATTAATTATTTAATTAACACCCTCATATTGAAATTAATATATATATATATATATATATATATATATATATATATATATATATAACAGAATTCCAGACATTAATAATTTTTTATAAATTATTGTTTATTATGTAAATTAATTTTTATAAACTTAAGTTTTGTTTAATGTATGGAAATAGTTGAAGATAGTATAAAATATTAAAATAATCATATATAAATGCTGAGTATGATTTTTTCTCCTATGAAGAAATCAAGCTTTTATGAAGAAAGAAAACCATTATAAGCATTTATAAAGAAATCAAATATTTATAAATAATCATATGAAGGATTTTTAGTAACTCTTCCAAACATTGGTCTCTCGAATCCTTTTTAGAACCGACACAAATTTCCCCAATTTAAAAAAAAAAAAAATTTAAGGCCGGCATTTTGCCGTTTCTTACTTTATTATTATTATTTTTTTAAATGCGCTAGAATTGACCCTTTAATAATCTCCACTGACTTCACCGTGTGTTTATGTGATATAAAATAGGAAAGTCTGAATTTAGACCAATCTTAGGAAAGGAGAGACAGAGGAAATGTTTTTGGCAATTTTGATTCCGCATAGGATTTGGTTTCGTGGGCTGTAAACAAAGTCTCGACTACCGCTTGTGTATTGAAAATCCTCACTAAACATTTTATTAGTAGGATTTAGTAGTAGGGCTTGACCAAGATTTCTCTTTCTTTGATCCGTTTCATACATCCTGTTAGGTTCTTCAATCAGCGCAGAAGATCGTCCGGAAGAAATCGATGCCATTTCTTCTCCGGATTGTCAAGGATAGTTTTTCAACTCAGGTTTTGGTTCTCCATAATTTGAACGTGTTTTGTCATCAATGGCTGCAGTAGCGTTGAAATGCGTTGATCCGCCTGTTAAGTGGTCCAATGGCGGCTCCTACACTCATTTTGGCCATACCATCAAGAAGTATAGAAACGACGACAAGAATTTTGCAAGATTCAACATTAAGCCGTCGTCCAAGGAAGTTCCAGGTCATCAGAAAAGAAGGGATGGTTATTCCAAGGATGGAGGGTCATTCACGAAAACTGCAGAGAACTCAGAAGCGATCAAAGTTCTTGGCCCGCTTTTCAAGCAAACTCAAGTACACCTCCGGGACCAAGTCAATCCTCCGCTGTTAAGAAAATCCACTAGTGGCACTGGCAGATACAACATCGTTGCTTCAAAAACTGGTTTAGGCTGCTTACCACTGCCGCAACAGAATGTCAACATCAGTAAATATTGGAAGCAGAGATATCTACTGTTTTCAAGATTCGATGAGGGCATAAAAATGGACATCGAGGGATGGTTTTCAGTGACTTCGGAAGCAATAGCCAAACATCACGCGATGCGCTGTGGTGGTGGAACAATAGTGGATTGTTTTACTGGAGTTGGAGGCAACGTGATCCAATTTGCACAGAGGAGTCAAAAGGTTATTGCAATTGATATTGATCCACTCAAGATTCACTACGCCAAACACAATGCAGCAATCTATGGAGTTGATCCCCGAACCATACACTTTGTTTTAGGGGATTCTATGATTTTGGCGCCAAAATTGAAGGGAGATCTCGTGTTCATGTCACCGCCTTGGGGAGGACCTGATTATAATAAGAGAAAAACGTTTGACATGAAGACAATGCTCAAGCCTTGCAATGGTCAGATTCTTTTCAATTTGGCGAAGAAAATTGCCCCGAGAGTAGTAATGTTTCTTCCAAGGAACGTAGATATTAACCAATTGGCGGAGTTAGCTCTTTCTGCTAGTCCTCCATGGTCACTTGAGGTGGAGAAGAATTACTTGAATGGCAAGCTCAAGGCGATTACGGCATATTTTAGGGAAACAAAATAGGGCTGTACACTACAAGAAAAATTGGATTTTTCCGACGGAAAATCCACCTTTCCGTCAGAAATTTGAGAATTCCGACGGAAAACCGTCGGAAATAATCCGTCGCAATAACGGTCGTCGCAAAAACATTTCCGGCGGTCAACCGTCGGAAATCGAACGAATTTCCGACGGATTTCCGTCGGAAATTATGAGAAGAAATTAAAGAAAATAAATTTTTCCGACAGAAATCCGACGGAAAATAAATAACGTTTTTTTTAAAAAATAAGTAACTTCCGACGGATATCCATCGGAAATTATTTAAAATTTTTTAAAAAATAAATATTTCCGTCGCAAAATCCAAAAATTCAAACACAAATTCCCAACAAAAACACATACAAAGCCAGAACAGAAACCAAAAACAACACCAATATTCAATCAGAAGCATTCCCATCAATCAGAAGCCAAAAACCAGAAAATTAAACATCGGCACGGAAATTTTATAAGACTAAAACAAGAGTACTTTGGACAAAGTCTCGGCCAAACAAAAAAAACTGATCAGGCAGTACTACAATTTGATAGGAAAAATCACAGCACAAATAGAGATACACTTGGACCAGAATTAAATTGCTTAATTACCAGAGTTGAAGTTAGGCAGGAACTCCACTTGCGGCTACACAAAGATTCTGGCAGAAAAGAAACAGAGACAGTTGCCCAAACAAATGCCACTGGATTCTTCCGAATACGACCCATTCTCAGTTTCATCTTCAATTAAAATATGCTGACGACTTAGACCTCACCTTGAAATTTATGAACCAAAAGTTTTTACCTCAGTACTGTTCGAAGTATCATAATCTTTCACGAGAAACAGGCATACTACCACGTTTTTCAACCTTCAGAAATGATTAATTAAACAGGATTCATCTGTATGATTCAAATTTTCAACCGAAAACATAAAAAACATGCATATAAATTGAACATGATTCTTTAATATATATATATATATATATTTTAATTAAGGTCTCAGAGATATTAACATAAAAGGATTAGAATCGGACCTGCGCGATCGTGCTCGTAGATTCGACGAATAGAGATCCAATAGCCGGCCGCCTGGTTAAAGAGAAAAGACAGAAACATACTATTCATTAAAAACGAAACTACTCCATGGATGGTCAAGCTTCGGCTCTATCTTACAGTTAAAAGAAGCTGATGCGGACGCCATGACTCGTTAAAAGAAAAATTTGGGGGTAGGTGGGAGTCGGGAGGGGCGGGCGGGAGGGGAGGGCGCGCGGGAAGGAGGGGGAAATGGGAGGGAGGGGAAAAAGGGGGGTTTTTTTTTTTTGTAGTGTCACAATTCCGGCGGATAGCTGTCGGAAAAAGTAATTTTTTTTACTTTTTGGAAGAAATTCCGACAGATTATCCGTTGGAACTTTTTCAAATTTTTATTTTGAAAATTTCCGACGGTAATCCGTCGGAAATTTAAATATTTTTTTCTTTTTCTTAACATTCCGACGGTTTATCCGTCGGAAATTTTAAAAAAAATTTAATTTTTGGCAAGAACTTCCGACGGCTTTTCCATCGGAAATTTTTGTATATTTTATTTTGAATATTACCGTCCGTAATCCGTCGGAAAGTTAAATTTTTTTTTATTTTTCTTACAATTCCGACGGATTTTCCGTCGGAACGTTTTTAATTTTTTATTTTTTTTAAAAACTATTTCCGATGGAAATCAGTCGGAAATATAATTTTCTTTGTTATATTATTTTGTTAAATATTCCGACGGATATTCCGTCGGAAAAGTTAGAAAAATAAATTTTTTTAAAGCTTTTCCGACGGATCATCCGTCGAAATATATTGGCGCCGCTTGTCACCAATATGTTCCTACGGATTTCCGGCGGATTTCCGTCGGAAAAAATCCGCCAAAATATTTTTTCCGACGGATGTCCGTCGGAAATTTTGCTGCCGGACTCCAGTTCGCTTCTTCCGACGGATTAATGTCCGTCGGAAGATTCCGTCGGAAATTAAGCCTTTTCTTGTAGTGGTAATATGGAAACTGTAATATCGATTTTATATGGTTTCCGAATTACAAATGTAATTTTTGAAATTTTAATACTATTTTTTAACATTTTATGAATATTAATCTTAGAAGTTTTTGTCACATTATCAAATTTTGAGATGTAATTAGAGAAATTTTGCAATCCACATACGCATCTATCTATCTATCTATCTATCTATCTACACACACACACACACACACACACACACACACACACACACACACATATATATATATATATATATATATATATATTTCACTTATATATGTGTGTATATATATTCTTAAAAATTACATATATATTCTTAAAATTTAATTTTTATACTAGGTATATGCATAGTCCAGGTTGTTGTAAGTGTTGGTTTTTGTACTAAACCAATTAATTAAAAATTTATAATTTATATTTATTACAAAGTGATTAGGAACTCACACACGTAAAAATTTGTTTTTGATTGAAAATGGTTAAATAATTCTATGATAATTATTCGGGTTAATTTGTAAAATAATTAATTCCAAGAACCTCTTAATAAAAGGGGTATTGTACTTTCTATCAAAATATTAAAGTAACGTAAAAATAATTTTGAGGGAAAATTGCACATGTTCTAAATGTATCTTTATACATGGTTTTAATAAACTTTATCGGATAAAGTTTGTAATATGCTTTGGTTGTTTAGAATAGAATCTATCAAGATAGAGTTTGTTTTGGGATTTATGTGTTTTGAATAGATTCTATCTTAACAAAGCCTATTACATATTTGAACAAACACGGAGTCCCTATATAAGAGAGGTCATCAAATCACTACAAAAAAAGGCTTAATTTCCGACGGAACCTTCCGACGGACATTAATCCGCCGAAAATTTCCAACGGACATCCGTCGGAAAAAGCGAACTGCAGTTCGGCAGCAAACTCTCCGACGAACATCCGTTGGAAAAAATATTTCCGGCGGAAAACCGCCAGAAATCCGTAAGAACATATTGGCGCCACGCAGCGCCAATATATTCCGACGGATGATCCGTCGGAAAATCTTTAAAAAAATTTATTTTTCAAACTTTTCCGACGGAGTATCCGTCGGAATATTTAACAAAATAATATAAGAAAAAATTATATTTCTGACTGATTTTCGTCGGAAGTTCTTGCCAAAAATTAAAAAACTTAAAAACTTCCGACGAACAAACTGTCGGAATTTTAAGAAAAATAAAAAAATATTTAACTTTCCGACGGATGTCCGTCGGAAATATTTAAAATAAAAATTTAAAAAAGTTCCGAAGGATAATCCGTCGGAATTTCTTCCGAAAAGTAAAAAACATTACTTTTTCCGACGGCTATCCACCGGAAATGTGACACTACATAAACCCCCTTTCCCCTCCTCCCATTTCCCCTCCGCCCGCCCCTCCCGCCTCCCACCTGCCCCCTCCCAAATTTTTGTTACCTCTTTCCTCTTTCCCGCCCCTCCCGCCGCCCCCTTTTCCCCCAAATTTTCGGCAATTTATTGGGCGATTGTTCAGTCCTACCATCGCCCCCACTCCCGCCGCCGTCCGTCGCTTGATCCAAAAGCTGCCGCCCCAGTTGTCGCACACTTCAGTGCTCTTTGGAGCTTCAAGTTTGGAACGCACACTTGCTTGTTGAATTTTGTAATTTTTTTTTGTTCTTCTTTTGTTTTTATGTTTCAATTAAAATAGATTCGCATTTTAACTCCTTTTTTTCTTGGATCAATGTATCAGGTGAAGTACTCGAGGGAGCCCGAAAATCCAACCAAGTGTAATTTTTCGTTCCTTTGTTTATTTTATTTATTCTTCTGTGAATTTTTTTTTTGCGTTGTATTGTTACGATTTTATTGTGAATGGGATTTATTTTTATAAATGCAGCATGTAAGGCCAGGGGATCTGATCTTCGTGTTCATTTTTTGGCCTTCTTTAAATTTTTGAAATTGTAATATGTATGCTTTGTGTCTGTGCTTCGTTTGCTGGCTTGTGAAAAAGATTTTTACTTTTTGAAACAATACGTGTTTGGCTTTGATTGGATTAGCTTCTGGTATGACCTGATGAAAAAAGCAGGGGCTTGTTGCCTTTTATTGTGAACGGGCCTCTCGTAAACTTCAGGAAAATAGAACTTGCATTGTTATTGGGTGAACCTCTTGAACTGTTAATGATCGAAGGTTCAGTAAACGATGTTACATCTTTATTTATATGCTGATTGATACATCTTTACATCTTCCCCGATCATTTATAGTTTGACTATCTCGCCCTATTAACTTATACTGACAAGAAAGAAACTTTTCAATCTTTAATAGTTACCTGACTATGAATCCTTTAAAGAGCTTTTGAATTCATGTCAACGATTATTATTTCCTATACTGAGATAACCATTAACAAATCTATATGGATGGAGCTGTTTTCTTTCAGGCTATATATCTCTATGTTGATAGATAATTTACATACTGCTTTTGCAGCTGGGGTTCATCATATAAATATTTACTACAAAAATTTATTGTCTCAATGAACTTTCCTTTGTCTCCTCCTAGTGGTTTTCTCATCCTCTGTCAGTTTTGTGATTGGCTTACAATTTTTTCATTTGGACAAAAAAAAAAAAATCCCCTAATTATTATCCGTATGCAAGAGATATACACTGCATATGTAGCCCAGAAAAGGAGGTAGATCCAACATTCTCTGCATGTGGAATAATCTGCCTACTTTAGGAGAACATATATAACTGCTGCTTTATTACCTCTGGAAGCGCCTCTAAGCCTTGAAAATCTTCTGCAATTATGGGTTATATTAACTGTCAGAAAGGCAATTATTTCTTACTTAGACCATAATTCGGGTGCTTACCATATTTTGTGTTTCTTAGATTCAGAAATACCTAAATAGTTTGTGTTCTTTCCTCCTTCTTTACTTACTCTATTCCATTGATGCATGTATGTAGCGACTCTTTTCCTGCATGTCTTTGTACCATAAAACTTTTTCTTTTGTTATTGTTTTTATTTTTTAATGATTTATAATTTATTTGTCATTTGAGATGCTTTTGCTATTGCACATTGCTATTGCACATTTCTGACATGACTTGCTCCATTACAATCATCTAGTAATTTAGAATGTGAAAGTTACTCTAGTACCTGAGATTTATATTCTTCCAACTCATACCAATGTGATAAAAACAGTAGACAGTAATGTTTTAGGAAGTGGATTAAATAAATGAAGGCATCTTTGATTGGAGATTTTCAAGATAGAAATTCCTTTCAGAAAGTGTTTCTTAAGCTGTGGATATTGGTTTTTGTTTTATTTGAAAGTTTCATCAGAAATATCAGATATAATTTTTCAGTTTTGCTGGTGTATAACTTCTTAATTATTTTTTCATATGTGGAAAATTTATTTATTGCCTTTTCCATTTTTGTACGTTTTGTTACCAAGATTCTCGTGTATTGATTAGCTAGGTATTGCATATTGGCAATTGCTTGAATTAGCTATTTTCAAGCTTGTTGTCATTCATTGGAGGTGTGGTTTTACGTTTTTCCATATGTACATTAGAGATTAAAAGTGACAACCGCTTACGGTCAACTGTCTTTTGACTGCTATTTCACTATTAATTTCTGTCAATTGGACAAAATGTGTCAAAAAAATTATAGATTGGAGATTATGTGTGGCTTGAAACATTGAAGACTAAAAATGATAGTAAGTCAAGCATTAGGGACTAAAACTGCTACTCTCTTCCTTCCTTATATGCTGAATTTTAGACCATTTGATTTCCTTTCAAAGCCTCCCCTTATTTGTTCTCATCTGCCCTAAGTTGATACCTAGTGCATTCTACAATATTACAGAGAAATTGCAAACAACACTTTCAAGCAGAATCTTTAGCTTTTCTTTATAAGTTAAATTCAACTTTTCCAAATGCTTCGCTCTTTTCAATTTCTTCTTCTTATATCTTTGGCATGAAGTGCTAGATGGAAATAATCAAATTTGGATCTTTTTCTTAGTTAAAATTTCTTCTTCTTATATCTTTGGCCTGAATTTAACTGAGTTGGGATTGATTGGCTGAATTTAACTGAATTTAACAAGAGTAGTTCTCGTCACCTATTTTCATCACTAATTGCGTCCAATTGGAGGGAAACCTTCCCGCCATGTCCTTTAATGATGACATGGTGATGATTTCTAGTGACTTGTCACCAAAGTTAGTGAGTTAATGCAAAATTGCTGACGAGTTGAATTGTGTTACCAAATGTGGTATTTGGTGACGAGATTTTCGTTCGTCACCGTATTTTCCATCACTAAAAGCGATTTTTCTTGTAGTAGTATGATTGGGTTTTGTATCCATTTTGGGATTGACTTTCACATTTTTGTGGTAAGAAATGGTAGTTTTGTATTTAATTTGTGTGGTTTGATTTTACTAACTTTTTGTTTCATCTTTAATTCGGATATTTGTATTAATTGCGTTTTAAAACGTATTTTTATATTTTTTAAAATTAGTTATTACAAAATATAAAATATATTAAAAATGTAAAAATCTATTGGAAAGTTTGGAAATAAGTTTCGAACTAACAATCTATACACACATTCTTTCTACTTTACTCTATTTATGAAAACTACGAAGGAATTTGTTCATAAAATGCTTGATCCCAAAAAGCAATAATAAGCCCAGCTAGTTTGTGAATAATCAATATTCAAGCTTATGTAAACAAATGGATAAGTTCAATTTATAGTAGTTAGGGCCTCTAGTAATTTCGCAAAAAGAATAATCATGCTTGAGATTTATATAATTCAACTATATTCATCTAAACCAAACATAAAATTTTAGAGAAAAATAGTAATTATGGTGATAAATAAGATGGAATGCTTTCCCTAAAAAAATTGTACTGTTTGTCATTCTTGTCCTAATTATGTTTTGGTTGCAAAAGTCATTAGTGGTTAATTTATATTTAAAAAAAGATAAATCTTATCTTGCACTAATATATTTTTAATGAGTACTTTTTTTTCTTTTAAAAACTTAGCAAGAAAAGTTTTAATTCCTTTTAAAAGGAATTAAAATGGCACAAACTACTATAAAATTTAATTCCTTTGGGAGGGATTAATAAATAATAGTACGAAATGTGTTTGAGCTATTCTGCTAACAAAATACAAATTCTAATGTCAATCACACCTCGTTATATTTTGTTAGATATTGTAGGATTTTAATTAAATGGATAAAAATCAGAGCAGAGGTAGCCGTGCTAGTCGCGGCAGAGGTCGTGCTAGTTTGCGTTCGTCGGAGCATACACCATAGCGTCCCCTTCCGTCAGGGTTGACTTTCAGTCGTCCACTCTTAGCCGGCTTAGAACAGAGCACTGGAGATGGATCGGGTCCATCTTCATCACCACCGCGCATCACACAAACTAGAGATGGATCTAGACCATCGTCATCACCACCGCATTCGGAGCATCGTGATGATGGCGAAGCCGAGATCGAGCCTCCATTGGATCATGTACGGGAGGAGGATGGTGCAACATATATCATACCAGACGAGACTTCTACCGGGTAAAATTTTTAGCATTTATTTTAAATAATACTTGTATTCAATTAAAATTTTAATATTGATTTCTTCTTTTGTTTATATTTTTAGATTCATTCCGAGTCATACTGCTGCGGGTGCAATTTACGATGCAATCAAAGCCCACTTTGAAAAACCTTGGGCAGTATGGCGCGAAATTCCACTAGAGGTTCGCGATAGGATGTTTTCGGAGTTTAAGGTAATTTTTTACTGTTATATTATTATTTATATTGATTTATATAAATTATAAGTTATATAATTACTAATGTCGTCATTTATGTTTGTAGCGCAAGGTTTATTGGTTGCCAAGAAATGATGAAAACATCCGCCGAGCGTTCGAAGTACGAGGGGCAAAGCGCTTTGCGGATATTTTTCATCAAATCTGTCGCAGAAAGACAAGACCGCAATGGATAGGCGACCACGTCTGGGAATGCCTTCAAAAACATTGGGCGTCTGAAGCATTCAAAAAAAGGCAAATTCAGGCAAAGGAGGCTCGTGCTTCAGAGAAAGGCGGGTCTCTCAATACTTGCGGCTCAATATCACTTGCTACACATGCAGCGAGAATTGTAAGAATATTTATATTTTTTTTTGTTTCAATGTCATTTATGTATAATTTAATATGATTTGTTAATCTAATATTTATATAATATGTAGGAAAATACTATGGGCAAAAGGCCATCAAAGATTGACCTTTTTTTAATTGGCCACAAGAAAAAAAATCCCGAGACTGGAGAGCGGGATCAGTGGGTTGATTCCCGTGCCGAGGCTACATATGTGAGTTTTTTTAGTAAAAATACCTTTTTTTTACAAAATCTATTTAGTTTATTAATAATAAATAAAAATGTATAATATATTTTTTTCCTTGATAGAACGCTTTTCAATCTCTTGCAGCTGAAGAAAGACTCAATCAGAAAGAAACGACAGATGATAGTACTGCGCGGACGCAGAATCCCCCACGCAGTGATGAAGAATTATTTACTCAGGCTGCCGGTGGAGTCTACAAGGGTAGAGTTTATGGGATAGGGAATCAGCCTTCTACCAGTCGCTCTGTATATTCAGCATCATCTTCGACGTTCGTGTCTCAAGCTGAGTATGATCTGATGCGTCATAGAGTGGCCGAACTGACTGAGGAGCTCAGTACTGGGCGACAACAAATGACGGAGCTGATTCAGAGTCTACAGGCAAAGATAGAGAAAATGGAAAAGCGAGGCAAGAAGAAAAGAAAAACGAGCAACAATGAAGATACTGACTCGAGCACGGATACGGACAACGATTAGGATAGTATTACTTTTTGTCAAATTTATGTGTATAAAATAATTTTTAGTTTTTTGTTAAAATGGAATTTATTTTTTTAAAAAACATTTTATTAAATTTCTGACGGATTTTCGTCGGAAATTATTTATTTCTTTTTAAAATTTTATTTAATTTCCGATGGATATCCATCCGAAAATATTTATTTTTTAAATAATTTCCGACGGCAATCCGTCGGTAATTACTTATTTTTCAAAAAAAATTTAAATAATTTCCGACAGATATGCGTCAGAAATTACTTATTTTTTAAAAAAATGTTAGTTAATTTCCGGCGGAAATTCGTCGGAATTTATTTATTTCTTTTTAAAATTTTATTTAATTTTCGACGATAATCCGTCGGAAATTATTTATTTTTTTTGAATTTCTTCTCATAATTTCCGACGGAAATCCGTCGGAAAAATATAATTTTTTATTATCCGGCTGCCGTCGCAAAATCCGTCGGAAATCCGTTCAATTTCCGACGGTTGACCGCCGGAAAATTTTTTGCGACGACCGTTATTCCGACGGAAAACCGTCGGAAATCTCCACTTTTCCGTTGGAAAAATCCAATTTTCTTGTAGTGAATCTTCGGC
The DNA here is from genome assembly GCA_020080225.1 of Gynochthodes officinalis. NCBI lineage: Eukaryota > Viridiplantae > Streptophyta > Magnoliopsida > Gentianales > Rubiaceae > Gynochthodes > Gynochthodes officinalis. Next base: position 37,039,050 of record CM034619.1, on the reverse strand, counting down.
TACGATAGAAGAAAAACATTGAGAGCGTACATTCTGAAAATTAGAGAGAAAAGTGTTTTCTAGTCTTGTTTTGTAGAGTATGTTTTAGAGTATGTAGTACCTCATAGGAACCAGCAAATTGGCTTGATGTCCCAGTCAATCAATTCCAAGAGGACTCCAAAAACAAGTTGGTGTGGATACCATCAAAGGACGGGCATTTGTGAGGTTATGGTTGACCACATTCTACGACAAAGCTAATCTATATGAGAGGTAAATATTTCTGATTACGCATAAAAGTCAAAAAGATCCTGTTATTATGAGGAAATTTTTTATTTTATTCCACTGCTATCCTTAATACTCAATATGAACCTAAGTCCTAACATAAACTATGCTAACTACTTAATCAAAAGTACTTCATATAAATTGCCTCATCCATGATTATTAGCAGCTTGAAATTCCATCCACTCAATGTAGGAAACCAAATCAAAGAACGCAGCGGAAATTTAAAAATTTTTGGTTTCCTCCAAGGATCCATACGAAGTGAAATCAAATTGGTAGTGAAGATTGTTACCTTACTGGTAGTGTAGCCTTATTGATTGTTGGAGATTGTTGATTGTCAAATCACAAGCAAAACCAATCTAGCCTTGCCTCTATGGTATCCACACAATCGTCTCCAAACCTCAAGTTAATTGTCAAACAATTAACTAAAGAAAGAAGCAACAAAAATCTCATAGTGCTAGCTAGGATTTTGTTACTCGGGTATTCCCTCAAGTTCTCAACTCAAGAATTGGTTTTCTTTCAATCTCTTCTTATAAATTCGTTTTGGTTCTTATTTCTCAAATAAGGAGTGGTGTCTATATTGAACAAGAAAAGAAGAAAATAAAGAAATTTCGTGCAGCAAGAAAATCACACAATTTTCTTCAACAAAGAAAGCTTAAAAGGAAAACTCTCTCAATGAAAGTGTCCTTTCGGTTTCCTTGATCTGAATTCAATAATTCATCCATGTAAATAGCTGCCCTTTCACATTTCATATTCTAGAAATTGAATTGCAACATGTTGCACATGGTTGCCTTTCCATTTTCCAATGAATGGCTACCTTTTCATTTTCATAAAATGAATTGCAATATGTTACTTTTCATTTTCCAATGAATGGTTGTCTTTTCATTTTCCAATGAATGGTTGCCTTTTCATCTTCCAATAATAAAATCCATTTTGATTATTATTTAATTAATAAATCTAAAACTCATTTTGGATTTATTAATATTAATAGAACCAAAATCTTTTCGCCTTAAATCCAAAACTGTTTTTAAAACGAAACCCGATAGATTCCTATTCTCAATAGGATTCTTAAATTAACCAAAATTTCATCACATGAATTTTGTGCTTCTTTTGGATACGATCTAATTGTGCGACCCAATAGGTTCTCATAACGTTGGCATTGACATAAAATATATTTTATGCCAAAAGTAATGAGCGGTGTCTAGCAACACATCAATACTACCCAAGTCATGAGAATATTAGTAATTCGACATTACTTTTCTTGTGATAGATATTACCGTGTAATTAAATCCCTTTGCCCTAGATATCATGATTGAACATGAGCCATGGAGCGTGTCATGCTCGTATAGTTCAATCTTTGCATTTCTTGATTCCCGAGTAGACACATCTATACAAATGAGCCCGATATCACATATCGACTCATTTGAGCACGGCCATGCATTTTATGGTCTTACTCAATCAAGGGGCCCAAAGATATCACTCCCATTATATAGGAGGGGCAAATCCTTTCTTGATCACTCAACATCCCACTACATGATTTATTACATATCCAATTACTACTTTTATAGTTCACCCTTTTACGGGTAACGTTTAGTAGTATCAAAATATGTAACTCCTCATGTTGGGATCTCTGAAGATCTCAAGTCTAAGGATTATTTACACCATCATCACTATGAGAAATATTTATGACACTTCATATAATAATCCATGTAATATTTCTCATGGGGGGTCAATCCGAAGACATTGTTCTCTAACATGTACCCATGTGTTGACTTGATATCTCATATCATAAACAATTTCATCAGTCACTACACATACTAGTCTTAATGCATTATCATTGTCCCATTTTATGATAATACTCGACTAGGGATAGTTTTAGAATAATTAAATTCTTGGGACATTATTATGTTTATTTCATAAAACGCAGATATAAGATAAACATAATAATTAGTGCCATTAATTATGAACATTATGATACAATATATGCATATACCATCATCATATGATTGGTTCTTAGGGCATAATCCAACACTCAAGTATTGTGAGGTCCACTACTAACTTTTCTTCTTGCCACTCTTTTTGAAAAATCCAGATATTTCGACACTTCCACAACATCCAAAGTATATAAATAGTCAATTGAGCCGGATCCTACCCATTACTCCCCTTGCTCCCCATGCATATGTGCCTTCACCATGACGTGAAAATCTGTTCTTGGGAAGTCAAAGCCTCTCATTGCACCAAGGCAATTTTCCAAACGAGCCTTGCTCTTCAACATTGTAGTAAGACATGCTCTAGTGTTTCAGATTGCTCCCCACACATATTGCATATGGGATCCTTTTGAATGCCATGCTTGATAAGTTGGTCCTTAGTGAGTAGAATGCCATGCCAACATTGCCAGAGAAAATACTTAAGTTTTCCTTCAATACACAGCCTTCAGGTATTCCTTCAAATACCTCTTATTGTGCCCATGTATGTGCTACTTTATGCATCGTCTAGATTCCTCAGCTGGTCCCTTACTAGTGCCTGATATGCTGATTTAATAGTGCAACTTTCATTCTTGTTTGGCTGCCAAATGAGCGTATCTATGTCCCCGTGCTAATTAATCAGGATATAAAAAAATGATTTCTATCTTAATACAATTAAAAACTTCCGCAACTAATTCCTCATTCCATTCCTTCCCTTCTTGGTGCTTGAGTTGATTGATCCATGTAACCTGTGCATGAAAAGATGGTGTTTGTGTAATTTTCCTTCCTTGACTATCTAGAATCCATTGATTCTCCTATATTCTAATGGAATTTTCATCTCTTACTTGAAAGATTGCCCCTTTTTGTAAAATGTATCTTGCTCCTAGCCAACTTTTCCACAGCCAAGAGGAGTTACCTGTGTGAGGAACTGTCAAAAAACCCCCTTTCAAAAAATACTTGGCCTTCAAAACCTTACTCAAAAGAAGATTGGGTAGTGTAATGAGTCGCCACAATTACTGTATGTTCTTGAAGCTACCTCCCCCCCCCCCCCCTCCACTTTGTGAATAGTTAAATCCTTCCATGCTTTCCAGTGGATTTTTTGCGTTCCTGCCTCTTGTTTGCCCCGCCAAAAAGCGACTATGTTTTTTAACATATCTTGACATACATTGCTACGAAGTTTGAAACATGCCATAATGTTGGGAGAGTATCAATCACATCTTTTATTAAAACTTTTTTACTTGCCAGGCTGAGATATCTATTCGTCCATCCTTTTATGCGCTTCTACACTTTCTCCACTACATAGGTGAAAACTTCCCTTTTAGATCTACCTTTATGCATAGAAAGACCTAAAAATATTTTGCATTCTACTTTTCCTAGACCCCATCTAAAATTTGGTAGATCGCTGCTTTGTTTTCCTGGGACATGTTCCTACTGAACAAAATTGAGGGCTTGTCAAAGTTAACCAATTACCGCGAAAACTTGTTATACTAGGCCAACAGTTCCTTAATCTTCTTTGCTTGGTCGACATCTGCTTCACAAAATAACAGAGAATCATCTGCAAACAATAGGTTAATGATCAAGGATCACTTCCTACACACTTTCAGTCCCCGATATTCACCTTGATTTCTAGCTTGTCTGATCAGGTTCGTAAGAGTTTCATAGATTATTAAGAACAAGTAAGGTGAAATTGGGTTTCTCTATCTAATCCACCTTGTTGGCTCAATATAACTATATTGTTCCCCATGGATATTGATTGAAAAGTAGAAGTGTTAATACATTGCCTAATCAAGTCAATGAAAATATAGGAAAACCTCATTTTCCTAAATACAGCACATAGGAAGTTCCATTCTTCTTTATCGCAGCAAGCCTCAACAATATCAAGTTTTAAGACCATGTACCCTTTATGCCCTTTTGTCTTAGAATATAAAATATGGATGCATTCATGAGTTACAACCACATTATCCAAAATCTATCTTCTTGAGAAAAAAGCTACTTGGTTTAGACTAATGCATTTATAGAGATAGATTTTAATCTTTCAGCCAAAACTTTAGATATAATTTTGTGTACTACATTGCACAAACTAATAGATCTATAGTGCGTAATTGATGTGGGGTTCCTAATTTTGGAATGAGAGTAATCAAGGTATCTTAAGCATTTTCTTGTGAGGGAAAAAATTTCCAACAACATTACAAATATCCACTTTAACTATCTTCCAATAAAATTGAAAAAAAAAGATGGGTCATATCATTAGGGCCAGGAGCTTTAGTGGGGTGCATTTGAAATAGTGTCTTTTTACTTTTCTCGTCTTCCACTGGCCGTGTTAATAGTTGGGGTAATGGACATGGGGATACCTTGAAGTCCTTCTTGTATGTATGGCTGAGCTGATGTAGAAAGCAACTGCTTGTAGAACCTCATTATCTCTTCCTTAACCTCCTCTTGGCCTTCACATATCTTGCCATCTCCTCTCCTAAGGCTGTCTATTGCATTGTGCCTCCAGCGGCTGGGATGCAGATAAATTTGAAAGGGAGAGGCAAGACAAGCATAGATCGAGTGAGCCAACGGTGATTCATAGGTGGGAGCAACCAAAGGGTGGTGAGTTCAATTTAGAATTAAGGAAAGTGGAGCTTGAAAAAGAAATGAAGATTAGTGGGATGATATTGGGAAAATAGAACGGTACTGAGGAGCGGACAATTACGAAACATAATGATGTCCAAGAAGTAGGAACTTTGGGAGCTAGTAGGCTAGGGATAAGAGATGATGAGATGTGGTTGGAGGGGGAGTTTACAGGCATTCTAGTCAATTCAACTGAGCAAAGGGAACCATCCAGAACCAAGCAGCACGGGTAGCATGTAACTCAAGAAACATTGTTTCAGGAAGTACCGAGTGAGAGTATGGAGCTTGTTGGAGAAGTACTGGTGTAATTGGAACTTGTACAAGATTTTGGAATCATTGGAGGAAGGACTGAACTGTCGCAAGGAGAATTAATTAATATGCCGATAAGGTGTAGGGGCAAGGGTGGTCTACTGAAGGTTCAAGAAAAGAAAGGGAGAATGAGTAATAAGAAAGTGGAATTTGGTGGACAAGGGAGGGAACCAAGAAAGAAATATAGATGGATAATAAGTGGTCATCAAAATGGCAAAGGTAATGAGAGAAAGAAACTAGGGTGGCAGCATCACTGGTAGAAAGGAAAATGAGAAGGGAAATTACAAGATAAAGGTTTGATGGGAGATACAAATGGGAAGAAGTGGCTAAAAAACCAAGACAAGTTGGGGCAAATCTAAATAATGAAGTGAAGGTGAGGGCAGCTAGCCTAAATTGGGCTTGACGGTAGTCATGAAAACATGTGTAGAACTGTAGAGGTTTGGGTAAACTCTCTACCGTTGCCCAATTGAGGAAGGTAGTCAAGTCCCACCGACTCAATATAGTGTTTCTTTCCGAAATTAAGAATAGCAGGAAGTTTGTGGGTAATGTTTGTATAAGACTGCAGGTTAATGATCAATGCAGTATTGTGGAGCCGAATGGGAAGAGTGGCGGTTTGTTGGTTTATTGGTCGGCAGATATAACAGCTATCTAGATTATATCTACAAATTTCTATTTCCAACTTGAATGTAGAATGGATGAGGAGGATAGTAATTTTGGACTGTCTTTGTTTATGCTAGTATAGAGCTAAGTGTAAGGGTAGTGCAATGGAGGTATTTGGAGAGACAAAAACAAGTTTGGGGAGAGAACTGGTTCCTTGGAGGTCATTTTAATGATTTCAGCAGCCAAGAGGAAAAGTGTGGAGGCAAAATTCATGCTGAGGCTAGTTTTGCATCTTTTAAAGACTTTATAAGGAACATGGAAATAGGCGATCTTGGTTTTGTGAGAAGACGATTCACTTGGGCCAATAATAGAGAATGAAAAGGTTTTGTGAATGAGAGGTTGGATAGGTTTTTTGGTGCTTCTAAGTGGATGTTGACAAACCCAAGAAATCAAGTATTTCATATTGAAAGGCAAGCCTCAAACCATTCACTATTACTCATGGACACAGCTCCAAAATGGCAACAAAGGAAAAAAAAGGTTTATTTTTATAAATGATGGATTGTAAAGGATGAGGTCAAGAAGATCATTCAGCAAGAATGGGGAAAGCTACAAATGAGAACTCCAATGTACCAAGTTCGTTCAAAAATTAAGTAATGTCGATGGCCCTTTTACAAAAGAGTCAGAAAAATGAATTTAATTATGCTAAGCAAATTTGGAAACTCAAAAAGACAGATGGAAGAACTGCAAGCTCAAGGGGGTGGGAGGAACTGGAACAAACGTGGATCTGAATAGAGCTTATCAGGAAGAGAAAAAATATTGGAGCCAAGTTCAATGACCACATCTAAAGACTAGATTTATCGCTGGAAAATTATGAATAGTCCCCAACAAAATTTTTTTTTGAGGTCCCATCAAATTAGATCCAACCGTGACCAAGCCGCACAACAAGACTAAAGGGTTGTGTGGCCGAATCTACCTAGTTAGGCTTTGTCAGAATTCTAGCCATAGGCTGAACAGTTTTGACATGGCCAGTGTGGAGCAACAAAATTGTTTTTAAAAAATGCCAGATCTTTCCATCACTAAGTGACCAATTGCTAGAAGGTTGCGCCACCGAATCAGTCTCAGTCGTGTGACCACTCGGGACTACTGAAATTCCAACTATGACTCGAATTGGTTTCGGCCATGGCCAAAAATAGAAGGCATGAAAAAAAAAGGATCTTCGCATGGCCAAAATAGTTCTGGCCTTAATCGGGGAGCCGACGATGTACTGATTAGAAAAAGAATATATTGTGTGTAGTAGTAGTGGGAGAAAAGATGAAGATGATGATGCCATTCTGATGTCATAGTTAGAAACCCAATTGAAGGCAACAATTTTTTTTTTCCTTTTTTGCTTTTGAGTGACGTTATTGGTGGCATAGTCAGTGACATCATATGATGCCGTCACCACCAATTTTGGAAAATAAAAATGAAAATTTATTTAAATAAAAATTTAAAAAAACAGAAACTTTGGGAATGTTATGATTTACCTATAAAATAATTAATTTTTGATTTTAAAAGTTTTCCAAGTTTTTCATTCTTCTACAATTGGGCCCAAATGGTTTTAGTAAATTATGTTGTAGCCCAAAAATTTTATAAAAGTTACATTAAAACCTAATATTTTTCATATACTTCTCAACGTTCAAGAATAGTAGTTTAATGTGATACAAATTACTGTACATATGATTCATGACTTGAATGTATGATCAGTTAATGTCATTATTTGATTGGTTTATCATATATGATTAATATTTGATAAAAATATACAAATGATATATATGCATATTGTATGTTTAAAATTTATCAAATATTTGTTATTACATATGATTTATGAGTATCATGTGACCACAATTTATTGTTTTTTCCTTCTATAAATTATTAAATCAAATAATTGTCTCCCAATATTATACTACAAACAACTCTTGTTAGGGCAACTTGTTGAGCTAACTCAAGTTTGTCTTACGAAGAAAACATTTTAACTACTAAATAAAATTTTCGAATAACGGGTGTGATTTGTCAAAAACTCTTGACTTATTGAGCTAACTCAAGGTCAATGTTATATGTTTTTGAGGCAAGAGTTAGAAGACATATATGATATGTGTATCAGAAGTTGATAGTCGAACTATCTAGGAATTACAAAATAAGTTATAATTGGTAACTGTTTCCTACTCATTAAAATTAGTTTTAATTTGTTGAACTAACTCAAAATTAAAAATAGTTAAAATGAGATTCTAACCTGTAAGAATTTTGTAAAAATTCTTGAATCAATTAAAAGGACTATTTATTTGAATAAAATAGTGGGAACAAAACCGAAATTCAATTAAAAGGACTATTTCACTATTTATTTTGTGAAATAGTGTGTGTGTGTGTATGTGTGTATTTTGGTTTGTATATAGTATAAATTGAATTATTATTCTATCTGTATTTTTCTTATTGTAGAAAATGAACAATATAACATGAATCTACGTAACATTTTGTTTGACAATAAGTTCACTGGCCCAAACTTTTTAGATTGGGTCCAAAATTTAAAAATTGTTCTTAGACCTAAAAGGTTACTTTATGTCATTGATGGCCTTGTTCCTATTAAACATACTGCTAATGCTAATCAAGCAGCTAAATATAAGTATAAGAAACATTTAGATGATTTTGAAAAAGCATGTTCTACCATTCTCACTTTAATGAGCTTTGAACTGCAAAAACAACACGAAGAAATGACTGTTATACGATATTTCAATACTTGAAGGCATTGTATGAAAAAAAGGCAAGAAGTGAGAGGATTAATACATTTAAAGAGCTGTTTCATTGTAAAATGGCAAAAGACTCCTCTGTAATAGTTTATGTGCTAAAATAATTGGTCTCATAAAAAAGATGGAGAAATTGGAATTTTTAATATATTATCAGTTAAGTGGTGATTTAATATTGCAATCTAGCAATAGGAGATTAATGAAGCTTCTACTTCAAGTATGTTTATGATTGAAATAAATCTTTCTACTTCAAAACTAAATTTTTTGGTATTAGATATTGGATCTGGATCTCATAGTTGTATAAATATGCAGGGTCTAAAGATAAGTAGAAAGTTGGCTAAAGGAAAAGTGGACTTATGTGTGGGCAATGAAGCAAAAGTTGCTGCTTTGACCATAGGGACATGTTCTTTTTCTTTACCCAATGGATTAATCTTAGATTTAAAAGACTGTTATTTTGTTCCAATTCTTACAAACATTATTATTTCCATTTTATGTTTGGATTTGGATGATTTTGAAATAATTCAGAAGAATAAGTGTTGTTCTTTTTACAATGAAAATATTTTTACGGTGTTGGTTATTTGTATAATGTTTTTATATAATTGATCTAGATAGTTCTATTTTTAACATAAACACAAAGAAACCTAGAATTGATCATATTAGAAATTCTTATCTTTGGTGTTGTAGACTTGACCGTATAAATGAGAAATGTAGATAAAAATTGTAAAATGATGGTTATTTGGGTTCATTTGATTAGAATCATTTGAGATAGGTCAATCTTGTTTATGAAGAAAAATGGCCAAGACACCTTTTCTGGAAAAAGTAAAAGATTTACCAAATTACTAGGTCTTACACATTCTAATGTGTGTGAGCCTATATGAATTTAAGTTATAAGAGGTTTTTCATACTTTCTTACCTTACTAATGATCGTTTTGTTCTACTCATCGAGACAAACATTTTGAACTGCCATTGGCGCCAATCAGAGGTCAGATGATAGAGATACAATTGGACTAAAGTTTCGGCAAGTCGAGAACCGAGTTGACACATTGAGTCGAGCGAGTTGACTTGGGTGGGTTAGACACTGATTGGGCGTTGACCACCGATTGGAGTCTTGATTGGGCATTGACAGCTAATTGGGCATTGATTGGGCGTTGACTATGGCGTTGACTTTGTCAGTAATTTTTATGGTGACAATGACAGCATAGCTTAAGGTTTTTGGATGCTCTAGATCCATTTTTGAGCTCTATTTTGAAAAAATTCTTCTTCCAAAGAGTAGTTTGACTGAGGTTAAAGGCTTTGTAAGTCAGAAGAACCCCAAGTGCACTCTTTCTTGCTCTTTGCTTTATCTAAAATCGCAAAGTATAATTTCTATGATATCATCAAATTGCAATCCTTTGATGCCACTGAATTTCACAGTTGGAAATTGCATGTACAATTTGGTATAAAAGAACATGAAATATTTTACACTATTGTAAATGATTTTGCATATACTCTTGACAATGTTGATGAATATCGATGGGAAAAGGATAAGAATTTTTATAGAGATTACTTGTTAAATTCGCTAAATCCTCAGTTAGTTATGACTTTTAGTGAGTATAAGATGGCAAAAGAGATATGAGATCACTTGAAAGCTTAGTTCCAAAAGCAAGAGGGACTCTCTAAAACTCTCTTAGTGGAGAAGTTCTTTGATTTTAAGTTTAATATGAATTCTAGCATCACCTCTCAACTGATTGAACTTGAGAACATGAGAAACAAGCTGAAAGAGAAAAACTCTGATTTGTTTGATAATCTCTTCGTCAGTCTTGTTTTGAGTAAGCTATCTGCCAAATGGAGTTCTTTCAAGACTAAAATGCACAAACTGAAAGAACGTGTGAGATTGGATGAATTAAAAAGGAATATACACACTAAAGATCAAAACATTGCTAGGAAGGGTTTAGAACAAGTTGGACAACAAAAGTCAATAGCCAACTTAGTTTCACATTTCAAGAAACCTCCCAAAAAGTCTAAGTCACCAAAGAGTGAATTCTCCTCACAATTAGAGGCCAAAAAGACTATCTTCAATAAGAAGAAGAAGGGTAAGCATCACAACTGTAAAAAGTGGGATCACTGGGCAACAGAGTGTAAGCTACCAAATAAACCAAATACTGACACACCACAAAATGAGGCTAATATTTTAGTTGGTAAAGTTGAGTCACAGGTCTTCATTGTAATGATGGTTGATAGAAAGACCGGTGCATCATCTGAATGGTGGTTAGATAGTGACGCTACTTGTCATGCTGCAAACGATGAGAATTTACTCACTGAAGTCACTAAAGTTAAAGACACTGTGGAGAATTATAACGGTGGTGAGGCGGGGGTGACTCACATTGGAATTGCAAACTTAGTGCTTTTTTTTCCAGATAAATTACTAACTTTAAAGCGTGTTAGAGTAGTACCTTTACTTGAAAAAAATTTGATATCTATGAGTTTACTTAATAAAGTTGGTATGTCTTCTTCAACCATGAATAGTAGAGTAACTTTATCTGTTAACTCATATTATTTTGGACGTGCATTCCTAATTAATGGTTTGTATAGATTGAGTTTAGCTACTGATAGCATATGCCATGTAAGTTATGCTTTGATTGATTCAAAGTTGTTACATAACAGACTAGAACATGTAAATTATAGGAAAATGTTACAACTTGCTAAAACTCATAACATTCTATTAGACACAATCTATTCGGTTTAACAAATGTGAAGTGTGTGAATAAGCTAAGATCACTAAAAAACCTTTAAGTTGGTTTCTAAAAGTACACAACTTCTTTAGTTGATACATTTTGACCTCTCTAACTCTAAGAGTTATGTTATTAGGGTGGTTAGAAGTATCTAATAATATTCATAAACGATTTCTCTAGACATTGTCATGTTTATTTGTTGAAATCGAAATATGAGTCTTTTGAAAAGTTTAAAATTTTCAAGCCCAGAGTAAAAAATCAACATAACTTGAAAATCAAAAGGTTTAGAAGTGATGGAACAGGAGAAGATACAATGATAGGATTCAAGAAATTTTGTACTTCAAATGGCATAATAATTGAAACTACTGCTCCTTAGTCACCCCAATCAAATGGTATAGCTAAGTGTAAGAACAGAATGTTAACAGAAATGTTAAACTCTATGTTACTTACAACTGGCTTGCCTTCCTCTCACTGGGGAGAAGCAGCTCTAACTGCTAATCACATCTTGAATAGGTTGTCGCACTTTAAGTTGTCTTCAACTCCTTATGACATATGGCATAAACATCCTTGTAGATATGATACTCTTAAAACTTGGGGTTGAATTGCTTATGTGAGAATCCAAGATCCTAAGCGACCAAATGTAGGGCCTAAAACCCAAACCTGTGTGTATTTACAATGTGGAGAAGACAGTGCTACTGACATATTTCTAGACACAGCTATTAATGCCATTATAGAGTCGAGAGATACTAGTTTCTTCGTGGATAAGTTTCTTAGAGATCATAGCTTAACTATTTATAGCTCTACTGAGGTGTCTATGGAATTATCCAATAGACCTAAAACTAGTCCTCAAGGCAATAGTCTATCTGAATTAATACCTCTTAGAATATCTACAAGGAAGAGAGTACCTAAAAGTTTTGGTGAGGATTTTGTCACTTACCATCTAGAGGATGATCAATTCTCCTATCAAGAAGCAATGAGATCTAGGGACTCTTTACTGTGAGTAGAAGCCATAGATGATGAAATGAATTCTCTGCTGCAGAACCACAATTGGCAGTTAGTCGATTTGCCGAAAATGGCTAACGCTATAGACTACAAATGGGTATTGAAAAAGAAACTAAATAGTGATGGATCGATAACTAGGTACAAAACATGCTTAGTAGCTAAAAGCTAGGAACAACAAAGTGGAATAGACTATTTTGATGTCTACTCACCTGTGTGTCATCTATCAACTATAAGAATTTTTTTTGCATTCGCATCTATTGAACACTATGTAGTGCATCAAATGAATGTAAATACAACTTTCCTAAATAGAGAGTTGAATGAGGAAATCTACATGGAACAATCTGAAATGTATGTCATGAAAGGTTTCGAACACAAGGTTTGCAAATTAAACAAATCCTTATATGGTTTTAAATAAGCACCTTAGGTGTGGCATCTTAAATTTGACAAAGTGGTAAAGAGCTATCAGTCATTATATGGTTTTCAATCCAGTCATTCAAATAAAGGCCTTTACTATCAGTTTTTTTGTCTAATAAGGTAATCATTATCTGCTTGTATATGGATGACATGTTGATTATTGGCTCCGATCACTCTGATGTGAGTGACGTGAAATTTGCTCTAACTAAAGAATTTGACATGAAAGATCTTAGTATTGCTGATACCATTCTTAGTATGAAAGTAAGTTTTGAAAGACAAGTCATCTTTTTCAGCCAAACTTATTACATTGAGTAGCTACTTTCTACTTGGGGATACAGTGAGTGCAAACTGAGTGAGACATCATGTAACTATAACAAACGACTGACACCTAATGATGGGACCATTTTGGATCAATTAAATTACTATGTAGTGCATCTTGGTGTTCTACTAGACCTGACATAGCCTATACCGTTGGTATCTTAAGTTGTTTCACTAGTAATCCTGTAAAGAGCATTAGGATGCAATCAATAGGTTGATGAGATATCTTAAAGGTACTAAATATTATGCTCTATATCATACTGGTTATCGTCCAACTGTGGATGAATATTCTGATGCCTCATGATACTTAGAATTAGAAATAGTAAGTCTACTAGTGGATATATATTCAGTTTGGGTGGAACTGCTATTACTTGGAAATCTAGAAGACAGACTTGTATTGCATTGTCATATATAGAATCAGAACTTTTTGCTTTAACCTTAGCCAGCGAAGAGGCAAAGTGGATAAAAAATCTGATAATGGATATTCTTTTGACTCAGCTAAGGATTAAATTTCTAAGCTTGTTCTATGATAATCAAGTAGCTATCCAAGTCGTCAAAAACTTACTCTTTAATTCGAAGATGAGACATGTGAGACTGAGACATGTGTTGTTGAATTATCTGAAAGAATATGACGTTATCACCATGATCAATGTGAGATCGAAGGATAACTTGGCCGATGCTCTCACAAAGGGTTTGCCTAAGGATTGCATATTCAAAACAGTGGGGGAAATGGGATTAAAGACCATATAGACAAGTCTTAATCATCATTTAATTGTGTTTTGAAATATTGATCTTCCTTTGTTGGCCAAAATGATAAACATAGCTAAGTGTTTCCTTGATGTTCATGGTTGCTGACTAATCTGGAAAGGATGACTTGTCTCATTCCAAACTTGATATGGATAATTTTAACCTAATTCAAAGGTCTTACTTAAGAAAGTTGTGTCATTCCAAACTTGATGAACATAATCCAATTGGATTGGACTATCCTCCTTGGTTAAATGATCTCATTCCAAACTTGATGCTAGATTATTTGACTTAAAAGAGTTAGCAATTGCGACATTCCAAATTGAAACACAGAAATAATTGTTTTCATAAGAAGCCTGTTGGTCTTGTTCTTAATTGAAAATTGACATTGTTTGGCTAAGTTGCTTGTAAGTGATTTGACTGTAGGTCTTGTTTTTTGAAACTGGACAATTGGTTATTCTTTTACAAATAAACTTAAGTTGTTGGCTCTTTGTAAATCAAATTGTTTAGGCCTTGTTCATAATTTATGAAACTAAAGCTTGATGCTTATGGACATGACATTTTGATGCTATATGACATTGATGTATGTTCTTCTCTGCCTGATGTAGTGGTATTAAGTTCTTTTAGTAGACTTAGATACTCTAGTGGATTATTCAAATGATTGAATTCATATCAATATGAAATTCATGTTTGACAATCTATAGGGGATGGTGGAGATGGAGGAGAGCTTGATGGGTAGGATCTTGAATAGGATGACCTACTGATGAATATATCATCTAGAGATTGTGGGGGACTTGTCAGTTCATTTGCAGTTTTGCCCATTTTTGAGATCTTGTTATGATACTCATTTTGTCTATTCTCTTTGTGAATCCATTATATTCTTCTAATATTTGTTGAAACCGTTAATCTTCCAATATGGTTCACACTTGAAAATATAAATATTTTGAGGTTTTAGACTGTTCTTGAGACTTTGGTTTTAAACTCTGAACATATATGAGATGTTTTATTGTTTCACTTTTATATGAGATGGATTGTTGATGGAGTTTCTAAAATTTCATTAGAAAACTCTATACTTGGATAATTTGAACTAGGGATGTGAATGATTCATGTTTGTTTTGAATGTTACACTGACCACCATATGGGATTGTGTTGTATGGTGAAAATAGGAGGAGATTGTTGGATATATTTAAATTATAGTCCAAATAATATGTTCACATTCAAATCCAACAGGTGAAGGTTTGGTTATTAGAACACATGTGGATTAGAGCCCAATAGCTTGCATATATATTTATATATTTTAAAGTTTCTAGTTGGAGGTAACACTGTTGAATATTCCAAACTCGATGTCTCAAGGTATAATACTTCAAACAACAAACTCTCTCAAACCTATATATCTCCAACAGTAATTATCAATGTATGAATGAGTTTCTTCATCTTAGCATACCACTTCTCGGTTTCTTGTAGTACCTTGCTGACATAGTAGATCAAAAAGTGTACCTTGGCTTCTTTTTGTACAAAGTCCAACACACAACACTTTTTTCTATGGACAAGTAGAGTAAAAGGTTCTCCCCAAATAGTTGCATGGTCAACTTTGGCAACTTGATTAGGTACTATTAGGGTTTAAAATCAAGCAATAGTATGTGCGATTGCTTGAAGCATTACACCCTAGGTATCTAATTTGAAATACCTAGCATGCTGCCTCCAGCTAGCATTTATATAAAGATACACTAGGATTATAACCAGTTAATGGGCTCTTGCCCATATAGGCCCACTACAAAGGTCTATTACCTATTTGGCTTATATTAAAACATACACTTGGGTTATATTAAATACCCAACAATCTTCTCCTATGTTCTACATATAGTACAATCCAATAGATAAATAATGTAATCTTCAAAACAAATATTGAATCATTCATAGCACAAAAAGATTCACTACTCAAAAATACGAATTATTTAAACACAATTATGAGTTTTAGAAACAATCTAAACTCAACCAAGCACAATCAATAGGTCTCACTTATAAATTAACCAAATCAAAGTTTTAGAGATTCTCTAAACTTCGAACACAAGAGTTTTAGAAATATTCTAAACTCAAACTAAATGGGCAATTTCATATGTAAGTGAACTATTTATTCAACTGAAAAGAAAATAATAGTCCCCCACAGTCCAGAGCTCTAGAGGAAGTATCCATCAAATAGATCATCCCCTTCAGGATCCCAGTTGGAATTAGCTCCTCTATTTTATGAATTTCATATAAATCTAATCATTTGTCTAACAAACGAAAGTGTCTAGTTCTGCCAAAAAAATTTAACACAATACCACAATGATTGAAAATAATAAATAAATAAATAAATAAATATATATGACAATATGCATCAATATCACATTCCAATAAGCATCAATTTCCAATTGCTTTATAAGAACAATACCTAAACAATTTCTTTTCAAAAGAACCATTCCATATTTCTATATGGAATGTTACAGCTGTCAAGTCCAAATTCATTTAAGCGAGATTATCATATATGGAATGATACAATTGCTCTAAAAATGTAACATCCAAAATGAATTAAATTACTTCATCACATGTGAAATGAGACAACTCACCCAAAAAAGATATATCATCAAATGTGGAATGATATATTGACAACCATAAACATCGTCGAAACATTATCAAGTGATTATCTTGGCCAACAAAGTGAGATTCGAAAATTTAAAAATAACATAAATATAGGTTAAGACATGTCTATATAGTCTTTAACCCTATTTCCCTCACAATTTTGAATATTTGATCTTTGTTCAGTCCCTTTGTGAGAGCACCAGCCATATTATCCTTCGATCTCACACCGACCAAAGTGATGATATTGTGTTCTATGACATAATTTAGCATGGCATGTTTCAGCCCAACATGTCTCCTCATACAATTTTTTTTAGGTTGCCAGCTTTGGTTGGCTTTTAGTGTCCCTAGTACGGGAGAAAGTGCTGAGGTGTATCATTGATGCTTGTTTGCTGGACTTCGAAGCCAGTGGTGATTTCATGTTGTTCTCGACAAGGCTTCACTCTCCTCTAGGGTTTTGGTGTACTAGCTTGGGAGTGGTGAGCGGGATCGGTGTGTGCAAAAGTGCATCAAAATATAGCTTAAACTCACACAAATTACACCTAAACCTCACTTAATCAATTGTAGTAAAGTATAGGGATCATTTTCCACAGGGAAGGGGACAAAACAAGAATTTAAGTGCAATTAATTATTTGCTAAAGAGTGATGTAAAGAGTAATATTTAACTAAGACGCATGAATAAAAGTATGCACATAAATGTGAGAAACACAAAATTGAGGAAGGAGGGTGATCCTTGGGTTCAATGCAAAGTCGGCTACTTTGACTCTTAAAGGCTACCGAGTGTAAGGCATCTTAACTAAGTGACTACATCCATTCACTCCAAATCTCCTTTCGGTCTCATCGGAATTATAGAATGAGGAATCTCCTTTCGGTCTCATCCCCACCTAGAGCACATTAGCGCCTATGGCTTCCACACAACTCTAATGCACAATTCTAGCCCTAGATGTTTTAGCCAACTACTTCACATTCCCTAGTTCAAGTGTTTAATCTAAGAAAACCACCTATTTTTCACTCCACATCTCCTTTCGGTCTCAATGGAATTAAAGAATAGAAGATCTCCTTTCGGTCTCACTTCTACCTTTGCACACTAAAACCTATGGCTTCCACACAATTTTAGTGCACAATTAAGCTTATATGGTAGTTGTTTCTTTTCTCAAACACCTAAATTTAGAGAATACTAGGTAGTTCTTCCTACTTTTGGTCCAAATTCATGTATATTCTAAAACACACACGAACACCAAGAACACACACTAAATGTGGCCACAATTCAATGCATGCTAATCATTAAATACAAGTAGAAAAACTTCAATTAATGCAAGCCCATCACTCTACAACCCATAAGGAATCAAAATAAACCTAATCCATACATCAAACACCAAGAATCACCCAAGATAATTTAGCCTTTCATGGCTTCAAATAACCAACAATCACAAGGAGAATTAACAATTGAAAGCATATGAAATTCGTAAGAAAAACTTCCCTTAATCAAAAGAGTGGTGAATCCAACAAATTCCAACACTTTAGCAATCCAAATCAACTCCAAAGATGGAAGTCTTCAAGCCACAAAATGCCAAACCCTAGCCTCTAGAAAAATCCTCAAGGTTGGGGAAAATATGCAAATAAATCAAAACTAAACCCTAGCCTACTCTACTTTACTCTACCCTATTCTATGTCTCCATGTTCTTTCTACCGCTTCCTACCTCTGTTTTTCTGCAGAAAATGGGATATTAATACAGCTAGGGGCGTTGGGGAGAAAATGTAAAGCTTCCAAAACATTAGGGACGAAATTTGCAAATTTCAGGATTCAGGCGTCGTACTGATTTCGTCCCATTTTGATCCCTTTTCGTCCGGAATTTGACAAAACTCTCTGCATAAAAGTTTTTCCTCTCTTTTTCAGCTTTCCATAGCATCTTGAATCATCTCATTTGGACGTCTGAATCAAGAGTTATGGCCTCCGGAAGATGGCTGATTTTTCTCCCTGTTTTCCTCTTCTTCGGTTCTGCCTTGTTCTGCTTTTTCCCAGTTTTGGTCCATTTGCTTTCGGAATTTGAGAAACCTTTGTTCATAAAAGTTTTCTATCTCTTTCTCATCTTTCCATAGCATCTTCAGTCATCTCATTTGGACATTTGCATCAAAAGTTATGAACTTTAGAAGATAAGTGGTTTTTATCCCTTTTTCCTACAAAACACATAAAATATGAGAATCACAAATATAATGTGATTTATCTAATAAACATGGCATATCTCAATGAAATATATGCTAAAGCATGAAAAACACATATCTAAGTTTATGAATATTTGATTCTCATCAAATACCCCCAAACTTAAACCATTGCTTGTCCCCAAGCAATTTTCTACGTATAGCAACAATATGTGGAATGTATTCATTGAGACATGCATATTCAGATTCTCATCTACATTTTTTTTTATATATATATTTTTTATTTTTATTTTTTTTATAATGGCAAGTACTAGCTTAATTAGGCAACCACTCGTCGCCCCATTCTACTGAACAATGCATATTGAGAGTTTTAAGAAATGAAAACATCTTCACGTCTCGGAGTTGGACAATTTCGGCACGTACTAATGCAATGCATGACCCTCTTCTTTCTTGTTTTTCTGTACTAATCTTCACACATTAAATGATGTGTGTGTGTGTGTGTGATGGAGGTAAATGTTCATGAACAATGCAATGCAAGAACTGAGTAGAGGTCACAAAATCATGCCACTAGTGTGCCCTACAGTTGCATAGAAAAATTTCACTTCCTTGAAATCCTTAAGACTTTTTATTCCCTCTTTCCCCTAAGTTGTCATGCTACCATCTAGGCAATTTTCATCACATTTAAGCAACCATCATGACATTATACTTAGGGTACTTCCTCACTCATTTACAAATTTACTTTTTTATGTTTTTTTTTTTTTTTTTTTTTTTTTGCCAAGAGTTTTTTTTTCGGCTTTTTATACTTCTACCACTCATACGAGTTCACTTAAGGGACATCCCCTAAGAGCATTCTCATAGCGGAGTGGCAATTATTCAACAAAACTGTAAATCTCATAAGCAAAACAAATAACAAGCCTAAGTCATCTTCCAAGTTTGTGAAGTGAAATGCCATAACTTTAGGGTGGACTAGGGGCACTACGTTTACTCGCAACCGCATCATAATCAATACACTACATCTCACAAACACTCCTCTTTGACGTGCACTGTAACAACACCATTTAATATGGAAAACTTTCCTCCAAATACAAGGAATCAAAAGACATGCATTACAAATTTCATGCCTATTCAGTCCAACATTTTTCTTCATTGACTAATGCTTTCATTTCTTTACTTCTCGCAAGCATTCGGTCGGTAAAATGTTTCGTAAGTGGTGCATCTTTCAGCCATTACTTGCCAACCATTCAAAAGTTCCATAAAAAAAACAAAACAAGCAACATCTTGAATATTTCAATGAAAGCCTCAATTTAAGCCAATTTCACCCATGGAATATCATGTATTTTCTTCCTATAAACACCCCCAAACTTAGGTTATGTCAAAAGCTTTAAGCTTCCACCCCCAAACTTAAGATGAGCATTGCCCTCAATGCTTCAAGAATGCATGCATGAAGGGTGGGGCGGGTGGGAAAGAAGAAATACATGTTTTCGGTTGCAAAATTGTGAAATGACTTAAAGCATGTTGCATGATTGCTTATTCACACCTCCCCCAAACTTAAGATATGTTGCATGTTAAGCACTAGAGCTAGGGGGTGCAAGTGTGTGATAGGAATAATTTACCAAAACAAATTAAAGAAAATAAATTAACAAAATGCAGAAAAATAAACTTTAAACCTAAATGCAATAACATAAACCTAAAGGAGAATATTTACAATCTTCACGTCCAAACTCAACTCAAGTGTCAAAACATCTAAACTAAGGATTGCACCTAAGAAGACTATTCCACATGATGATTGCACACAATGGTTTAGGCATTGACGTTTGATTACTCAATGTGTGCACAAAGCTAGGCTTCAAGAACTCATCAAGTTTTTTTTTTTTTTTTTTCACTTAAAACTCAATTCTATATGCAACATCATGTTAAGATTCATCAATGAATTTCTAGGATTTCAAATGAATACAAAAAAGTTAACAACTCATCCAAAATAACTCATTGAGGCATATTGTCAAACACATGATGAGCAAGGTGAAAAACTTGAAATTTCACAAAATTAGTAAGCACCCTAGCCTTAAAATTTAAGAAACAGCCCAAACAATCCCAATTACACAATATTTCATCAAATATCATCCATAGAAATCATAATTTGATCAATTCAAAATCACCATTGTAATGAAAATTGAAAGGTTCAACCATTCATACCTTGGATTCTTGGATGGATTTGATGGTGGAAATGTGTTTACAAAGGTGTTTGGATCACTTAAGATGGATTGGACTTGAAGAAGAATGTAAAATGCAAAATGAGGATGAAAGTTTTTGAGAGAAAATTGCAAAAACAAAGGTAAGAAATGAAAAATGCGCCAAAAGGCACGGTATAAAATGCGCCAAAAAGACTGCTTAGCAGTTAGAAAGACCATGCGGTCATCAGATGCGTAGGGAACCGCCACAAGTTAAAAAGACCGCTGCGGCGGTGAAAACTTACTGCCCAAATTTTTTTTTTTTTTTTTTTTTTTTTTTTTTACATTTCATCCCTTGTCTTAGCAAACATGCAAACTACATACATCAACCTCTACATCCACAAGAAACAAAACAAACAAAACAAAAACAAGAAAACAAAACAACACAAAACAACACAAAACAAAACCAAAACCAAAACCAAAACAAACCAACACAAAACAAAATGAAACAAAATGGACTAAACTAAAACCAAAAGGATACGCTTGGGTTGCCTCCCAAGAAGCGCTTGGTTTTAACGTCGCCGGCTCGACTCAATCCATTTCATCCTATTCCTTCCTTTATTCTTTTCTTCACATGTTTGGCCTCCTCTTCCAACAACATTTTTTTCAAGCAAGTTGATGGACTAATATCCTTAATATCCTCAATGGTCTTCTCAATCAACTCCTTGAAAGTGCTTAACTCCAAAAGCTTCCCTTCTTGTTTAGGTTCCATATAAGATGATATCACCATTGGCAACATTTCATGCTCTCCCAAGAATGCATATTCCCATTGATGGGGTAAGGACTTCAACTCAAGCTTGGGTGGCTCATCGACGGATGGTTTTAGCTTATCTTCACCACTGGCCACCGGCAACACTTGGTTGATTTCAACCACTTCAAATTCTTCCCCTATTATTTCATAAATGGACTCATCTACAAAACAATTCTTAACCATCTCACGAAGTTGTCCATCTATTCTATTATCTTCTTCATCAAACTCAAGGGGAACTTTGGAGGGAATAATTGTCTCCATTGCTTGAGATTCAAAACACCACTCCTCCTTCATCATTTCACCAATAGGTCTCCGGTGAATATCATTAGCTAGCTGCCCCAGCTTCACCTCAATATTTTTCATCATGGTCTCGTGCAAGTTCAACCTCATGGAATGGTCTTCTAAAAGCTTTTCTGTCTTATTTGTGGAACTTTCCATCTTAAGCTGCATTTCATCCATCTTTTTTATCATTATTTCCTCAAAACTTGGCTTTTTGTCCGTAGAATTATTCATTTGGTTACCAAAGCCTGGAGTTTGCCATGGTACGTTAGGAAAACGCTGGCCCCGAATTGTCCCAACTTTGATTGCTTTGATTATTCCAATTTTGACCACCTCCATGGTTGTTCCAACCTTGATTTCTTGCTTGGTAGCTGCCATTGTTGCCCCAGTTTTGGTTGAAATGTCCTTGCTGCCCAAAATTATTCATGAAGTTGAGGGGTTCAACCCTGGCCCAGTCACATTGATCCGTATGGTGGTCTCCTTGGCAAAGTCCACATATTAAGACCGGATTCCAGTTCATCCTCTCCTCCCATGAATTAATCCTATCGGTTAATGCAGCCAATTGAGCCCCAATGTTTGGGCCGATATCAATCTCTAGGAATCCCCCTTGTTGAAATTGGTAGCTCTCAGCTTCAACTGGGTAAGCACTTATACGGTTGTTGAACCATGGCTCTAATGCACAAGCATTGAAATTAGGCTCTAAGAATTCCCCAAACAACCGTTCTCTTTGTTTTCCCTGTTCGGCCATTGAAACTTAAAAATGAAAATATATACAAACACAAACAGGTATTTTCTAAATATATACAAAAACACAAAACTAACAAACAATTAGAACACTTAAAAAAAACTAGTTCCGTTGCCCTTCCCCGGCAACGGCGCCAAAATTTGGTGAGCGGGATCGGTGTGTGCAAAAGTGCATCAAAATATAGCTTAAACTCACACAAATTACACCTAAACCTCACTTAATCAATTGTAGTAAAGTATAGGGATCATTTTCCACAGGGAAGGGGACAAAACAAGAATTTAAGTGCAATTAATTATTTGCTAAAGAGTGATGTAAAGAGTAATATTTAACTAAGACGCATGAATAAAAGTATGCACATAAATGTGAGAAACACAAAATTGAGGAAGGAGGGTGATCCTTGGGTTCAATGCAAAGTCGGCTACTTTGACTCTTAAAGGCTACCGAGTGTAAGGCATCTTAACTAAGTGACTACATCCATTCACTCCAAATCTCCTTTCGGTCTCATCGGAATTATAGAATGAGGAATCTCCTTTCGGTCTCATCCCCACCTAGAGCACATTAGCGCCTATGGCTTCCACACAACTCTAATGCACAATTCTAGCCCTAGATGTTTTAGCCAACTACTTCACATTCCCTAGTTCAAGTGTTTAATCTAAGAAAACCACCTATTTTTCACTCCACATCTCCTTTCGGTCTCAATGGAATTAAAGAATAGAAGATCTCCTTTCGGTCTCACTTCTACCTTTGCACACTAAAACCTATGGCTTCCACACAATTTTAGTGCACAATTAAGCTTATATGGTAGTTGTTTCTTTTCTCAAACACCTAAATTTAGAGAATACTAGGTAGTTCTTCCTACTTTTGGTCCAAATTCATGTATATTCTAAAACACACACGAACACCAAGAACACACACTAAATGTGGCCACAATTCAATGCATGCTAATCATTAAATACAAGTAGAAAAACTTCAATTAATGCAAGCCCATCACTCTACAACCCATAAGGAATCAAAATAAACCTAATCCATACATCAAACACCAAGAATCACCCAAGATAATTTAGCCTTTCATGGCTTCAAATAACCAACAATCACAAGGAGAATTAACAATTGAAAGCATATGAAATTCGTAAGAAAAACTTCCCTTAATCAAAAGAGTGGTGAATCCAACAAATTCCAACACTTTAGCAATCCAAATCAACTCCAAAGATGGAAGTCTTCAAGCCACAAAATGCCAAACCCTAGCCTCTAGAAAAATCCCCTCAAGGTTGGGGAAAATATGCAAATAAATCAAAACTAAACCCTAGCCTACTCTACTTTACTCTACCCTATTCTATGTCTCCATGTTCTTTCTACCGCTTCCTACCTCTGTTTTTCTGCAGAAAATGGGATATTAATACAGCTAGGGGCGTTGGGGAGAAAATGTAAAGCTTCCAAAACATTAGGGACGAAATTTGCAAATTTCAGGATTCAGGCGTCGTACTGATTTCGTCCCATTTTGATCCCTTTTCGTCCGGAATTTGACAAAACTCTCTGCATAAAAGTTTTTCCTCTCTTTTTCAGCTTTCCATAGCATCTTGAATCATCTCATTTGGACGTCTGAATCAAGAGTTATGGCCTCCGGAAGATGGCTGATTTTTCTCCCTGTTTTCCTCTTCTTCGGTTCTGCCTTGTTCTGCTTTTTCCCAGTTTTGGTCCATTTGCTTTCGGAATTTGAGAAACCTTTGTTCATAAAAGTTTTCTATCTCTTTCTCATCTTTCCATATCATCTTCAGTCATCTCATTTGGACATTTGCATCAAAAGTTATGAACTTTAGAAGATAAGTGGTTTTTATCCCTTTTTCCTACAAAACACATAAAATATGAGAATCACAAATATAATGTGATTTATCTAATAAACATGGCATATCTCAATGAAATATATGCTAAAGCATGAAAAACACATATCTAAGTTTATGAATATTTGATTCTCATCAGGGAGGAAGAGCACTCATGATGATCCGCAGCGTAAGGCCATGACATGTGGGATTGATCTATGCAGAGCCGCCCTACACGGATGTCTGCGGTCAAGCATTGACATAAGGGACCTACCTACGCAGAGTTGCACTACACGGATGTCTACGGATGGCTGAGGGATGCTGTGCAAACAAAGGCCACCAAGTTATGGTTTTGTTTTCTTAGCTTTTTAGCTAGGAAAGTTTTTTAGTACGTGGAAGGGTTTGTTTTGACGCTGGGCGTCAGTTAGGTCTTAGTCACATTTCGGGCTAAGAAGAGTCCTTATACCATTAAAGAGTGAGTTTTTCACTACCGAAACTATAGTCTAATTATCATAGAACATACTTAAAAAATTAATCTTTAAATGTGTTAGTGGAATATCCAGGATTTGTTCTCTTATCCACTCTGCTTCTTCTCCTACGGAAGCTAGAGCAGAAAGTTCCAATTCCATAGACGATAAAATAATACAATTCTGTCTCTTGGATTTCCACGCAACAACTGCTCCACTTAATGTGAAAATATAACCATTGGTAGATTTGTTGTCTCCTAATCCTGAGGACCACTATGCATCAAAAAATCCTTTTAAGATAGAAGGATGGCCTCTATAACATAAAACATAGTTGAAGGCAGCCTTCAGATATCACATATGTTGCGTGAGAGCATTCCAATGTTCAGGGCCTGGATTACTAGTGAAATGACTCAGCATGTCTACAGGAAAGGCTATGTCTAGCCTATTGCATGTCATTGTATACATGAGACTACCAATCAATTTAGAAAAATCCAACTGATTCACACTAGCTCCCTCATTAGGGCTCAACTGTTTATTAGAATCATATGGTGTCTCAACCACTTTACATTAACTGTATCCCCATGTAGAAAGTAGTTTTTCAATGTAGTGAGCTTGGCTAAGAGTAATTCCTTGCTTTGTAAAATATACTTTCATCCAAGAATGGTGTCTTCCACACCAAGATCTGATATGTTAAATGCTTTTGTCAATTCGGCTTTTATGTCACTCATTGCAGAATGATCAGAACAAAGTATCAACATGTCGTCTACATATAAGCAAATAATCCAGCCTTATTTGACACAGAACAGTAGTAAAGGCATTTATCAGAATAACTAGATCGAAATCCTAAACTCGTTACTAGCTTGTTGAATTTTTTATGCCACAATTTAGGTGCTTGTTTTAGACCGTACAAAGATTTGTTTAACTTCCAAACTTTGTTCTCAAAACTTTTCATGACAAACCCTTCAGGTTGGTTCATATAGATTTCCTCTGTAAGATCTCCATTTAGGAAAGCTGTCTTTACATCCATTTGATGCACAATATAGTGCTCAATAGATGCCAAAACAAGGACAACTATTATCGTAGTCAAGTGATAGACTGGGGAGAAAACATCAAAATAATCTACCCCACTTATTTGAGTATAGCTCTTAGCTACTAAACGTGCTTTATACTGAGCTATAAATCCGTTAGGATTAAGTTTCTTCTTCAAAACCAACCTAGAACCTATATTCTTAGCCTTACTTGACAAATCGACTAGTTGCCAAGTTTGATTTTGTAACAGAGACCTCATTTCATGATTAATGGCTTATGCCCATAATAAGGAGTCCCTAGATCTCATCGCTTTTTCATAAGTTGATGGATCATCCT
The DNA here is from genome assembly GCA_020080225.1 of Gynochthodes officinalis. Lineage (NCBI taxonomy): Eukaryota > Viridiplantae > Streptophyta > Magnoliopsida > Gentianales > Rubiaceae > Gynochthodes > Gynochthodes officinalis. The sequence goes on along the minus strand of CM034619.1, from coordinate 37,012,912 downwards.
CTAAATGGTAAGTGACAAAATCCTCACTAAACGTCTTGGGAACTCGTTCTTTTGTAGATACTTTTAAAGGTAAAGATTCAAAAATTATTCGAGTGTCAAAAGAATTTGATTTAGTTTCTAAAAGTGATTATGAAATTATTTCTATAGTGTCTAGTACTGTTAATCCTTGATCTCGAAGAAATTTATCTTCAAAGAAAACTACATCTCTAGATTCTATAACCACATTAGTTGATAGATCCAAGAATCAACCAGCTACATTATCCTCTGTACTACATGGGTACACACAAGTGTTTGTCCCAGACCTTACCTTAGGTCTCTTAGGATCTGGTATCCTAACATAAGCAATATAGCCCCAAGTCTTAAAAGTATCATATCTACAAGAATGTTTATGCCATATCTCATACAGAGTTGAAGATAACTTAGAGGCTACCTGGTGTGGGGAATGGAATGGAAGAAATTGCTTATATTTTTTTAATTAATTTAATAATTAATGAACACTAACTAATTAATTAATTAATATTAATTATTATAATTAATATTAATTAATTTATTATTAACTATTATTATTAAGAGCAATAATAAATTATTTAATCAAGATTAATTTAATTAATCATTCATTTACTTAATATTATTAATTAATTAATTAATTAATCTCATTTTATTAATAGTAATTATTATAAATAATGTATAATTTATTTATAAATAATTAATTAGTAAAATTAATTAATTACTAATTATTACCAACTAATTAATTAACTAATACTAATTATGTAATTTTTTTTTGTCCAGAAAACGTAGTATATTAATTCTGAATAACCAAGTTAACGAGTACAGAGGTGGTCCTTAACATAACTAATTTAAACTCAGAAAGGGTTGGTTAAGGCATTTCCCCATTGGAATGGGACCGGCATAACCCCACTCTGTGGGACCGGTACCTCCTAGCTACTACCTAACTAAGAGAACAAAAAGAACTAAACAATAAAACCCTAGCTTGTCGACCACTACTTATACAGCTCCTCTAAGTAAGAATAGAAAAAACGGACCACAAAACTCTGTATAGTACGGCTCTACAATGGTCGATCCCTCATATCCTTGCACGGTCTTACGCTGCATTGCATCGTGCTTGACTCTTCACTTAAGCTAAGACGTCAGAACCCTTAGCAATTAATTGTTGCTGTCTAACCATCTCCAAGTTGTTCCTAACTCAATTCTCATCATCGATTCTAATGAACCGTTTGAGATCCTCTAGTCCCACTTGTACTTTCTTCATGTACATCTTAGTTTTGAAAGAATGCCACGCAGATGGTAATTTATAAATAATAGCACCAACCAGAAAAGATCACATACAATGATGTTTTCACTGGTCAATTTAGATCTCATATTTTCTAGATCAGTTACTTGAAGAGTGATTTCCATATCTTCTTTGAATTTGAAATCCATGAATTTGTCAACAAGATTTTGACAATTCCTCCTCCTTCTTAAATTGAGTATCTAAATTGTTCCATATTTCTTTAGCAGTATTAAACTTGCTATAAACTTCTGCAAGACGGTCTGAAAGACAGTTCAATAAATAGTCTTTGCAGAAGTCATCATCCTTGTTCCATTGAGACTCATATACTTCTTCTGTAGTGTCAGCAAAGGTACTCAAAACAATGTAAAAAATATTTTCATATTTTAAACCAAACTAAGTCTTTCACTTCCATTATTAAATTCAAACCCATTAAAAGTATGAAATTTGACCATCTTAATAGGCATACGCTTTTCCATTTTTAATAATTAAAAAATGAAAAATTAGAATAAGTGCACTTGATTTCAGAAACAGAAACAATTTGAAAAAGTCAACTACTTAACGGGTCGGTCAACCAGTCAACGCCAGCAGTCATAGTCAACACCTAGTCAACAGCTGACTCACTAGATTGCCAAAACTACGAAACACTGTCTTACTCTCATCAAAATTTCAGTCTGCCATTTCTTCATCATTCGAGCTTCGATTGATGCTGATGACCCCTCAAAACATTCGATTGCCGAAACTTCAAACTCAGATCCCGGTAAACTGAACCGTCGGATCGGCGATCTGATTGTACCGTTGAATTTCTCTCATCAAGAGCTACAAGGTGGACTACTCCTTTGCCTTTACCAATAACCGGAGCAAAAAATTGATTTTCAAAGTGACAAAAATACTCCTGTTTCACTATTCGGGGGTACTGTTCATGATTTTTTATCTCGAAAAACGTGCAAAAAGTTTCTTTAAATCTTCAATACCTAATGTTTCAAGATTGTTAGGGTTTAATATCAAGCAATAGTATATGCGATTACTTAAAGCATTTCACCCAATGTATCTAATTTGGAATAGCTAGTATGCTGCATTGTGCAAGCATATATATAGGGATAAATTAGGGTTATAACCAGTTAATGAGCTCTTGCCCATACAAGCCCACCACAAAGGTCTATTACCTATTGGGCTTATATTGGAACATACACTTGGGTTATATTAAATACCCAACAGATACTTTTTCAAATCATAAGCTCATTGACTCTTAATAGTCCACCGGAACTCGTCAAGTTTCTTCAGAGGTTGAAAGAAGTATAGTCCTCATTCTACTAACTTGGAAAGAAAATGATTTAAGGCTACCCTTCTCTTTGTACGTCTTTGAACCCCTTTAACACTTGCTAAGCCCTCTCATATCTAATATGGCTCACACTTTTTTGGGATTACCCTTGATCTCCCTTTGTGAGACCATCGGAATTTCTTTGGTGGAACCTTGAAAACACTCTTCTTAAGGTTCAATTTCATCTTGATTTTCATAAGCACACAGAAAACCTCCCAAAAATCAGAAATTAAAATTATCTCATCTCTACTTTTCATTAACATGTCATCAATGTAAGATTCCATATTCTTTTTATCTATCTTTAAACGTATCCACATTCCTTTTGGTATATGATTAAAGACCTTATTGACTAACTTTTGATATGTTGCCCATGTATTTTTTAGTTCAAAAGGTATAGTTGCTTAGTAATAGATCTCTTGGTCAATAATAAAAGATGTTTTCTCCTTATTATCAAGGTGCAAAATTGTATGGTGATATCCCTTATATGTATTTAAAAAGCATAAAAATCTGAACCCTACAATTGAACCAACCAATATATCAATTCAAGGTAAAGGATATAGGTCATTTAGGTACATATTGTAAAGGTCAGTAAAATCTATGCACATTTACTAATCACGTATTATCTTTCTCACTTGCAAGGGATTAGCCAACCACTCAAGGTATGCCACTTCCACGTGAATCTTAACTTCAATAGTTTGTCCACCTTTAACTTAATAATCATGTTCATTTTTTCCTTAACTCAAAAGGCCTCTTCTTTTGTTTTATCGGCTTGATTGATGGGTTCATCGAAAACTAATGTTAAATGTTTTCCCATAGAATCCCTAGCATGTCAGTTGCTATCTAAGCAAAAACCTCCTTAAATTCACTGAGCAAAGCAACCAAACTCTCCTTCAAATCGGGAGGCAAAGTCCTACCAATCTTCACCACTTTTTCTAGATTCTTTGGGTTGATAAGATTTCAGAGGTGGTTTCCCAATTTTAATCATTCTTCTTCTCCATAGGCTCCAAATCATCGACTTGTAGGATGATACTTTTATCCAATACATTTAAAGTGGCCATGTAACATCACTTGGCTAACTTCACATCCCTATGAACTGCCACAATATCATTAGAAAGTCAAGAACTTCATCACTAAATGCTTATTAGAATTTATCGCCATGAACTTATTCATTCTTAGCCTTCCTAAGAAAATATTATAGGCCAAAGTTCCCTTGAACACCACGAATTCCAACATCTTAGCTCGGGATTTCTCAAAATTTCTTTGCAAAGTAATTGGCATATGATTCTTTCCAAAAGATCTTATTGGGATATTGGTAAAACTAACTAGTCTTTTCTAGTTTTAGCAAGTTCTTGTTTGCTTACCCTTTGAACCTCAAACACAATGTTCATTGAATTGCTATTATCAACCAACACTCTTTTCACTTGATAATTAAAGATCATGGCCTTAATAAACACCATATTATTAGACAACTTTACTAATCAGATAAGGAGAAAGTGAGCTGAACATCCTCCTCTGATTTTCTCTTTTATATATAGGCCATTTTTGGAGCTCTGGCATCTTGGCTATCTTTATCTCCATGTTTTCCATTTGAACCCTTATTACCTCAATACGAACGTTGCCCGCCTAAGCTCTTGGCAATGTAATGCTTCAACTCTTCCCTCCTTATTGCTCTCTCTATCTTTTGGATCAGGTCTATGCCTTACTCTATGTCATGACCATCTTCTCATGGTTAAGATAGAATTTTTTTTTTATTACACATATGATTTTGAGCAATCATCCGAAAAGGCTTTCGCAATATACATTCCCCTTGGCTTGCATGGAAAAATTTAGTACGGCTGACTATTCTAATAAATTTGTAAGCTACCTCCGTTTTTTTTTAAAGGGAAAGAGCTTCTTATCCTCAAATTGACTCGATGCTTACTCTAGCCGAAACCATACAATTTGTACTTATTCCAATCTAATTTCTCAAGTTGGATTGCCTTGCTAGTGAGAAATTGTGCGTCAGTGTACGACTTGAGAGAGGGGGATGTAATGTGCCTAACCTCTTATAATGTAATTTTTACATTAAGATAATGCATGAATTTCCCAAAAAAAAATTAAACATACGAGAATACATGAGAAACCATGGCATCTAAACATAATTATGTCATGGAACTAAAAAATTATACGTACTATTTTAATATACGAACATATGGATATTGGCGGCGACCCGATCAATCCGCGAATTGATGAAGGGAGATCATGTAGCGAGTACTGTGCTTGCATTCTTGCGTTACCTTGTTTTGCTAGAGAATTTGCTATTGCATTAGCTTCCCTAAAAACATGTTGGACATGGAAAGAACCCGATAAAAGTTGATCTTGAATTGACTCTAACTTCTGCAAGTATTGCCAAGGCCAATGGGCATGATCATGGAGAAAATATACCACTAGCTTGGAGGTCGATTCAATGATGACCTGCACAAATCTGCGAGTGATACAAAATTGAATAGCAGTGAGACTACCTTAATTTATACTCCCACATTTGTGTTGTAATGGAAATGAAGAGAGCTTGCATGAATTAGATCTCCATTTGAGTCATGAAGAATGTAGCCTCCACCCACCAAACCTGTATTTCCTTGGCAGCTGCCTTTCAGGATCAGACTTTGCACTAACCCAAGTTTAAGAAAAAGACGGTTTGCTTGAAATTTTCCTTGAATGGATTCACTACTGCGATGTGCTGTATTAGGAGAGCAATCTGCCGGTAAGTGGTTTGAGGCTGTTGAACTTCTCCCTCAAACATCGCTTTATTTTTGGCATTCCAAATCTCCTAACAAATGAGTGATGGAAGCGGCTATTGTACTTCATCAAGAGCTAATGATTTAATACTAGGGGGCAGACCAACAATCGAAATTCTGATCTAGATTGCATCGGCCAAGCTGATGTTCGAATGTAGCAAACGGCTAAAAAAATTCCAGATTTGTTGTGCAATTGGATAATCACCAAGAATGTGTTAAACAGACTCTGAATTGTAGCAAAAAAAAACACTTAGAAGGCATATGGAATCCTATTTGCTACAGAATTTCTAGAAAATGAAGTAGATTGTTGTATAGTCGCCACATGAAGATCGGTATTTTCAACAGCAATTGATGATGTGAAATGTGATATAGTTCCCATAGTTGACTATGAGACCGAATTCTGAGCTGTTGTAAAGCGGAAGAAATTGCAAACTCATATGAATTTGTGCCCTTCAAAACTAAGAGATCAGATTTGTCAAAAAATTGGAACTTATGGCTACGCAAAAAGGTGAATTTCACTTGGTTGAAAATGAGCTTCCAAGTGATTAGCCAACCAGCAACCAGTCATATATGCCTCACAGATAGTCATTTGCAAATCATGAGGCTTTTGGCTAATGTTTTATCCAATAGCAGACCATCTCCTATCCAGTTATCAAACCAGAACAAGCAACTACCATCACAAACAATGGTATAAGTGTTATTTTGAAAGTTTTTCTTAACTTTCTTCAATCGTCGTGGGGATTTAATCCCCCAAAAATTTGGACATTTCCTCCTCATGTACCATGCCTAGATCCCTTTGTAATTGCATATTTTGTTATGTTACATTATTATTATTATCATAGTTATTATATAGTGTGGGGATACCCATTATACTTATGTTGCACTCACTTTCATCTATAAATAAGAGGCTCTACTAACCATCGAGGTTAAACGGCTTATTATCATATCCAATATGGTATCAGAGCCAAAAACCTAACCCTAGCCACAACTTCTCTTTATTTCGGTAGTTTCTCTCTCCCTCTTTTTTTCTCTCTCTCTCTCTCTCTCTCTTTCTCTCTTCTGGCCGTCTCCTCTGCCAGCTCTCTCTCTCTCTGCCGACCCTCTCTCTCTCTCTCTCTATCTCTCTTTTCTGGCCGTCTTCTTCGTGAGCTATCTCTCTCTTTTTTGATGCTCTCCAGGCTCTTCGGCCGACAAGGACAGCGTCAGCAGAGGCTGTAGTAACCCCTGCCGGTGCCAACCAGGCTCTTGCAGGGCCTCCAGCTCTTCCGAAGAGCACCACCAACCCTATCAGCATCGTTAGCCTCTGTCAGGGCCTCCAACCCTCTTCTTTGAATTTAGGTCTTCTCTCTAGGCTCTCGTACTATGCTTCCAATTATTATTTTTCTTTTGTGCAGTTTCTGTTGAAAGGTGTGAACTTAATATAGCTTGTGAAACCTGGTGCATCTAGGGCTTCAGAAAATAGTTCTGGTGAGACTAGAATTGAGGTGATGCATTTACCTTCTGCGACTTTCATATCCACATGAACTAAACTTGTGAAACGAGTATTGGCAAGTCAGTCCACTTATACATTATGGAAGAAGACAGTGTTAAAAAATTTACATAAACATGACTTATCTCATCATCTCACAAGTACACCACCACCTCAAACAGATTTGAGGTATAATAAGTGGGATAGGATGGATAGTCACATTTATAGTCAATTATTAAATTCTCTTAATGCATCTGTTAAAAATATAGTTGCGAGTACTGATACTGCAAAGAATTATGGGATGCCCTGGCCAAAGTATATTCTTTATTGAATAATTTTATCAATTATATGATGTGGTACGTGGGCTAATGCGATCAACCTCTTCTGGTAAACCCTTGTAGAGCCATTTTGAGGACTTTGAGTCATTTGTTGATGAGTTTGACCTTCTGATGCCATTTTCTAGCTCACGAACTACTTTTGGGAGCAGTCGATTCTATATTATGTGTTATTTACATAGTTTGTGTTCTGAGTTTGACACAGCTCAGAACCAAATTCTATGTAATGATCATGTTCCATCCCTTAACGAGGTCCATCGACGTGTTTTGTAGACTGCTACTCGAGACAAGTCTTGCCCAACCTTATCTGAGCCTGTTGAACATGCTATTTTATATTCTTTTTGGGGAGGTGGTCATGGATGTGGTGGAGTAGGGCGTGGTCTTGAGACCTGCACCTACAATTATTGTGGGATTGTTGAGCACTTGTGGAGTTATTGCCGAAAACTCCAAGTTGTCTAGGCTACCCAAGGTGTTCGTTTATCTGCTGGTCATGCTGTTACTAATACTAACAGTTCCTATTCTGATTCGCAAAGGGTAACCCTTACCCCTAAGGATACTTGTTTTTTCGAGTATCAAGCATCCAACCCTTCACCTAGTTAGCCATCATCACAAAGTTTGGCAACTTCAGTTACACCACATCAATCTTCTTATACTTTCACATCTACACGAACATCTGCATGTGCTGCTATTACTCTCACTTTTTGAATTATTGATTCTGGTGCAGGTTCTCATCTGATAGGTATCTGTACTGCTTTAGTAGATTACTAGTCAATTACCTGGTCACATCATATTACTGTGGCCATTATGCTATGTTGCTTGTTCAGGGTCTGAGGGTTACACACCCTGACGACCAACTATTATTATCCTCTGGTATATACTTCTGACATATCTTTTAATTTACTATCTATGAGTCAGCTTACTCATGATGTGCATTGCTTAGAGATATTTTATCCTGAACTTTGTGTGGTATAGTATTTTTTGACAAGGAAGACTATCAGTAGGTGGCATGTTCATGGAAGCATATATCATCTGGAGAACACCTCTATTCCAGTTGCCTAGATGCTGGAGTCCAATTTTCTTGATCTTCATTATCGCCTGGGTCACTCTTCTTTATCCCTGATACAGTCATTATTTCCTTATTGTCATTTAGTTTCAGAAATAAAATGCAAGACTTGTCAACTTGCCAAACATTTTCATCTTCCTTTGTCATCGAGTGTATCACAACGAGCTACTGTTCCATTTGCTTTAGTTCATTTGGATATCTGAGGGCCTAGCCCTGTTGTGTCCTATTTAGGGTATCAATACTTTGTTCTACTCATTGATGATTACACTCGACTGTCGTTTGTTTATCTAATAAAATCACGTTCTAAGTTATTCTTCGTGTTTTATACATTTTATATGTCTGCTCAAACTCGATTTCATACTAACATTCAAATCCTACAGTCTGATCGAGAGGGGAGGAGGAATATTTATCTGGGCAGTTCCAATAGTTTCTTCGTGCTCACGGGATCCTTCATCGTCTTTCTTGTGCTCGCACACCTCAGCAAAATGGTGTTACTGAGCGGAAGAATCATCACCTGTTGGATACGGCCTATGCCCTATTGTTCCACATGCATGTACCTCCCTGATTCTGGGATGAGACACTCTTTACTGCTTGCTACCTTATTACCATATGCCCTTGTTTACTCTCCGCGGCACTACCCCTCATCGTCGTCTGTTTCCTGACCAGATTCCCTTTTCTTTTCCTCTTCACATCTTTGATTGTACCTGTTTTGTCCATGATGATTGTCCTAGGGTGTCTAAAATTGTTCCTCGTTCTCTTCGATGTGTCTTTCTAGGTACTCCAAGGTCTCCAAGGGGTACCTTTGTTTTTTCTCCTGAATTGCGGGACGTTCTCACTTCTCGTCATGTTACCTTCATGGATACTCAGCCTTTCTTTCCAGCTTCTTCCTCTGCAATTTCTTCCCCACCTAGCCTTCTAAAGTCTATTCTTGTTTATCATTCTACTCCACCTTCATCTCTACTATCACTTGAGTTCTCCTTTCTAGTACTAGTGTCTAAGGAGACCTCCCTTACTGAGATGGTCTCTCTAGTTGAGGATATGATTCATATGTCACATGAACCCTCAGATCATCAGTTGATTGCTCTCGGTCGTGGTTATCAATCTTGTCGTGATCGTTCTCTCTATACACAGTCTTATTGTGGACTTTCGGTGAGTTTGTAGGTCTTTGTGGCCAATATTGATGTTGTCTCTATTCCATCTTTTGTCTTTGTGGCTCTTCAACATGCTGGTTAGAGGTAGGCTATGGTTGAGGGGATGTGTGCTCTTGAACACAATCAGACATGGGCATTAGTTGATCTTTTCTCGAGTGTTCCTATTTTTGGCTGTCAGGGGGCCTATGCAGTCAAGGTCCACCCTAGTGATACTCTTACGCACCTGAAAGTTAGCCTTATATCTAAGGGTTATGCGCAAACATATGGTTTTGACTATTTCGAGACCTTTTCTCCCGTGACAAATGTGGCTTTCATTTGGCTGATTCTATTCTTAGCTGCTGTGCATTCTTGGTCCTTATATCAGATGGATATCAAGAATGCTTTCTTACATGGTGACTTGATGGAGGAGGTGTATATGGAGCAGCTTCCTGGGTTTGCTACTCAGGGGTAGGGGGGGAGTTCATAAACTGCGGCATTCCTTATATGGTCTTAAGCAGTCCCCTCATGCATGGTTTCATTGGTTTAGCATGGGTTTCAACAATAAATGAATAAGAATTCTGGACAAAAGACAAGAAGGCCGTACAGGTTTCAACAAAATTTAGAAACAAAATTTTAGGAAGCTATATGAATTTTGTTTTCAAAATTTCTGGTCATAAGTCTTGAAGCAAATTCAGCCTATGTATGCAAGAATCAATGATTCAAGAAACAAGGCTTCAAGGAACAAGAATTTAAAAATCAAGAATCAAGAATTCAAAAATCAAGAATTGTTCTTCTTCTCTTCTTCTTTCTTTCTTTCTTTTTTCTTCTGGTTTGATTTTTCTCTCTTTTTTCTTTTTCTTGGCTTTTTCTTCTTCTTCTTCTTCTTTTTCACCAAAGAAAAACAATTCAGTAAAATAACAACACAAAGAGACACAATTCACAGAAAATAAATTACAAAACAAAGATTATGGAAGGCAATGGAGAGGTTCAGATTTTTTCAAAAAAAATATATAGGCAGTGACTGTTTTTTTTTTCACAGAATAACAAAACCAAATTATCTACACAAAAATTGGGCAACAAGAAATGGTTTAATTGAATCTCAAAAACTAGGGTTAAACAACTAATTTGACTACCACAAAAAAAAAATTCAGCTACAAGGAAGATTGATATAAACAGAATTTTAGCTAAAGGAAAAATTATAAACAAATTTATGAACAAAATTTTGAAGTTACTTAGAACACTGATACTAATTTGATGTGCACCTCATGGCTATAAAGAGCCAGCAATACACAACAAGCAAACAGGACCCAAGACTTAACTTGCAAAAATCACTAGAACTAGTGAAATTCGGACCGATGGATGAAGCGTCGCCACAACTTAGGATTCTACTAGATTGATAAGACTCAAAGGCGCCACAAACTGGTCAAGTTTGATAAGCCCGTTGTTCTTTGAAAGAACAAAGAGATTGATTCACTTAAACTCTCAAGGATGTAATGTCAAAATTCTTCTCAACGTGTTCCATTCATGTGTTGGCTGAATGGCCTCTTAAATAAGTTAGAAGTTTGTCTTGACAAGGAAACAACTAAATCCTAATCCTACTCTAATTTTCAAAGGGGCAGCCAAGAGCCTTAAAAATAAAAAGGAAATAAACACCCTAAATAATTGGATTTGGAAGTTTGGCCATTTAAGGCTTCCTTCAAGCTTACAAATTTGGCATCTAATTTAAAGACTAATTTTGTTAGAAACATAAAAGAAATAATTCGGCCAAAATGAACTAAAAATTATGCTACAAAATTCAGCCATAATGACCTAATTTTGGCCTTCAAGAATTAAAAATAAACTACAAAAATTAATTAAATAACTTGGTCTATTATCACACTAGAATTCAGCCAAGGCAAAACTAGTGTTCTTCAAATTAGACTTGCAATAGGTTAATGACTTGCAACTCTTGACCGCATGCTTGATGAGCTTGGAGCTCATGAATTAAACCACTTAAGGCTTCTTGAAGTCGTTTAGACCTAACTCTCGTCATTGGGCCCGTAATATGTCACGGCGGGTCGAATGCTTGGCGAGTAGGTTGAACGGCTCCTTGGATGGATCCTAGGTTCCCATCACTTTGTCTAGTAAATTTTAAAATATTTTATTGAGTTTGGATACGAACTTTAAAAACAAAATTTGTTTTCCTTGTAACCCATGTATATAAATTTTTTGATACACTTGTGAGCTTGACATCAACAAAATCCTACTCTACTGAATCTCTTTATGCAGGCATCTAAGGTCCACACCTTAAATAGTCATAGGAAAAATTCTATTTTCTTTTCTAACTCTTTTGTAGTCACTTTTTGGAAACTCTTTTTCAGTTTTCTTGGAAATAGAAATTCTATTTGCTTTTCCTAACTCTTTTGTGGTAATTTTTTGGAAATCTTTTATTGGTTTTCTTGAAAAAAAAAATTCTGTTTTCCAAACTTTTTTATAGTTAATTTTAGGAAATCTTTATTGGTCTTGTTTCCAATAAAATTCTATTTTACTTCCTCATGGATTAATTGCAATTGGAACCCTTTTATTTTGCTTTTTGTATAGGAAATCTAATCATAAGAGTACTATATTAGTGGATAGAAGTTTTATTTTCCAAAACAATGAAGTTCGGTGTCAAAGAAGACTTATTGTATGGCTATCTATGGTTTCCTTGAACCTATGTACTTCAACTAAAGTATTCATGTTTATTGTAAATCAATGAGCTGGTAAATATGTATTTGAATTTGTTATTTCTTCTATAAATTCTTATATTGAGTTCATAATTTACATATGTGAATACTTTGCTTGCTATTTGAATTGCGACTTGATTTGTTAGTCAATGAGTTTTTGGCCCTAGCCATTGGTAGACTATGAGTTAGTTGAAAGGGTAGTAAGGTTGATGGTCAATTCCAAGCCTCAAAGACATTCCCCAGTAGTAGAATTAATGATTTTTTTTTTTAATTTTATGAAGTTTGAGCAATTTCAGCAATGTTCTGAATATTGTTAACTATATTGATGGTGTGATGAAATTATTTAAAGTCATACATACAATTGGTGTAAGGAGATAAGGGATGTACTAGAACTGCAGTAATTGATATGTATTTACAAATTCCAACTTCAATCTTGATTCCATATAAATGTTTGAATGTTGTATTGGAATGTGTTTTCGAGTAGTGAAATTAAATTACATACATACACAATTACCCACTAGATGATTATAACTCACAGTTTTTTTTTTCTTCATTTGTTGAGGATATCACTAAAGAGTTAGTAGAGGTGATAAAAGTCAACCAAGGGTATGCATGTATTCAAGGACTAGCATTTTTACCTAAGATAAAATAAATATAGTTAGTGACAATTTGATCACAAAGGGACTTATTTTATTAATTTTTTAAATTTCAATTTTAATATTTTATTTAATTTTCTTTTTTGGGATTGTAAAAAATTATTTTGATATTAGTAATTATTAAAACCAGTGAAATTCGGTTGTTACAACCTAGACATTTTAGGAACTACTTGCATTTAACTTACTGACTTATTGTCTAATATAGGGTAATGGATTTAGACTATTTCTCTTCTCTAAATGAAGTGTTGAACTGTATCCCAAAGATTTTGGGGGAGGAGAATTCTCCTAATTTGAATGCCATTCCTAAACAAGGAGAAATTAGGACAGTTGTTTTTAATATGGATCCGGACAGCTCGGCTGGTCCTGATAGTTTCACTGGTAAATTCTTCCAAGATTGTTGGGATTTTGTAGAGAACGATATTATACTAGCTGTATAAGAATTCTTCCTGGGTGGATCACTTCCTAAGGGATACTTTGCTACCATGTTATCTTTGATTCTAAAGCATTCAAGTCTAAAGACATTTGCAGATTTCCGTCCAATCAGTTTATGCAACTTTACGTATAGGATTATCTCAAAAATCCTCTCCCTGAGATTGGAAAAAGTGCTCTCTTTATTAATTTCACAAGGACAAAGTAGATTTGTAAAAGGATGACTAATTACTAATAACATACTTTTGGCTCAAAAGATAGTGGGATACCTCAAAAACAAAACACATAGGGATAATGTAATGATTAAACTGGATATGGCCAAGGCGTGTGATCGGGTGTCATGGTTTTTTTTTTAATTTTGGTGATGAGGCATTTTGGTTTTAGTGAGATGTGGCTGGATATGATTTGGAGGCTTATCTCGAGATGCCATTTTTCCATCCTTATAAATGGGGTGTCACATGGGTTTTTTACATCATCTAGGGGTTTGAGACAAGGGGATCCTATCTCTCCAACTCTTTTTATCATTACTGCTGAGGTTCTTTCTTGATCTCTTAAGTCACTTTTGTCTAACCCACATTTTTCTCCTTATGCAGTTTCAACAGGTTGCCCAGCTATCACATATTTGGCTTATGCAGATGATATAATAATTTTCTCTTCAGTAAAAAGAAATCATTGCAGTGTCTTATGAAAGTTTTGGATAATTATGAAAAGATATGGGTATAGCTAATAAATGTTGAGAAGTATTGTTTTGTTGTTAGCCCAAATGTCCATCCCCAAAAAAAGACTATAATTTCCCCTATTACTGGATTCAATCAGAAAAAAGCTTCCATTACGATATTTAGGTTGTCCACTATATCTTGGCAGGTGTACAAGTTTATTATTCTCTAGACTTATTGATAGTATTCAAAAAGGAATTATGGGATGGTCTAAGAAATTCCTATCCATAGGAGGCAGAATGATTTTGATAAAGCATATCCTCTTATTGATACCAATCTTCCTAATCTCAATACTAAACCCTCCGAAAGAGGTCATTCCAAAGTTGTAAAGCTTATCCTCAAACTTTCTTTGAGGGGAAAATGATTTTGGGGAGAAGTTCCATTGGATCAAATGGAGTAAGTTATTCCTTCCTAAATCAGAAAGAGGTCTGGGATTCAACTCTCTATCTACATTATCCAAGGCTTTGGCATGTAAACTCTGGTGGATATTTTGGCAAAATAATTCCCTATGGTCTAAGTTTTTCATGGCTAAATATGATCGAAAAATCCACCCAAACAAATGTATGGGAGGGCATGGTGTTTCGCATACTTGGAGAAATATGCTCAAAGTGAAAGATATCGTCGAATCCAATTCAACTTGGGAAGTTAATGTCAATGATCAAATTTCCTTTTTCTGAGACAATTGGTTGGGAGATGGAGCACTTCATGAAAAGTTAAGCTTCACAAACCATGACTCCATTACTAAATTCTTGATTGATGACATGTGGGACATCTCATGGCTATTGGATTTCTTACCAACTGGCTTGGTTGAAAGGGTGAGCAAGGTTCAAATCACTAAAACTCTTAACTTACCGTATCGCATGATTTAGAAGCCGTCCTCATTGGAGACTTTCTCCGTAAAAACTTCTTATGAATTAATGTGATTGAAGTCAACTGAAAATCCTTTGTGGTCATTTATGTGGGCACTCCTAGGTAACTTAGAAAATATCATTTTTCATGTAATTCTTACTTATAGGATGAATTCCTTTAGATACTGTTCTCGATAAATTTCAGATTATGGGCCCTTCTAAATGTTATTGTTGCTTAAATCCTGAGATAGAAACTATTGATCATGTATTTTCATTAGGTTCTATTGCCTCTAACCTTTGGAATATTTTGAGCTTCCTTTAGGAATTAACTTCCAAGATGTTTCTTTGAATTGTTATTGTAAATTCTGGTGGGATTTGTCATATTCAAATAAATCACTGAAGCTAGTTTGCAAAGTTATCCCCATTTTCATTTGTTGGATAATTTGGAGGGCACGAAATATGTGGAACTTTTAGAAAAAGCTATTGCCTTTTTCGTAACTCATGTCTGAGCTTCATTACCTTGTATTTTTCGTGGTAAAAAGTAAATTCCCTCGGGTTAGGACTTTGTCAGAGTCATGTATAGATTTTCTTATAATTTTAGAGATGTATCAACCAATTTTTAAAATTATCCTAGTATTTTGGACCTTCCCAAAAACCTACAAACTAAATAGGGATGGAAGTTCTTTATCTCGCTCAGGATTTGGGGCAAGTGGTGCAATTGTGAGAGATTGTCAAGGTGGATTTGTGTTTGCTTTCTATGGTTTCTTTGGTAAGTTGATAGTTTGCAAGCTGAAGCACGAGCCCTTTTTCGGGGCATGTTGCTTTGTAAATTGAAGGCTTTATCTTCATATCAAATTAAAAATGATTCTAGAGTGTTGGTTGATTCAGTAAAAGGTATAGCCCAAGCTACTTGGAACGTTCGGCCATGGCTCAAAAAGATGAAGAAATACATAGAAGATGTTTTAGGTATTTCTCACTGTCATAGAGAAGAGTATGCTGTTGTAGATTCTTTGGGAAATTCAGGACAGCAAGTCCAGAGTTTTAAATTCTTCTAAAATATGCACTCTTTGCCAACTAGAGTTGGATCTTTAATTTTAATGGATGTATATCAAATGTATGATTTTAGGAGGCATAAAATTTGGTAGAGGTACGTTATACATTATTTTAAGCTAAACTCTTTTTTTTATTATTATTATTATTATAATCTCCATAGGATAGGTTCAAAGGGTGACATGGTGGATGCCGATCGTCATTGTTTTGCCTTGGGAGGTTAGGTCTATGCCCCTCTCCTATATAATTGTATTATAATTAATAAAAGAGTATCCAAGTCCTCCAACCGCAATATAGGCTATTTTTAGAAACAAAAAAAAAGGTAAATCACCCAACATCTAAAAGTTTAAAAACCTATTTTTTCACCATTTCCATCATTGGGGGATTCAACCTATGTGATACTTGTTTAATTGATTTTGCACCTTCTTTAAGTCAAATTCCATGTATGCACATGGAAAAATTATTCCATTAATGTCAACTATGGTCTAACCACTGGCCTTTTTATGATCCTTAAACTTATGAATCAACTTGTACTCTTGACTAAAGGACAGCTCCGCTGAAATAATCTTTGCAACAGCCTTGTTGTTCTCGGTACACATAATTCAAGTGTGTGCAAGGAATGGCTTTAATTCCAAAGCAAGTGCCAACAACAAAGGATAACAATTTCTAATGAATTTCAAGGAATTTAATTGAAGCAAGCTCATGCCTTTTGTATATTAGTTTCAAAGGATGCAAGGCTTCTATAGTCTCCTCTGACCCCTCACTCAATTCTACTTCGTTTGTTGTTTTCAACTCAAGATGTTTAGAGCATCTTTTAATTCATACTGCAATTCAACTCATAGCCTTACTGCACTATGGAATTAATCAAGTTAATAGTAAACCCATAATGGGTGTCATTAGTATGCTTCATGGCATAAAAAAATATTGAAATGAATTACTTCACTATCAAATTTCATTATGAGGATACCCTCACAAACATCTATCTTAGTTCAGGAAGGGGTAAGGAATAGTCTCCCTAATAAAATAGCTATGAGGTTAAGGAAGCATGGTCATCCATATTAACTACACAAAAATTAGTAAAAAACACCAATTTATTCATCTGCACAAGAACATTCTCAATTACCCCATCAAATAAACATTATCACAGTTAGCCAATGTAAGATAACATTAGTTTCTTCTAAGAGTACTAGATTTAAATAAGCATAAATGGTTCGAGCATGGTATTAATTGATGCTCCTAAATCTGCCATATCCCTCAATCCTAGTGTGACATATCTTACAAGGAATGGTAAATATATTTGGATCCTTGAATTTTGGGGAGTTTTCGTTGGAAGTTGGAACACAGTTGAAATATTCTCCCTCATCTTGTTCCTTTTATCTTCTTTCAACTTGTGCTTCTTGATGCACAAGTCTTCAAGGAACTTCCATATCCTGGCACAAAGGTATATTGACTTCAACACTAGAGAAAGTTTCCAAGATCTCTTTTTCTTTTTCTTCCTTCATCGCCTTTGCTAACCTACTAGACAAATGTAGAGAGTATTAATTTTTACTTGAACTGAAGGGTTAGACGTTACCATAAAATTTTGTGTAATTTTCCCTTCTTTTTTAGTTTCCATCTCAAAATCCTTCTCATTTTCTATTGTGGGAACAATCATCTTAGTGCCTTAATCTCCTTACCGCTCCTCACTGCACTTGCATGTAGGAAACCAAATGCATTACGCAGTGGAATTTAAAAGTTTTGGTTTCCTCCAAAGATCCATACAAGGTAAAATCAAACCAGAGTTTAGGGCTTGTACCTTGTTAGTATCGGTAGAACTGGTAGAGTTGTTTTACGAAAATCGTTGTTTGTCGAATCACTAGCAAAACCAATTCAGCTTTGCCTCTATGGTATCCATACGGCCATTCCAAGTCCCTAGTTATTGTCACACAAATAACTAGAAAAAGCAGCAGCAAAATTCTGAATTGCTAGTTTTAAAATTTCGCTTTTGATTTCTCAAGGAATTCGGTTCAAGAGTTTCAAATTTTCTTCTTGAAAACTCTTTCAAGAGCTCGGCTATTTTTCTTCAAAAGAATAAGTAAAGAATTTCTTTTCTTCAAGAAAAGAAGGCTACTGTTTTCTGGATTTTCATGTGTGGCTAGCTGAAATTTCAAGTCCCAATATATATAGATATAGATAGTAGTATTAGGGTAAAACTTCTTCTAAGAGTTTTACTTGAACTACCAAATTCTAATTTATTGGGGATTAGCTGCCAAAACAAGAATCCCATTCAAATTTGGCTTTCTAATTTTTGGTTATTAATTAATTAATAAATCCAAAACTGTTTTGGATTAATTAATACTAAAACCAAATATTAATAGTCACAATTCTGAATATCGTTTTAAACCGAAAAACCCGATAGAATTCTACTCACATTAGGATTCTTAAAATTAACCAAAATTCATCATATGAATTTTATACTCCTTTTAGATATGATCTAAATTATGCGACCCAATAGGTTCTTATAACGTTGTCCATGACATAAAATCCATTTTATGCCATAAGTAGTGAGCGGTGTCTAGCAACACATCAAAGCTATCCAAGTTATAAGAATGTTAGTTATTCGGCATTACTTATCGTGTGATAAATATTACCATGCAATTCAATCCATTTGCCCTAGATATCTTGATTGAACATAAGCCATGGAACGTGTCATGCTCGCATAGTTCAATCTTCACACTTCTTAATTCCCGAGTAGACTCATCTAAACAAATGAGCCTGATATTACATATCGACTCATTTGAGCACGGCCATGCATTTTATAGTCTCACTCAATCAAGAGGCCCAAAGATATCACTCCCATTATATAAGAGGGGCAAATCCTATCTTGATTACTCAACATCCCACTGCATGATTCATTGCATATCCAATTACTACTTTTATTACAGGTAACGCATGGTAGTATCAAAACATACAACTCCTTATGTTGGGATCTCTGATGACCTCAAGTCTAAGGATCACATACATCATCATCACTATGAGATATGCTTATGACACTTTATATAATAATCCATGTAGCATTTCTCATAGCAGTTTGATCCAGTACATAGTTCTCTAACATATACCCATGTGTTGACTTAATATCTCATAGCAAGACACATTTCATCAGTCAGTAAACATACTAGTCTTAATGCATTATCGTTGTCCCATTAATGATAATACTTGGCTACGGATAATTTTAGAATAATTAAATTCTTGGGACATTATTATATTTATTCATAAAAACATAGATATAGAATTAAACATAATAATAATAACAAATTACCATAAATTAAAAGCGTAATGATACAACGTATGTTTAAACAATCATCACATGATTGGTCTTTAGGGCATAATCCAACATTGCATTCTTTAGGTTCACTTAGATTCAGGTTTATTTAACATGAGCCTGTTAATGGCAATTGCCATTTGACATATTTGATTCTCTAAATTTTAGGCATGTGCTTGTCAAGTGACCTAAAATTGAACATATTTTGGAAGCCTTCACTTGGTGTGCATTCCTTGTAGCTAGTTTTTTTAACAAAAGAGGTAAGTTTAGATAATTGTTGTTTGCAAATTAGCACATCATGTCAGGTGTCAAACTAGTAGGAATTTACCACCATAGTTAGCAATCAGGTTTTTTTTTGGTCTCAAGGATTTTATTAGCTAGTGTGCCTCCACTTCCTATATTGATCGTAGTCCTATCCATTAATAAGATATCTAATTAATAATAATTTTGTATTAGACATTTCATACTTATCTGACTGAGACATGCAAGCATGTTGCTTCTAGAAACCCCAACCATCAAATATGATTGAAAATTTTCTTCAAAATGAGCATAAATATAAATACCACTAGGTTACAGCATTTATGCAAGAAAGATTGTATCAACTCGCCATTGGGAGTGCAGATGATAAAGAAGGTAATGTGCATATAGTTCATCTCAACAATCGCACTTGTGCTTTTAGAAAATTTGATATTTATAAAATTTCTTACTCACGTGCAATGTAGGTTTGTGAAAGAATAGAAAAGATATCTTTGGTACTTATTCATGGGCTATATGCATCTTAGAAGATGGTCAAAATTTACTTCTCCAACTTCTACCCTTTGCCCCATGAAAATTATTTGCCACTTGTACCTATTCATCTAATAACCAATGAGAACATGCCAATAGTGGACCTGGTTGCCTAAGGTCCACACGAATAAGAATTGAGACAGATCAAACTCAAAGACAGAGGTGTAAGACATGTGTTGGAAATGGACATAATAGAAAAGTCTATCCCAATATGAGCAAGTTTAGAGATAGGCCAACCATGCATCTATGGTGTGATATAGTAAAATTTGATTGTTGTTTAGAGTTTTCATGCAATCGTGTTATTTAAATTTGAACATTTACCGGTAGAATGACATTATTGAAGGTAATTTGTGCTCCATTGATTGTGCTTGTGATATCGTATTATTTAAATTTAAATGTTTCTCTATATTAATAGTATTAAAGACAACTTGCGCATTATTAGAGGGTGTAGTTTTAATATTTATTAACTTGCTTTAAATTATGTACAAAACATTCATTAATGTACCCAATTTTGAAAAGATATTTTAGGTGATAGAGGGTGACTAAACTTCTTATTGGCTTCTATAAGTGTTCCAATGATCTAGCAATCCAAATGTATTAACATTATAGTTAGTTCACCTTTGGAGATAATTTAGGAGGGCCATAATATCTTTTCATTAAAAATACACAAAGATATTATAAATTTTGGAGAGCTAGCCTCTAGATATTAGAGTACAAGCCATTCTACTTTGAATAGAATTTTACAGTGTGTATATTTGTGGTCAATACAGATAGATGATTCATTGAACATAGTACTGGTAGAGAGATGGAAAGAAGAGACTCACACCTTTCATCTCTTAGTAGATGAAGCGACCATGACATTATAGGATATTGCAATATCTTGTTATTAGTCCACACTCTAGTCACACCATCATAGAGTGGTAGGCCATTTCTCTTGAACGTTTAGGTTACATACGATCTCCTGAGGTTTTGATGGGGATTAGCTGATGTTGAAAAGTATCTCCATGCATTTAAAATTTCATCCTCTAATGCTTAAAGCCATATATGTAGAGGTGTTGCAACATGTTAGATGCCAAATGTTACAGATCATCGGGTCTATTATGAGAGATGAGTCAAACACAAAAATCAAGTTGATGTACTTGTTACTATTGAGAGATATTGTTGAATCATCGAAATATAGTTATGGTAGTGCTACTTTTGCCTGTATATATAAAGCACTGTGTCGAGCATCATGTAGAGATACAACTGGAATCTGTGGTCTAGTATTAATTCTATAGCTATGGGCACAGGAGAGACTATCGATAATCAGATGGCAATGAGACATCGGCACCCAACCTCTTTTGATTTTCCTGATATGCTTAATAGACTTCAAGATTGCATGTGAGTTTTCTTATTACCAACAATTTTGTCTTTTTATTCTCCTTTTATCTTACATTCATTATTGACATGCCCAATTTCTTGTAGGTGGAATATGGACTTGAATTTTGTCAATGTTGATCACATGTGCTTTACAAGTATCGAGATTGATTAGATTATTTGATGAAAGATGACATAAGTAGCATAACATTCATATTTGTTCACTTTATTATTTACAAAACTTATATTTATTGGATTAGAGTTAAAATTGCTTTTCGTTACAGTTTCTTTGGCAGCCTTATTCAGACAAGAAATTACATTAGCAACCAAATTATTGTTTACAAGGCGAGATATTTGGTATGCAAATATGGCTCTCATTAATTTTGATATTGTTGAACTGCATTTGCCTCAGTGGGTTATGAGACAATTTGGCTATTATCAGCATATTTTCACTACAGTTGATACTAATTTGAAATTGTATAGGACTGACTACGAGGGCAAAAATAATGTTAATTAGATAATTCAACATACACACTAGATTGATCAATGAACAAGGTGAAAAGTTAGCATCATTCGTGGAATTTCTATAAGTGAACCTATGAATTTATTTTCAAAATACATGATTTGATATCGCCAAATTACTCGTATTCTAATAGGTAATCCCTAACATTGTCTTGCCCATTGTATCCGTCCAATTGCATATGGTGTGGAGTTTTGGGTATGATTACAATATTTTTTTTATTTTTATATTTAGCAATTTATTCAACCTATTAACTGTTACTTTTCATTTATTTATAGGGCAAATGTTAGGGATCGGCACAATTTGAGCAACAATGCAATTAATAATATGGAAATAGATCTTAAATTAGTCATTGCTAATGTACATGACATTTTTGCTTGTGTATTGACCTTTGTTAGGGAGGGTCACCACATACTAGTGCCACTTTCAAATTTTCAAGGCCAAATTAAATTTCAACAATCACATGATCAACCATGCACATATAGACACCATGATGCTAATGAGATATTTAATACTCAATCCTTTTCTTAGCAATCCGGAGAGCAATGAGAGGACACACTTGAACTTGACACTTTGTTTTATTTTGACAATGGCATGTTGTCTCAATTTCCTACATTTGATTTGATCTATGAACATTGTAGATGTCCTCATAAGGGACCACATGTGGGTGAATGCATTCCATTTCATCTTAGCTCGTTGAAGACACAATTAGTTTAGCACCAATGTCATGTAAACCCACAATCGCACTTTTAGGCGACAATCTCGTATAAATGCTAGATATTCTCCTTGTAGAACTTGAATTCTTTTTGTAACTCTTTGAATAATAAAAATTTTGTTTAGACTTTCTTATAAATTTAGAATATATGTATGTAGTGTTTATTTATATATGGATTGTGAGTTTAATCTTAGTTTTGTGCTAGTTATATATTTTGTACAGGAAATTCATTGAAAATATAATAACTTTTTTTAAGGAAAATGCTGAAGTTGATTTTTCACAAATTGATTTAAAGTAAATTTCCCAATCTCGTAAATTAACTTCAACATTTTGGGAAAACTTTTTAAAATATTAATATTTTTTAAAAATTTTCTACATAAACATCAACATTATCTTAAATAACATCAATAACCAGCAATATAGAAATTTTATTTTACATGTTAATACTATGATGCTTTACAACCAGCTCCCTCTTTTTCATGCTTACAATCATTTCTCAACGAGTCAGGAATTGTACAGCTTTTCAAATTCTTATCTTTTTTAATAATATTGGTTAATATCCACTACCACTTGACTTGAAAATGGAGATACAAAATATGAATAGAGATGGTTCTTAACCACTAGAGAATCCTCCATAATGTTTCTTGATCAAATCAACCACTTGCCTTGAACCATCATCAACTAATATACCCTTCTTGATATGACTTCCTGATACACAAAATCAGAATCAGAAAGAGAAAACTTCCACATTAAAAAGATTTATAATCAAGATTTGTGACTAGAAGTTTGAATCCCCAAACCATTTTAGTACCTAGGTGGGAAAGAATCACATGTTATATAAGTAGGGATTAAAGCCAATTGTTTGCATACAACAAAAATTTCAAACAAAATATTTTGGAAATGAGATTAACATAAATTCCTAAATTAAGAAAATAGCTGACACAAGAAAAAAAAGACATGGTACATGAAAAAAATATAGGAATTTTTATACAATGATAGAGAAACTAAAAACGACCCACACAAAAACACACACATATTGATCATATAAATCACAATTTGTAAATGCAATCACTAATAGATAATTAAGAAGCTGAACTAACATCTAAGCGTGCCGTAAGATAAAGATTAAAGGTTTATAATGATGAAACAAACTTGAGAAGCCATACAAGCCCATTGTTTCCAAGCTTAGCATGAAACTAATGTTGGTTTTTGTACTAAATTCAATTAATTCCAATATTATAACTTATATTTATTGCCAAGTGAGTAGGAACCTAAAGGGTCAAACACATAAGAATTTGTTTTTGGGTTAAAATGATTAAATAATTATGTGAAAATTATTAGGGTTAATTTGTATAATAATTAATTGCAAGTATCTCTTAATAAAAGGGTTATTGTGTAAAGACTATTTTTTTTTCAAAATATTACAGTAATGTAAAAGTAATTTTGAGGGAAAATTTTATCTATTCTTTTAAATGAATTTCTATATGTTGCTTTAAAAAACTCTATCAGATAGAGTTTGTACATGTTTTGCTTGTTCAAAACAAATTCTATCAAGATAGAATCTGTTACATTTTTTATGTGCTTTGAATATATTCTATCTTGATAGAGTCTGTTACTTATTTTGAACAAACACAAACATCTTATTTAAGAGATGACATCAAGTCTTGAATTACGACATAATGATAGTGTACGTTCAAAAAATTAGCCAAAAAAAATTCATTCTTGTTTTTTAGGATATTAAAAATGATCTAGCATATTGTTTTCGTGTCAATCAATTTCAAGAGGATTCCAAGAACAAGTTTGTGTAGATACCATTAGAGACTGGGTGCTTGTACGGCTGTGATTGACAACTTTCCCACATCAAAACTAGTCTACGTAAAGAGCAATTTTATCTAATTTAATGCATAAAATTCAAAAGATCCTATTGTGTAGAGGAAATCATTTTGTTTTATTTTATTCCACTACAATACTTTTCACGCACTATTCATGACACAATTCATCAAGACTATCCATGCAATATTCACAGTACTGTTCACAAGTACTATTCACATTTTGGGCCTTATGCTTGATGGGCTTCGATATCATAGATTAAACCATTTAAGGTTTCTTGAAATTGTTTAGACCTATCTCACATCATCGGGCCCTGTAATATATCACGGCAGATCGAATGCTTTGCGAGTAGGTTGGACAGCTCTTAGATTTCCATCATTCCCTCTCTCCTTGGAAGGATTCGCCTTCGAATCTTCAATAAAACTCTTGGAATGAAATCAATATACTTTGACCAACTTAGAGAGTATAAGGAATAGTTTGGCCAAGGAAAATGATGTCTCTTCTTTTTAGCTCTTCTTGAGCCACTCCAGTAATAGCATTTTATAGTAAATCTTTGCAGGCTCCAAGTTTGTATTAGAGTGTGGCAAAATTATCTTTCTCCAAACACAAAGTCAATGTGTGGAAAATTGTCATTTTTCCATGCATATTTACGGGTCAAATAGTCAAAACACTATCAACTGGCTCAGGCTCTTGATTTTGATAACCCCCATTCATTGGATATGCCCTATTGGATGCATCAGGCTCTTCTTTCTCCTCAACCTTCTTCTCTTCATTACTAATCTAGAGTTAATCTTCATAAACTTATACATGGCAAATGTTCTCCCTTTGCTCATCATTTTCTTCATAAACTTGTACATGGCAAATGTTCTCCCTTTGCTTATCATTTTCTTCATAAACTTGTACATGGCAGATGCTCTCCATTTGTTCATCATTTTCCATGGTTTGAGCACTAAGTGATCTCATGGTCACTAATGTTTCTTCTCCATTTGAAGACTCTTCATCACTTACCGTTGATTGCATAGACTTCAAGGTAGTAAGTGCTTCTTCTCTACCTTGGAAGGCTAGAATATCCATCTTTATACTTCCCAAATTTTCAATTTTTATACTTCCCAAAATTTTGTCAATTGTATCAGCTTGGTTTTGACCCCTATGGGAAGTAGAAGCCCCATCAGACTCTTTACTATTGTGAGAACTTGAGGGACTGTGGTTTCTAGATCTCGACTTCATTGATAAGGAGTCAGTGATGATCTTATACTTTCATGTAATTGCTCCATCTTGTTGTCATTAGATTGAAACTTTAATTGCAAAGCCTCAAGTTGATCGGCCAAATTGGACTGTTTTCGATTCATATGTTTTGTCCAACCTTTAAGGATCTTTTGGTCAATTGAAGCTATGCCTTCTTTTAACATTTTTCCTGCAAAAAATTTAGTACAAACAAAAGAACAAGAATATAAGAAACTTGTAGTAAGGGTGTGTATGAGTATGCTCTCAGTTATTTTTTTAATGTCTCACCCCTCACTCAACAATCTCTCTCTAAATTCTTACCTAGAACAGCACACTTTTTCAAACTATTAGGAATTTTTGGCCAAGCATAGCTCAAATAAAAATGTATGAATTTAGGAAATAAGACTCAAGGAAGGTTAACAAATTAGAAAACTACAAAAATCTGAAATCAACTTGGAATTGGATGTGAATATGAAACTAAAGGAATAGGAAACTAAATAAATCCAATTACAAAGTGAACTTGAATAAGGAAAGCTATAAAATGGAAACTAAATAAATCTAAATATGGAACCTAAAAAGAAATCAAATATGGAATTAAAAAGGAAAACAAATATGGAACCTAAGAGGGAAGGTAACTCTAAGAGGAAAACAAATACAAATAGGAATCAATTCTTGTAGCCAAGCAAAATAAAATTAGGAAACAATTGTTGCAGCCCTTTTTATAGAAACAATTTCGGTCAAGAGAGGGTACTAAGGTGCAGAATTTTCATCCAAATAAGTTTCCAAAAAGTGGAGAATTTCAGCCAAGTGGCATTAGTCAATTATAAATCCAATTGGGATGAGGAAAGCTAATCACATTTGGATTCTTTTTAAGCAAGGCTCACGTTTCTTTCAAGAAAAATTCTGCTATGATTCTTGAAGCACTAAAACACTTCTTCAACAAGAATTCAAGAACAAAAGATCAAGAGGGTAGCACGGGTTCAATGAGAATTTAGGAACAAAATTGCAAGAATGCTGCTCAGGTTTGAAGGCAAAATTCTGGTCACACTTCTTGAAGCAATTTGGCCAAATAATTCAATAAACAATGATTCAAGAACAAGAATTCAAGAAACAAGATTTTAAGGAACCAGAATCAAGAATCAAGAATTGTTCTTCTCTTCTTCTTCTTTCCTTCTTTCTTTCTTTTTCAGTTTTGTTGTTCTTTCTGCCTTTTTTCTCTCTCGAAATTTTGGCTACACAAAACCCAAATTATCTACACAAAAGTGGGTAGAAAGAAAAGGTTTAACCAAGTCTCGAAAACTAGGGCTAAACAACTAATTTGACTACCACAAGAAATAGAATTTAGTTACCAAGAAGATTGATATAAACAGAATTTTTGGTTAATAAAAATAGAATTTTAAGCTACAAAATTTTGAAGTTACCTAGAGCTCTTATACCAAATTGATATGTACCTCATGGCTATAAAGAGCCAGCAATACACAACAAGCGAACAGGACCCAATACTTAACTTGCGAAACTTTCAAAACCGGTGGAATTTAGACTGATAGATGAAACATCACCATAACCTAGGGTTCTACTAGATTGATACAATTCAAATGCGCCACAAACTTGTCAAGTTTGATAATCCCGCTGTTCTTTGAAAGAACAAAAAGATTGATTCACTCAAACTCTCAAGGATGCAATGTCACAAAATAATTCTCTACTTATATATATTGAGGTGTTGGCCGAATGGCCTATATTTATAAAGTACAAAAATGTGTTAGAAGGCAACTAGAAATGTTATGGCCAGTGGCACACCAGAATAGTTCTGGCCTTGGCCAAAAAAATAGACATTGTGGGAAAAAAGAAATTTAAAAAAAAATCTATTATGGTGGTGACAAAAGGGAGAAGAATATGATGATGTCATTCTGACGTCATTGTCAGAAGCCCTAATAGTCATGTCATATGATGATGTCACCATTAGTTTACTGAAAATAAAATATAAATTAAATTTTTGTTTCAAAAAGGAAAACAGAAACTATGGGGGTGTGTATTAAATTGTTAATTTACTAATTTGCCTCTAAAGCGTCTGCTAATTATTTTTTTGTCTTAGAAAGTCCCCCAAGTTTTTTGTTCTGTTGCGATTGGTCCCAGATAGTTTAGTAAATTATGTTATGGCCTAATAATTTTATAAAAATTGCATTAAAACCCAATAATTTTCATATTCTTCTCAAAATTCAAGAATAGTAGTCTAATATGATTCAAATTACTATACATATGATTAATGAGTTGAATATATGATCAATAAATTGTGGTCTCATCATACTCATAAATCATATATGATTAATATTTGATAAAAAAATATAAATCATATATTTTCATGTTCTATGTTTAAATTTTATCAAATATTTATTATTATATAAATGATTTATGAGTAAGATGACACCACAATTTATTGATTTTATCTCTTTATAAAATATTAACTCAATAGTTGCCTTCCATTATTATAGTACAAACAATTTTTGTTAGGACAACTTGTTGAGCTAATTTAAGGTTGTCTTACTAAAAAAATGTTTTATGAAATAAGATTTTTGAATAACAAGTGTGATTTAACAAAGACTCTTAACTTGTTGAACTAACTCAATGTCATGTGTCTTAGAGGCAAAAGTTAGGAGACATATGATATGTGTATCAAAAGTTGATAGTCTAACTATTTAGGAATTGCAAAATAAGTTGTAATTGGCAACTATTACCTACTCATTAAAATTATTTTTAATTTGTTGAACTAACTCAAGATTAAAAAGAGTTAAAATGGGCTCCTAGCTGACTAAGAATTTTGTGAAAATTCTCAAAGCGATTATGAGGGATATTGATTTGAATAAAATAGTGGGACCAAAATTAAAATTTGATCAAGTCCATATATGTTTGGCATTTTGGTTTTGTATATTGCATAAATTAAATTTTATCCTATCTTTATTTTTTCTTATTGTAGAAAATGAATAATAACATGAATCGTCATAACATTTTGTTCGACAACAAGCTCATTGGCCAAAATTTTTTGGACTAGGTCCAAAATCTAAAACCATTCTTTGGCATGAAAAGTTGTTTTATGTCCTTAATGGCCCTATTCCTAATGAATTTGTTGCTAATGCTAATCAAGCAGCTAAAGATAAATAAAGAAAATGTCTAGATGATTCTAAAAATACATTTTGTATCATACTTGCTTCAATGAGCTCTAAGCTGCAAAAGCATCATAAGAACAAGACTGCCTTTACCATGGTTCAACACTTCAAGGCGTTGTATGATAAAAGGGCAAGAAATGAGAGATTTAATATTGCCAAGTAGCTGTTTCATTGTAAAATGGTAGAACTGTAGAAGGCTCCTCTGTGACAGTTCATGTGCTAAAAGTGATTGGTCTCACTAAAAAAAATGGAGAAATTGGGATTTTTAATGCATCATCAATTAAATTTTGATTTGATTTTACAATCCCTACCTGCAAGTTTTTCCTAATTCTTTTTGAATTTCAACATGAATAGGGTAGAGACCTCAACACTGCCTGAGCTAATGAACATGTTTAAGGAAGCAGAGGAGACTCTCAAAAAGGAAACAAATAGTGTTGTTAGTTAAGGATTCTAACAAAAGAAAGTTTAAAACTGATCATAAAGAGACCAAGAAGAAAGGATCCAAAACAACACAAAAAGCCAAAAGGACAAAAAAGTCAAAAGATACTTGCTTCCACTATGGTCAAATAAGACAATGGCAGAGGAATTACAAGGCTTATCTTGATAACCTAAAGCAAAAGAAATTGAATTAAACTTCTACTCCAGGTATGTTTATGATTGAAATAAATCATTGTACTTCAAAATTAAATTTCTAAGTATCAAATACTGGATTTAAATCTCATATTTGTATAAATATGCAGGGTCTAAAGATAAGTAGAAAATTGGCTAAAGGGGGAATGGACCTATGTGTAAGGAATGGACCAAAAGTTGCTGCTTTAGCTGTAGGGACATATGTTGTTTCTTTACCCAATGGATTATTTTTAGATTTAAAAGATTGCTATTATGTTCTAGTACTTACAAATAACATTACTTCTAGTTCATGTTTGGACATGGATGGTTTTGAAATAATTCAAAAGAATAAGTGTTGTACTTTTTGCTATGAAAATGTTTTTTACAGTGTTGGTTATTTAAATATTGGTCTTTATATATTTGATCTAGATAGTCCTATTTTCAACATAAACACAAAGAAACTTATAATTGATAATTTTAGAAACTATCATTGCTGGCACTGTAGACTTGGCCACATAAATGAGAAACTATATCCAAATTATATAATAATGGTTATTTGGTCTCATTTAATAATGAATCATTTAAGATATGCGAATCTTGTTTATTAAGAAAAATGGCCAAAACACCTCTTTTGGAAAAGGTGAAAGATCTATTGAATTATTAGGACTTATACATTTTGATGTGAGTGGACCTCTATTAATTCTAGTTAGAGGATATTTTTCATACTTTCTTACCTTTACTAATGACCATTCTAGATATGGTCATATATACTTATTATATTATAAAGTTATAAAGATATGATCATTCTTAGATGTGGTCATCTATACTTAGATATGATCATTCTAAAGTCTTTTAAAAGTTCAAAGAATAGAAAAGTAAAGTAGAAAAACAACTTGGTAAGAGTTTTAAGATACTTCGATTATATCAAGGTGGAGAATACTTAAACTAAGAATTTCAAAATTATCTAAAAAATAATGGAATTCTTTCATAATGGACTACTTCATATACAGAATACACCACAATTAAATGGTGTATTTGAGAGAAGAAATCGAACCTTATTGAATATGGTTCGGTTTATGATGAGTCATGCCAGTCTCCCTAAATAGTTTTGGGGATATGCCCTTAGTACTACCTTCTATCTTTTAGACCATGTGTCATTTAAAACTATAGATTCTACTCCATATAAGATATGGTGTAGGGGAAAACCAAACTTAAATATTTAAAGATTTAGGGATGTCTTGAATTAGTTAAGAGAATAGAATTAAACAAGCTTAATACAAAATTTGAAAATGTTTCTTTGTGGGATATCCAAAAGAAACTTTTGGATATTATTTTTATAATCCCTTTAAACAAAAGGTGTTTTGTTTCAAAACATGCCACATTTTTAGAAAAAGAGTAATCCTAGAAAAGTCAAATGGGAGCAATATAGAATTTGAAGAAACTCTAGAGCCACAAAAAATGAAAGATGTAGAAATTGCTTTTGTGCTAGCACATGATATAATATAAACGAGTCGCGTATACACTCGAGTACATATTCCTCGATGTTGATGGCATAACCAAAGAGTGGGGAATTTCATGACATTTCTTATTGGCTATCTTGTATTTCTAATAAGTTGTTTAATAGTTGACATACCGAATTGCACACATAATCGATTGGTTTAGATTGATATTAATGGAGTAAGAATTTACACCTCACGATGATGAGGGGAAAAGTGAAACTTAAAATACACAATTTGTACGTAAGTCAAGTAGAATATATCAAGACTCAAAAGGTATGATGACATATTTATCATTAACAATGATGAACCCACTATTTAAAAAGAAGTCTTATCTGATAAGAACTGTGAAAAGTGGCTTCAAGCCATAAAATTTCAAATGGATTCCATGCATGACAATAAGGTATGGACTTTAATCAATCCACCTAAGGGTATAAAACCCATAGGGTGTAAACATTTATTCAAAGAGAAGACAGACATGAATGGTAATATTTCTACCTAAATAGTTAGACTGGTTGATATAGATTACACACAAAAACACGGTATTAACTATGGTGAAACCAATTCACAAGTTGCTATTTTGAAATCCATTAAATTTTACTTGTTGTAGCGGCATATTATGTTTATGAAATCTAACAAATGGATCTTAAGATAGCTTTTCTTAATGAACATTTGTAAAATGATGTATATAGGATACAACATGACGGGGTTATATCAAAAAATTCTAATAAAGTGTGTAAGTTAGAAAAGTGCATTTGTGAACTTAAGTAAGCTTCAAGGAGTTGGAACATTTGTTTTGATCAAATAATCAAAAGTTTGGTTTTATCGAAAATGAAGATGAACCTTTTGTATATAAAAGTATTAGTGAGAGTACTATAATTTTCCTAATATTATATGTGGATGACATATTATTGATGGGAAATGATATAACTTCTTCTCAATTAGTTAAGGTATAGTTGTTTAAAAACTACTCCATGAAGGATTTAGGATAAACAACTTATATTTTGGGAACCAAAATCTATCTTGATAGATCCAATAAGTTTTTTGATCTTTCATATTCAACATATATTGATCAAATACTTAAAAAGTTTAGTATGGATCAATTTAAAAAATGTTATATTTTTGTCACATGGAATTCACCTTTTTGAGGACATATCCAAAAACAAATATTGAAAAACATAGCATGCAAAGTTCTCCTTATGCTTCTATTGTAGGATTAATTATGTATGCTATGTTGTGTACAAGACCAGATGTCTCGTATGCTCAAAGTGTTACAAGAAGATATCAAACTAATCCTGGTGATGATCACTGGAAAGTAGTCAAGAATATCACTTAGTAGTTGAGAAGAACTAAGGATTTATTCTTGATTTATAGAGGGGCAGAGTTTAAAATATGTGAGTTCATTAATGCTATCTTTCAATCTAATAAGAATGATTGCAAGTCTCAGTCTAGATACATATTTACCCTAAATGGTAGTGCGGTTAGTTGGAAAAGTTATAAGCAAAATACTATCACAAATTTTACAATAGAAATTGAATACATTGCTGCTTTAGAAGTTGCTAAGGAAACTGTTTGGATCAAGATGTTCATCTCTGAACTAGAAGTGGTTCCTTCAATAGTTGATCTGATACCCTTATATTGTGGCTGCTATTACACAAGCAAAAGAACTTAGGTCTCATCAGCGATCCAAATATGTTTTAAAGTGTTATCATTTGATCACAGAGATCATTGGTAGCAATAACGTAAAGATAGAAAAAATTATTACAAAGGATAACATAATAGATCAATTGACTAAACCTTTATCACAAAAGAAACATGAGAGTCATGTATCATCATCCGGTCTAAAGCACATGAATGATTGGTTTTAGTCATAGTAGGAAATTTGTTATGTATTTTAAAACAATTATGTTTTACTTTTACATTCTATTTATGCAATGAAGATATATGGCTTTTTATCATTTTTGAAATGAATACATTTAATGATAATGTCATTAGAATAGTATTTATTATTATTATTAAATGTCCCTAGTCAAAGTATTAACAAAAATAAGGACATTGTTAATACGGATAGATTAGCATATATAGTGATATATAATTGAATTGTTAGAGAACAATTTATTGGACTGATCTCATTAGAGATTTCCATAAGATTAACTATTTGAGTGCCAATGGTATAATCTCTATATAGCAGTAGTGTAAATGATCAAACTTGAAATCTTAAGAGAGTCGTCAGTGTATATTATTATACTTTAATTCTATTTGTCCATAATTGTGACTGGTTACATGTGCAATAGAACTTAGGTATAATATAAAAGGTTAAAAGGAAATTTATAATCAATAAAGGATTCACCACTTCTAATAGTAAGAAAAGTATATACCATTTTCCTAGTACGGTTTACTTCTCCTGTGAGGGTTTGCGGGCTATTCCACAGGAGCGGGGTTTATCCAGTGCGCACCCTTGGGTAGCGGGTACGAGTTCCCTTGTCAACAAAAGAGTATATACCATTAATGGTCACTTGTTGAAATATCAACTCAAAATGTTTGCAAATGAGTGACTAAATTTAGAAAAGTTCTAAGTTTATTTTTGAGTTGAGTTTTAAGAACAAAAAATTATAATAATTAATACATCAAGAGTTCGTACACATAGCTTACACTTATACTGATTAGGGATATAGTGATATAAAAGGATATTAATTACACGGAATCTAACTTATTAAAAGGCAAACTCAATCACTTAACTTTTCCTAAGTTTTGGATAGTCATGATGTCCGTTTAGAGGCCAATTTCGATCTATAAATGTGAATTAACTAATTATTGAGTTAATGATAAATTAAATCTGTTTAATTTGTGTAATCTTAGAATTCTTGTGACTCAATTGACTTTGGTCCATTTGGGAGTTTGTTCATTTATATATTGAAACCAATTAATTTTAAAATTATAATTTATATTTATTGTCAAATGAATCTGTAGGGGCACGCACATAAACATTTATTCTTGGATTAAAATAATTAAATAATTATATAATAAGTATTTAGATTAATTTATGAAATAATTAATTTCAAGGACCTCGTAATAAAAATCTATTGTGTAAAGATTAAATTTTCTTTTAAAATATTATGATAATGTAAAAGTAATTTTGAGAGAAAATTTTATCTATCCTTTTGAATAAATTTTTATACGTGATTTTAACAAACTTTATGAAATAAAGTCTGTATGCATTTTGATTATTCATAACAAACTCTATTAAAGTAGAATCTATTACGAATTTTATGTGTTTTGAATAAATTTTATCTTGATAGAGTCTATTGTACATTTTGAATAGGCACAAGTTTTGTATTAAAGAGATGACATTAGTATATGTTCACAAAATTAGCAAAAGAAAAGTTTTTTTAGTCATGTTTTTTAGGGTTCATAGTAATTCAAAGAGGATTTAGCATATAAACTTGGTGTCAATCAACTCCAAAGTGACTCAAAGAACAAAGTCGTGTGAATACCATAAAAGGTGAAGCGTTTGTGCGGTTGTGATTGACAACTTTCTGATGAAAATATGAGAACTAAGGTTGAAACAAACAACCATCTAGCCGGGACAACTCAACCAAATTCAAGAGAGACAAATCTAAAAGCACAAGTTGGATGTTTAGTTGAGAATTCACCTACAAAGAGACATCCACACCTTCATCCACTACAAGGTATTAGAAGGCCTATGACTAGATTGCAAATTAAGAGAATGAAAGCTGCTTTAGTAACACTTATAACCAAGTTAAGTGAAGCTCAAGAAACTAAGGCAGCAATGAAAGCAAAGAAGAATTCCGGTCTTAGTTCATCATTTGTCATTCTAGTCATCAATGAAGACTCGAGAATGAAGGATCGAGTGTGGCTAATTTTCACATGTGTAATCAAGATCCTTTGGCCACTTCTCATCACAATCCTAGTTCGAATTTGGAAGGTTCTACTTCGGATGTTTGCAACTCAATTCTGCCTTGGAAGATTCAATTTGAGTGTGCTTCTTGGTTCCAAGGATAGTTCAATTCTCAACTCTGAATTTGGATAATTCCTTCGGGTGTCAAGTAGACAAAAGTAAGGTCCTTCTTCACAAGTTGGAGTTGGTGTCTTGCTATAGGAAGACTTAGTTCGACCTAGAGGATGATACTAGGACCAACACTTTGATATAGGTTCGGATTATTATTCTTTGGTTTAAAATTCATATCACTTTCCCATGTCAAAGTTAGTCCACATCATAGGTAATTTATCTGATTTAGTGCATAAAAGTAAAAAAAATCTTATCATGCAAAGGAAATCATTTTAGTTTACTCCACTGCAATGTTGTCATGGCAAGTTTGATTTCCTAACAACTGAACAATGAGATTTTCTTCCTTAGAAGAAAATGAACCATTTTTAAGATTAGGCTACAAGTGATTAGCCCATCTCAGCTTGTGGTTTTCCCTACATCTTATCAACCTTGAATTCCTCTCAGTAGCACCTTCTTCAAACAAAAGTCAGAAAAATAAGCTATGTTTGGACTTTGTTTTTATTTACAAAAAGTTAACTTGTTTCAAACAAAAATAAAACATTCAACACATTTTTATTTTAAAATTTAAAACTCAAATTTTCCCTCTCAAATTCCTCTCAAATAATTTTTTTTAAAAAAATTTCTTATTTTTCCCTCCAAAATACTTTTTCTACCAAAAAACACTTACCAAAATTTTGAGAAATTTCAATACAAAATTTCTCAAATAAATCATAATCCAAACATGGCCCAAAACCCTCAAATCATTTGCATCTATAAACCAAAAAAAAAATAAATAAACAAATAAAAAGTTGGTAATCTTGATGATGAGAACTAAATTGTAATTTAGTATTGTTGTTGCAAGAATAGCAAGCTAATAGAATTCAATGAAGATTTTGTAAGAGAGAGAGAGACATAGCAGCGGGTGTGCAAAGAAAGCAATAAAACTATATTGATCAAAACACAATTCAATGGCGGAAGTAATTAGGGGTCAGAAAGGACATTGTTTCGATAAGTGGAGGGGACACTGAAACAAAAGGGCTTAAATTGACATAGTTTCAATACCTTCTAACAAGAACGAAAAAAAGAGTCACATACACTGTCCAACCAAAAATGAACAGTAGTCTATATTCTCTCTTTTGTTACTAGATAGATAACTATGCCTCCTCAAATTCGAGCCATCATTTAAAAAAAATTCATGATATCTTTGGAACAAAAAATAGATTTTGATTGACAAATATACCATATGTGGCTGCTGCTTAAATGTTTCACATGTACATTGGAAGATACATGTAGTGTGATTAACCCAAAGCTTTCTTCAGAATACAATGAATAGTAACTTAGTCCTAACAATATTTTATCCTACGGTATTATCTGTAGAGTGCAAGGAAATTTGAGAATAATTCAAGCAGATGTAAGAGTTTATACCTTGAGTAAATCCAACTTCTTTCTTCTCTTGCCTCAAAGAATTTTGGACATTAGTTACATATTATTGTTTCTTCTTCCTCCTTGCAATGTAATTCAAAGGACCTTTATTTTGTTGGCAATATCAAATAGAAAATTTTCCAGTCTTTGTTTTCTCCTTCTAATGAAACTTTTTCTTCTAAATTTCTTTTCACCATTTGAAAATTTGCTGTGAAAGGGTAGGCAATTGCAATAAAGAAATTGTTCTTACCAATTTTGACCTATGAGAGATTTCAGAAGAACGATCCAAGTTTTCTTCTTCCAATCCTTTCTGATTTGGGAAGCTATCACTATAAAAAAACAAACTAAAGAATGAGTGAAATTTAATATGGCATTCCAAGCTATAGATTGTTCCTAACTCCACACATGCTCGGGACTTGGATTCGAAGTATAAAAACTTAATCAGTCACAGATAAAAAAAGGAAAAGAAACCTCTCATTTAAGATCTTAATAATATTCCACCTTAGAGTTTGGTCTGAACAGAAAGGTCAAAAGATATACAATAACAAAAAAAAATTAGGAGAACCCCAATTTCTTACAATTTGTACAAAGATTATCCTTTTTAATCATCTTCAATCGGTCACCAAAACCCCAAGGCCAAAAGTTGCTGAATTGCAACATTAGAAATATTGCAAGGTCAAATTACATTAACAACGTCAGGTAAGCGAGTGTCCTAGAAATCGACAATATCACAATTTCTAAGTAAACCTAATAAGAAATCAAGAAATTCACCTCTTCAAAACGTCAATCAGTCGAAACGGTCAGAGCAGTACTAAAAACTAGGATGATATTATCATAACTTCATAAATAAATTTAAATTATAAATATAATAATAATGTATTAACCTTCACTCTACTCATTCTAGCCTCAAAAATTATATGTGCATTATTGCCTCTAGCAGTTAAAGACATCTGGAAAGCTTAAAATTCAGCATTTTATATATCCTTCCACTAGCAAATCAATATTCTAAAAGCAGCAGAAACTTTCATAAATAAATAAATAAAAAAGAATGATATATATATATATATATATATATATATCAAAATTTCAAAAATTAATAATTTTTTATAAATAATTGTTTATTATGTAAATTAATTTTTGTAAACTTAAGTTTTGTTTGATATATAGAAATAGTTGGAGGTAGTATAAAATATTAAAATAATGATATATATATGTTGAGTATGATTTTTTCTTCTATGAAGAAATCAAGCTTTTATGAAGAAAGAAAACCATTATAAGCATTTATAAAGAAATCAAATATTTATAAATAATCATATGAAGGATTTTTAGTAACTCTTCCAAACATTGGTCTCTCGAATCCTTTTTAGAACAGTCACAAATTTCCCCAATTTAAAAAAAAAAAATTAAGGCTGGCATTTTGCCGTTTCTTCATTTTTTTTTAAAAAAAAAAATGCGCTAGAATTGACCCTTTAATAATCTCCACTGACTTCACCGTGTGTTTATGTGATATAAAATAGGAAAGTCTGAATTTAGACCAATCTTAGGAAAGGAGAGACAGAGGAAATGTTTTTGGCAATTTTGATTCCATATAGGATTTGGTTTCGTGGGCTATAAACAGTCTCGACTGCTGCATGTGTCGTGAAAATCCTCACTAAACATTTTATTAGTAGGATTTAGTAGTAGGGCTTGACCAAGATTTCTCTTTCTTTGATCCGTTTCGATACATCCTGTTAGGTTCTTCAATCAGCGCAGAAGATCGCCGGAAGAAATCGATGCCATTTCTTCTCCGGATTTTCAAGGATAGTTCTTCAACTCAGGTTTTGGTTCTCTATAATTTGAACGTGTTTTGTCATCAATGGCTGCAGTAGCATTGAAATGCGTTGATCCGCCTGTTAAGTGGTCCAATGGTGGCTCCTACACTCATTTTGGCCATTCCATCAAGAAGTATAGAAACGACGACAAGAATTTTGCAAGATTCAACATCAAGCCGTCGTCCAAGGAAGTTCCAGGTCATCAGAAAAGAAGGGATGGTTATTGCAAGGATGGAGGGTCATTCACGAAAACCGCAAAGAACTCAGAAGCGATCAAAGCTCTTGGCCCGCTTTTCAAGCAAACTCAAGTACACCTCCGGGACGAAGCCAATCCTCCGCTGTTAAGAAAATCCACTGGTGGCACTGGCAGACACAACATCGTTGCTTCAAAAACTGGTTCAGGGTTGCTTCCTACACCAGTGCCCCAAGAGAATGCCAACATCAAGAAATATTGGAAGCAGAGATATTTACTGTTTTCAAGATTCGATGAGGGCATAAAAATGGATGTCGAGGGATGGTTTTCAGTGACTCCAGAAGCAATAGCCAAACATCACGCAATGCGCTGTGGTGGTGGAACAATAGTGGATTGTTTTACTGGAGTTGGAGGCAACGTGATCCAATTTGCACAGAGGAGTCAAAAGGTTATTGCAATTGATATTGATCCCCTCAAGATTCAGTACGCCAAACACAACGCAGCAATCTATGGAGTTGATCCCCGAACCATACACTTTGTTTTAGGGAATTCTATGATTTTGGCGCCAAAATTGAAGGGAGATCTCGTGTTCATGTCACCGCCTTGGGGAGGACCTGATTATAATAAGCAAAACATGTTTGACATGAACACAATGCTCAAGCCTTGCAATGGTCAGATTCTTTTCAATTTGGCGAAGAAAATTGCCCCGAGAGTAGTAATGTTTCTTCCAAGGAACGTAGATATTAACCAATTGGCGGAGTTAGCTCTTTCTGCTAATCCTCCATGGTCACTTGAGGTGGAGAAGAATTACTTGAATGGCAAGCTCAAGGCGATTACGGCATATTTTAGGGAAACAAAATAGGCCTGTAGTATGGAAACTGTAATATCGATTGTATATGGTTTCCGAATTACAAATGTAATTTTTTGAAATTTTAATACTATTTTTAACATTTTATGAATATTAATTTTAGAAATTTTTTGTCACATTATCAAATTTTGAGATGTAATTACAGAAATTTTGTAATCCACATACGCATATATATATATATATATATATATATGTGTGTGTGTGTGTGTGTGTGCGCGCGCGCGTGTATTTCACCTATATATGTGTGTATATATATTCTTAAAAATTAATTTTTATACTAGGTATATGCATAGTCCAGGTTGTTGTTAGTGTTGGTTTTTGTACTAAACCAATTAATTAAAATTTTATAATTTATATTTATTACAAAGTGATTAGGAACTCACACACATAAAAATTTGTTCTTGATTGAAAATGTTTAAATAATTCTATGATAATTATTTGGGTTAATTTGTGAAATAATTAATTATAAGAACCTCATAATAAAAGGGGTATTATACTTTCTATCAAAATATTAAAGTAACGTAAAAGTAATTTTGAGGGAAAATTGTACATGTTCTAAACATATCTTTATACATGGTTTTAATAGACTTTATCGGATAAAGTTTGTAATATTTTTTGGTTGTTTAGAGTA
This sequence comes from Gynochthodes officinalis, assembly GCA_020080225.1. Lineage (NCBI taxonomy): Eukaryota > Viridiplantae > Streptophyta > Magnoliopsida > Gentianales > Rubiaceae > Gynochthodes > Gynochthodes officinalis. The sequence goes on along the minus strand of CM034619.1, from coordinate 36,973,194 downwards.
GAATCTATCAAGATAGAGTTTGTTCAGGGATTTATGTGTTTTGAATAGATTCTATCTTAATAGAGCCTATTACATATTTGAACAAACACAGACTCCCTATATAAGAGAGGGCATCAAATATTCAGCTGCGATAGAAGAAAAACATTGAGAGCGTACATTCTAAAAATTAGCAAGAAAAGTGTTTTCTAGTCTTTTTTTGTAGAGGAGGTTTTAGAATATGTAGTAACGCATAGGAACCAGCAAATTGGCTTGGAGTCCCAGTCAATCAATTTCAAGAGAACTCCAAAAACTAGTTGGTGTGGATACCGTCAAAGGATAGGCATTTGTGTGGTTATGGTTGAATGCCATGCTTGATAAGTTGGTCCTTAGTGAGTAGAATGCCATGCCAACATCGCCAGAGAAAATACTTAAGTTTCCCTTAAATACCTAGCCTCTAGGTATTCCCTCAAATACCTCTCATTGTGCCCATGTATGTGCTACTTTGTGCATCATCTGGATTCCTCAACCGGTCCCTTACTAGCACCTGATATGCTAATTTAATAGTGCAACTTTCGTTATTGTTTGGCTGCCAAATGAGCGTATCTATGTCCCCGAGCTAATTAATCAGGATAGAAAAAAATGATTTCTACCTTAATGCAATTAAAAACTTCCACAATTAATTCCTCATTCCATTCCTTCCCTTCTTGGTGCTTGAGTTGACTGACCCATGTAACCTATGCATGATAAGATGGTGTTTGTGTAATTTTCCTTGACTATCTGGAATCCATTGATTTTCCCATATTCTAATGGATTTGCCATCTCCCACTTGAAAGATTGCCCCTTTTTGTAAAATGTATCTTGCTCCTAGCCAACTTTTCCATAGCCAAGAGGAGTTGCCTGTCTGAAGAATTGTCAAAAAACCCCCTTTTAGAAAATACTTGACCTTCAAAACCTTACTCAAAAGAAGATTGGGTTTTGTAATGAGTCGCCACAATTACTTAGCAAGCAAAGCATCATTAAACAACTGTATGTTCTTGAAGCTACCCCCACCCTCTCCCCCTCCACTTTGGGAATAGTTAAATCCTTCCATGCTTTCCAGTGGATTTTTTGCATTCTTACCTCTTGTTTACCCCACCAAAAAGCGACTATGTTTTTTACCATATCTTGACATACATTGCTACGAAGTTTGAAACAGGCCATAATGTATGTTGGGAGAGTATCAATCACAGCTTTTATCAAAACTTCTTTACCTGCCAGGCTGAGATATCTGTTCGTCCATCCTTTTATGCGCTTCTACACTTTCTCCACTACATAGGTGAAAACCTCCCTTTTAGATCTACCTTTATGCGTAGGAAGACCTAAATATTTTGCATTCTACTTTTCCAAGACCCCATCTAAAATTTGGCAAATCACTGCTTTGTTTTCTTGGGACATGTTCCTACTGAAGAAAATTGAGAGCTTGTCAAAGTTAACCAATTGCCACGAAAACTTGCTATACTTGGCCAACAATGCCTTAATCTTCCTTGCTTGGTCGACTTCTGCTTTACAAAATAACAAAGAATCATCTGCAAACAACACGTTAATGATCAAGGATCACTTCCTACACACTTTTAGTCCATGATATTCATCTTGATTGCTAGCTTGTCTGATCAGGTTCATAAGAGTTTCATAGATTATTAAGAACAAGTAAGGTGAAACTGGGTCTCTCTGTCTAATTCCCCTTGTTGGCTCAATATACCCACATCTTTCCCCATTGATATTGATTGAAAAAGTAGAAGCATTAATGCATTGCCTAATCCAGTCAATGAAAATATAGGAAAACCTCATTTTTCTAAATACAGCACACAGGAAGTTCCATTCTTCTTTATCACAAGCCTCAACAATATCTAGTTTTAAGACCATGTACCCTTTATGTCCTTGTCTTAGAATATAAAATACGAATGCATTCATGAGCTACAACCACATTATCCAAAATCTGTCTTCCTGAGAAAAAAGCTACTTGGTTTAGACTAATGCATTTATAGAGATAGATTTTAATCTTTCAGCCAAAACTTTAGATATACTTTTGTGTACTACATTGCACATACTAATAGACCTATAGAGCGTAATTGATGTGAGGTTCCTAATTTTTGGAATAAGGGTAATCAAGGTATCTCAAGCATTTTCTTGTGAGAGAAAAAATTTCCAACAACATTACAAATATCCACTTTAACTATATTCCAATAAAATTGAAAAAAAAAGATGGGTCATACCATCAAGGCCAGGAGCTTTAGTGGGGTGCATTTGAAATAGTGTCGCTTAAATTTTCTCGCCTTCCACTAGCCGTGTCAATCTTTAGTTCATAGTTGGGGTAATGGACATGGGGATACCTCAAGTCCTTCCCGCATGTATGGCTAGTCGATGTAGAAAGCAACGCTTGTAGAACCTCATTATCTCTTCCTTAACCTCCTCCTAGCCTTCACATATCCTGCCATCTCCTCTCCTAAGGCTATCTATTGTATTCTCGCCTCTAGCGGCCGGGATGCGAGATAAATTTGAAAGGAGAGACAAGACAAGCATAGAGTCGAGTGTGCCAAAGGTGATTCGTAGGTGGGAGCAACCAAAGGGTGGTGAGTTCAATTCAAAATTGAGGAAGGTGGAGCTTGGAAAGGAAATGAAGATTAGTGGGATGATAGTGAGAAAATAGAACGGTACTGAGGAGCGAACAATTACAAAACATAATGACGTCCGAGAAGTAGAAACTTTAGTAGCTAGTAGGCAAGGGCTAAGAGATGATGAGATGTGGTTGGAGGGGGAGTTTACAGGCATTCCAGTCAATTCAACTGAGCAAAGGGAACCATCCGAACCAAGCAGCACGGGTAGCATACAACTCAAGTAGCATTGTTTCAAGAATTACCAAGTGAGAGTATAGAGCTTGTTGGAGAAGTACTGGTGTAATTAGAACTTGTGCAGGATTTTGGAATCATTGGGAGAAGGACTAAACTGTCGCAAGGAGAATTAATTAATATGCCGATAAGGTGCAAGGGCAAGGGTGGTCTGCTGAAGGCTCAAGAAAAGAAAAGGAGAATGAGTAATAAGAAAGTAAAATTTGGTGAACAAGAGAGGGAACCAAGAAAGAAATATAGATGGGTAAGAACTAAGAAGTGGTCATCAAAATGGCAAAGGTAATGAGAGAAAGAAGTGAGGGTGACAGCATCACTGGTAGAAACGAAAAGGAGAGGGAAATTGCAAGATGAAGGTTTGATGGGAGATACAGATAGGAAGAAGGGGGCTAAAAAACCAAGACAAGTTAGGGCAAATCTAAATAATGAAGTGAAGGTGAGGGCAACCAGCCTAAATTGGGCTTGACGGTAGTCATGAAAACGTGTGTAAAACTGTAGAGGTTTGGGTAAACTCTCTACCGTTGCCCAATTGAGAGAGGTAGTCATGTCCCACCGACTAAATATAGTGTTTCTTTCTGAAGTTAAGAATAGTAGGAAGTTTGTGGCCAGTGTTTGTATAAGACTGCAAGTTAATGATCAATGGAGAATTGTGGAGTCGAATGAGAAGAGTGGCGATTTGTTGGTCTATTGGTCGGTAGATATAATAGTTTTCTAGATTATATCTAAAAATTTCTATTTCCAACTTGAATGTAGAATGGATGAGGAGGATAGTAATTTTGGACTATCTTTGATTATGCTAGTACAGAGCTAAGTGTACGGGTAGTGCAATGGAGGTATTTGGAGAGACAAAAACAAGTTTGGGGAGAGAACTGCTTCCTTGGAGGTGATTTTAATGATTTAAGCAGCCAAGAGGAAAAGAGTGGAGGCAAAATTCATGCTGAGGCTAGTTTTGCAGCTTTTAAAGACTTTATAAGGAACATGGAAATGGGCGATCTTGGTTTTGTGAGAAGACGATTCACTTGGGCCAATAATAGAGAATGCAAAGGTTTTGTGAATGAGAGGTTGGATAGGTTTTTTGGTGCTCCTACTTGGATGTTGACGAACCCAAAAACTCAAGTATTTCATATTGACATGTAAGCCTTAGACCATTCACTATTACTCATGGACACGACTCCAAAAGGGCAACAAAGGAAAAAAAAGGTTTATTTTTTATAAACGATGGATTGCAAAGGATGAGGTCAAGAAGATCATTCAGCAAGAATGGGGAAAGCTACAAATGGGAACTCCAATGTACCAAGTTCGTTCAAAAATTAAGTAATGTCGGATGGCCGTTTTACAATGGAGTAAGAAAAATGAATTTAATTATGCTAAGCAAATTTGGAAACTCAAAAAGACAGATGGAAGAACTGCAAGCTCGAGGGGGTGAGAGGAACTGGAGCAAATGCGGATTTGAATAGAGCTTATCATGAAGAGAAAAAATATTGGAGTCAAGTTCAATGACCACATCTAGAGACTACATTTATCATGGAAAATTATGAATAGTCCTCAACAAAAAAAATTTTTTGAGGTCCTATCAAATTAGATCTAGCCATGACCAAGCCACACAACAAGACTAAAGGGTTGCATGGCCGAATCTACCCACTTGGGCTTTGTCAAAATTCCGCCATGGGTCAATGGGCTTTGACATGGCCGGTGTAGAGCAACAGAAATTTTTTAAAAAATACCAGATCTTGCCATCACTAAGTGACCAATTGCCAGAAGGTTGCGCCACCGAATCAATCTCAGTTGTGTGACCACTCGGGACTACTGAAATTCCAAATATGACTCGAATTGGTTTTGCCCATGGCCAAAAAAAAAAGGGCATGAAAAAAAAAGGATCTTTGCATGGCCAAAATAGTTCTGGCCTTAATTGGGGAGCCGACAATGTACTTATTAGAAAAAGAATATATTATGTGCAGTAGTAGCAGGAGAAAAGATGAAGATGGTGATGCCATTCTGATATCATAGTCAGAAACCCTATTGAAGGAAACAATTTTTATTTTATTTTTTTCCTTTTCTACTTTTGAGTGACGTTATTGATGGTGTAGTCAGTGACATCATATGATGCCGTCACCACCAGTTTTGGAAAATAAAAATGAAAAATTATTTAAATAAAAATTTAAAAAAACAGAAACTCTGGGAATGTTATGATTTACCAATAAAATAATTACTTTTCTATTTTAAAAGTTTTTTAAGTTTTTCATTCTTCTGCAATTGGGCCCAAATGGTTTTAGTAAATTATGTTGTGGCCCAAAATTTTTATAAAAGTTACATAAAAACCTAATATTTTTCACATACTTCTCAACATTCAAGAATAGTAGTTTAATGTGACTCAAATTACTGTACATATGATTCATGACTTGAATGTATGATCAGTTAATGTGATTATTTGATTGGTTTATCATATATGATTAATATTTGATAAAAATATATAAATGATATATCTGCATATTGTATGTTTAAAATTTATCAAATATTTGTTATCACATATGATTTATGAGTATGATGAGACCACAATTTATTGTTTTTTCCTTTTATAAATTATTAAATCAAATAATTGCCTCCCAATATTATACTACAAACAACTATTGTTAAGGCAACTTGTCGAGCTAACTCAAATTTGTCTTACGAAGAAAACATTTTAACTATTAAATAAAATTTTTGAATAACGGGTGTGATTTGTCAAAAACTCTTGACTTATTGAGCTAACTCAAGGTCAATGTTATATGTCTTTGAGGCAAGAGTTAGAAGACATATGTGATATGTGTATCAGAAGTTGATAGTCAAACTATCTAGGAATTACAAAATAAGTTATAATTGGTAAGTGTTTCCTACTCATTAAAATTAGTTTTAATTTGTTGAACTAACTCAAAATTAAAAATAGTAAAAACGAGATTCTAACTTGTAAGAATTTTGTAAAAATTCTTGAACCAATTAAAAGGACTATTTATTTGAATAAAATAGTGGGAACAAACCAAATTCGATTAAATCCACATATGTGTGTGTGTGTGTATTTTGGTTTGTATATTGTATAAATTGAATTATTATTCTATCCGTATTTTTCTTGTTGTAGAAAATGAACAATATAACATGAATCGCATAACATTTTGTTTGACAATAAGCTCATTGGCCCAAATTTTTAGGTTGGGTCCAAAATTTAAAAATTGCTCTTAGACCTGAAAGGTTACTTTATGTCATTGATGGCCCTATTCCAATTAAACCTACTACTGATGCTAATCAAGCAGCTAAATATAAGTAGAAGAAACATTTAGATGATTTTGAAAAAGCATGTTGTACCATTCTCACTTTAATGAGCTCAAATGCAAAACAAAGATGAAGAAATGATCGACATACGATGTTTCAATACTTGAAGGCATTGTCTGACAAAAAAGCAAGAAGTGAGAGGATTAATACATTTAAAGAGGTGTTTCATTGCAAAATGGGAAAAGACTCCTCTGTAATAGTTTATGTGTCAAATAATTGGTCTCATAAAAAGATGGAGAAATTGGGATTTTTAATATATTATCGCTAATTGTTGATTTAATCTTGCAATCTAGCAACAGAGCTTAATGAAGCTTCTACTTCAAGTACGCTTATGATTGAAATAAATCTTTCTACTTCAAAACTAAATTTTTGGTATTAGATATTGATCTCGATCTCATAGTTGCATAAATATGCAAGGTCTAAAGATAAGTAGAAAGTTGGCTAAAGGAAAAGTGGACTTACGTGTGGGCAATGGAGCAAAAGTCGCTACTTTGACCACAAGGACATATTCTTTTCTTTACCCAATGGATTAATCTTCAATTTAAAAGATCATATTTTGTTCCAATTCTTACAAACATTATTATTTCCATTTTATGTTTGGATTTGAATGGTTTTGAAATAATTCAGAAGAATAAGTGTTGTTCTTTTTACAATGAAAATATTTTTACGGTGTTGGTTATTTGTATAATGGTTTTTATATAATTGATCTAGATAGTCCTATTTTTAACATAAACACAAGGAAACCTAGAATTGATCATATTAGAAATTCTTATCTTTGGTATTATAGACTTGATCGTATAAATGAGAAATGCATGTCAAAATTTTATAATGATGGTTATTTGGGTTCGTTTGATTATAATCATTTGGGATATGTCAATCTTGTTTATGAAGAAAAATGGCCCAGACAACTTTTCTGGAAAAAGTAAAAGATTTTCCGAATTACTAGGTCTTACACATTCTGATGTGTGTGAGCCTATATGAATTTAAGTTATAAGAGGTTTTTCATACTTCCTTACCTTACTAATGATTGTTTTGTTCTACTCGTCAAGACGAACATTTTGAACTAGCATCGGCGCTAATCGGAGGTCAGATGATAAAGATACAACTGACTAAAGTTTCGGCGAGTCGAGAACCGAGTTGACACATTGAGTCGAGCGAGTTGACTCGGGTGAGTCAAACACTGATTGGGCGTTGACCACTGACTGGGTGTTGATTGGGCATTGACAGCTAATTGGGCACTGACTGGGTGTTGACTATGGTGTTGACTAGCAGTTTGACTGAGTGTTGACTTTGTCAGTAATTTTTATGGTGACAAAGACAGCATAGCTTAAGGTTTTTGGACGCTCCAAATCCATTTTTGAGCTCTATTTTGACTAATTCTTCTTCTAAAGAGCAACTTGATTGAGGTTAGGCCTGTAAGTCAAGAGAACCCCAAATGTACTCTTTCTTGCTCTCTGCTTTATCGAAAATGGCAAAATATAATTTCTATGATATCATCAAATTGCAATCCTTTGATGCTATTGAATTTCATGGTTGGAAATTTCGTGTTCAATTTGGTATAAAAGAACATGAAATATTTTACACTATTTTAAATGATTTTGCATATACTCTTGACGATGTTGATGAATATCAATAGAAAAAGGATGAGAATTTTTATAGAGATTACTCGTTGAATTCACAAAATCCTCAGTCAGTTATGACTTATAGTGAGTATAAGACAGCAAAAGAGATATGAAATCACTTGAAAGCTTAGTTCCAAAAGCAAGAGGGATTCTCTAAAACTCTCTTAGTGGAGAAGTTCTTTGATTTTAAGTTTAATATGAATTCAAGCATCACCTCTCAATTGATTGAACTTGAGAACATGAGAAACAAGCTGAAAGAGGAAAACTCTGATTTGTTTGATAATCTCTTCGTCAGTCTTGTTTTGAGTAAGCTATCACCGAATGGAGTTCTTTCAAGACTAAAATGCACAAACTGAAAGAACATATGAGATTGGATGAATTAAAAAGGAATATACACACTAAAGATCAAAACATTGCTAGGAAGGTTTTGGAATAAGTTGGACAATAAAAGTCAATAGCCAACTTAGTTTCACATTCCAAGAAACCTCCCAAAAAGTCTAAATCACCAAAGAGTGAATTCTCTTCACAATTAGAGGCCAAAAAGACTATCTTTAATAAGAAGAAGAAGGGCAAGTGCCATAACTATAAAAAGTGGGATCACTGGGCGGCAGAGTGTAAGCTACCAAATAAGCCAAATACTGACACACCACAAAATAAAGCTAATATATTAGTTGGTAAAGTTGAGTCACAGGTCTTCATTGCAATGATGGCTGATAGAAAGACCAGTGCATCATCTGAATGGTGGTTGGATAGTGGCGCTACTTGTCATGCTGCAAATGATAAGAATTTACTCACTGAAGTCACTGAAGTTAAAGACACTGTGGAGAATTATAACGATGGTGAGGTGGGGGTGACTCACATTGGAACTGCAAACTTAGTGCTTTTTTTCAGGTAAATTACTAACTCTAAAGCATGTTAGAGTAGTATCTTTACTTAAAAAGAATTTGATATCTATGAGTTTACTTGATAAAGTTGGTATGCCTTTTTTCAACCATGAATGGTGGAGTAACTTTATTTGTTAACTCATATTATTTTGGATTTGCATTCATAATTAATCGTTTGTATAGATTGAGTTTAGCCACTGATAGCATATGCCATGTAAGTTCTACTTTGATTGATCCAAAGTTGTTACATAACAGACTAGAACATGTAAATTATAGGAAAATGTTACAACTTGCTAAAACTCATAACATTCTATTAAACACAATCTATTCGGTTTACCAAATGTGAAGTGTGTGCATAAGCTAAGATCACTAGAAAACCTTTAAGTTGGTTTCTAAAAGTACACAACTTCTTTAGCTGATACATTTTGACCTCTGTGACTCTAAGAGTTACGTTACTAGGGTGGTTAGAAGTATCTAATAATATTCATAGATGATTTCTCTAGATATTGTCATGTTTATTTGTCGAAATCAAAAGATGAGGCTTTTGAAAAGTTTAAAATTTTCAAGTCCAAAGTAAAAAAAAAATCAACTTAACTTGAAAATCATAAGGTTTAGAAGTGATGGAACAAAAGAAATACAATGATAGGGTTCAAAAAATTTTGTACTTCAAAAAGCATAATACTTGAAACTACTACTCCTTGCTCACTCCAATCAAATGGTGTAGCTGAGCGTAAGAATAGGATGTTAATAGAAATGTTAAACTCTATGTTACTTACAACTGGCCTGCCTTGCTCTTATTGGGAAGAAGCAGTTCTAACGGCAAATCACATCTTGAATAGGTTGTCGCCGTTTAAATTGTCTTCAACTCCTTATGACATATGGCATAACTATCCTTGTAGATATGATACTCTCAAGACTTGGGGTTGAATTGCTTATGTGAGAATACAAGATCCTAAGTGACCAAAGGTAGGGTCTAAAACTCTAAGCTCTGTGTATTTAGAATGTGGAGAAAATAAGTTACTGATGCATTTCTAGACACAGCTACTAATACCATTATAGAGTCGAGAAATGCTAGTTTCTTTTAGGATAAGTTTCTTAGAGATCATAGCTTAACTATTCATGGCTCTACTGAGGTGTCTACGGAATTATCCAATAAACCTAAAACTAGTCCTCAAGGCACTAGTCTATCTAAATTTATACCTCTTAGAATATCTACAAGGAAGAGAGTACCTAAAAGTTTTGGTAAGGATTTTGTCACTTACCATCTAGAGGATGATCCATTCTCCTATCAGGAAGTAATGAGATCTAGGGACTCTTTACTGTGAGGAGAAGCCATAGATGATAAAATGAATTCTTTGCTGTAGAACCACAATTGGTAGTTAGTCGATTTGCCGAAAAGGGCTAAGGCTAGAAACTAGAAATGGGTATTGAAAAAGAAACTGAATAGTGATGGATCGACAACTCGGTACAAAGCATGCTTAGTAGCTAAAAGCTATAAACAACAAACTAGATAGACTATTTTGATGTTTACTCTCTTGTGTGTCATCTATCAACTATAAGAATTTTTTTTTTGCGTTTCCATCTATTGAACACTATATAGTGCATCAAATGAATGTAAATACAACTTTCCTAAATAGAGAGTTGAATGAGGAAATCTACATGGAACAACCTGAAATGTATGTCATGAAGGGTTTCGAACACAAGGTTTGTAAATTAAACAAATCCTTGTATGGTTTTAAATAAACACCTAAGATGTGGCATCTTAAATTTGACAAAGTGGTAAAGAGCTATGGTTTTCAATCCAGTTATTCAGATAAATGCCTTTACCATCAGTTTTTTGTCTAATAAGGTAATCATTATTTGCTTGTATATGGATAACATCTTGATTCTTGGCTCCAATCACTCTAAAGTGAGTGACGTGAAATATGCTCTAACTAAAGAATTTGACATGAAAGATCTTGGTATTGCTAATACCATTCTTAGTATGAAAGGAAGTTTTGAAAGACAAGTCATCTCCCTTAGCCAAACTCATTACATTGAGCAGCTACTTTCTACTTGGGGATACAGTGAGTGCAAACTGAGTGAGATACCATGTAACTATAACAAACGACTGAGTCCTAATGAAGGGACCATTTTGGATCAATTAAATTACTATGTAGTGTATCTTGGTGTTGTACTAGACTTGACATAGCCTATACGGTTGGCATGTTAAGTTGTTTCACTAGTAATCCTAGTAAAGAGCATTGGGATGCCCTCAATAGGCTAATGAGATATCTTAAAGATACTAAATATTATCCTCTATATTATACTGGTTATACTCCAACCGTGGATGGATATTTTGATGCCTCATGATACTTAGAAATTAAAAACAGTAAGTCTACTAGTGGATATATATTCACTTTGGGTGGAACTACTATTACTTGGAAATCCAGAATACAGACTTGTATTGCATTGTCATATATAGAATCAAAACCTTTTGCTTTAACCTTAGCTGGCGAAAAGGCAAAGTGAATAAAGAATATGACAATGGATATTCTTTTGACTCAGCTAAAGATTAATTTTCTAAGCTTGTTCTGTGATAATCAAATAGCTATCCAAGTCGTCAAAAACTTACTCTTTAATTCAAAGAGGAGACATGTGAGACTGAGACATGTGTTGTTGAATTATCTGAAAGAATATGGCATTATCACCTTGATCAATGTGCGATTGAAGGATAACTTGGCCGATGCTATCACAAAGGGTTTGCCTAAGGATCGCATATTCAAAACAGTATGGGAAATGGGATTAAAGACTATATAGACAAGTCTTAATCATCATTTAATTGTGTTTTGAAATATTGATCTTCCTTTGTTGGCCAAAATGATAAGCATAGTTAAGTGTTTCCTTGATGTTCATGGTTGCTGACTAATCTGGAAAGGGTGAGTTGTCTTATTCCAAACTTGATATAGATAATTTTAATCTAATTCAAAGGTCTTACTCAAGAAAGTTGTGTCATTCCAAACTTGATGAACATAATCCAATTGGATTGTACTATCCTCTTTGGTTAAATGGTCTCATTCCAAACTTGATGCTAGACTATTTGACTTAAAAGAGTTAGCGGTTGCGACATTCCAAATTGACACACAGAAATAATTGTTTGCATAAGAAACCTATTGGTCTTATTCTTAATTGAAAATTGACATTGTTTGGCTAGGTTGCTTGTAAGTGATTTGACTGTTGGTCTTGTTTTTCAAACCGACAATTGGTTATTCTTTTATAAATAAACTTAAGTTGCTGGCTCTTTCTAAATCAAATTATTTAGGCCTTGTTCATAATTTATGAAACTAGGGCTTGATGCTTATGGACATGACATTTTGATGCTATATGACATTGATGTATGTATTTTTCTGCCTAATGTAGTGGTACTAAGTTCTTTTAGTAGAGTTAGATACTCTAGCAGATTATTCAAATGATTGAATTCATATCAATATGAAATTCATGTTTGACAATCTATAGGGGATGGTGGAGATGGAGGAGAGCTTGATGGGTAGGATCTTAAATAGGATGACTTACTTGAAGAATATATCATCTAGAGATTGTGGGGGACTTGTGAGTTCATTTGCATTTTTTGCCCATTTTTTAGATATTGTTATGACACTCATTTTGTCTATTCTCTTTGTGAATACATTATATTCTTCTAATATTTGTTGAAACCGTTAATCTTCTAATATGGTTCACACTTACTTGAAAATATAAATATTTTGTGGTTTTAGACTGTTCTTGAGACTTTGGTTTTAAACTCTAAACATATATGAGATATTTTATTGTTTCACTTTTATATGAGATAGATTGTTGATGGAGTTTCTAAAATTTCATTAGAAAACTCTATACTTAGATAATTTGAAATACGGATGTGAATGATTCATGTTTGTTTGAACATTACACTGAAATAGGGATGTGAATGATTCATGTTTGTTTTGAACGTTACACTAACCACCCTATGGGATTGTGTTGTATGGTGAAAATAGGAGGAGATTGTTGGATATATTTAATATATAGTCCATATAATATGTTCACATTCAAATCTAATAGGCGAAGGTTTGGTTATTAGGGCACATGTGGGTTAGAGCCCAACAGCTTGCGTATATATTTTAAAGTTTCTAGTTTGAGGTAACACTGTTGAATATTCCAAACTTGATGTTTCAAGGTGTAATACTTCAAACACCAAACTCTCTTAAACCTATATATCTCCAACAGTAATTATCAATGTATGGACGAGTTTCTCCATCTTAGCATGCCACTTCTCGGTTTCCTGTAGTACCTTGCTGACATAGTAGATCAAAAAGTGTACCTTGGTTTCTTTTTGTACAAAGTCCAACACACAACACTTTTTTCTATGGACAAGTAGAGCAAAAGGTTCTCCCCAAGTAGTTGCATGGTCAACTTTGGCAACTTGGTTAGGTACTGTTAGGGTTTAAAATCAAGCAATAGTATATGCGATTGTTTAAATCATTGCACCCTAGGTATCTAATTTGGAATACCTAGTATGCTACCTCCAAATAGCATTTATATAGAGATACACTAGGTTATAACTAGCTAATGGGCTCTGCCCATATAGGCTCACTACAAAGGTCTATTACCTATTGGGCTTATATTAAAACATACACTTGGGTTATATTAAATACCCAACAATCTCCTTCTATGTCCTACATATAGTACAATCCAATAGATAAATAATGTAATGTTCAAAACAAAATATTGAATCATTCATAGTACAAAAGATTCATTACTCAAAAATACGAATTCTTTAAATACAATTATGAGTTTTAGAAACAATCTAAACTCAACCAAACACAATCAATAGGTCTCACTTATAAATTGACCAAATCAAAGTTTTAGAAATTCTCTAAATTTTGAACACAAGAGTTTTAGAAATACTCTAAATTCAAAATAAATGGGCAATTTCAAATGTAAGTGAACTATTTATTCAATCAAAAAATAATAGTCCCCACACAGAGTCAGAGAGGAATTATCCATCAAGTAGATCATCCTTTTGATCCCGCTAGAATCGCCTCCTTCATTTTCGCTATTTTATGTAAGTTACGAAAGTGTCTAGTTCTCACAAAAACTTAACAAAATACCACAATGATCAAAATAAATAAATAAATAAATATATATATATATATATATATATATCAATCAATGTCAATATGCATCAATATCACATTCCAATAAGCAGCAATGTCCAATTGCTTTATAAGAACAATACCTAAGCAGTTTCTTTTCAAAAGAACCATTTCATGTTTCTATATGGAATATTACAGCTGTCAAGTTCAAATTTAGTTAAGTAGCATCATCAAATATAGAATGATACAACCGCTCTAAACAGAACATCCAAAATGAGTTAAATTATCTCATCACATGTGAAATGAGACAACTCACCCAAAAAGATATATCATCAAATGTGGAATGATATATTGACAACAATAAACATCGTCGAAACATTATCAAGTGCTTATCTTGGCCAACAAAGGGAGATTCAAAAATTCAAAAATAACATAAATGTAGGTTAAGACATGTCTATATAGTCTTTAACCCCATTTCCCCCATAATTTTGAATATTCGATCTTTGTTCAATCCCTTTGTGAGAGCATCAGCAATATTATCTTTTGATCTCACATCGATCAAAGTGATGATACCGTATTCTATGACATAATTCAGCATGGCATGTACTATTAAAGAGTGAGTTTTTCACTATCGAAGCTGTAGTCTAATTATCACAGAACATACTTAAAGAATTAATATTTAAACGGGTTAGTGGAATATCCAGGATTAGTTCTCTTATCCACTCTGCTTCTCGTCCTATGGAAGCTAGAGCAGAAAGTTCTAATTCCATAGACAATAAAGCAATACAAGTCTGTCTCTTGGATTTCCACGCAACAGCTGCTCCACCTAGTGTGAAAACATAACCACTGGTAAATTTATTGTGTCCTAATTCTGAGGACCGCGATGCATCAGAAAATCCTACCAAGATAGGAAGATGGCCTTTATAACATAAAGCATAGTTGGAGGTACCCTTCAGATATCGCATATGTCGCGTGAGGGCATTCCAATGCTCAGGGCCGAGATTACTAATGAAACAACTCAACATGCCTATAGAAAAGGCTATGTCTAGCCTAGTGCATGTCATTCTATACATGAGACTACCAAACAATTTAGAAAAATCCAACTGATTCATGCTAGCTCCCTCATTGGGGCTTAGCCGTTTATTAGGATCATACGGTGTCTCAGCCACTTTATATTCACTATATCCCCATGTAGAAAGTAGTTTTTCAATGTAGTGAGCTTGGCTAAGAGTAATTCCTTACTCTGTAAAATGTATTTTCATACCAAGAATGATGGCTTTCACACCAAGATCTGACATCTTAAATGCTTTTGTCAATTCGGCTTTTACGTCACTCACTGCAAAATGATCAGAACCAAGTATCAACATGTCGTCTACATATAAGCAAATAATCACAATCTTATTCAACAAAGAACGGTAGTAAAGGAATTTATCAGAATAACTAGATCGAAATCCTAAGCTCGTTACTAGCTTGTCAAATTTTTCATGCCACAATTTAGGTGCTGGTTTTAGACCGTACAAAGATTTGTTTAACTTACAAACTTTGTTCTCAAAACCTTTCATGACAAACCCTTCAGGTTGGCTCATATAGATTTCCTCTATAAGATCTCAATTTAGGAAAGCTGTCTTTACATCCATTTGATGCACAATATAGTGTTCAGTAGATGCCAAAGCAAGAAAAACTCTTACGTAGTCAAGTGACAAACTGTGGAGAAAACATCAAAATAATCTACCCCACTTATTTGAGTATAGCTCTTAGCTACTAAACGTACTTTATACCGGTTATAGATTCGTTAGTCTTAGCCCCACTTGGCAAATCGACTTGTTGCCAAGTTTAATTTTGTAATAGAGAGTTCATTTCATCATTAATGGCTTCGCCATAATAAGGAGTCCCTATATCTCATCGCTTTATAAGTTGATGGATCATCCTCTAAATGGTAAGTGACAAAATCCTCACCAAACGCCTTGGAAACTTGTTCTCTTGTAGATACTCTTAAAGGTACAGATTCAAAATTATTCAAGTGTCGAGTAATTTGATTCAGTTTCTATAAGTGATTCTGAAATTATTTCTATAGTGTCTGGAACTGTCAACCCTTGATCTCGAAGAAATTTATCTTCAAAGAAAACAGAATCTCCAGATTCTATAACTACATTTGTTGATAGATCCAAGAACCGGTCATCCACACTATCCTCCGCACAACATAGGTACACACAAGTGTTTGTCCTATACCCTATCTTATGTCTCCTAGGTCCGTATCCTAACATAAGCAATATAGCCCCAAGTCTTAAGTGTATCATATCTACAAGAATGTTTATGCCATATCTCATACGGAGTTGAAGATAACTTAAGGGTCGCTTGGTGTGCGAGAATGGAATTGAAGAATGGAATGCATTCCATTTCTCCTTCTTTGTTCAAGGGGATGGCATGGAATGGTATGGCCCACTCTTTCGCATTTTTTATTACCCCATATGAGATAATCCTCATACCCCTCAATATTGGGGGGTATGAAAGGTAAGGAGTGCTTATATTTTTTAATTAATTTAATAATTAATTAATACTAACTAATTAATATTAATATTAATTATTATAATTAATATAAATTAATTTATTATTAACTTATTATTATTAAAAGTAATAATAAATTATTTAATCAAGATTAATTTAATTAATCATTTATTTACTTAATATTATTAATAATTAATTAATTAATTAATCTCATTTTATTAATAGTAATTATTATAAATAATGTATGATTAATTTATAAATAATTAATTGATAAAATTAATTAATTACTAATTATTACTAACTAATTAATTAACTAAAACTAATTAATTGATTTATATTAGTTATTATAATTAATACTAGTTAATTAACTAATATTAATTAAGTAATTTTTTTTTTGTCCAGAAAATGTAGTATATTAATTCTGAATAACAAAGTTAACGAGTACATAGGTCGTCTGTCACTATGACAAACAGGCCCTAACATAACTAACCCAAACCCATAAGGAGTCGATTAAGGCATTTTCCCCATTAGAATGGGACTAGCATAACCCCACACCTTGGGACCGGTACCTCCTAACTACTACATAACTAAGAGAACAAAAAGAACCAAACAAAAAAACCCTATCTTATCGGCCTCTACTTATACAACTCCTCTAAATAAGAATAGAATAAACGGACCACAAAACTTCATGTAGTACGGCTCTGCAATGGTTGATCCCTCATATCCTTACATAGCCTTACATAGCCTTACACTGCATTACATCATGCTTGACCCTCCGCCCAAGCTAAGACCCCAGAACCCTTCAGTAGGGAAACCACGCCGATACAACTCAACACTGCCTCCCATACTAAAGACCGCAACCCCTCCGTACGGAAGTCTCGCTAATACCATCACGAAATAACTAGGTGCTTACTTCCGACTTTAGCAACAACCTTCCGTGAAACTGCACAACGCGTTCTCCCATACGAGGAACCCAAAAATCGACTAACACTGGCCCCTCAAAAAAAATTATTTACGTTTCACTGTAGCCACATTTCACAGCCTCATCACACTCTAATCGCCCGCAGCTACAGTACGGGGGAGAGAAAAATGGTCGTTTGGCCTTTTTTCTGGCTAAACTCTCCTAATTAAGTAACTAATATTAATTATTATAATTAATATAAATTAATTTATTATTAACTTATTATTATTAAGTAATAATAAATTAACTAATTAAGATTAATTTAATTAATCATCCTTGTTCCATTGAGACTGATACTTCTTCCTAGTGTCAACAAAGGTACGCGAAATTAATAAAAATATTTTCATATTTTAAACCAAGCGAGTCTTTCGCTCAATGATTTAAATTCAAACCCACTAAAAGTATGAAGTTTGACTATTTCAATGCACAGCTTTTCCATTTTTATAATTAAAAATAAAAATTAGAATGAGTGCACCGATTTGACGGAAAAAATTTGAAAAAATCAATTGGTCAACGTGTCGGTCAACCCCAACACCAAGAATACGGCACAACACCCGATGCTAGACTCATCATCGACAAAACTACGAAATGCTGTCTTACTCTTATTGAAATTTCAGTCTGCTGTTTCTTCGTCATTCAAGCTCCGATTGACGCTAATGACCCTTCAAAACGTTCGGTTCTCAAAACTTCAAAATTAGATCCCGGCGAACTGAACAATCGGATCAAAAATCTGATTGTACCATTGAATTCTTCTCGTCGAGAGCTACAAGATGGACTACTCCTTTGCCTCTACCAGTCACCGGAGCAAAAAGTTAATTTTCAAAGTGACCAAAATACCCTTGTTCACTATTCAGGGTACTGTTCACAATTTTTTTATCTTTAAAAACATGAAAAAGGTTTTTCTAAATCTTCAATACCTAATGTTTCAAGATTGTTAGGGTTTCAAATCAAGCAATAATATATGCGATTGTTTAAGACATTACACCTTAAGTATCTAATTTGGAATACCTAATATGCTGCCTCCAACTTGCATATATATAGGGATACACTAGGGTTATAACCAGTTAATGGCCTCTTGCCCATACATGTCCACTAAAAAGGTCTATTACCTATTAGGCTTATATTAGAATATACATTTGGGTTATATTAAATACCCAATAGATACTTCTTCAAATCAAAAGCTCGTTGACTCTTGATAGTCCACTGGAACTCGTCAAGTTTCTTTAGAGGTTTAAAGAAGTATAGTCCTCATTCTACTAACTTGGAAAGAAAATGATTTAAGGCCACCCTTATCTTTGTATGTCTTTGAACCCCTTTTAACACTTACTAAGCCCTCCCGTATCTAATATGGCTCACACTTTTTTGCAATTACCCTTGATCTCCTTTGTGAGACCATAGGAGTTTCTTGATGGAACCTTGAACCCTACAATTGAGCCAACCAATATATCAATTCAAGGTAAAGGATATAGGTCATTTAGGTACATATTGTAAAGGTTGGTAAAATCTATGCACATTTACTAATCACCTATTATCTTTCTCACCAAAGACGGATTAGCCAACTACTCAAGGTATGCCACTTCCACAAGAATCTTAACTTTCAATAGTTTTTCCACCTTTAACTTAATAATCATGTTCATTTTTTCCTTAACTCAAAAGGCATCTTCTTTTGTTTTATCAACTTGATCAATGGGTTCATCAAAAGCTAATGTTAGATGTTTTCCCATAGTATCCCTAGCATGTTAGTTGTCATAGCAAAAACATCCTTAAATTCATTGAGCAAAGCAACCAAACTCTCCTTCAAATTGGGAGGCAAAGTCTACCAATCTTCACCACTTTTCTAGATTCTTTGGGTTGATAAGATTTGATGGTTTCCCAATTTTAATTGTTCTTCATCTCCATAGGCTCCAAATTTAATTGTTCTTCATCTCCATAGGCACCAAATCAACAACATGTAGGATGATACTTTTCTCCACTAAATTTAAAGTGGCCAAGTAACACTACTTGGCTAACTTCACATAACCATCAGAAAGTCAGGAACTTCATCACTAAATGCTTATTAGAATTTATTGCCCTGAACTTATTCATTCTTAGCCTTCCTAAGAAAATATTATAGGCCAAAGTTCTCTTGAACACCACACAGAATTCCAACATCTTAGCTCGATTTCTCAAAATTTCTTTGCAAAGTAATTGGCAAATGATTCTTTCCAAAAGATCTTATTGGGATATTGGTAAAACTAACTAGTCTTTTCTAGCTTTAGCAAGTTCTTGTTTGCTTACCCTTTGAAGACCCTCATACACAATGTTCATTGAATTGTTATCAACCAACACTCTTTTCACTTGATAATTAAAGATCGTGGCCTCAATAAACATCATATTATTAGACGACTTTACTAATCGCTTAAGGAGAAAGTGAGCCTAACATCGCCTCCTCGCTTTTCTTTTATGTCTATAGGCCATTTTTGGAGCTCTGGCATCTCGGCTATCTTTATCTCCATGTTCTCCATTTGAACCCTTATCCCCTCAGTACGAACGTTGCTCGCCTGAGCTCCTGGCAATGTAATGCTTCAACTCTTCCCTCCTTATTGGTTTTTCTATCTTTTGGATCAGGTCTATGCATTACTCTATGTCATGACCATCTTCTCATGGTTAAGATAGATTTTTTTTTTTATTACACAGATGGTTTTGAGCAATAATCCGAAAAGACTTTCTCAATATGCATTCCCCTTGGCCTGCATGGAAAACCTTAATGTGGCTGACTATTCTGATAAATTTGTAAGCTACCTTCGTTGTTTTTTTAAAGGGAAAGAACTTCTTAGCCTCGAATTGACTCGATGCTTACTCTGGCCGAAACCATACAATTAATCTAATTTCTCAAGTTGGATTGCCTTGCTAGTGCGAAATTGTGCGTCAGTGTACGAGTTGGGATAGTACTTAGTCAATGTTTTGTTAAACTGTCTTGATTTAACACTGTTTACGAAAACAGTGAGAAGGATAGTGTCACACTTGTTATAAATAGTGTCTATCATGGATATGCATATTTAATTTGGTAAAAAAGGTGATCCTAATGGTTTTCGCATTCATACTTAACTTTTCTAGACTGTGCCAATGCACTTTTTGATATTCAAAGAATCTGGTGCCCTGAAAGGACACTCTGAAAATCACTGGTAAACCTTTTCTGTCATGGAAAGATAGAGCTATCCTTATTGCTCAAAAATGTAAATTATAAAAGATTTTTTAAAGCCAGTGAGCCAACATCTTAGTTGGAAGAGAGACTTGAACCCAGTATTTTTGGTCAGTGGCTAGAACAAGAGACTGGTCAAATTTGGAGGCTTGAGCGAACTCCTTCATTTAATGTTCGTAGATCGAAGGAGGCTAACCAAAGTTTTGACCTTTCGATAGAGGGTATATATAATAATAGGGGTATGAATAACTCGAACCAAGGCTAGTCCGAAACGAAAATAAAGACTTAACAACAAGCCCCAGTAGTTTTCTGATTTTTGAATAAACCCATGAAGTTAGTTAAGATTTTCCCATGAAGTTAGGCAAATTTTTCAATCAATCTTGTCAGGTTTTATAAAATATGGAGGCCAAATAATTACAAACGGCTTTTTACAAGAAACGGAGGTTAGTTTTCTTCTCTGGAGGCTTTATATATATATATAAAATTCTTAACAGTATATCTTATTCATAAAATTTAACAAAACTCAAAGATAAGATAACAATAAGAATCATCAAAATTAAAATTGCCATATTCTTTTAACTCTTGAATCTGATGATACGATAATATGATATGATCAGGGAGAAGGAATTAAAATTGCCATTTATAATGCTAAATATAGAAAGTTACAGCCCGAAAAAAGTTTATTTTTAATTTTTTTCTATATTGTCTTTATTAATGATGACAATACATGATTCAAAATTAAAAATGAGAACAAAGTTAGAAAACAATGCATTAAATGTTTTGTGTTTTGTAACTAAAAAAATTATAGATTTTTTTTTAAAATAATGGAGGAAGTATATAATATGGATGTAATATTTTAATAAACTTAGGCTCTATTTAGATTGGCATTTATTTACAAAAAAATTAATTCTTTCATAAAACAAATAAAATATCTAAACACATTTTTCTCTCATTTCAAAAATTAAATTTAAAATTTAAAATTGCTACTCCAAATTCTCATCACATAATTTTAAAAACTTTACCCTCCAACATACTTTTTATTCTCACTTCAAAATACTTTTTCTTACAAAAATTTTCATACATTTTAATACAAAATTTTTTGAATAGAGCACCAGCCAAACATAGCCTAATGTTCTAGTTGTACTAAAGATCTATTTTCGGATCACGAGTGTATGACCGTGTAGTCAAAGTAGTTTTAGTGGTTAGGTAATAGTGTTTTACACGGAAGTATTAGGTACGATGGTCAATGTTACTATCATTTGGGATTTGGCTGGTTTTAAATGTCAGACAAAGCCCCTACACTAATTTAGTCTATCAGTAATACTTCCTCTTCCTCCATCATAATTTTTTTTTTTAAAAAGCCTACTTTTAATGGTATAATATTTTTTTAGTTATAAAATACAATATATTACTTTTGTTCTAAAAAAAAGAGTCTAGGTTTAAAAAAAAATTGTTCTGAAAAAGAAATTTACTTTACTGTGAAGTTTTTGTATTACTCATACTAATAATAACGATGTATAACCTATATTAAAAAATAAAAATACAAATGTAATACCATACACTTAATTATGCATTAAATTTGTTGTACCTTATAATTCAAAAAAATATATATACCAAATCAAAAATAGACTTTCTTTTTAGGACAAAAGGAGTATTTAATATATCATTAAATTTACATTTTTCACTTTTATGCATACTTTTTAATTTTGGGTGATATATAGTTATGATAAATAAGGATATTTTAAAATTTTTATTTTCAAGTGAATTGTTTTTAGATGGAGGGAATAGTATTAAAGTTTATTTTACTTGCATTTTAGTGAGTAAATATGTTTTATTATTGTACTTAATGTTACTTTTTTGAATTTGTCCAACTAAACCGTGCATGCAACTTTTCAATTTTCACGTCATGTGTAACCTTGAATGGCAGGGTACAAATAAAGAAAGGATAAATTACACCTATTTTCCTCAATATATATTTAACTTTATTATTAGTTAGATCTTATGGTTTCAAGAAATTGTTAATACTTTCCTCAACCTAACAGTTGTTAAAGTCTACTGAATTAATAATTAAAAAAAATCAACATAGATAAATAACATACACCTGATGTGATTTGTCCTGATTACGAGATAATCATTAATGTTTTAAAATTTTATAAAATAAAATTCAATGACTTATATTTATTATTTTTTGTTTTTCCTTTTTTTGGCTAAAATTATTTTATAATTTTGTTTCATATGATGAACCAAGCATCTAAAAAATTAATTTATTATCATGATCATATTAATACACACATTTACATTTTAGAAACCAATAAATAAAATCAATAAAAAAAATTTTGTTCTTATACTACTATTTCATTACTAACAAATTTGAGAAAATTTATTTTCTAATTTTTTAATTGCTCATTCACTATTTTTTTTTTTTTTACAAAAGTCGGTAAGTGCATTAACTCTTGAAAGTTAACCTGTACAAGCAATGTCCCTCAAAATTGGATTCTTCTTAACACTATGTATGGCTAATACTACATGACCACATGTCAATACCCCACATTCCATCTTCTAACCCACAAAATACAGGACAGCCAAAATATATAAACAAAATATAGATGACATTCATCAGAATAGGAAGACCCCCGATCAAAAGATCGACTACATCAATGTCTTGTGCCACCAACCATTCCCTAGTCAGCCACTGATCTCCATCATGATCCTAGCTAACTCAGACTTGCTTCCTAAAACTCTAACCAAGCCTACCTTGCCAACTCCACAACTTCCTTCTCACTATTCATTATGTAATTATAATAAATCTTAGTGGGGATACATATAATTAAAGGTTAGAGTTTAGAAGGTAATAAAGGGGTCTTTTGCAAAATTAAACATGATGGTACAAAGTCAAATGTTATAAAATTTTCAAATTTAGAAAATAATTTTTTTAAACCAATAAATTTAGTTAACAATAAGGATAAATTTCAAAGAAATGGATGTATTTTACTCATTAAAAAATACAAATTCTAAACAACATTACTAATTTAGAATACTCAACTGATATGTAGAATATATTTTCTATTTAACTATAATGTACTAATAACAGTATCCTATTAGCAAAAATAACATAATTTTATTAATAAAATTAAAGCTTAACTAATAGAGCATCAACTCCACAAAAAAAAAATAATATTTTATTACTTATGAATCATTATTAGTGATAGTTTATAGGATTAGGATTCCAAACAAAATCAATTTAGGGTAGTAAGATCAGATCAATGGGATCAGATCATAAAATTGTAAGTTTTTAGAAAAATAAGAAAATATAATTTATAAATTTTTTAAAAGAATTATTAATCAATATATAAATAGATATATATAAAATTTATGTATAGTTTATAATTAAATGATCTTACTTCATTTTTTATTTCTTAGAATATTTTATATGATTTTTTCAATATTTTAGTTACTATCGCGATCAAAGGGTATTTATGTCCAATATATTTATTTATTGTTAAAAAGTAATAAAATTATAATTAAACTAATTAAGTTATTTATATAATGATAAATCTTATTTTTACTTTGATATAAAAGTATTTGGGAGTAAATTTAACTATATTTTATTCACATAATAAATGTAGGATCGTAGTTAGAATCAGGATCATTTAATAAATTTGTATGATCGATGAGATCATATTAGAATTCTGAAAATTATGTTTTTATTACACTGGCACAAAGATTTTATTCCGCTATATGCACATGAGTTTTAGACATAGGGAAAAAAATATACATAGATTTAGAAATAATATATATATATATATATATATATATATATATATATATATATAAACTCACACTCTGAGATGGGACTAATCCTTTAGAACCAGACAGAAACCATCCGAAGGATGCCCAGCACTTTATTGGGACTTCATTTCCAGTTCTTCCTTGGTTTGTACTGTCGGAATTACCACTAAACCAAACCCATGGAACTTCGATACTCTAAGTGAACTTTTTTTTTTTTTTTTTGGAAAAGTACAATACGTAGAGTTTGCCAAAGGTACGGTAACTCAAAGATATCCCTCGTTATGTGTAGCATTTTTGGAACCTATCCATGCTAAACAAACGGCATTTTGCAAAATTAATGATACTTCATCAGTTTTGCAAAGCACATAATTTACGAGTCATTGTACGTTATTTTATTGTTGTGAATAAAAAAATCATATTTGCATAAAAAATTATTATAAAATTTCCTTAAAATATTTTAAAAATTAGACCCTTGTTTTTAAAAAGAAAAAGGAAAATGTGGTTTCCGTTTTTCAGAAATGAAAAGAGTACAAGGTTTCAAGACTTTCCCGGCATTTTGGAAGGTTTGTAGCGTGATACATACACACACATATATATATATTTATACATGTGTATGTCGGTGAGGTTTCTACTCAATGGCAACCTAGTTAAAAATGTAAATGTATAAACGTAAAGGAACAAATCTGTGATTTTTTTCTTTTAATTATCAAAGCATAAATTTCATTGATGAAGAAACAATCACTACGACTTATATGCCACAATACTAGATCTGCATGTTATCTGCATGTTTTTACTAAATCTAGCTACGGTTTATTTTATTTTATTTTTGGATTTTTCACTTGACAGTATTAAATAGGAAACGTAAATTTTATATTCCAAATTTAATTTATATAGTTGGAAAGCTTAAAATTTAATCGTTTATCTAACAATTATTATCACAATTTATTATTCATCAAGTATTTAATTTAAATAGTTAATTACTTCACCTTACCGTGCAATTTCATAATTTTGTTATCCTACTTTCTTTATAATTTCAATTTAAGCATGAAATTTATCACTAAACTTCTAATTTTGATAGAATTGTTATTTAACACTATCACTAGCACTATTTTTTTTTTTTTTTTGTTACAGATAATATTCCCTACCGGAAGATGGAATTAGCAGATTATTGAAACTATTGGAGCACTAATTTTTCAGGTATATATCATCATCTACAGCACTAACGACTTACCATAGCTTTTCTTAGGTCAATCTTTAGATGCTAGCGTGAAAGATAACTTATGACCTAGTAACAAGGAAAACTTTCAACTAATTACAGTGTTTGTTTCTCACTAACTTAGACATTTACTATGTTGTGGACGAACGTATAGGATGAACCAAAAAAAGGTCCATTTTTTATATTAAATTCTTATATTACTCTTATTAATAATAATAATGTATCATTCAAATTAAAAGGTAAGAATAAAATGTAAAAGTATAAATCTAATAGTGCATAACTTAAGTGTGTTCTACCTAGCTTGCAATTTTTTTAAAAAAAAAAAAAGTAGTATGAAATCAAGAGTGAACTCTTTTTCTTTTTCTTTTTTTTTAAATGAGTGAGTATGTAACTTTTCAAAAAAAATATTTTTAAAGTGCAATAAGTTATATAATAATTTTTTCAATTAAAATATTATTTTTTATTCGTGTAAATTATACAAAATGATGGCTTTTAAGTTTAAAATCACCATTAGAAGAAAATGATCACTTTTTATTTTATAAATAATTAAGCTCATCACAAGAATACCATATATTCTAATAATTAAATATCCATGTTATGTATTAAGTACACATCTCATACCTAAAACATTTTGGGTAAATTACATATACTATTCATGTGGTTTGTAAAATTACCAATCAAACCCCGAGATTTGAAAAATTACCAATACCCCCTTAAATTTGATAAATTCATAAAATTTAGCACTTTTAATCAACTAAATTCATAACATTTAGTTCCTTTAAATTCATTACATTTAACTCCTTTAAGGGGGTATTGGTAATTTTCTAAATTTCAGGGTTTAATTGGTAGTTTTTACAAACCACAGGGGTAGTAGATGTAATTTACCCAAACATTTTTAATAATACATCTTTTGATATTAAAATAATCAAAATAAAAATACATCCTAATGTCAATAACATTTCAAAATAAAAGTTACATTGGTTTTTAAGAATGATATGTATAATTTAATTATAACTTTTAATGTAGTTTTATCGTGTTTAGTTATATGAGAAATAACTCCACTGGTTTGGTTTCTATTTTATTAATAGCAATTTGAGAAATACAATGAGAGAGGGGGACGTAATGTGCCTAAACTCTTATAATGTAATTTTTACATTAAGATAATGCATGAATTTCCAAAAAAAAAAATTTAAACATATGAGAATACATGAGAAACCATGGCATCTAAACATAATTATATCATGGAACTAAAAACTTATACGTACTACTTTAATATACGGACATATGGATATTGGCGGCGACCCAATGTGATCAATCCGCGAATTGATGAAGGGAGATCACGTAGAGACGAGTACTGTGCTTGCATTCCTGCGTTACCTTGCTTTGCTAGAGAATTCGCTATTGCATTAGCTTCCCTAAAAACATGTTGGACATGGAAAGAACCCGATAAAAGTTGATCTTGAATTGACTCTAACTCCTCCAAGTATTGCCAAGGCCAACGGGCATGATCATGGAGAAAATCTACCACTAGCTTGGAGGTCGATTCAATGATGACCTGCACAAATCTGTGAGTGATACAAAATTGAATAGCAGTGAGACTACCTTAATTTATACTCCCACATTTGGGTTGTAATGGAAATGAAGAGAGCTTGCATGAATTAGATCTCCATTTGAGTTATGAAGGATGTAGCCTCCACCCACCAGACCTGGATTTCCTTGGCAGCTGCCTTTCGGGATCAAACTTTGCACTAACCCAAGTTGAAGAAAAAGATGGTTTGCTCGAAATTTTCTTTGAATGGATTCACTACTGCGATGTGCTGTATTAGGAGAGCAATCTGCCGGTAAGTGGTTTGAGGCTGTTGAACTTCTCCCTCGAACATCGCTTTATTTTTGGCCTTCCAAATCTCGTAACAAATGAGTGATGAGAGCGGCTATTGTACTTCATCAAGAGCTAATGATTTAATACCGGGGGGCAGACCAATTAACAATCGGAATTTCTGATCTAGATTGCATTGGCCAAGCTAATGTTCAAATGTAGCAAACGGGTAAAAAAATTCCAGATTTGTTGTGCAATTGGATAATCACCAAGAACGTGTTCAATGGACTCTGAATTGTAGCAGAAAAAACACTTAGAAGGCTTATGGAATCCTATTTGCTGAAGAATTTCAAGAAAAGGATGCAGATTGTTGTATGGTCGCCACATGAAGATCGATATTTTCAACAACAACTGATGATGCAAAATGTGATATAGTTCCCATGGTTGACTAAGAGATCAAATTCTGAGCTGTTGTAAAGCTGAAGAAATTGCAAACTCATCTGAATTTGTGCCTTTCCAAACTAAGAGATCAGATTTGTCTAAAAATTGGAACTTATTGCTACGCAAAAGGTGAATTTCGCTTGGTTGAAAATGATCTGCTTTAGCTATAGGGACATATGTTGTTTCTTTACCCAATGGATTATTTTTATATTTAAAAGATTGCTATTTTGTTCTAGTACTTACAAATAATATTATTTCTATTTCATGTTTGGACATGGATGGTTTTGAAATAATTCGTAAGAATAAGTGTTGTACTTTTTGCTATGAAAATGTTTTTTATAGTGTTGGTTATTTGAATATTGGTCTTTATATATTTGATCTAGATAGTCCTATTTTCAACATAAACACAAAGAAACTTATAATTGATAATTTTAGAAATTCTCATTGCTGGCACTGTAGACTTGGCCATATAAATGAGAAACTATATCCAAATTATATAATGATGGTAATTTGGTCTCATTTAATGAATCATTTAAGATATGAATCTTGTTTATTAAGAAAAATGGCCAAAACACCTCTTTGGAAAAGATGATAAGTGAATATAATGATAACTTCTAGGTTAAGATATCTCTATTATCTTATCCAATTATGGGAGAATTTAGCCTTATCTAACGTAAATTGCTATTTTGTAGGAGAATTGCTTGGAGAAAGATAAGATTGAAAAGATTGCTTGTGGAAAGCAGAAAAGCCACGATTTTCTTGAAGAAAGAAGAATTTGGAATCTTGATGCCATGGCATGTAACTTTTCATGCCTTAGCATTGAGGAAATTAGCGAGTACGGAAAGAGAAGATCATGCCAATCAAATTATTCGGTTGAGACAAATGAGTTCTACACAACATTGACTTCTAATCTCCATGGACCGTAACAAGTATAAATGAAGGAGAACACAACAATAGAGTACAACGATAGAATACGTAACATACAACTTGATGATAGACAACAATAGAATAGAGATAGTCTAGAGTTAATTTCATGTTCATGCAAGCCATGTTTAGTGGCTGAAATTCTTTTATTTAGGACTGGGATGTAGCCATCATTACTTAATTTTCATTTATATAATTGTGGTATTATCCAATATCTGATTTATTTGGTATTATTTCTTGTAAATGCTTGATCACCATTTGCATGTTTAA
The DNA here is from genome assembly GCA_020080225.1 of Gynochthodes officinalis. Classification (NCBI taxonomy): domain Eukaryota; kingdom Viridiplantae; phylum Streptophyta; class Magnoliopsida; order Gentianales; family Rubiaceae; genus Gynochthodes; species Gynochthodes officinalis. The sequence continues at coordinate 36,944,316 of CM034619.1, read as the reverse complement.
GGTATTGGTGAAGAGGCGACAGCTGACATCAATATTAGTTCGTGAATTTTTCAGACTTTAATTGTGAATCACGATAGTAGATTCTCAATTTGCTGACATAATATTCTTTTGTTCATCATGCATTCATAGTAATTTTGGAGTCACGAAAGTAGTCCCATAATTATTATTTGAATAGTAATATTATACTCTGAGAGGAGATAATGTTTAATTATGTGAATAGTTGTGAGGATGTTATCACAAAATAATTATATGAATGGAATTTATAGTAATGGTTGGTGAAATCCCGAGTCCTAAAGTTTGTTAATCTGAATTCTTTTAGTTGAACTTTTTAATATTGCTTTTACTTCACTACATCCACTTTTCTTTTGCATGTTGCTCTAGATAATAGGTATTAATATTGCTCAACTGGTAGTTGTTCACTCCTAATGGACAATACTGTAATTATACTATAATTACATGACTTGCAATTAGTGGTTAAAATAACCGAGTCAAAAGGTGAAAGATCTATTGAATTATTAGGGCTTATACATTTTGATGTGAGTGGACCTCTATTAACTCTAGTTAGAGGAGGTTTTTCATACTTTATTAACTATAGTTAGAGGAGGTTTTTCATACTTTCTTACCTTTCCTGATGATCATTCTAGATATGGTCATATATACTTATTAAATTATAAAGTTTTGAAGATATGATCATTCTTAGATATGATCATATATACTTAGATATGATCATTCTGAAGTCTTTTTCTGAAGTCTTTTAAAAGTTCAAAGAATATAAAAGTAAAGTAGAAAAATAACTTGGTAAGAGTATTAAGATACTTCGATTAGATCAAGTTGGAGAATACTTAAACCAAGAATTTCAAAATTATCTAAAAAAATAATGGGATTCTTACATAATGGACTACTCCATGTACACCACAATTAAATGGTGTATTTGAGAGAAGAAATCGAACCTTATTGAATATGGTTCGGTTTATGATGAGTCATGCAAGTCTCCCTAAATAGATTTATTGATCGGCCCTTAGTACTGCCTTCATATTTTAGACCATGTGTCATTTAAAACCATAGATTCTACTCCATATAAGATATGGTGTAGGGGAAAACCAAAATTAAATATTTAAAGATTTAGGGATGTCTTGAATTAGTTAAGAGAATAGAAAAGCTTAATACAAAATTTGAAAAATGTTTCTTTGTGGGATATCCAAAAGAAACTTTTGGATATTATTTTTATAATCCCTTTAAACAAAAGGTGTTTTGTTTCAAAACATGCCACATTTTTAGAAAAAGAGTAATCCTAGAAAAGTCAAATGGGAGCAATATAGAATTTGAAGAAACTCTAGAACCACAAATAATGAAAGATGTGAAAATGGCTTTTGTGCTTGCACATGATATAATCTAAACGAGTCGCGTATACGCTCGAATACATATTCCTCGATGTTGATGGCATACCTAACGAGCGGGGAATTTCATGACATTTCTGATTGGCTATCTTGTATTTCTAATAAGTTGTTTAATAGTTGACATGCTGAATTGCACACATAATTGATTGGTTTAGATTGATGTTAATGGAGTAAGAATTTACACCTCACAATGATGAGGGGAAAAGTGAAACTTAAAATACACAATTTGTACGTAAGTCAAGTAGAATATATCAAGACTCAAAAGGTATGATGACATATTTATCATTAACAATGATGAACCCACCATGTAAAAAGAAGTCTTATCTGAGAAGAACTCTAAAAAGTAGCTTCAAGCCATAAAATTTGAAATGGATTCCATGCATGACAATAAAGTATGGACTTTAATCAATCCACCTAAGGGTATAAAACCCATAGGGTGCAAACAAGTATTCAAAGAGAAGACAGACATGAATGGTAATATTTCTACCTAAAAAGTTAGACTGGATGATATAGATTACACACAAAAACATGGTATTAACTATGGTGAAACCAATTCACCAGTTGCTATTTTGAAATCCATTACAATTTTACTTCTTGTAGCGGCATATTATGATTATGAAATCTAACAAATGGATCTTAAGATAGCTTTTCTTAATGAACATTTGTAAAAAGATGTATGTATGATACAACATGACGGGCTTATATCAAAAAATTCTAATAAAATGTGTAAGTTAGAAAAGTGCATTTATGGACTTAAGTAAGCTTCAAGGAGTTGGAACAAATGTTTTGATCAAATAATCAAAAGTTTGGTTTTATCGAAAATGAAGATGAACCTTTTGTATATAAAAGTATTAGTGAGAGTACTGTAATTTTCCTAATATTATATGTGGATGACATATTATTGATGGGAAATGATATAACTTCTTCTCAATTAGTTAAGGTATGGTTGTTTAAAAACTACTCCATGAAGGATTTAGGAGAAACAACTTATATTTTGAGAATCAAAATCTATCTTGATAGATCCAATAAGTTTTTTGATCTTTCATAGTCAACATATATTGATCAAATATTTAAAAAGTTTAGTATGGATCAATTTAAAAAAATGTTACATTTTTGTCACATGGAATTCACCTTTCTGAGGACATATCCAAAACAAATATTGAAAAACATAGCATGCAAAGTTTTCCTTATGCTTCTGTTGTAGGATTAATTATGTATGCTATGTTGTGTACAAGACCAGATGTCTCGTATGCTCAAAGTGTTACAAGAAGATATCAAACTAATCCTGGTGATGATCACTGGAAAGCAGTCAAGAATATCATTAAGTAGTTGAGAAGAACTAAGGATTTATTCTTGATGTATGGAGGGGCAGAGTTTAAAATATGTGAGTTCACTAATGCCAACTTTCAATCTAATAAGAATGATAGCAAGTCTTAGTCTAGATACATATTTACCCTAAATGGTAGTGCGGTTAGTTGGAAAAATTCTAAGCAAAATACTATCACAAATTTTACAACAGTAATTGAATACATTGCTGCTTTAGAAGTTGCTAAGGAAACTGTTTGGATCAAGATGTTCATCTCTGAACTAGAAGTGGTTCCTTCACTAGTTGATCCGATACCCTTATATTGTGGAAACAATTGGGCTATTACACAAGCAAAAGAACTTAGGTCTTGTCAGTGATCCAAATATGTTTTAAAGTGTTATCATTTGATCAAAGAGATCATTGGTAGAAATAAAGTAAAGATAGAAAAAATTATCACAAAGGATAACATAATAGATCAATTGACTAAACCTTTATCACAAAAGAAACATGAGAGTCATGTATCATCCTTCGGTCTAAAGCACATGAATGATTGGTTTTTTTAGTCATAGTAGGAAATTTGTTATGTATTTTAAAACAATTATGTTTTACTTTTACATTCTATTTATGCAATGAAGATATATGGCTTTTTATCATTTTTTAAATGAATACATTTAATGATAATGTTATTAGAATAATATTTATTATTATTATTAAATGTCCCTAGTCAAAGTATTAACAAAAATAAGGACATTGTTAATACAGATAGATTAGCATATATAGTGATATATAATTGAATTGTTATAGAACAATTTATTGGACTGATCTGGTTAGAGATTTCCATAAGATTAACTATTTCAATGCCAATGGTATAATCTCTATATAGCAGCAGCGTAAATGATTATCAAACTTGAAATCTTAACAGAATCGTCAGTGTATATTATTATACTTTAATTATTTGTCTATAATCGTGACTGGTTACATGTGCAATAGAACTTAAGTATAATATAAAAGGTTAAAAGGTAATTTATAATCAATAAAGGATTCACCACTTCTAATAGTAAGAAGAGTATATACCATTAATGGTCACATGTTGAAATATCAACTCAAAATGTTTGCAAATGAGTGACTAAATTTAGAAAGTTCTAAATTTATTTTCGAGTTGAATTTTAAGGACAAAAAATTATAATAATTAATACATTAAGAGTTTGTACACATATCTTACACTTGTACTGATTAGGGATATAGTGATATAAAAGGATATTAATTACACAGAATCTAACTTATTAAAAGGTAAAGTCAATCACTTAATTTTTCCTAACTTTTGGATACTCATGATGTCTGTTTAGAGGCCAATTTCGATCTATAAATGTGAATTAACTAATTATTGAATTAATGATAAATTAAATCTATTTAATTTGTCTAATCTTAGAATTCTTGTCACTCAATTGACTTTAGTACAATTGGGAGTTTGTTCGTTTATATATTGAAACCAATTAAATTCTAAAATTATAATTTATATTTATTGTCAAATGAATCTATAGGGTCACACACAAAAAAAATTATTCTTGGATTAAAATAATTAAATAATTATATAATAAGTATTTAGATTAATTTATGAAATAATTAATTTCAAGGATCTCGTAATAAAAAGCTATTGTGTAAAGGTTAAATTTTCTTTTAAAATATTATGATAATGTAAAAGTAATTTTGAGAGAAAATTTTATCAATCCTTTTGAACAAATTTTTATACGTGATTTTAACAGACTTTATTTCATAAAGTCTGTATGCATTTTGATTGTTCATAACAAACTCCATTAAGATAGAATTTGTTACGAATTTTATGTGTTTTGAATAAATTTTATCTTGATAGAGTCTATTGTACATTTTGAATAGGCACAAGTTTTTTATTAAAGAGATGACATTAGTATATGTTCATAAAATTAGCAAAAGTTTTTTTTAGTCTTGTTTTTTAGGGTGCGTAGTAATTCAAAGAGGATTCAGCATATTAACTTGGTGTCAATTAACTCCAAAGTGACTCAAAGAACAAATTCGTGTAAATACCATAAAAGGTGAAGCGTTTGTGCGTTTGTGATTAACAAATTTCCCATGTCAAAGCTAGTCCACATCATAGGTAATTTATCTGATTTAGTGCATAAAAGTAAAAAATCTTATCATGCAAAGGAAATCATTTTAGTTTATTCCACTGCAATGTTGTCATGGCAAGTTTGATTTCCTAACAACTGAACAATGAGATTTTCTTCCTTCAAAGAAAATGAATCATTTTTAACATTAGGCTACAAGTGATTAGCCCATCTTAGCTTGTGGTTTTCCCTACATCTCATCAACCTTGAATTCCTCTCAGTAGCACCTTCTTCAAACAAAAGTCAGAAAAACAGGCTATGTTTGGACTTTGTTTTTTTTACAAAAATTTAATTTTTTTCAAACAAAAACAAAACATTCAAACACATTTTTACATAGTTATTAGACTCGGACTGGCATTGACTCACGAGACTTCAGTCAATGGTTCAACCGTAGATCAATTATAAAATTAATAAAAAATAAAAATAATATCAAAATATAGAGAAAATATAAAATATTAACTTACAAGCAACCAAACAATTGATATTGTCATAATAGCATAATAAATTCAAAATCCACACTAGTAAGAATTGATATAAAAATGTCATTTAAGTAAAATAATAAGAAAAACAATGAACAACACACAACCTAAAGAATATGGTTGAGAATTTGATTTCTGGTCAATATTTGGATTAACATGAATAATCTCACCAACATAATACATATCACTTATGAACCAAAAAATGTAAACCCAACAAAAAATAAAAGAAGTCATTATAATTAGAAACATATATGGATCTACCATTAACACTCCAAAAACATTTGTTTACAGCAAAGGCACTAACCAAACTCAACATTAATATCATCATCCCTATCAAAGGTCAACCAACCACACACACATATGCGAAACAAAAGCAAAAAGTACAAAAGGAGGTCCAAACGATGCAGTATTAGCCAGAAATCTCAATGGACTTCACATCGTGCTTCTTGATCTCTTCTTTCGGCACAGTCACGATCAGAACCCCATTCTCCATGGACGCCTTAACTTGTTCCACTTTGTCATTTTCTGGAAGCCTGAACCTTCGCAAGAATTTGCTGCTGCTCCTCTCAAAGCTGTGCTAAGTGTCGCCTTTGTCCTCAATTTCCCTCTTTCTCTCCCTGCTGATTAGCAGGATCCTATTGTCCTCCACCTCCACCTTCACTTCTTCCTTCCTCAGCCCCAGAACATCAGCCTTGAACACGTGAGCCTTCGATGTCTCCTTCCAGTCGATGCTGGCATGGGCAAATGACGTCGTCTCAGAGGACGACAAGAGGAAGTTAGTAAGGAGGTGATCGGAGAATGGACGGACGGCATTGAATGGCCATCCTTCAAACGGGTCCGCTACATCTAGGGAAAACGAACCGTAGATGTTGGATCTTTTGCCAAAAATGTTTGGAATCATAGACATTTTTCAGGGATTGTGTTTTGCAATGACAAATCAATCAAATATATGAGAATCAACTGTGGAAAAATTTTAAATGGTGAAGTATCAGTGGAAAGTGAGGGCATATATCTGTGGCTTGTTTCAAAGAAGAAACAAACTTTAAAAAATAAAAAAAATAAAGAAAAATAACCGATCTAATTAGTGACTCACCGGTCTTGGAACCGGTTCACCAGTTGAACTGACTGGGCCTTTTCAAGTCTAATAACACTACATTTTTATTTTAAAATTAAATTTCAAATTTTTCCACTCAAATTACTCTCAAATAATTTTTTTTAAAAAAAAATTCTCTTATTTTTCCCTCCAAAATACTTTTCTACCAAAAAATACTCACCAAAATTTTGAGAAATTTCAAACACTGTGCGTGCGGGCGAACCAACGTGCGATGGAGGTGCGAAATTTTATTGTTCCATGAACAATTTTTACTGTTCATGGAACAATAAAAAAAAAAATTTCAGTGCTGCGGTCTCTGCGTATGGTGGTAGCAAATCTGTCTGACTACTCCACGTTTGCGGCAGTAGTTGGGGGGCGATGCTATTTAACGTCTATAGTTTGGATTCACGTCACGGTTTGAGGTGAGAGTTAGAGATTTAGTTCTAGTTTCTTTCACCACAGGCCATTAGTAGTGGGCCCATTGAGATGAGTAACATCACTTTTGTATAGTATTAGTACCCCGATATAACCAAGCTTTTGTATTTTTGTACTTTCGGTTGATCCTAGATCGTCTAGGTTGTCCATCAACCCTTCCCGCTCGTCGGGTTTCAATTCGGTTGATTCTAGGTCGTCTAGGTTGTCAACCCTTCCCGATCGTGCGGGTCTAAATAGTTTGTATTCACGCCATCGCGGTTTAAATGGTTTTTCTTCCTGCTTGTCAGGTTGCCGCTCATGGGCTTTTTCTGCCCTTTAAGGGCCTTTGGCCTCGTGGGTTATCGCGCTGGTCTCCAGTTGCAATACCATGAGGATCCTCTAGCCCTTGTGGCTATGTAAATTGGCAATTCATGCCTTGTTAATACACTATCATTTCGGAAAAAAAAAAGAAAAAAAAAGAATACAATGAATAGCAACTTAGTCCTAACAATATTTTCTCCTGCGGTATTATCTGTAGAGTGCAAGGAAATTTGAGAATAATTCAAGCAGATGTAGGAGTTTATAACTTGAGTAAATCCAACTTTTTTCTTCTCTTGCCTCAAAGAATTTTGCACATTAGTCACATATTACTGTTTCTTCTTCCTCTTTGCAATGTAATTCAAAGGACCTTTATTTTGTTGGCAATATCAAATAGAAAAATTTCCACTCTTTGTTTTCTCCTTCTAATGAAACTTTTTCTTCTAAATTTCTTTTCACCGTTTGAAAATTTGCTGTGAAAGGGTAGGCAATTGCAATAAAGAAATTGTTCTTAACAATTTTGACCTATGAGAGATTTCAGAAGAATGATCCAAGTTTTCTTCTTCCAATCCTTTCTGATTTCGGAAGCTATCACTATAAAAAAACAAACTAAAGAATGAGTGAAATTTAATATGGCATTCTAAGCTATAGATTGTTCCTAACTCCACACATGCTCGGGACTTGGATTCGAAGTATAAAAACTTAATCAGTCACAGAGAAAAAAAGGAAAAGAAACCTCTCATTTAAGATCTTAATAATATTCCACCTTAGAGTTTGGTCTGAACACAAAGGTCAAAAGATATACAATAACAAAAAAAATTTAGGAGAACCCCAATTTCTTACAATTTGTACAAAGATTATCCTCTTTAATCATCTTCAATCGGTCACCAAACCCCAAGGCCAAAAGTTGTTGAAATGCAACATTAGAAATATTGCAAGGTCAAATTACATCAACAACGTCAGGTAAGCAAGTGTCATAGAAATCGACAATATCAAAATTTCTAAGTAAACCTAATAAGAAATCAAGAAATTCCCCTCGTCAAAAGGTCAATCAGTCAAAACGGTCAGAGCAGTACTAAAAACTAGGATGATATTATCATAACTTCATAAACAAATTTAAATTATAAATATAACAATAATGTATTAACCTTCACTCTACTCATTCTAGCCTCAATAATTATATGTACATTATTGCCTCTAGCAGTTAAAGACATCTGGAAAGTTTAAAATTCAGCATTTAATATATCCTTCCACTAGGAAATCAATATTCTAAAAGCAACAGAAACTTTCATAAATTAAAAAAAAAAAACAAACAATGTTATATATATATCTATATATTAACATTAATAATTTTTTAATAAATTATTGTTTATTATGTAAATTAATTTTTATAAACTTAAGTTTTGTTTGATTTATAGAAATAGTTGAAGGTAGTATAAAATATTAAAATAATGATATATATATATGTTGTGTATGATTTTTTCTTCTATGAAGAAATCAAGCTTTTATGAAGAAAGAAAACCATTATAAGCATTTATAAAGAAATCAAATATTTATAAATAATCATATGAAGGATTTTGAGTAACGCTTCCAAACATTGGTCTCTCGAATCCTTTTTAGAACCGTCACAAATTTCCCCAATTTAAAAAAAAAAAAAAATTTAAGGCTGGCATTTTGCCGTTTCTTACTTCATTTAAAAAAAAAAAATGCGCTAGAATTGACCCTTTAATAATCTCCACTGACTTCACCGTGTGTTTATGCGATATAAAATAGGAAAGTCTGAATTTAGACCAATCTTAGGAAAGGAGAGACAGGAAATGTTTTTGGCAATTTTGATTCCGCATAGGATTTGGTTTCGTGGGCTATAAACAAAGTCTCGACTGCCGCTTGTGTCGTGAAAATCCTCACTAAACATTTTATTAGTAGGATTCAGTAGTAGGGCTTGACCAAGATTTCTCTTTCTTTGATCCGTTTCGATACATCCTGTTAGGTTCTTCAATCAGCGCAGAAGATCGTCCGGAGGAAATCGATGCCATTTCTTCTCCGGATTGTCAAGGATAGTTTTTCAACTCAGGTTTTGGTTCTCTATCATTTGAACGTGTTTTGTCATCAATGGCTGCAGTAGCATTGAAATGCGTTGATCCGCCTGTTAAGTGGTCCAATGGCGGCTCCTATACTCATTTTGGCCATTCCACCAAGAAGGATAGAAACGACGACAAGAATTTTGCAAGATTCAACAATAAGCCGTTGTCCAAGGAAGTTCCAGGTCATCAGAAAAGAAGGGATGGTTATTGCAAGGATGGAGGGTCATTCACGAAAACTGCAAAGAACTCAGAAGCAATCAAAGCTCTTGGCCCGCTTTTCAAGCAAACTCAAGTACACCTCCGGAACGAAGCCAATCCTTCGCTGTTAAGAAAATCCACTGGTGGCACTGGCAGAGACAACATCGTTGCTTCAAGAACTGGTTCCGGGCTGCTTCCTACGCCAGTGCCGCAAGAGAATGTTAACATCAGTAAATATTGGAAGCAGAGATATCTATTGTTTTCAAGATTCGATGAGGGCATAAAAATGGACGTCGAGGGATGGTTTTCAGTGACTCCAGAAGCAATAGCCAAACATCACGCGATGCGTTGTGGTGGTGGAACAATAGTGGATTGTTTTACTGGAGTTGGAGGCAACGTGATCCAATTTGCACAGAGGAGTCAAAAGGTTATTGCAATTGATATTGATCCACTCAAGATTCAGTACGCCAAACACAATGCAGCAATCTATGGAGTTGATCCCCGAACCATACACTTTGTTTTAGGGAATTCTGTGATTTTGGCGCCAAAATTGAAGGGAGATCTCGTGTTCATGTCACCGCCTTGGGGAGGACCTGATTATAATAAGCAAAACATGTTTGACATGAACACAATGCTCAAGCCTTGCAATGGTCAGATTCTTTTCAATTTGGCGAAGAAAATTGCCCCGAGAGTAGTAATGTTTCTTCCAAGGAACGTAGATATTAACCAATTGGCGGAGTTAGCTCTTTCTGCTAGTCCTCCATGGTCACTTGAGGTGGAGAAGAATTACTTGAATGGCAAGCTCAAGGCGATTACGGCATATTTTAGGGAAACAAAATAGGCCTGTAGTATGGAAACTGTAATATCGATTGTATATGGTTTCCGAATTACAAATGTAATTTTTTTAAATTTTAATACTATTTTTTAACATTTTATGAATATTAATCTTAGAATTTTTTGTCACATTATCAAATTTTGAGATGTAATTACAGAAATTTTGTAATCCACATACGCATATATATGTATGTATGTATATATGTATATATATATATATATACACACACACACACACACACACATATATACTAGGTATATGCATAGTCCAGGTTGTTGTTAGTGTTGGTTTTTGTACTAAACCAATTAATTAAAATTTTATAATTTATATTTATTACAAAGTGATTAGGAACTCACACACATAAAAATTTGTTCTTGATTGAAAATGGTTAAATAATTCTATGACATTTATTCGGGTTAATTTCTAAAATAATTAATTCCAAAAACCTCATAATAAAAGGGGTATTGTACTTTCTATCAAAATATTAAAGTGACGTAAAAGTAATTTTGAGGGAAAATTGTACATGTTCTTAATGTATATTTATACATGGTTTTAATAGACTTTATCGGATAAAGTTTGTAATATTTTTTGGTTGTTTAGAATAGAATCTATCAAGATAGAGTTTGTTCTGGGATTTATGTGTTTTGAATAGATTCTATCTTAATAGAGCCTATTACATATTTGAATGTAAATACTCTATATAAGAGAGGGCATCAAATCTTCAGCTATGATAGAAGAAAAACATTGAGAGCGTACATTCTGAAAATTAGCAAGAAAAGTGTTTTCTAGTCTTTTTTTTGTAGAGTGTGTTTTAGAGTATGTAGTAACTTATAGGAACCAGCAAATTGGCTTGAAGTCCCAGTCAATCAATTTCAAGAGCTCCAAAAACAAGTTGGTGTGGATACCATCAAAGGACATGCATTTGTGTGGTTATGGTTGACCACATTCTACGTCAAAGCTAATCTATATGAGAGGTAAATATTTCTGATTATGCATAAAGTAAAAAAGATCTTGTTATTATGAGGAAATTGTTTATTTTATTCCACTGCTATCCTTAATAATCAATATGAACCTAAGTCCCAACATAAACTATGCTAACTACTTTGTGCATCGTCTGGATTCCTCAGCTAGTCCCTTACTAGCGCCTGATATGTTGATTTAATAGTGCAACTTTCATTCTTGTTTGGCTGCCAAATGAGCGTATCTATTACCCGTGCTAATTAATCAGGATAGAAAAAAATGATTTCTACCTTAATGCAATTAAAAACTTCCGCAATTAATTCCTCATTCCATTCCTTCCCTTCTTGGTGCTTGAGTTGACTGACCCATGTAACCTGTGCATGAGAAGATGGTGTTTGTGTAATTTTCCTTCCTTGACTATCTGGAATCCATTGATTCTCCCATATTCTAATGGATTTGCTATCTCCCACTTGAAAGATTGTCCCTTGTGTAAAATGTATCTTGCTCTTAGCCAACTTTTCCACAGCCAAGAGGAGTTACCTGTCTGAGGAATTATCAAAAAACCCCCTTTCAGAAAATACTTGGCCTTCAAAACCTTACTCAAAAGAAAATTGGGTTGTGTAATGAGTCACCACAATTACTTAGCAAGCAAAGCATCATTAAACAACTGTATGTTCTTGAAGCTACCCCCCCCCCCTCCTTCTGCACTTTGGGAATAGTTAAATCATTCCATGCTTTCTAGTGGATTTTTTGCATTCATGCCTCTTGTTTGCCTAGCCAAAAAGCGACTGTGTTTTTTACCATATCTGACATACATTGCTACGAAGTTTGAACAGGCCATAATGTATGTTGGGAGAGTATCAATCACAGCTTTCATTAAAACTTCTTTACCTGCCAGGCTGAGATTTCTGTTCGTCCATCCTTTTATGCGCTTCTACACTTTCTCCACTACATAGGTGAAAACTTCCCTTTTTGATCTACCTTTATGCATAGGAAGACCTAAATATTTTGCATTCTACTTTTCCAAGGACCCATCTAAAATTTGGCAGATCGCTGCTTTGTTTTCTTGGGACATGTTCTTACTGAAGAAAATTGAGAGCTTGTCAGAGTTAACCAATTGCCACAAAAACTTGCTATACTTGGCCAGCAGTGCCTTAATCTTCCTTACTTGGTCGACATCTGCTTCACAAAATAACAAAAAATCATCTGCAAACAATAGATTAATGATCAAGGATCACTTCCTACACACTTTTAGTCCCCGATATTCACCTTGATTGCTAGCTTGTCTGATCAGGTTCATAAGAGTTTCATAGATTATTAAGAACAAGTAAGGTGAAATTGGGTCTCTTTGTCTAATCCCCCTTGTTGGCTCAATGTACCCACATTTTTTCCCATTGATATTGATTGAAAAAGAAGAAGCGTTAATGCATTGCCTAATCCATCGATGAAAATATAAGAAAACCTCATTTTCCTAAATACAACACACAGGAAGTTCCATTCTTCTTTATCACAAGCCTCAACAATATCAAGTTTTAAGACCATGTACCCTTTATGTCCTTTTGTCTTAGAATATAAAATATGGATGCATTCATGAACTACAACCACATTATCCAAAATTTGTCTTCCTGAGAAAAGAGCTGCTTAGTTTAGACTAATGCATTTATAGAGATAGATTTTAATCTTTCAGCCAAAACTTTAGATATAATTTTGTGTACTACATCGCACAAACTAATAAACCTGTAGTGTGTAATTGATGTGGGGTTCCTAATTTTTGGAATGAGGGTAATCAAGGTATCTTAAGCATTTTCTAGAGAGAGAAAAAATTTCAAATAACATTACAAATATCCACTTTAACTATATTCCAATAAAATTGAAAAAAAAAAGATGGGCCATACCATCAAGGCCAGGAGTTTTAGTGGGGTGCATTTGAAATAGTGTCTTTTTAATTTTCTCGTCTTCCACTGGCCGTGTCACTCTTTAGTTCATAGTTGGGGTAATGGACATGGGGATACCTCGAAGTGCTTCCTGCATGTATGGCTGAGCTGATGTAGAAAGCAACTGCTTGTAGAACCTTATTATCTCTTCTTTAACCTCCTCTTGGCTTTCACATATCCTGCCATCTCCTCTCCTAAGGCTGTGTATTGCATTCTGCCTCCAGCGGCTGGGATGCAGATAAATTTGAAAGGGAGAGATAAGACAAAAATAGAGTCCAGTGAGCCAAGGGTGATTTGTAGGTGGGAGCAACCAAAGGGTGGTGAGTTCAATTTAGAATTGAGGAAGGTGGACCTTGAAAAGGAAATGACGATTAGTGGGATGATAGTGAGAAAATAGAACAGTACTAAGGAGCGGACAATTACAAAACATAATGATGTTCGAGAAGTAGAAATTGTAGAAGCTAGTAGGCAAGGGCTAAAAGATGATGAGATGTGGTTGGAGAGGGAGTTTACAGGCATTCCAGTCAATTCAACTGAGCAAAGGGAACCATCCGGAACCAAGCAGCACGAGTAGCATGCAACTCAAGTAGCATTGTTTCAAGAAGTACCGAGTGAGAGTATAGAGCTTGTTGGAGAAGTACTGGTGTCATTAGAACTTGTACAGGATTTTGGAATCATTGGGGGAAGGATTGAACTGTTGCAAGGAGAATTAATTAATATGCCAATAAGGTGCAAGGGCAAGGGTGGTCTGCTGAAGGCTCAAGAAAACAAAAGGAGAATGAGTAATAAGAAAGTGAAATTTGGTGAACAAGCGAGAGAACCAAGAAAGAAATATAGATGAGTAAGAAGTGGTCATCAAAATGGCAAAGGTAATGAGAGAAAGAAGCGAGGGTGACAGCATCACTGGTAGAAAGGAAAATGGGAGGGAAATTACAAGATGAAGGTTTGATAGGAGATACAGATAGGAAGAAGTGGGCTAAAAAACCAAGACAAGTTGGGGCAAATCTAAATAATGAAGTGAAGGTGAGGGCAACCAGCCTAAATTGGGCTCGACGGTAGTCATGAAAACGTTTGTAGAACTGTAGAGGTTTGGGTAAACTCTCTACCGTTGCCCAATTGAGAGAGGTAGTCAAGTCCCACAGACTCAATATAGTGTTTCTTTCCGAAATTAAGAACAGCAGGAAGTTTGTGGCCAATGTTTGTATAAGACTGTAAGTTAATGATCAATGGAGAATTGTGGAGCCGAATGGGAAGAGTGGCGGTTTGTTGGTCTATTGGTTGACAGATATAATAGTTGTCTAGATTATATCTACAAATTTCTATTTCCAACGTGAATGTAGAATGGATGAGGAGGATAGTAATTTTGGACTGTCTTTGTTTATGCTAGTACAGAGCTAAGTGTAAGGGTAGTGCAATGGAGGTATTTGGAGAGACAAAAACAAGTTTGGGGAGAGAACTGCTTCCTTGGAGGTGATTTTAATGATTTAAGCAGCCAAGAGGAAAAGAGTGGAGGCAAAATTCATGCTGATGCTAGTTTTGCAGCTTTTAAAGACTTTATAAGGAACATGGAAATGGGCAATCTTGGTTTTGTGAGAAGACGGTTCACTTGGGCCAATAATAGAGAATGAACGGACAGCATTTAATGGCCAGCCTTCAAACGGGTTCGCTACATCCAAGGAAAATGGATCATAGACGTTGGATCTTCTGCCGAAAATGTTTGGATCATAGACATTTTTCAGGGATTGTGTTTTGTAATGACAAATTAATCAATTATACGAGAATCAACTGTGGAAAAATTTTAAATGGTGAAGTATCGATGAAAAGTGAGGGGATATATCTATGGCTTGTTTCAAAGAAGAAACAAGCTTTAAAAATATATAAAAAATAAAAAAAATCACCGATCTAATGAGTGACTCACCGGTCTAGGGACCGGTTCACTGGTTGAACCGACCGGGCAATTTCGAGTCTAATAACACTACATTTTCATTTTAAAATTTAAAATTTAAATTATTCTACTCAAATTATTCTCAAATATTTTTTTGTAAAAAAAATTCTCTTATTTTTCCCTCCAAAATACTTTTCTACCAAAAAATACTCACCAAAATTTTGAGAAATTTCAATACAAAATTTCTCAAATAAATCATAATCCAAACATAGCCCAAAACCCTCAAATCATTTGCATCTACAGAGAAAAAAATAAATAAATAAACAAATAAAAAGTTGGTAATCCTGATGATGAGAACTAAATTGTAATATAGTATTGTTGTTGCAAGAATAGCAAGCTAATAGAATTCAAAGAAGATTTTGTATGATAGAGAGAGAGACATAGCAGTGGGTGTGCAAAGAAAGCAATAAAACCCTATATTGATCAAAACACAATTCAATGGTGGAAGTAATTAGGGGTCAAAAAGGACATTGTTTCGATAAGTGGAGGGGAGACTGAAACGTAGGGGTGTAAACGAATGAGTACGTTTGGTGAATAGTTCGTGAACAAGTTCAGTTACGTTCGTTTATGTTTGTTTATTAAGTTAAATGAACAATAAACAAACAGATTTTGGTGTTAATTTATGTTCATGAACAATAAACGAACAGACATGTGTTTGTTCATTTATATTTACGAACATGCTCATTTAGTGTTTATGAACAAATTTAGTTAATGTTCACATAAAACTCGTTTATTGTTCATTTATATTAAAATAATATATATAAATATAATATAATATAATATATATAATATAATTTTTCACGAACATGTTCGTTTAATCATTCACGAACATGTTCATTTAATCGTTCATGAACATGTTAACGAGCTGTTCATGAACATGTTCGTTTAATGTATTGATGAACATGTTCACGAACACTTATCAAATACCAATAAACGAATATAAACGAGCTCATACACATATTTGACATTCATAAACGAGCATTAACGAACACGAACAGCCTTAAAAATAAACGAATAATTCACGAACAATATTCGTTCGTTTATGTTCGGTTCGTTTACAGTCCTATTGAAACAAAAGGGCTTAAATTGACATAGTTTCAATACCTTCTAACAAGAAAGAAAAAAAAAGTCACATACACTATCAAACCAAAAATGAACAGTAGTCTATATTCTCTCTTTTGTTACTGTATAGAAAACTATGCCTCCTCAAATTCGAGCCATCATCTAAAAAAATTCAGGATATCTTTGGAACAAAAAATAGATTTTGATTGACAAATATACCATATGTGGCTGCTGCTTAAATGTTTCACATGTAGATTGGAAGATACATGCAGCGTCATTAACCCAGAGCTTTCTTCATAATACAATGAATAGTAACTTAGTCCTAACAAGATTTTTTCCTACGGTATTATCTATAGAGTGCAAGGAAATTTGAGGATAATTCAAGCAGATGTAGGAGTTTATAACTTGAGTAAATCCAACTTCTTTCTTCTCTTGCCTCAAAGAATTTTGGACATTAGTTACATATTATTGTTTCTTCTTCCTCCTTGCAAAGTAATTCAAAGGACCTTTATTTTGTTGGCAATATCAAATAGAAAAATTTCCACTCTTTGTTTTCTCCTTCTAATGAAACTTTTTCTTCTAAATTTCTTTTCACCATTTGAAAATTTGCCCTGAAAGGGAGGCAATTGCAATAAAGAAATTGTTCTTACCAATTTTGACCTATGAGAGATTTCAGAAGAATGATCCAAGTTTTCTTCTTCCAATCCTTTCTGATTTCGGAAGCTATCACTATAAAAAAACAAGCTAAAGAATGAGTGAAATTTAATATGGCATTCTAAGCTATAGATTGTTCCTAACTCCACACATGCTCGGGACTTGGATTCGAGTATAAAAACTTAATCAGTCACAGAAAAAAAAAGGAAAAGAAACCTCTCATTTAAGATCTTAATAATATTCCACCTTAGAGTTTGGTCTGAACATAAAGGTCAAAAGATATACAATAACAAAAAAAAAATTAGGAGAAACCCAATTTCTTACAATTTGTACAAAGATTAGCCTTTTTAATCATCTTCAATCGGTCACCAAAACCCCAAGGCCAAAAGTTGTTGAAATGCAACATTAGAAATATTGCAAGGTCAAATTACATTAACAACGTCAGGTTAGCGAGTGTCATAGAAATCGACAATATCAAAATTTCTAAGTAAACCTAATAAGAAATCAAGAAATTCCCCTCTTCAAAAGGTCAATCAGTCAAAACGATCAGAGCAGTACTAAAAACTAGGATGATATTATCATAACTTCATAAATAAATTTAAATTATAAATATAATAATAATGTATTAACCTTCACTCTACTCATTCTAGCCTTAATAATTATATGTACATTATTGCCTCTGGCAGTTAAAGACATCTGGAAAGCTTAAAATTCAGCATTTAATATATCCTTCCACTTAGCAAATCAATATTCTAAAAGCAGCAGAAACTTTCATAAATAAAAAAAAAAAAGAAAAGAAAAGAAAAAAAGTTGGAATTCAAAGCAGTAGAAACATTATTGATACCCAAGGCTAGTAAATTGAGTAAATATATTTATTTTTTTTAAAATTATGAAATTATTATGAATTTAAAAACTGTTCAAATATTACTGAAATCTATTTTGAGAAAATCGACTTTGAAGTTGATTATGAAAAAATCGACTTCAAAGTCCTCTTCATATGTCCCATAAAGCATCACTATCCATGTTCGCAAACTCTTCTATAGTGCATGCTCTTTCTTGAACAACTTCCTCCCTTTTAATTTCATATAATATTCCAGTTACCCTTCTTTCATTTATTTCAAATGTACTTTGCAAACCAATCTCTGCTGTCTGAGCATTATTAGTTCTATCAACTTCCACAGTAACGAAAAAATCTCTTATTTCTTGATTAAAACTCTTAGCAGCAAAGTGTCAGATCAAGTTCCACAGCGGGAGGAATCAACTTCAAGTTCCATAGCCAGGGGAGGGGAGAGGGGGGAGGGGGAGCTGGGGAGGGAAGGGGGTGCGGGTGTGGGTGGGTACGTGAGGGAGGGGAGGGCTGGGAAGGTAAGGGGATGTGGGTATGAGGAGGGAGGGGGTGGGGGGGGGGGGGTTGGTTTACAGGGAGAGAGGGGGATGCTGGAGGAGAGGTGGGGATGAGGCAGGCAATTTTTTTTTTCTTAAACAATACAATTTCATTATAGACTTTAAAGTCAATAATTTTCATTATCGATTTCAGTATTTTTATCACTCCAATTAAAAATATAATAGCTTTTTAATTTGTGTTAAAGTTGATAATAAAATTGTCAAATTCAGCATTTTAATCACTTCAATTAAAAATATAATAGTTCTTTAATTTGTGTTAAAATCGATAATAAAATTGTTGAATTCAACATTTTAATCACCCCAATTAAAAATATAATAGTTCTTTAATTTGTGTTAGCGTAGTAAATATTTTTGAAAAATACTCTACCAAGGCAGTATGTTGCAATGATAGTCCATAATAATGTATTAAACTTCAGTCTACTCATTCTATCCTCAATAATTATATGTACATTATTGCCTCTGGAAGTTAAAGACATATGGAAAGCTTAAAAATTTGGCTTCGTTTGGAGTGTGATTTATTTAAAAAAATTTATATTAAAATGTATAAAAATTTTGATAGTTATTTTTTAATAAAAAAATATTTTTAAAAAAAATTTAAAAAAAATTATAATGATGTAAAAGTAATTTGAATAGAAATTTTTAAATTTTAAATTTTAAAATAAAAATATATTTTGATATTTTATTTTTATTTTAAAAAATCTATCTTTTCGTAAATAGAAGTGGTATCAAACAAAGTTCCACTAGCAAATCAATATTCTAAAAGCAGAAGAAACTTTCATCCAAAAAAAAAAAAAAACTTGGAATTCAAAGCAATAGAAACATTATTGATACCCAAGGCAGTATGTTGCAATTATAGTCCATAATAATATGGAATCCGAAAAAATGGTAAAAAAAAAAAATACTTGAATATTGGGGTGGCAGTGGTGATTTTGTTAGAGGAGGAGGACAAACGGTGGTGCTGCTGCTGAAATTATAGTCCTACGGTTAGCAAAAATTCAGGCAAGAAACAGAGGAGTGGATTTCATTGGAGATGAGACTAGGTGGGGAAGCAACGGTGGCTGTGGTATCGATTTCTCTGTTTACAAGTAGGGGTCATCAGCGAACAAAAATTAGGGCAAGGAATGGAGGATAGTGGCCGTGGATTTCATTGGAGACGAGAGTAGGAGGAGAAATTGTGGTGGCTGTCGATTTCTCAGTTCAAGGTCGCCGGTAAGTTTAGAACGTCCTGGAAGAGTCTGGAACAGAGAAGGGATGACTTGGAAGAGGACGACTATTTGAAGACAGAGAAGGGTAGAGTTTTTTTGGAACAAAACACCACACTTTCATTAGATAGCAGACTTACATAAGTAACAATCGTCCTGCAAAATAAGAACCTTTGGGGAAGCATCGTAAAAGAATTCTCTCTGTGTAGAGAGCGTTTATTCCACCTTTTGGTGCCAGAAACATTTTGTTGTCTTCAGCACTACGTAACAGTCTTCCTGCAAGTTCTCTAACGCAGACTTCATCCTTTGTCTTCAATACTTCGACACAGTCTCTTAGCTAAATTATTTCTACGTACATTTTATTCCTCGAAGGTAAAAACGGAGCTGTCTCTATCATGGACAGCAACTTCAGGGAAGATCAGTGGTCAGACAGCAATATATCTGTGCAAGGGTCAAAGTTTTCGGAAGAAAGGAGAGACATTAGGCAACGTAACCACCTCAACACAGAAATATATAGATCCTTCAGGCGAGGCCCAGTCATTCAACTGTCATCTATGGACACTGAACAAAGCTTATTATATTATAGCAATTGCTTAGTGGGCTGCCTGATGGATTATCGACATTTTGGCTTTAATAGAATGCAGGCGTATGTTAGGCAATTCTGGGGGGAAGACATTTTGGTGGTCGGCAAGGACCAGAATTTCTTCATTTTCAAGTTCCCGTCGGTGAGCCAGATGCATACGGTCTTACATAACGAACCTTATGCAGTGGCGGGGGCATTGCTGGCGTTGCGACGTTGGGAGCCTGGAATGATTCTAAGCATAATGAGGATAACTCATGTGCTCATATGGGTTTGCATTTCAGGAATTCCTTTGGAATGCTTTAGCCCTAAAGCGGCTAGACAATTAACAAGTGTGATTGGGGAGATGCAGGAGGTCAGAGCTGGGGTTTTTAATGCGATGAACATGAGATTCCTACGTGCTAGAGTATGGGTCGATGTTAATCTTCCTATAGTACCAAGCTTCTATTTGCGGTTGGAGGGGGGTAACATTGCATAGGTCTCTTGTGCGTATGAGAGACTATTTAAGATGTGTCGAAGGTGCGGTTCCATAGGACATACTTTCAATAGATGTCGACTGAGTGATGACGATTTATTGGAAATTTTTCTGGATGATCGGTTTGAAAGAATGGGGGATCGTTTAGGATTGCCAATATATTCGGATGAACAGCAGGAGTTGTATCCTAGCACTATCCGGGCATTCAGACATATGGGACAGAGAAGGTCAACGAGGATCCCGGATGGGTATATTCAAGGACTAAGTTCCTTTTTTCAGGAGACTCATGCAGAGCAGTTTGTGGATGGCTTTAGGTTCCGTATGGTCCTGGAGCATTATCCACAGCAAAGAGAAGATGGGTCACTAGTGGTTTATAGGGATGAGGACAGGGGTAAGTCAAATGATGATGGTCGGTCTAGGGGAGATCGGGATGTGGTTGAGTGGAATGAGAGTCCTGTAGAGGAGGGTGCCCAGAGGGAGGTAACTTTGCTGTTGGATGAGGCGGATAATGTAATGGGGGGTGTGGACAGGGGCATTATTCCTAAACAATTAACAAATAATGACATAGACACAATGGCCATGCAAATAACTGAAGCTCTCGAGGAAGTTGACTTGATCGGGACGGAACCACTGTTACAGCATCACATTTAGACCAGAGTTAGTGAGTCAGCGAAAGGTGAGATCACGGAGGAGCAATTTCAGATAATTGAAAACCAGATTCAGGTTATTCTGCCGGTCAACGTGGAAAGACCACCGCCCTGGTGGTTTCATTCAGTATTCACTAACGGCAAGGTTGTCATTAATGAGGAGATTGGAACTGAAGCTTTGATTGACAGGGGTAGTTGTGGTTTTAATTTTACAGCAGAATTGAATATCCAGACAAGACAGGCATCGATTGCTACTAGAGTGGATGTCAAATCCATTAAAGTATTATCGCTCGTGGAGAAGAAGATGCCAGAAGAGAAAATGATGAAGTTTTGGGATTGGGCGAGGAAGAACTGGAAGAGGGAGGAAAGCGATAGGCTCGTATTAGGGGGCCTAAGTGATAGGCCCACAATGGAAACCTTTGAAGCATTGGGAGCTCCTGATGGAAATAATGGGCTAGTCACGTCCAGTGAGTCATCTAGTGGGTCGGATTCAGAAGACCAGTTTCAGCCCTACCTTTCGAGTGGGGAAAGAAGAAAAAGAAGGGCGATTCGGAGAGGTAAAAAAAAGATTGGTCCAGCCCAAGATGGGGAATGTCCGGGTAGTAGAGTTAAGAAGACACGAGATGTAATACCAACAGGACTGGCAGTAGATTCTGGAAACTTAGCAGAGAAGAATGGACAGGAGGAGAATAGTTTTACGGACATAGATACTAGAGAAAGGTGTCAATTGCGGGAACCAGAACTGGGTTTTGAGAGGCTCAATATTGGGAGTCAACAAGGAGACATAAATAGTGATAGGGGCGTTGCTGAAAGTTCAAGGAATAATAATATAATGGAGGGACTAAACCTGCATAATTGGAGTATGGATCACGACTATCAGCTTGATCTACAGAGGAGGGCCATGGAGTGGGGATTGAAGGAGCACCCATCTGTTTTGTCATCGCGCTCTGCAAAACAGAAAAGGGAGTTAGTGAGTGAGTTACAGGTGGTGGGTTTCCAGAAGAGAAGAATGGAGTTTGTAGAAGTTCAGGAAGATGTGAAGCAGATAGTAGTCAAATACAAGCTTGGTCCCGCTATGGAGAGTGTGAGTCAGGTTCTGGAGGTGATTTCCATTGCTATTCTGTTTACGGAGGTTGTAAATCTGATTATGGAAAACGTGCAAAAAGATGAAAAGGTTTTCGGGGTGGTTGAACCAAATCAACCCCCCCGTCCAACATGAGATTGTTAAGTTGGAACTGTAGGGGTATGGGTAAGGCCTCTACAGTTCATGTGCTGCATAGACTGATCCGATCCCACAATCCAAATATTTTGTTTCTCATGGAAACTAAAACCAGAGAAGCACAGATGAGGAAGTGGTTGTCTGCATCTGTTTTCAGGAAGTGGGTGCTGGTGGAACCTGATGGTTTAAATGGGGGTTTATGTGTAGCTTGGACAGAGGAGATCGGGATTGAGGTGTTGGAGAAATCTCAGAATTTTGTTTTGCTAAAAGTAAGTGATCTGAGGGGGATAGTTTGGATCTTGATGTTAATATATGGCCAACCGCAGCTGGAGAGAAGAGGGGAATTTTGGGGGGAGGTTTTGTGAGCTTTCGATGGGGTGGAGATGCCCATAGCGCTGGCAGGAGATTTTAATCAAGTATGGGGCAGCGAAGATAAGAAAGAGGGAAGCCCAATTGTGAAGAGGTATGCTCAGGAAGTGAGAGTAGTGTTGGAGAGGTTGGGCCTGGCGGAAGTCCAAAACCATGGGCTTTGGTTTACATGGTCTAATGGCAGGAAGGGTGGGGAGAGAATTTACGAACCCCTGGACCGTGTGGTAGCTAATAGGGACTGGATTAGATTATTTCCAAAGGCTATCGTCAGGAACTTGCCTATATTTCGATCAGACCATGGACCAATGATTCTGAAGACTTATGCTGGGAGGACTAGACAGAATTCCAAGAGGGTGAAACCTTTTGAAAGGTATTGGACCAAACAAGAGGAAGCGCGGAAGATTATTTCCAACATATGGGGGGAACTGGACGGAGATCAGAATCATGGCCAATCAAGTATGGAGGTTGTGTGGAGTCGGATGAATGAAACCAGTGCTCAGCTGTAAAGGTGGGACAAGCAGCGGTTTGGAAACTTAGAAGGAAAGATATGGCAACTTCAGGCGGACTTGGGAAAAATCCAGAGAGCTGGGTTTGACCAGGAGTATGACACTATAGAAGAGGCAAAGAGAGCTGAACTAGAGGATTTATTGGAGGTGCAAAGAGAGTACTAGAAACAAAGATCGAGAATTCAGTGGATGACACATGGAGAGGGTAACACAAGATTTTTTCATGGTTGGGCGAAGAAGAGGAGGGGTAGAAATTTTATAACTCAGTTGAAGAAAGGGAATGGAGTGTGGACGCAGAATCAAGATGAACTGCGAGACCTAGTCACTAACCATCTTGAACAAGTATGGCGGGATGAGTCTAGTTTTCCAAGGGATGATAGTCTGAGGGGTATTTCTCATGAAGAGGTATTGCAACATGTTGAGGAGACTCTGAGTGGTGAACAGATAGATTGGCTGAATAGAGATTTTTTTGCGGAAGAAGTGGAGGATGCAGTTTTCCAAATGGGAAAATGGAAGTCACCAGGGCCGGATGGTTTACCTGTGGGTTTTTATCAAGAATTTTGGGGGATTGTCGGGCCGGAAGTCACCAAAGCAGTCTTGGAATTCTTTAGAACGGGGACAATGAAATCTGCATGGAATGAAACAGTGATCATCTTAATACCAAAGTGTCCTAACCCACTGGAACCTCAGCATTTTAGACCAATTAGTCTTTGTAATGTGATTTATAAGATCGTGGCTAAAGTGCTTGCGAATAGACTAAAACAGGTAATAAGTAGTCTGATCTCATCCAGCCAAGCTGCCTTTGTACTTGGTCGTTCTATCCATGAGAATGTGCTTGTAGCCCATGAGGTGCTGGAATATATTAGGAAAAGGAAAATGGGCGCCAAAGGTTTGGCTGCTCTGTCCATAGATATGAGTAAGGCTTACGACAGGTTATCCTGGGGTTTTCTGGAGAAAGTTCTGGGTAAGTTTGGCTTTCCCTTGAGCTGGATCAGATATATCATGCAATGTGTTTCGACAACCTCGATGCATGTGAAGCTGAATGGGTGGGTTTCAAAAACATTCATTCCAAAAAATGGACTGCGACAAGGATGTCCCTTATCTCCGTTTTTGTTTATTCTTTGTCAGCATGTTTTGTCAAAGATGCTATCCAAAGTGGCTGAGTCTGTCTGCCCAGGTATCCAGGTCGGCAGAGGGGTTCCAAGAGTGTCGCACTTAATGTTCGCGGATGACTGCATTATCTTTTTCGAAATCTCGGAGGAGGCAGTGTATGGATTGGGCAGAGTTTTGAATATGTTTGCTGCTCATTCGGGACAGCGGCTAAATTTTGCTAAATCCTCAATGATGGTCAGTCCGAATACAAGTAGAGAGTGGAGGGAGTTGTTGACAGTAATGTTAAATATCCCTCAGGTTGATCCAAAAGGTAAATATTTGGGAATTACCCTGGACTTTTCACAGTCGAAATCAAATATTTTTAGAGAACTTCTAATGAAGATTAAAGGCAAGATAAAGAAGTGGAAGATGGAGCATTTGCCGGTAATGGGAAGGGTTACACTGGCCAAACATGTGTTGGCTTCCTTACCTCTGCATGTGCTGGGTGTGTTTCGGATTCCTGTGGGTATAGCAAAAGAGATTGACAAATTTTTGGCAAAGTTCATTTGGAAAGGAGAAGAGGATGGCAAAGGAATACATTGGAAGTCTTTGAGGGCATTGTGTACATCAAAATTTAGAGGGGGGACTGGGAATGAGATCCATCTAGGCAATGAACCAAGCTCTGCTAGCAAAAATGGCATGGAAAATTCATTCAGAAGATGGCACCTTATTTTCACAATTCTTTAAAGCTAAGTATTGCAGGAAGAAAGACTTTCTTATGCAGGGAAAAGGAAGTAATTGGTCGTGGGGGTGGAAAAGTATAATGTGGGGTAAGGACCTGCTTGTAAAAGGACTAAAGTGGAAGGTGGGAAATGGGAGGAAAATTGGAATAACTCAGAACTGGATTCCAGATATGCATAATCCATTGATAACGAATAGGTTGCTCAGTACTGGAGGGTTAAATTTGAGAGTGGCAGACTTGATTGATGGAAAGAGGAGAAAATTCTAATATTGTTATGGGAAAATAAACAAGAGAAATTTGTAGGATTGCCGTGGAAGGTTTTCCAAATATATGCTGTTCGCATTTGGCAAATGCGCCCAAATATTTTGGGCGCATTTGCCAAATGCAGTGCTTGGGCGCATAGGTAAAATGCGCCCATAACCCTTTTGGCCCCTTTGGACCTACCATTCACGTGCCGCAGGTAGGGTTGCGAGGGCGCATTGTACAAAGGCGCCCAAGTGTTGCAATATATCAAATCCTCTCCTCTGCAATTCTCTCCTCTGCAATCCTTCATCAAATCAGCGGCCTCCTCACCCATTTTGGACTCCATTACATCCGCTTGCCTCCTCTTCTCGATTCGGCCTCGAATTTTTGTCTCGCTCCTCGAATTTACGTCGTGTCTTCTCATTTGTCCGCGAAACCTACAAATTTTGACCGTCGGTGTCTTCTCCATTTTCTCTGGTTGCCGCACTTCCAAGAATTTCACCTCCATTTTGCCGCCATAATTAATGATTTCACGGCACCCTTACGCTCCTGACGTGGTTTCGACTTTTCCATTGAGTGAAGCTACATTTGGCGGATCTCAATTTCCGGCAGTTAGCAATTAGGTAATTTTAATGAATTTTTAATTAATTAAAATTGAGTTGATTCAATTAGGTAATTTTGGTTTAAGATGATTTGTATTAATTGATAGTTAAATTTCGGAATTTTGGAATGCTTAGTATACATTGCAATTTTAAATTTATGGATTCAAATTTGTGCTGATGACGAGAGTTATTCGATTTTAATTTCATGGTGGGACTGGTGGATTTAATTTTATTTATATTATTTGATTGTGAGTATGCATTTGGAATTTTGTGGGATACGTTGTGTATTATTTGGGATTTATATAATGATGAATTTGTGGAAATATTGTGAGTTTGGAATGTTGAGGATAGATTTTTGATAGTGAGTATGTATTTGGAATTTTGTAGGATTAGTTGTGTATTATTTGGGATTTATATAATCTTGAATTTGTGGAAATATTGTGAGTTTGGAATGTTGAGGATATATTTTGTGAATGTTGAGGATATATTTTGGAATGTTGTGAGATTTTAGCTAATGTGTTTGTTCGCATTTGGCAAATATTATTTGGGTAGAATTTGTTAAATTTATTAGTAAATTGACAATTTTTGGTCCATTTATTGTATTAAAATATTGTATTAATTTAATTTTGTTATGCTTAATTCGGATTGAAATGTATAATGTACAATATACATTGTACAATTATAAATTATAGTTTGGAAATATTCATGGAATTAAATTTGTCTTGATTATATATCAATTAAAATAGTTGGAAAATATAAAAGCAAATTTTTTTTATCGTGATATAATATATCTATTTTTGTCCACTTTTTCACAATAATTATAATTATAAAGTTCAAATTATAATTATTAAATCACAATGATTTAATCCGAATCGTAATTAATAATTGTAAATATGATAAAGACAAAAAATTAATTGCATTAGTTTAAAGAATTATTAATTATAACATTACATGTCGATTTAAATAATTATTTGTGAATTAAATTAATGTTTATGAAGTTATTTATTATACATGAATAAGAATATGTATATATACTACTAAATTATATTAATTAGACAAATTTGTATGCATTTACAACAATATTTAAGTAAATATTTATTAAAAGTAGCACACTCGTAACTAATTATTGTAAATATAATCAAAAAAATATTTACAAATAATTTTACAATGAAATATTAATTATAACATTACATTACAATATTTAAATAATTAATTGTTATATTAATTAATGTTAATGAAGTTATTCATTTTACGTGAATTATAATATGTAATTACAATATAATTACATTGTAAGGACAAATTAGTAGGAATGAACTAGTCCGTATTAATTAAGTGTTTACTATAATATTGACTTAAATGATTAATCACAATCGGATCTATTTTTTGTAAATATACTTGGTTCAATTATTTTAGTTGCATTTGTTTAATGAAATATTAATTATAACATTATATTACAACTTTTAAATAATTAAGTGTTAAATTAATTAATGTTAATGAAGTTATTCATTTTACATGAATAATAATATTTATTTACACTATAATTATATTATATGGACAAATTAGTAGGAATGAACTAGTACGTATAAATTAAGTATGAACTATAATATTGAATTAAATATTTATTAAATGCAAGCATTCATGATTAATCACAATCGGAGCTACTTTTTGTAAATATACTTGGTTCATTTATTTTAGTTGCATTTGTTTAATGAAATATTAATTATAACATTACATTACAACATTTAAATAATTAAGTGTTAAATTA
Organism: Gynochthodes officinalis; assembly: GCA_020080225.1. Taxonomy (NCBI): domain Eukaryota; kingdom Viridiplantae; phylum Streptophyta; class Magnoliopsida; order Gentianales; family Rubiaceae; genus Gynochthodes; species Gynochthodes officinalis. The sequence goes on along the minus strand of CM034619.1, from coordinate 36,916,650 downwards.
ATTAATGAAAATGAAGTTATTCATTTTACATGAATAATAATATTTTTATAGAATATAATTATATTAATTGGACAAATTAGTAGGAATGAACTACTAGTTGCATTTGTTTAATGAAACATTAATTGTAACATTACATTCTCTTGTTCTACTTGGTCATCTTCAATGACGATGTTTGTGTTGAATGAGTTTTAATAGTTTTTATGAATATAAATATATTACGTGTGCATGCTATTCGCTTTTGTGACTTATGATGTTATTGTAGGTTTGTGATTCTATAGTGTACATATTTCCAATTATGTCATAAGACATATTCCCAACCTCATATATTGTTATTAACATCCGTCATATGGTAATAGGTATTGGTGAGATGTCTATTTTTAGTCCATTTATATTAGGATTATATTGGGGTGGCGATATTACTCCTTTGGCTTGTCATATTCTTCTCCACATGCTAATTACACCTTGAGGATAACAAAAATCTCATTCTCGAGTTAGAGACCTTAATATACCAAAGTGTTGCCGTTGATAGAAATGTGTATATGTTGAAACAATTTTCGTTCTTATTTAAATTATAGTGGACCATCGTAGACGACTTTGGAATGGAAGTTATATGCGAGATTGCACAAGAGTTTGACTCTTTTCTAGCTGAAATTTATATCACGGTGGTACCACGAATTCTGGTACCATCGGCGCAAAGTCATGGTTCATTCAAGCTCTCCTACGATCTATTCTGAGTATATCCGCGGCAACTTTACGATTCGATCCTCTCTCCAATATTGGCATTTTACCATTGTCAACATCCTTCGTTACTAAGGGCACCTACATCGATTGGTTTGTCAATTATTCCAAATGCCGGGGACTTCGTCATCATATCCGAATGCATTCAACTTTTCTCCTCGTCTCTAGTACATCCGCTCGAGTCCAATGTTTTGGTTATCCCGACTTCCCAAGACCAAGGGATCGAGGAAGATGTCATCGACAAATAATGCTTTTGTCGATGATTTCACTACTCAACATCCATCAGCCACTTTCTCTGAAGGAGAAGAGTTTAGAAGGCGACAACGACACGGATAGTGGTACCCAAATGCCCGACCCTATGTCCGTCACGATGATGATCGACCTAGTCTTCCTTTGACCAACATTGATCGCCTTCCGACTCCCGCCGATACAATCAGGGGTTTGGCGTTCTTCAATGACATCGGTACGAGAATAGTGATCCCATGCCGAGGTGAAATTGGTCGTATTCGAGTGTGGAGTGAAGATAATCGGAGATATGTTTGGGAATGTTATTTGCAGACAAAGACCAATTGAAAAGGCGGTTAGTTTATGGTCTTGTAATCACGTTAGAATTTAAGGTAATAGAAAGTAAACTCCGCACTTGGGTGGCCAAGTGCAAGGTCCATCTGAATGATGATTGGAGGATCCGACAATGTACGGCCCACCTTGTTTGTGGATTGTCCGTGCATTGCATAAGCGTACTCATGGAATGTGGGAAATCACGAAGTGGGTATCCGAGCACAATTGTCTTGGGGCAAACCAAGGAAGTTATCACTCCAATTTGACTTCCGCTCTCATAGCCACTCACATCTCCCATGCCGTTGAGAAAGATCCTAGTTATGCTGTAAAAAATATACAAGCAGACATTAAGAAAGTTTACCAAGTGGAAGTGACATATAAGAAAGCTTGGCATGGTCGCCGAAAGGCAATCGAATCTGTATATGGGTTTTGGGAAAGTTCTTTCGCGGAGTTGCCACGTTATATGGCGGAACCAGGGAACCATTGTCGAGTGGCAACACCATCCTAATTCGATGCGTCTGTATGGACTTTCAAATATGTCTTACAGGCGTTTGGTCCCATTGAAGCATTTCACGGATGTAGGCGTTGATGGCACTCACCGGTGGTTATAAAGGAAAAATGCTTGTGGCGGTTACCCAAGGCGCCAATAATAATATTCTCCCATTGGCATTTGCCATTGTTGAGTAGTTGGAGTTGGTTCATGCAACAATTGAGGTTGCACGTTGTTTATGATCGCCACCCACTTTGTGCATAAGGGTATATTGCATGTAATGAGCCACGTTGATGAATGGAAAGAACCAATAGCTTTTCACCGATTTTGCTCGCGGTACGTCAGGAGTAATATTATGGCCAAATTCAAAAACCTCTGATTGAAAAAGCTTTGTTGGTTCATTGGTTGTGCTAGGCAGCGGAAGTGGAAATTGTATCGTAGTCGATTAATTCTTTAAGCCACGAAGGTTGGGAGTATTTGTCTTCTATAGATAAATGCGCAATGGTGTTTAGCTTAAGATGGCAACCACCGATGGGGCACTCTGACCACCAACATTTCTGAAAGTTATAACAATGTCCTTCGGGGCTTGCGACTTTTGCCAATAAGGGCAATTGTGGATATTACTTTTCATAGAATTGTGGAGTTGTTTAGACAACGGTTAGTAGCGGCGCATCATTGTCGTTATGAGCTGCCATGTAACATTTGGGCAATTTTTAGAAGGGCTGATTCAGCTGCTCAGGGGCACAATGTAATTGAATTTGACTACGAAAATGGGGTGTATGAAGTTACCACGTTGTGATGGGAGGAAATGTTCAAACCGTCAGATACTATAGGCGACATTGCACGTGTGGGAAGTGGCAGATGTATAGGTACCCCTATTCTCATGCATTATCAGTGTGCAGAAGAAGGAGGGACAATCCGTACACATTGGTGAATGAAGTGTATACTCTGGACACCTATAAACGATGAGGGTAGTTTCACTCCAATGGCACAGTTATTGGCGAGCACGGATGGGCGTTACAAACCGGCGAGGATATGTTCTCTAAACGCGTCTTTGGTGCGTGTTCGTGCGGTAGTATTGAAGCGAGATGGATGTTCGAGATCCTAAAGAGTCTCGTCGTTGCGGAAATTGCCATCAAGCGGCCATAATGAAAATGTCCACGGCCAATTGTTTGATGTTTAGTTAGTGAAAATTGGTTGAACATGTTTGTTTTCTTGAAGATTATGGTTGATGTTATTTTAATTTGTCTATATTAAGATGGTTGTAATTTATAAGTATATTTGTGTTGTTGAAATTTGACATTAAAAGCAATATGTTGTGAATGTGATTGAATGTATTAGGACATGCCTTTGCATCAAATCAAATTTGATTTTATTTGGGATTTTATCGTCTATCAAAGTTAATGTGTTATGCTAATGTATTCATTTGCAAACTATTGTGTCTTTCGATATGCATCTTTGTTGGTTAGACACGATCGGCCTATTTCAAGGTCATATAGAGGACTAGTGCGGAGATGTGATGGTGCATTATGGAGACACATTCCCATTCCACCTCGGGTTGCGCAATATGTAGCGTTGTTTGGGTTCGCGAGGATCGTGCGGTGCGGATCATTGAGAATTGATCACGCTCATCACCGCAGTAGAGGTGGCGGAGACACACACCTTTCATCTACTACTGGGAGGCAAGTTGCAAGATGTTGAGGTACTATGGGGACTACGGGTGGATGGATTAGGTTATTGGGAAATTGTAGTGTAGAGTCTTGGCTAGATCTATGTGATGAGTTATTAGGATTTAGACCACCGCGTTCGGTGGTTAGGGGGTAAGTTAAATGTAGGTTGTTTAGAATGCATTAGATGCGATTTGGTGATGATGCAAGCGATGAGCTATGTATCCAACGAGCCCGTATCTATTTGATGATACTATTTGGTGGGCTCTTGTTCGGATAAATCCGGTTATCGTGTACCCTTAGTATACGATTACGGTCGGTAGTGCGGTACTAGCATGTTTGTACCGAAATTTGTGTGAAGCCACCTGACCACGAAATCGGGGCCCACAAGTCCTGTTGCAGGTAACCAGACGATATAAATTTATTTTAATATTTACGAGTTTAAATGCAGTTCTAACTAGATGTTTTATGTTTAATAGTTATGGGCTTGGGAGAGGATACCTATAGTCGGGCGAGCCCGTGATCCGTTGACTTTCGGTTCCCTTATGGAGCGAGTTCGTAATATTAATTTTCTTTTTCAAAATTTATAATATTTTCATACTTACGAGTAATGTAAGTATTTATAATATTGCGAGATGGAAGCGGACACTTTGTTTTGTCTAGATGCACGTTTGCGTGTATCGAGACCACTAACTAGTTTGCGGTTCGACCAGTACAATATACTTTGAGCGAGTGCTTTGAAATAATGTTTGCTTATTAATGGGACTTTTGTTGTAGTTTATATGGCTCCGTATTCGGAGGAGACATTACAATCGTTCTCGTATTGCGCGTGCGATTTGGCGATCGGTTGTATATGTTATTTGTTGGAGCATTGTGGAACCCCATCCGCCATACCGCGCTCGACAATTGGAATGTTCCAACCCATTCCGATGCCGATACTCTTAGATGATATTCATGGGTTGCGCGAAGAAAAACGAATCTTGATTGGCGGTTAGACGCCAGTGTATGTGGATATGTGGGACAACCGGCATCAGCTCGTTCATGAAACATATGTTGTGGATGAGACATCAGTTCCTTCCCATGAATACCAGTCATGGTATAGGCCTCGGACGGTTATTCACATTTACGATCCAGAGGGTTCTACGGCACTAGTTCTACATCCGAATATTTGGTAAGATGTTTGTTTTTGTTAATCAAAAGTGCAATGCTTATTATGTTATTTTCTTACAATGTCTTCGTCTAACAACGTTTCATTCGGATGGATGCTATGTCCCGAATCTACCATATTTCTTTGGATAACGTGGTTTGAGGCCGATTTGCGAGAGATAAGAGATTATGCTTGAGACGATGCGGGTTGTGCAAGAGTCTCACAGTTAGAGATCTCGATCGACCTAGCATGTCGGCCGCGTCACTAGGCAGCCTAGGAATGTCAGGTAGACAAGGAGGTAGAGGTCTCGACTCCATCGGAGAAATGAACATGACACTTTAGGAGGTTACACTTTGGGTTCATTACCGCCATTTACATCTACTCGAAACACAAAATGTATTTCCGTCATCGGGGTTTCCAACACGTTTGCTCGGCCATCCTCTAGTGTGTTCCCCTCTCCGAGAGAAGTATACCGAGGATAATGTTCATGAGGACGATGATGACGATGATGTAGATGAGCACATAGAAATTGTAAATGCAGGCGTAGACCCTAATGTGACTCAAGAAGAGATTGTACACTTACGTAGATCTAGGAGAACTATTAGACCAACTATGTGTGGTACCCATGAAAAACTAAGAGGACATAAATAAATAATAAAACTTGTTTAATACAATTTGGAAAGTCCAACATGCATCAAACTCCGTAGAATAAGTTGTATATTCTTGGAGAGAATCTTTCAAATTAGAATAATTTCTTTAGGATTGAATAATGAAACACGAAAGAAAGTAAAATAATCCAATTGTGCAAACGCGAACAAAAAAATATTAGTGCCACTGTCTTATGCACACGAATGCCAAGTTTTCAAATTACTTTGTTGTACTCTCGTTACAATTCAATGACAAGAAGTCATAACAAATGGAAGGGGGGGGGGGGAAGTGCAAGTTTTGGTCTTTAAATTTTGGCTTATAATTAAAATTGGTCCCCAAAACAAATGTTATCCTCAAACCTCAATATTGGTAATTTGAAACAAAGCTGAATAAGTGATAAAATCATTCATCAAATCAAATGGACGAGTTAGGCACACATTCATACAAAGGGATAGATAATAATACAAAGGGATAGATTTTGTTTTTTTGAAAGGTTGATACTGACCACTAAAAATTTAGAAACTCTACATCCACGAGTAAAAATAGCTAACAAACTAAATTTCATACAAAATGTCTAATTGTTGAAGAATTCTAAATCTCATATTTCTTTCCATCTCAAAATAATAGTTTTTTTAATTTGGTACATTTTTTTAACTTATCGGATAGACGCATTTAATGCATAACTAAATATATAATTTTTATTTTTATCTCTATTTTTTAATCTAAATTATACATTATCATTATTAATGAAAGTAATATAAGAATTTCATATAATAGTGAATTTCTTTATTGAAATAAAGAAAATTTTAAAACTAAATTTAAAGAATTTTTTGGTTGTGAATGGAATATTTGACAAACAATTATGATTATATTAATCTTGTAATTTAGCTCGAAAATTAACAATAGTTTGGGTTGAATGTAATTTTTTTAATTATTAGGAACAATTTTTAAATGTATCATTAAGAAAATACATCCCCAACTTAAACAAGTTGTCATAGAGTTAGCAAAGCTACGATAAACAAAATGTTACAAAGCACACATTTGTATATGATCAAGTTTGAAATACCATATCTCTATGATGAAACGGCAAAAAATACTTGCTAGTGAATCATTCCAACATCATGTTGTGCTTAAAAAGGTACATTCTAGGGCACTATTCTAATATCTGCTCTACCTTCAACTTATATAGGCCCAAATGGGAAAAAGTAATTCTAGCAACACAACAAGAATTCTAGTTAATTAATGTTTTCAATTGTTATAAACCCAAAATCCAAAATTGTAAATATTAACTTCTAAACTTCAAAACCTTAGATCTCATACCCTAAACCATAAACCCAAAACCCTAAACCCTAAAAGCTAAACCATAAATCATAAACTTCGAACACTTAATGGCCTAATGCAATACATAGTAATACAACAATTGTAATCCTATTATTATTATTTTCTTGTCATTATTAATATTATATATGTATATATACGTGCCATGCAATAAATAAATATTCCACCTATAAATAAATAAAAGGTACATTGAAAGACACTTTACGTATTATCATTATATCGATAATTTATTTAATATTACAATAATTTATACTTATATATATTTATCCTTTATATTTAAATAAACAAATAGTGTCGTCAAAATTTTAAACTCTAATTGTATTAACATTTACATTTTATGAATTAGTAGGGTCATTCATATGATATTAATTCTTCATATTGTTATTAAATTTTTATTATTCATATCTTACTATTAATATTATTGTAATTCTTATATTTAACTATCATTATTATCTTTTTTTAAAATAATTATAATAATAAAAAAATGTCATTCAAAATTATTATAGTTAATAATAATATTATTAATTATTAATGTTATTAATTATTATAGTTTAAATAAATTAAAATTATAAATGTTATTCAAAATAGTTAATGATTTTATTTTATTCAATTGTGGGCTATGGCGCATTTCTTGAATGCGCGGGCCTAGATGGCGCATTTCACAAATTTGTGAAATGCGAACATCACATTTTTGGAACTAGTTCCTCCTTCAACCTACGAATTTCCATTGTTTTTTTTCTAATCATACAAAGGGAAAAGCCTCATGGAAAGAGGAATTAGAGAGTACCATTAGTCAAGGTGTTGTTTTCCCAGGACTGTATTCCGAAGATCCTTTCCATTTATCTGTCAAAGTATGGACAGGATGAGGCAGATTTTTTGTATTGGAATCTAGAGAAGAGGGGTCATTATATGGTGAAAACAAGATACCACCTAGCACAGGATTTGGAAATGCAAAGAGAGCGGTCAACTTCTAAAGGGGGTATTGTGAGGGAGGAGGCTGCGAATGAAGCGTTTTGGAAGAAACTCTGGGGATTGCAGCTGCCGTTGAAGATTATCTTTTTTCTATGGAAAGCATGTCATAATATTTGCCCAACGGTGGATCAACTTGGCAAACGAGGGGTGCTTACTACACCCAGTTGCAGCCAGTGTGATAGCACTAATGAAACGATTTCTCATGTGTTACTTAGTTGTGAGGTGGCAAAGAGGACATGGAGGTGTTCGTCTTTGGGGTTCAATTTTGATGTGGGAACTCCAATGTCTTTTGGCGTTTGGTGGAAGTTATGGATTATGAATGCAGAATTTGATGAGGATATCATATTATCGGCATGTATCTTGTGAAATCTTTGGAAAGCTAGGTGTGGTGCAGTATGGGAAAATACAAAAGTAGGTCCAGAGGCGATTTGGAAGTTGGCGTGGGCAGAGTTCAGTGAGATTTAGACAGCTTGGAGAAGAAAGCAGGAGAACGACGATGGATTGAGGACATGGAAGAGGTCAGACGAGATTCTGGGAAATGTTAGCATAATCTGGGAGTGGGAGCATGCCAGGGTATGGGTTGGGAGTAATGACGGCACCATAATTCGTACGGACGGCTCTTATAGGTCTAGCCAAGAGGAGGTAGTGTGTGCATGGGTCGCGATGGATAAGGAAGGAAGGGCATTGGCTTCAAAAGCAAGAAAGGTAAATGCCAGGTCCTCAGAGCAGGCTGAGTTAATGGCCATTCTAGACGCTATTGGGGAAGCTCTGAATAGAGGTTGGCAATGTGTTGTGCTCCTTATGGATTCCTTACTCGCCTTTCAAGCTGTCAAGCATCCGGATGGGTCGGACATTCACATCAGGAGCATAGCAAATGATATTCGGGAGATTATCAAAAATTTACACTCTTGTATTTTAATCAAGGTTCCCAGATCTGAGGTGAGGCAGCCGCATGGTTTAGCTACGGGTTTGGTACGAAAATCGTTAGTTTCTGTAGGGACGACTACCAGGTATCATATGTGTAATGGAGGCCAACGTACGGGGTTAGATTGTAATTTTGGAAGGGCAGAGTTTGGAATGTCAAAAATTCGGGGTCAACCGATTTTTCTGGTTTCTAGTCCAACCCAGGTTTTAACCAAAATTTGACTGATTTTTTAATTTAGAAGTTTTTTCTAAAATTTGGATTGAACACTAATCTAGTTTCCGATCAAACCAGTCAAAGGCTGGTCCGATTCAGGTTTAACAACACTGGCTGGTGAATACAACTTATAATTCGCAATCTCAAGCATGCAATTAATTTATTCACTCTAGATTTTTAAATTTTCTACCATCAATTTATTCACTCTGAAATGTTGCAAATGTTCTACTCTAAAGAGACATCAAGATAATGAAAAGTTAAACTATGATCATTAACATTAAATAAATATATATACTTAAAAACACTTAAAGGTGTTTTTGATGCCATCATTTCGAAGGTTAACATTGTCATTTACAACTTCTTATTGTGATGTGAAAGAAAAAGGTTTGGGAAATTTACAAATATGACACTTTTGACCATTAATTTCACAAAAATAGCACCCTCCTTTTTTTCTTTTGTGTTATAGCACTTTCATCCACAAAATGACTACAACACCCCTCTGTTGTACGCGGGCGGGAAGCCAAAAGACATTGTTGAGAAACCGTTCTTCTTCTATTACAATCCATTATCAATTCCTTGAAGCTAAACCGTGCTACTTAGTATTCTTCAAACTGTTTTCTTTTTCATTTCCTTTTAAAACCTTTGTTGTTTTCCACCTCAAACATTTTTTCAAAACTAGAGTTTTAACCCATTCCAAACATATTTAATGGCACGCACAAAGGGAGGATGACCATCTTCCATCGTTAAGAAGACAACCGCGATGGAGAAGAAGGAAGTACAGCATCACGCAGTCGATATCAGTAAATTTTGTGCTTAAATTGATCATTTTATTCTTCCTACATAGTGTGTGTTGATATTGTATGTATGCATTTGAACTAGGTTGTCTGAGTTTGGTCCAAAAATTAGTCTGGCGGGAGTCGATGATAAGTCGGGCCCTAGGTCGAGTGGCGCCCGATCTCTTAAAAAGTCGAGTTTCAAGTTGATTTTTTAGTCAAGTCACCGGTTCTTCAATAGTCCAGTTTATTAATTTTTTAAAAACTTTATGTTTTTGGTTGAGCTAATAGTCGGGTCAAGGGTCAAGCCAGCTTATTAAATTTTTGTTTTCAAAATTTTATATTTTTTGTCGAGCTATTAGTCGGGTAAAGGGTCGAGCATGAAACAAAAAAAATTTTGTTTCAGAACTTTTAAGTTTTTGGTCGAGTTATTGGTCGGGTAAAGGGTCGAGCCAGATTATTAATTTTTATTTTCACATCCAACTTCATGTTTTTTGTCTAGCTATTAGTCAGGTAAAGAGTCGAGCCTAAAACAGAAATTTTTTGTTTTAGAACTTTTATGTTTTTGGTTGAGTTACTAGTAGGGTAAAGGGTCGAGCCAGCATATTAATTTTTTGTTTTCACATCCAACTTTATGTTTTTTATCGAGCTATTAGTCGGGTAAAGGGTCGAGCATGTAACAGAATTTTTTTCAGAACTTTTATGTTTTTTATCGAGCTATTAGTCTGGTAAAGGGTCGAGCCAGCATATTACTTTTTGTTTTCACATCCAACTTTATGTTTTTTGTCGAGTTATTAGTCGGGTAAAGGGTCGAGCATGAAATAGAATTTTTTGTTTCAGAACTATTTTTTTTTGTCGATCTATTAGTCGGGTAAAAGGTAGAGCCAGCTTATTAATTTTTGTTTTCACATCCAACTTTATGTTTTTTGTCAAGCTATTAGTCCAATAAAGGGTCAAGCCAGTATTAATTTGTTTTAATTTTGCAAATTTTGTTAATCAAGACCCTCTGAAGGAGCAAATGGTGGTTCAGTGTGATTTCTTCAATGCTAAGGTTTCGCAGTATTGCTACTATGAAACTAATATGCAGAGAATAAGGCTCAAACTAACTAAAACGCAAAAGAGCATACTAAGAAAGGAGAGTAGCCTTGCTGGAATTGCGCTGGACCATGAGCTTACGTTTTATCGCAAACAGATGATCCACAGTGTTCTATTGAGGCAACTTAAAATAGACGAGGAGTTCCAAAAGGACGGAAGCCTATACTTTAATTTCGCCGGTAAGAAAGTTAAATTTGGGCGGAAGGAGTTCACACTAATAATTGGTTTGAAGATGGGCGACTTTACGCATGAATACGGGAAATTCCAGACACCTAACGGCGCGAGTTTGATTAGTAAGTATCTAACTGGAAAAGGTAGGCACAATGAAACAAAACACATCGATGTTTTCAAAGCTTACGATCAAATAAACGCAAGCTATTCGAATGAGGTTGTTGTGTCGCTTACCTTGCTATTGCTATACACATCCATCATTGGGGAGTAGAAGAGTAACCATTTAGATGACAAGGTGGTTCATTTGACCTGTAATTGGAGGAAGTTTGATGAAATCCCGTGGGAGAAGAGTTTTTTCGTGTGACTGTGGAAAGTGCTAGAAAAGCTATGGCTAACGCCTTGAAGCAGTCTAAGGATCACGATAACAAGACGTACACCATTGGTGGATTCCCAATTGCGCTAGGGAACTGGGAATCGCAGGTGTTTAAATAATTAATTTTTTCCATTTTATGTTTATGAATCGTTGGTGTTCGCCTATGAATTGATGCTGCATTTTGATCGATTCTCTTTAGTGCAAAAAGTCGAAACCTCTGGATGTAGGCCAAGGATGTTCAGGTGGAAGGCCGTGAAAAGCCATCGATTTGCCCAAGAAAAAATACAGTATGGTCCAAAAAGCTACTTAGCGGAGAGGTATGAGTTGATAATTAGAGAAAATAATTTCCTCATATGTTTGAGTTTTAAATAATGTTATATCATGACTTTCCACATTCAATGTGCTGCAGAGAATTAAAGTCACACCGATAACTCCAACTCCAGAAGAAGCTGCGAATTTTTTGAGTTGGGATGAAGAAGAAATAAGAGAGGTCTCCAATGATTTGGAGTTTGAAAAGAAAGAAAAAAAAAGAAGAAAACGTGCATCCTCTCAAAGAGGCACGAGAAGCGCGGAGGCCTTTAATGAGTCAGATGATCGAATGGCATGAAAAAACGGATGCTCGAATAGTCAAATTGGAATCTGCTGTTAACTAGCTAACCTCAACCGTTGAACATCTGACTTATACTCTGGAGTAAGTGATGGCGGGGAAAGAAGGAAAAGCTAATGGTGGGGCAACTTTAGAGAATGATGAGTCTGATTTGAAAATGTTAGTATTTGTTCATCCACTTACCGCAGAACACAAGACTCCATCCATTCCCATCATAGTTGAAATCGAGACTCCTCCCCCAACCCCGATTAAGGACAAAGGCAATAAGGATCATAGAGTTTGTGAAAAGAATGTTTCTGCTGGTATCAACTTGGGGTCCGTTCTTAACATTGAATATCTCACTCCCTCCTATCCACTACCCCTTCATTATGGGTTCCTGCACGGTTCAATTTTCAAGATTTCCAACTAGTGCCGGAAGATATTCAAAACATGCTAAAGTGGTTGAAGCCGACCAAGCGACAGTTCTTGTGGACTCCTATTTTTGACCTTGATTCGAATTTGCTGAAAAAGATTATTATTGAATATGAGTGACTTTCCAATGAAGTAATACATTCTTGTTTTTCTATTCATTTGTTAGGTAGTGAAAATAAAGTTGTCCTAATTCACACAGTTTGGGTTTTTTTTTCAGCATTTAGACTTGTACACATCTATACTTCGGAAAAGGATCCTGATAATGGGCCGCAAAGATGTTTCCATTATGGAAATGCATTTTGATGTAAATTATTTGTCCTATTCCTTATTTTTATGGCTGGCTGGTATAGTTGAATTGAAATATTGTCGTATTTACTTGTAGGCACATATTGGAATGAAAACATTATACATGCCCTAGCAAGATCCACGCATGAAGATTTGGTCATGAAACAATTTGTTGGTTCAATTCCTTATGAGATTGACTGTCGGACCGTGGACCAAGTTTTGTTCTCGGTCCATGTAGATGGGAATCACTGGATATTGGTGAGGATGGATATCCATCAACACACGTTCCATGTGTATAACTCACTGGACCAAGAGGGGATATAGCCCAAAATTGGAGCATCTTGTGCAAACCATGCCAAAGATACTTAAGGCATATGAACTTCCGAACATGGATATTTGGCAAGTCATCATTGAGAAGGGTTTAACACGTCAAGAAGCAAGGTTAGTAATTCCGACACCTTTACAATGTTTGTGGTACTTCATTTTTTGAAATTTTTTTATAACTAACAACAAACGCGCATCGCTTTTTTTACCGGCAGAGCCTATGGTATATTTGTCTTGAAATGGGTTGAATTTTTTATTCACAGGGTCCCGCTGGAGACGTTTAATTCCAATCGTAAGTTTGTAATAGATGCACGTACCGAGATAGCTATTGCACTATTCGTCCATGCAAGACAAAAGGACCAAAGAAAAGGAAAGCAACCAAAAAAAAACATAAAAAAGTAAAGTTGTGTTGTGCAGAAGAATTGTAATTGTACATACAAATTTTTCGGTGTGCTGCATATTTATATGTATATAGGTTAGTCCACTCATAGTTGAGCCTTGTAAATACATTTATTGATGTGAACTATCAATTGTACAAATATTGATCTATGTAATGGTATATTTAGTTTATGAAATTTGCATGAAAGTACAGTTAATTTTGTTCAGTTTATGATCTATGTAACGAAACATTTAGTTTATGGTACATTTAGAAGTACATTTTTGGTCAAGTTTATATTCAATCAAATAGTTAAGCGTAATCTAATAAAGCAAGTTGAGCTTTTATTTAGTCGAGTTATTAGTTGATCAAACAATCGAGCAGGAAACAGAATAACAATAATTAGCTTCAATACACTTTATTTGAGTTTCAAGTCGATCACATAATCGAGCGAGATACAATAATTTAGTCAAGCTTTTATTTAATTGAGTAATACGTCGATCAAACTATCGCACAGGAAACAAAAATTCCAATAATTCTACTCAATACATTTTAGTCAAGTTTAGGGTCGATCACATAGTCGGGCGTAATCTAATAATACAAGTCGGGCTTTTATTTATTCGAGTTGTTAGTTGATCAGACAGTCGAGCATGGTCAAGAAATTCCAATAATTCTGCTTCAATACATTTTGGTCGAGTTTAAGATCGATCACAAGGTCGAGCGGAATCTTATAATTGAAGTTGAGCTTTTATTTCATCGAGTGTTTATTCGATTAAACAGTCGAGCAGAAAATAGAATTTCTGATAATTGTGCTTCAAAAAATTTTGGTCGACTTAAAAGTCGATCATATGGTCGAGCGTAATTCAGTGATTCTCATTGATTTTTTATTAGGTCAAGTGTTTAGTAGATTACATGGACGTGCATGAAACATAACTTCTGATAATTCTGCTTGACTAAATTGTGATCGAGTTAAAGGGCGATCAAAGGGTGGAGTTTGAAAAATAAAAACCAACTTATTATTGCAACCTTCAACAAAAATAATAATTGAAAAAATGGCATAAATTAAATGTTGAAATCACACCAAACACCAAATGTTTACAATGTATAAGATTCTGCCCGAAGTGTATATACAATGTACGCAGAATATTCATTTTTCCAACCTACATACAAATGGATTAGAGCAAGTTTTATGGTTATGACCACTTTCTCCACATCGACCACATTTCTTTGCAACTCTCTTCTCACCTGTTGAAGGAATTATCTATTTTTTATGTCTACCACTTTTAGACCTTGGTCCAGGAGGAGCTAATTGAATAGACAGAATTTCGTCAGGCACAAGTCAATCCTGAGGTTCACCAACCGAGATAATAGGCTCTGCATAAGCGGATATGAGTGCTTCGGTTAAATAAAATGGTGAGCATAATGAATAATGGTTACTTTGCCTGCGACGGGCTGCAGCCAATGGATGAACACATGGAAGTTGATCCATTTCAAGCACTCGACACGCACACGTTCTTTGAAGCAAATCAACTATATAAGTACGATTTACTATGTCTCGTACACACTAGCGGTATATATCGACAGGTTCAACGACATAAGATTGTGTCGCTCGCATCCTAGATGCAAGCTCAATCTCAATGTAAGGGGTTGTATGTGTTTTCATTTCGGACGTTACTGTACGCCTTTCATAATACCATCTCTGTAGCGTGCTCCGAATGTACTCGAAAAAACAATGAATTGGTAATTTCCGTGTATCCTTCAACAATACATTGAGACATTCTGTAATGTTAGTGGTTATTATAGTGTATCATCTCCCTTTAGAATGTTTTCTTGACCACCGTTCAATACCGGCCTCTATTAAATACTCTCAAAAGTGTGAATTTTGTAAGGAAAGAATTCTCCACATCTCATTGAATTCGGCAAGAGTGTAAACCTTTGCAGTCTTAAAGTATATAGGGAGTACCTCTTTGTGTTTGAACGTTCCTCGCAAGTTGTTGTTCAAATGATAGATACACACTCCGTGGAAGGCGTTGGGGAAAACACGTGGATACCTTTGGCAATGCTTTTATGCCTGTCAGACACAAACACTAATCCATCGATTTTAACACCTATTACAGCATTCAACTTTTCCATAAACCACTCCCACGAGGCGTCATTTTCTGAATCCACCAATCCCTAGCCACTGAGGTACACTTGGTTGTTACCGTCCATGCAAGTGGCAACAAGCAATGACCCAGGGTATTTTCCCTTCAGGAAGCAGGCATCAACAGTAAGAACCGGTCGCATACAATTGCGAAATCCACGAAAAGATGCTCCCATTGCGAAAAAAATATATTTGAAACTATGATCTTCTTTTATCTCGAGATCAGCAAATGTACCCAGATTACATGCCCTCAACATATGCAAATAAGCTAGTAGTATTCTATATGAATCCTCAAATCCACATCTCATTTCGTCGAGTGCCGATTCCCTTGATCTCCAAGCCTTCTGGTATGGTATATTCACACCCAACTTTTGACGAATATCTGCTATGAATTCAGTGGGTTTATACGGCCGACAAATTTCCTGATACTTACATTTGATCCATGATCCTATTACTTTACTATTTGCCTGACAATTATCAAATTTACAAGCGATAACTGACATGTATGGGTGTTTTCAAATTTATTGACCTTCCAAACTTGAATTTCCAATGGAATATGCATTTAGTTTCCACTCGCAATTGCTATGCTTGCATCATATGTACCAGTACTTGTGACTTGCTTTGACCACCTTCTACTCGTAGAAATATTTCACAACAAGCATACTCATTCTCATTTGCAATTGCTCTCTCGTTTCGAAAATATCATTTATCGCAACATTGACGATGGTGGCTAATATGTTAGAAGAAGTCCCACTGTTAGCATGCGATGACCTTGTCAGTGTTTGGCATTGGGGGATTGCTCGGGCATGGGTTTGAACTAGATTGACAAGCACATTTGTCTCCGGTTGCTTGGAAATAGTATTTGCATCTTCTACAACTATGGTTTTCTCAACCGCAATATTTATATCAATCCTATGTCCATGATCATCAACTGCCTCTTCAAAAATTGATTCAACAAAATTGTTTGGAAGAAGAGTATCATTAGTCCATAACGGACTGTCGCCACCCAATCGCTTTATTGGTGAATTGCTAGCACTATTTTCAGCACCTGATGCTTCGGTCTCAGCTCGAAAGGTAACACATATTAGAATCCTTGCATCTTTGGACCGTCTAATAATCTTATTCAAAAAGCATTTGACATGGTAATCAGTCTTAATAGGGAGAAGGGATATTTTTGACAAGTATTTTGGTACATATTCGAGGACCATTCTGTCTTCGATCTCCATATCTAATTGCATAACAGAAATGATGAGATTCACTAGTTCCTTGAAGCTTGTGTCTTCTTTTAACAAAAGAGTTTCGACCCTTTTGTAATTAATGAAGCTTCGTTCATTTGTACTGGGATCAACGTTCCATTTTCCTTCATAAAAAACATGTATAAACCACGTAATACTACATGACATCCCTACATTGAAAACCAAAACAATCAATAAACAACGATTTTATATCAAACAAAAGAACATTTTAAAAATTAGGCCATGAACAAGTAGCAGGATCGTGGTAGGACTGTAAATAAATGAGAAATTCATTCTAGCCATAGTGCTCGACCCATTGCTTGACCTTAAACTCGACCAATTAAACTGTTGGACACTTTATCTAGCCCTATCAGAGTACTCGACCAAAATATCAACTAAATACTCGACTTCTCATGTTACTCGACCTAATGCTAGACCTAATGCTTGACCCAACTACGTGCGCAACATGTTGCTCGACCTAGTGATGGACTTATTGCTCGACCATTTTATCTGTACGATTCACAAACCCAGTTTAAAAAGGTAATAAATCAAACTAACCTGCAATTGTAGACGATTTCAAATGCGACTAATTGTAGATGATTTCAAATGCGATTGCTTGCAGTACGAACAATGGCGTGTGAGAGAACAAACTTTGTTAGGGTCCGATGGTGCGTGACAACAGAAGTGCTATACTCTACGTGATAGGGCTCTAAATCCTTGAAGTGAAAAGTAATCTATAACTGAGCAATCGACCAAACAGGCTCTAAAACGTTAAAGTGAAGAGTAGCAAAGGAACAGATGTGCTAGAATCTGTGTTCTAAGAGAGAATCTGTGTTCTATAATAGAAGAGAAAGGTGTTGTAGTCATTTTTTTTTATGAAAGTACTATAACACAAAAGAAAAAAAGGAGTGTGTTATTTTTGTAAAGTCAATAGTCAAAGGTATCATATTTGTAAATTTCCCAAAAGGTTTTCTTGAACATGTTTCCTGCAATTTCCAAACACAAATTTGGGTTTGAAATCTCCTAGTATAAAAAGATTTTGAAATTAATTGAAAAAAAAAAGTCAATAAAGTCCCAGTTCTTCAGCCTTGCTAGACAAGCAACATAGTCAATCCAATTCCTAAAATACATATTTACTATTTCTTTTATTCAAAAAAAAATTATTTTTAATTAAATACAAATTTTTATTAGTTATTGAAAATAATATTAGTGGGTAGGACCGCCCATGTTGAGAAACCCAACCCACTTAGCCCATAAAAGGAAAATAACTACAAAGGCAGTTGTATAGTTTTCAAATGGAACAGTTTTTTCCAACATTGAAAAAAACTGACGAAAAACCTCTGCAGAAAAGAAAAGAAAAGAAAAGAAAAAGTAAGAAGCTTTTTCACTTTTCTCAAAAAGTGCAAAGAAAACATTTAATTTGTGAAAAAATAAGGTATGTTCATTTCGTGATATGCCTTTATTGATCAGTGAATAAAGTATTTATTCCTGGGCATGTTTCCGCATAAATTCGTTTAATGGAATTAGTATCCTACATTGGTATCAGAGCAAGGTTGCTTGTTTCCTGGTCGTTAACCATGTTAATTAATGATTAAACTCAAAATATAAGAATTGATTGATTGAATGTTTGTGTTTTATTTTATTTTGTTTGTATGAATTTGTTTCTATTAAAGCATGTTCGTTAGCCCTTAATGTACATTTTTTATTAAGAAATCCAAAATGTTATAGGTTGTAATATTTTCATATTTGAAACTAAACTTTTAATCGGTATATAATATGTATAATTTGGATGAAAAAAAAGAGAGATATGAGTCTTCAAAGTCTCGGTTTCATCATGTTTAATTTAGAAATTTGTTTTTCAGACTTCAACATGTCAAGTGACCATTTTTTACCACATTTATCTCTCGGGAATTTTTTGCTGTGATTTACACCTCCTATACACATGAAAACTACACATTTCGGACTTTAACATGATATATTGTATGATTGATTTGGAAATCTGAATTTTTTAATGTTCATAAAAGAGGGTTGACTTCTTGAAACTCGATCTTCCCAACTTTTTTGGGTAAAATTGAAAATACCATTAGATTTAGGGAATTTTTCTTAAGTTACATTGATTTTTTGGTAACCATAGGAAATTGAGAAAACGGTGCGTAGGTCTCACGCACCACCATGTGTGACCATAATCAGGTGTGTGAGCCCTAAGCACCAAGTGGATGATGTGGTAGGCACGGGAACCCCACGTGTCGATGACCAAAAAAGAAGAAAAATATTATATATACATATATATATATATATATATATATATATATATATATATATATATATATATATAAATTTTCCTATATATATAAATTTTCCTTTCTCCTTATTTGGTTGTGAAGAAGTGTCTAATATATTCCAAATGTTTTTGTTGTATCTTGGATTATTAGTTAATCGTTTGCTCTGTATTTGTTACAGATATAATGGTTACGATTATTAAAACTCCCAAGATTGTGAGGACACATGCTCAAAAAATGATTATTAAAGTGCTGTGTCGGGAATTGGCTAATTATCGTTAGGATGGAACTGTTAACATGCTTGACCATGTTATTACATAAAAGATACAAAAACTCATTTGGAAAGGGCACCTTATGGCTAATTCTAAAAAGTTTGAAGCCCTAAAAAACACTCTTCCTGATAATTGAAAAGTCATTGCTGACGATCTTTGGCAACAAGAAGCTATGAGAAAAAGACATCCTGATTATGATTGCTTTGTCAAAGCCTTTATGAGACAATACATAAAATTTGGGGCTAGAAAGACAATGATTCATTCGATGAATGCATCCTCAAGTAGATCTCAAGGATCTGCAATGGTCATCCTTTGGCTAGCAAATCATAAAATTAATCTTCCCAAGGACTTTTATGATTCAATTCTTGTACCTTTTAAGATTATAAAATCTTAGATTTTGATTTGTTTAGTTAGTTGTCTGGTTGTACTTAGGAAAATCTTTTATATTCCTACTACTCTATGTTTAATTTCAAGTTGCAAAGCAATTTTATATTTGTTTATGATACATTTATATATTGCTTTGTGTTGTTTGAAATTAAAAGTATGCAACTTATTTCATTTGAGTGGGGGGTTCTAAAAGTTTTAGTAACTTTAAAGAACTAAATTTTTTCATTAATTATATTAATGATAATTTCAAATTAGGATTTCAAATAATGATTGGGAACATAGTGAACTTTCAATTATAAAAGTTTAGAATTAATGGCAAAATTAATGCATTTATGTTGGGCATTAATAATTTGTGCATATATGTCTATAGAACTCCGTGTTCGACACTATGGCTTTAGCTTCTAAGAATATTGTTGCTGAACTCAATAAAGGAGAAAAATTGAATGGTGAAATTTATGAAATCTGGAATATGAAAATCCAGTATGTGCTTGAAGAGCAAGAAGCAATAGAAGCTCTTAACTAGGTTATGGAAGAACATGAAGATGGAAATACTACATAACACAAAAGGGAAAAATAGGCATTTGTTGTATGGAAAAAAAAGAACTCTATTGCTCATATTACATTGCTGAGCAGTATGGATAACGATGTTATGTCAGAGTTCAGGCGTTTTGAGAATGCCAAAGATATGTGGGTAGCATTAGTAGCTAGATTTGGTAATACACCAATTACCAAACTAAAACAGCTTACTATGAGGTTTGACTCTTACAAGAAGCCTCATGAACAAACCATGAAACAACATTTGAGGCATATGTCAAACATGATAAGTCAGTTGAAAGATTCTGGTCACATATTGACTGATGAGTACCAAGGGCAAGCAGTGATCCGCTCTTGGCTTCAAAGTTGAGAGCATATGAAAATCCACTTGACCTATAATGAGAGCATCAAAACTCTTCAAGATGCTATGCGAGATCTTAAGCTAGAAAAAGACTGCTTTTTGGCGGATAAACCAAAAAATATTATTTATATTGCTGATTCTAGTTCACAAAAAGCTTCGGGCTCTAAGCATAAGTGTCATGGTGGATTTCAGAAAAAGAAGGGCAAAGGAAGTAATTCTTCAACGAAAAAGCTAAAGTTTAACCGACATGGAAAAAGAAAGTGTCTTTTCAAGAAAAACATTTCAAAAATGAAATATTATAACTGTGGCAAAAATGGTCATTTTGCTCGTGATTTTACCGAGCCAAAGAAGGTAAAAGCCCTTTGTACTTTGGAAAGTACAATTTATGTATCAAGTTTTATTTTTCTAACTGAATCTCATCCTTTGTTGACTGTAGATTCAGGAGCCACAGACCATGCAGCGAATGATAGAGATGCCTTCGTTGAGTTCGAAGAGTTCCACAAGGAACCAATTGGATATATGTAGAAAACAGCTCTAAAGTATAAGTAAAGGAAATTGGCACCTACCAATTAAACATGTGTGGTGATCGCACATTGTTTGTACATGATGCTTTATATGCTCCGGAAATACGTTGGAACTTAGTTTCTGTGTTGGTGTTAGTTAAACTTGGTTTTAATTTGAACTTTCATAATAATAGTGTTGACTTGTCTTTGGAAACAACTTATTATGGTTCTGGCTATTTTCTAGACGGTTTTATTGTATTAGATGTGAAACACAATGATATTAATGTTTGTTATTCCTTATTTACATATATTTCTAGTGATAATGAGGTAAATATGTGGTAGGCTAGACTTGGTCACATTGGCTAACAATGAATGAAAAGATTAGCCAAAGAGAGCTTATTGGGCAATATTGAAAATTTTAATTTGCCCATTTGCGAGTATTTCCTAGCAGGAAAAACAACAACAAAACCATTTGGAAAAGGAACAAGAGCTAAATTTCCTTTGCAATTAATCCATTATGACATCTATAGTTCAATAAATGTAAGAGAAAGGCATGGAGCTACATATTTCATCACATTTATTGATGATTACACTTGATTCAGTCATGTCAATTTGATTTCTCATAAATCTGAGGCATTAAGTTGCTTTAAGAAATTTATGAGCTTGGTAGAAAATCAATTGGACAAGAAAATAAAAGCATTAAGATTCGATTGAGGTCGAGAATACTTATCTGATGAGTTCAGAGAGTTGTGTGATAAAAAGGGAATAGAACGTCAATTAACTATTCCAAGAACCCTTCAACAAAATGGTGTTGCGAAAAGACGAAATAGAACCCTACTTGAAATGACTCGGTCTATGATGGCACAAGTGAATTTGCCAATCACTTTTTGGGGTGATGTATTGTTAACAGCTGCCTACATACTTGACCAAGTGCCTTCTAAATCAGTCACCTCCACTCTATATGAGTTATGAACAAGTTGAAAACCCAATCTTGACTTTCTTAAACCTTGGGGTTGTGCCGCCTATACTCACGATACCTCAAATAAGTATGGAAAATTGGGTGCAATGGGTAAAAAAGAAGTTTTCTTAATAAGATATTCAGAGCACTCAAAAGGGTATGTGTTTATAAGTGAGTAAGAAATTAGGAGTGTAACCGAGTTTGAATCATGAGATGTCACATTCTTAGATAATGAATTTCCTAGAAATGGCGATATGAAACTCTAGAACAAGATAATGAAATTACTCCAATAGTGGGAGTTAACACACCATCATCTCATCCAAGTGGGAGCAATATGAGAAGTGGGAAATTAAATACAAATCAGTTTCAATTGCAACCACTTGATGAGAAGATACCACCATTATCTAATATGAGTGGGAGCATTATGGGGCATGATGAGTTACAAAATAAACAACCTTTTATACAACGATCAAGTCGTAAAAGCATTCCCCGCTGACATTTTGAAGAGGAAGCTTTCATGATCACTCCACAAGAAGAGGATGAGCCAAGGAATGTAAATAAGGCTCTAACATGCCTTGATAAGGAAAAATGGATAAAAGCAATGGAAGAAGAGATGGAGTTAATGAAATCAAACCAAGTTTGGAAATTGGTTGATCTTCCAAAAGAACGCAAAGCCATTGGGAACAAGTGGGTTCTCAAAATAAAACGTAAATTTGATAGCTCAATAGAAAGATATAAGGCTCACCTTGTGGCGAAAGGGTATAATCAACAAGAAGGAATTGATTATGAAGAAACTTTTTCCCTTGTTATAAGATTTATCTCAATTCGCTTTATTCTGGCAATAGTGGCAAATATGGGTCTTGAATTACATCAAATAGATGTAAAGACTGCTTTTCTCAATGGAAAATTAAAAGAAGAAATTTATATGGAACAACCCATTGGTTTCATTATGGAAGGCCAAAAACAAAAGGTATGTCGACTTTTAAGATCGATACATGGCTTTAAGCAGTCGTCAAAATAGTGATATATACGTTTTCATAATGCCATAATATCATATAACTTTGTCATGATTGACAAAGATCATTGCGTATATATCAAAAGATCCAAAAATCAATTTGTGATCTTATCATTATATGTTGATGATATACTTATTGCCAGAAACAATAAGGAGTTTGTGAATACTGTGAAGAATTGGTTATCTTCCAATTTTGAAATGAAAGACATTGGTGAAGTTGCATATATTCTTAGAGTTAAAATTTCAAGAGATTGTTCAAAGAAATTATTATTTCTTTCACAAGAGATATATATAAATTAAATCCTTGAACGATTCCATATGCAAGATTGCAAACCCATAGATTTTCCTATTGCAAAAGGCGAAGGTTTGAACCGTAGATTGTGTCTTGAGACTCCACAAGAACAAGAACGAATGGAACGTGCTCCATATCCTAGTTTTGTTGGAAGCTTGATGTACGTTATAATATGTACAAGACCTGACATTTGTTTTGCAATTGGAATGGTGAGTACATACCAATCCAAGTCAAGCACATTGGATTCCCATTAAAAAGATATTGAGGTATTTGAAAGGTACTGCAGATTATTCGTTGTGTTATTAAAGAAGTGATCTGCAACTTGAATGCTATACTGATGCTGATTGGGGAAGAGATTTAGATGAAAGAAAATCTACCTCTAGATTTGTTTACTTACAAAATAATGGCGTCATTTCTCGGAGTAGTAAGAAACAAATGTGTATAGCCTTATCAACAATAGAATCTGAATTCGTGGCACTTTCAACAGCAGTATAAGAGGGTGTTTGATTTAAAAGATTTTTTTTATCACTTAGGTGTTGCTAAACATGCTGCAAATCCACTTTTGGTTAACTATGATAGCCAAGCAGCAATAGCATATACTATTGATCCTAAATTTCATTGTAAGACCAAATACATAGATACCAAATATATTTTTGTAAAAGACATGGTTGCACAAAAGGAAGTGAACATACAGTACATATCTATGCATTGATAACAGATCATATAACAAAACCAATCCCTGGAGATGTGTTTCTTGGTCATATGAAATCTCTAGGATTGTGCAGAAATTAATATACTCAATATTTTGTATTTCCCAAAAGTTCACAATGTAATGATATTTTCTTACTTATTATTGCCTAAGAGCTTATTCAACATTTACGCATATTAATGCTTAGTGCATTATATTATATTATCAAGAAAGTATGTCAGATAGATGGAAGATTAGCATACTCACACGGGTAATCACCTCTATTATTGTGTGATAAATAGAGATGAAACAATTTTAAACTTATTATCTAAGTAATAATTGAGAACTCAAGATTAAAATATGAATGTTGCCTTTACAAAGTGTTAAGATGAGGTCATAATATTGATTATGTCTAAAAGTGAAGTAACTCACATATTTCACTTTATTTGTCTTTAATGCTAGATGTGAGTTTTGATGGATTAATATTTAAAAAGGAGTAAATATGTGAACTCAATTTTGATATTGGGAATGTCTGAACTATCATCTGTACGGTATTAAGTGTAAAGAAATACACTCCATGGGCAAGGAGAAAAATACTGTAATACATATTTCATATTACGTATGCATGATTCAACCACTGTAAGTTGGGGAAAGTTTTGATCTCAACTTTCAAGCCGTGGGAGACTTACGAGAATGAGATTTCCTCAATTGAATGCTCTCATGACTCTTATCTTATTCTTAAAATTTTTATTCAATGTTTGCTATCTTAAAATGTTACCCATGATCATGAATAATGTGATCTAATAGGACATTTCTAGAAAAACTAATTGTTGTTATTTGTCACATTCTATTTTGTATTCACAGGTCGACCAATTATGATTATTTTGAGTTTAATCATAATTGTGAATACAATATATGATATTTAAAGAGACTAAGAGAATATAATGCGACTAATTGGTTTAGAGTATTGCATACAAGATCTACTCTAAATAGTTATGCCTAAATTTGAGTTGTTATATATTCTTAACAGATGTAAGACAACAAGCTCTCAATGTATGTTAGTTGCACAAATTACTTGCTGGTATGAACTTTGTACAGAAGAAGAAAGTTATGGTTAGCTTATCATGGGCGAATGGGAGATAAAAGTAATGGGCCTCCCATGTTGGGCAACCCAACCCATTTAGCCTATAAAAGGAAAAAAACTGCAAAGGCTTGTATGGTTTTCAAATTAAACAGTTTTTTCCAACGTTGAAAAAAATTGACAAAAAACTCCTGCATAAAAGAAAAGAAAAGAAAAGAAAAAGTAAGAAATGTTTTCACTTTCTCAAAAATTGCAAAGATAGCATTTAATTTGTGACAAAATAAAGTATGCTCATTTCGTGATATGCTTTTATCGATAAGTGATTCAAATATTTATTCCTGGGCATGTTTCATATAAATTCATTTGATGGAATTAGTATTCTACAGTTATTAAATATAGCATATTTAATATATTATTTTATATTTTTATCGTTATTTTATAATTATGAGTATATATAATTATTATTAATAAAAATAGTTAAAAATTTAGTTAAAAATGAATTTTTTTTAACGAAATAAAAGTTTTGAACGTGATTGTTTTTTTTTTTAGAGCCGAGGAGAAGACGTGTGATGCCTATTTGCAACAGTTAAATTTCATTGATTTTTTTCGAAATAAATTACATTAAAAGGTAAAAGCGGTCATGATAACAACATGTTAACACCATTAAATTTCAGATTATGCAAAATCATTACACCCATGCTTTGGAACACTAGTGATGAACGAATTGCTGTGATAACTATTTAACCCTTGAGAATTTCTTCACATGTTAACACTGAAGATGGCATATCATTCGTTTCTTGTAGGGACTAATTTTGCAATTTAATCGTAAAATGAAATTAAAGGTTTAACTGTTTTTTGAACCCACAAAACATACGCATTTGCGTGTTTTCCAATCAATATAAAGCTTATGAATTCTGATTCTTTAACCTGCCTAAGAGCAAAGGGTAGAAGACTAGAAGGCCATATAATAATAAGAAGTCTAGAATGTTCATTAGCGACCAACCATCTCGCCCGTCGTCGGCAAATCTCCGGGCGACTCAGAAACCCTAACTTCACGGTCATTTCCCTGTTCCATACTATTTCTCGCCTCCGTTTCGACGTCGTTTTGTCACCTCTAAAAGCGAATTTCTTCAAACGCACAGATCCTTCCGCCACCATTTCTCCCAATCGTCGCCTGATCAATCATGGTAAGTTTTGAGTGCAACCGTTTCTTTCTTTCTTTCCTTCCCAACGCTTCCCACCCCCAACCCAAACTTTCGAATGCCCATTTCTGATTTATTTATTTTACTTTTTTATGTTGTCGGGATGATTTGATACTTAATTTACATGTTATTTATTTGGACGATAATTCCTGAAATGACATCGTATATACATGGATTGGTTCGAAATTCGATCATCATTTGTTGCACTTTGTCTCTATTTGGATTCGCTTATAAATTTTCTGTTCTTTTCCTTGATGATCAAAATAGAGTTTTTGTCTTCTGGATGAAATTGTCATTTGGATTGGTTGTTTGTAATATGTTTTAATTTGATTTATTTGTTATTGCGACTTCATTTCTTTATTTGATACTTTTCTTCTATGTTTTTTATTTGATATTTTTCGCTTTCTAAGTGATTGAGGGTTCAGTGTGGGGAGGTTGTTTTTATTTTGGTTTCAATAATTTAGTAGCGACGATATGACATTTTTCATTTCTATTGAAGGGTTCAGTTTAAAATGCTAAGATAGTAATGTGAGAAAAATCTTTTAATACCTGGACAAATGATTCTTAATTACTTCATTTTCGATGACTGTTATATTCTTGGAGAAAAGATGAGTCTTAGTGTGACGTTATTTTGCTTCTTGGGATATTATCTGACTGATATGGTACAACAGAAAAGGTGGCTCTTTTTTTCTTTTTGTGGGGGGGCGGGGTTTAGGTGGTTGGGGAGGAGGAGGTTTGAGGATTGCATATGTTTGTCTCTGTCAAGCTGTGGTTTGGGAAGAGTGTGATTATTTTGATCCTTTGGCAGTTTCTCCTTGGGATTAGAAGAGAGATTGTTATCCATCACTGTGCATGATATTTGCTCTCCCAATTGGTAAGAAATGAAGTCAGATGAGGGAAAGTTGGAGCTTCTTTTGGTTTGCTAACCTTAGTATTAATAGGTACAAGAAGTGAACTATATTGAAAAATAAGTTTTGCATGATCAGAACTTTTGCATAATAGGTACAGAAAACAACAATATTTTTATCTTCTTTTGTTTCCTCATTTACTTTCCCAAGTAGCTGACTTTATGCCTCTTGTTACTTATTGTTTCAGAACCCGTTGCTTCTAATTTTGTTAAATACAATAACTTTTTTTATGTGTATTTTGGTGCAATTATGCTTCAGATGTATTGTGTTATTTTGTGGTGTTAATAGTATGTTAAGCCAATGTTTCTCCATGCTTTTCACAGGTCACTGGTTTTTGTTTTGTTGCATGTACGTTCTTTGCAAAAATTTATTTGGATTCAATACCATGGAAGTGGCAAGTAGAAGGATACCTTCAAATTTTTTCATTCTCTAGATAGATGGGGTAGTGATTACTGTGGAAGTGGTCGTATTGGTTGTGCCCTTGGTTGTTTCAAGATTATGCTAGAAGTCAATTCAGTATCCATGAGCTTGTCCCTACTTGCAGTGTATATTAAATATCATTATTCTAGTGATACATACTGGTAGAATTCATAAATTATGGCATCATTTCTCAACAATTGTCCGCTTATTATAGAAAAGAATATTTATATATGTGTGTGTGTGTGTATGAGTATTTTAATAGAATTATTCTCTACTGGCAATGTCCTTTAGAGATTATTATTCTTGTGATGCATACTGTTAGAACTCATTAATCACGGCATCATGTCACAACAATTTTCTAAGTTTCATAGAGTAGAAATAGAACCACAGACACCTAAATATATTTTTAAATATTTGATCTTTTGTTTAACTGCTATGTATTGTAAAACATTGTTATCAGCGTGTTTAACATTATTCATAATAGCTATATTGGTCAATTATTTTAGAACGACATCTATGTTGTACAATGTCTGTTTTTTGAAAGGCTCATGATCTTTGCAATATAATTGATTTCAATATGCTTCAAGTTCAATCAGACATAAATGCCTTTGTCGTTGTTTATCTCCTTTATACCTTGTAGCTTACCCTGCAGCATGCATGCAGGTTGATGGCATCACTTCTGTAATTACTTTTAATCTTCTTGTTCAGTCTTGATAAATAATAGGTTTTCAACTCAAACATAAGGAGATAGAGTTTGTTTAGTTGCATGATTTATTAGGTTCTTTGTTAAAATGTGGAGCATACAAAGCTTGTAGATGAGTGCAATTTTCTTTCTTTAATGTCTAGGGATTTTTTTGACATTTCTAAGATCATATCAATATGATCTTTGAGAGCCTATCACATATTTTTTGTGCATATTTATGGATGCTAATAAATGTAGAAAAAACAAAGAAGAATTTTAGATGATGGTAGTGGGCATATCTGATATAACTTAGTGAAATTAGCATTAGTGCTTGTTACATAGTGTTTAATACATCAGTATTCTATCAGTATTCTATTGTGTTATTGATACTTTCTTAAGGAATACCTTTCTTTGAATTTTTTCATATAATATGTTTCTTTCCTTTCAGTTGATGTATCATATACCACATAGTAGTCAATTTGTCTACTTCTGTGTTTATGCTTGTACAGGCTGCAAAACTAATTGCAAATTTGATTGTAATGGGCTCTGGGATTTTGATCAGGGCATTGGGTCAAGCATATCGTCAAGCGCTTGCAAGTGAGTTTCTTTTTTTTTTTTTAAATAATTTTAGTACTGTCTATCTGCTCTGTATAGATAACTTTTGTGGATCTTTACTTGTGTGATTTCTTGTGTTCAGTTATTATTATTGGTGTATACATTGGTTTCCTTTGCCTAGATAGGAATCTTTTGGGGAATAAAAATTCTAGTGGCATGTTGATAGAATTTAGTTTAGGTGGGTAAATGCACAGATTTAAAAAATAATAATAATAAAGAAATATATTATCTACTCTAAGTTATGAAGTACCATTGTTTTTGCGGTGACATCTAATCAACTGTATTTTATAATGGTTCAACCATAATGCTGAGCTGTTCTGAGTACTGTGGTATTTATTATCTGTATAGTTCTCCTGTTATTAACAATTCAGTAGTCTTTTGAATTTGAGGCTACTAAGATTGAGATTGCAAAATAGATAGTTTAATATTGACTAAAGGATATAAGGGACAGGACCAACTGAAGCCTACATATAAAGCTCTTTAAGATAGTTGCTTTCAGCTACATTAGATGGGCTTGGGTATGGATATAGGACACAGGTACACATTTAAGGCATCAGACTTATTAATTTCTGGAAATTGGGATATGGAGACACATGATTCTTGATCAGCAAGAAGATAACATAGGCACGAAAGTAAGAGAGTAAAAGAAATTAATGACCTGAGTGCAACTTATAGGATACATATCTAGGCGCTCATTAGTTTCTAGAAATTAGGACACGGAGACACATGATTCTTGAACAGCAAGAAGATAACATAGGCATGATGAAAGTAGGAGAGTAAAAGAAATTAATGATCCGAATACAACTTATTCATTGAACCAAGAAGTGTACAGAAACAGCTTAAAAACTCCAACTTTTTCTGTTAGGAGCCTAGCTCTCTGCGCCATCATCTTCAGCTCTGAGGATTGCTTTCATCAATATGTGCAATGTATTTTTCTTTCACCCTTTCTTGGTGCCATTGTTTAAAAAAAAAAGAAAAAAAAGAAAAAGAAAGATTTTAGATGACGGCTGCTTGTGATGTGATGCATGTGAGTGGTTTTATAGTTATTGTTGTCATATTTGACTGGTTAAAACTTTATTCTCATTTTGGATTGCAGTTGCTCTGAATAAAATAATTACAAGTGCTTTTAATTGCAGATGCATCAAAGACGGGTGTTGCTCAAGAGACATTACAGAATGCGGCTCGTAGGGGAAGCAAAATTATGACAGAGCAAGAAGCTAGGCAAATTCTCGGTGTCAGTGAACAGTCCACATGGGAGGAGATTTTGCAGGTAATTTTTTTTTTCTTTTTTTGCATATTTTGATTAGCTATATTTTTGTGTGTTCATATGAACTTCAGTTGGGCCTTTGCAGAAATATGACAATTTGTTTGAGAGTAACGCCAAGAATGGGAGCTTTTATCTTCAATCAAAAGTTCACAGGGCCAAGGAACGATTGGAGGATGCCTATGGGGTGAAAAATGAGGGCTCTTCAAACCAGAGTACATGAGAGTTATCTCTTCCTGCTCGGTACCCGTTGCATTCTTGTACATGACTACCAGAATGAACTACTAAAATTTTGCACTGAAGAGTTACCTAGTTTCTATGCGATCAGCACTTGGTACGTCTTCATCAAATGTTCATGTAGCACTTGGGGAACTTGTAAAAGTAGATTATCTGCAGTTAAGTTT
Source organism: Gynochthodes officinalis (assembly GCA_020080225.1). Classification (NCBI taxonomy): domain Eukaryota; kingdom Viridiplantae; phylum Streptophyta; class Magnoliopsida; order Gentianales; family Rubiaceae; genus Gynochthodes; species Gynochthodes officinalis. The sequence continues at coordinate 36,886,296 of CM034619.1, read as the reverse complement.
AATACATAATAAGATTCTCAAATGTTCATGTAGCACTTGGGGAACTTGTAAAAGTAGATTATCTGCAGTTAAGTTTAATACATAATAAGATTCTCTTACTGTTGTAGAAGCAGCTGAAATCTGATGCAACGATTGGAACGTTTAATTGTGGGGGTATTAGCTTATTTCCGTTTAAAAAGTGCCTTGTAAAATTTTGGCATGACTGATGGTGTTTATATGCAAAAGTCCAACATAAATTTCTCACAAAAGTTGGTACGACTTGGTACGTTTTACGCTCCTGATCAAAGGAAATAAGGCTATGTTTGGATTGTTGTTCACATACAAAAAGTTATTTTTTCTCACAAAATAACTAAAATATTTAAATATATTTTTATTTCAAAATTTAAAATTTCTTTCTTCAATTTTCTTTACATAAATTTAAAAATTTTTCTTTTTAATACATATTTTATTCTCTTTTTAAAATATTTTTTCTTACAAAAAAAATCTATTAAAATTTTCACACATTTTAATATAAAAATTTTCAAATAAGACTCTTAAATAAGAACACACATTTGGGATTTACTACCTCAAAGATAAGAGGGAAAAATGTAACAGCATGAGAAATAAAAGCTTTAAAGAAGTCACAACTTCGAAAGATTTATCAATTATGGGTATTAAATAAATTAAATATATTAAATAATTTATCAAATGAAAATTTGGCTTTTTTTGGCTTTTTGAAATCATGGCCCATATTTATTTATTTATTTATTTTTAACATTAATAAGTACGATTACGAAAATGGTATGTCACCCATAAGTTAATATACTTGTCGTTGTATGTCAAGGGTCGTCAATTTAATTTGTCTAAAAACGAACTATGAGATAAGCAATACATAACATTTGCTTTTAAACAAACTGTAAATAAGAAATACATAGAATTTGCTTTCAACAAACTTCACTAGTGTGTCGCACTTGACACGCTGTGAAGACAGTACACTCTATGCCTTTAGAAGAATGAGAGAATCTTGCCCAAACTCAATGCACCAAATGGCAAACTAAATATGGATTGCAATTTTGTTAAAACAGACACTGTTCTCATTGATTGAAAGTAAAATAAATAAATAAATAAATAAATTACAAGAAGGGAACCAAAGTGTGTTGGAGGTAGATAAGTATTTTCACTTGCTTGTTTATTATATATACCTACCAAATATGTTCTCTATAAAAATTCAGAAGTGGTATACATAAGAATAACCAATATAATTATCAAGAAATTGCAATTTGATCATCATTTCTTACTACAATGGCAACTACTGAAAGATTGTAGGTTTCTACAAAAACCCTAGTTTCTATCCTAATCAATTAATAACATTAGAACAAAGTAAACAATTATATTTACCTTACAAAGATAAAAGCCTATCTATTATATCAATGAACATGTGTTGCTTAGAGTCTTTATCTACAAATGTATTATTGACCGGTATGGGTTGCGGCACGCTATTGCTAGATCTGCTATGAGAGCATTGTTGAGGTTGTAGGGCATATGTTAAGGGGTTGACCCATACATTCTCCCTCACTAGATTTGGCAAAGTTGTTGCAGCCTTCAAACTTCCATATACATCAATCAAAAGTTAAAAAGCCCTTAGGTTTTTTGCCAATTCCCAAGCGTTTTTGTCATCTATACATCCTTGTTACTTGATAAGGCACTTTCATTGATCTTTGCTTGACTATCTTGCGAAACTATTAGAACTAGTGGAATTTAGACGAATGGATGAAGCATCGCCACAACTTAGGATTCTACTAGATTGATAAGACTCAAATGCACCATAAACTGATCAAATTTGATAAGTCCGTTGTTCTTTCAAAGAACAAATAGATTGGTTCACTCAAACTTTCAAGGACATAACGTCACAAAATTCTTCAAGTTGTATATGCACTCAATGGCCCAATGACCCCTTTAAATAGAGTACAAAATTTCTTGAAAATGTAACAACTAAATCCTAAACCTAATCTAATTCTTAAGGACGGCCAAGCTTCTTTAATAATTGGAAGGCAGCCTTAAAAATAAAAGGGAAACAAAAACCCTAATGTCAATTAAACTTGGAGGTTCGGCCCTTTAAGGCTCCTTCAAACTTACAAATTTGGCAATTAAACCTAAAAAACAATTTAGCCAACATATAATAAAAGGGGTGACCAAAACAGCATTAAGGGATGGCCCTTTAAGACAATTTCGACCTTCTAATAAAATAACTAAATAATTTGGCCAATTATTACACAAGAATTCGGCCAAGGCAAACTAGTGTTCTTCAAAAATTAACTTGCAATAGGATAATGATTTGCAAGTCTTGGCCGCATGCTTGACGAGTTTGAATGTCATAAATTAAACCATTTAAGGTTTTTTTTTAAAATCATTTAGACCTAGCTCTTGTCATCAGGCTTGTAATATGTCTTAGTAAATTGAATACTTGGCGAGTAGGCTGAATGGCTCCTTGGATCCCATCACTCTCTCTCTCCTTGAAAGGATTTGTCCTCGAATCGAACTCATCACGTACATCAAAAGGGGAAAGATCAGTCACATTAAAAGTAGTATAAACGCGATACTCATTAGGCAAGTCCAGTTTGTAGGCATTGTCGTTGATGCGTTCAACTACTTGAAATGGACCATGTCCTATGGAATTAAGTTTAATACGCCATTGAAGAGGAACACGCTCTTTCCACATATGTACCTAGACCCAATCACCAAGCTCAAAGATAAAATGTTTTTTTATCGTTGTTGGCTTGAATAGCATAGAAGTTGCTCATGACTTTCCTCTTTGCTGTCTTGTTGGGTATAACAATGGATTTCACGCTTGTGGTCCCTTGCTCCCTTTCTTTCTTCTCCTCAACTTTTTTTTTCTAATTGACAATCTCGAGTTGATCTTCATAAATTTGTTGAGGTAACATAAGGTTTAGCATGACAGGTTTTCCCTCCATCATAAAGGAATATTTATTAGTTTTACCATGATGTTGGGTATTCCTATCAAATTGCCATGGTCGTCCCAAAAGTATGTGACCAGCTTCCATTGGGACTACATCACACAGGACTTCATCTTTATACCTTTCGATCGAGAAGGCCACCAACACTTGTTTAGTCACCTTGAGTTCAACAGTATCATTTAACAATCTCAATCTATAAGGTAGGGGGTGCTTAAATAGTAACAACTTCTCTACTAAGGTTGTACTTGCCACATTGGCGCAGCTTTCTCCATCAATGATCAAGCGACAAACTTTATCTTGCACATGGCACTTGGTATGAAAGATGTTCTCTCTTTGCTTATTATTTTCCATGGCTTGAGCACTAAGTGATCTTACGGTCACTAATGCTTCTTCTTCATTCGATAATTCTTCATCACTTACCATTGAATGTATAGACTTTAAGATAGTAAGTGCTTCTCCTACTACAACATCTTCTTCACCATTAGTTTCAGTCAGAGGAGGCATAGAATCATCGAATTCACTATCAAAAATCACATGTCTATCATCCAAGGTGGTCATCTCTCGTTTATTAAGACATTGGGCAACTATGTGACATTTACCTTGACATTTAAAGCAAGTGATATCTCGGCTTCTAACGGTACGTGTGGGTTGCTCTTCATTTTTGACTTCTTTACCCTTGAAAGAGTCGGCCCATGGTTAGTTTCACTCTTCTTGTCACCCTTTTCATCCCAATTATTCTTCCACGGAAACTTACTAGGCATGTAGCTTGGTTTTGAGCTCTTCTTCTTTATTTGTCTTTCCACCTTTTCAGCCATGTGAACCATTTCTTCAATTTCCAAACAATGGTGAAGTTCGATGATATTGGCTATTTTGGAGTTCAATTCTTGCAAAAACCTAGCCATTATAGTCTCTTTATCTTCCTCTATATTGGCTTGGATGAGTGCAGCTTCTAACTTGATGAAGTATTCGGTGACACTCTTTGAACCTTATTGCAAAGTTTGCAGCCTTTTGTACAATTCCCTATGGTAATATAATGGAATGAATCTTTTTCTCATAATTGTCTTCATCTTTTCACAATAGGGGAAAAGACGTTCTCCATTTCTCTTCTGTGATGTTATGAGTTGATCTCACCAAATTATTGCATAGTCAGTGAATTCTATCACTGCTAGTTTAACCTTTTTTTTCTTTAAAATAGTGGTGACAAGCAAAGATCCTTTCAACTTTATTTTCCCACTCCAAGTATGCTTCAGGATCTCCCTTACTTTGGAAGGTTGAAATTTTCATTTTTATACTTGCCAAATTTTTGTCAATTTTATCAATTTGGTTTCGGCCTATATGAGAAGTAGTCCCATCGGACTCTTCACTATTATCAAAACTTGAGGGACTTTTCCTTCTAGATCTCGACTTCTTTGACAATGATTCAATGATGGATTTCATACTTTCATGAAAAGTGTTTGCCAATTGCTTCATCTTGTTGTCATTCGATTGAAACTTTAATTGCAAAGCCTCAAGTTGATCAACCAAATTTGAATGTTTTTAGTTTATGTGTTCCATCCAATCTTTAAGAGTCTTTTGGTCGATTGGAGCTACACCTCTTTTGACATGATTCCTGCAAAAAGGTTAGTGCAAACAAAAGAAACAACAATAACATGGGAAATTTGTAGTAAGGATGTGTATGAGTATGCTCTCGGTTATTTTTTTTAATCTCACCCCGCACTCAATCAATATTTCTCTAAGCTCTTGCTTAGAATAGCCCACATTATCAATTCTTTAGGAAGTTGGTCAAGGGAAAACTCAAATAAAGAATTTATGTAGTAGGAAGTAAAGATTTAAGAAAAGTTAACAAATTAGGAAACTAGAAAATCAGAAAACAAATTGGAATTGGATGCAAATATGGAAACTAAAAGGAATAGGAAACTAAACAAATCCAACTACAAAGTAGAAGTGAATAAGGAATGCTATTAAATAGGACAATAGATAGATCCAATTATAGAATCTAAAAGGAAAACAAATATAGAATTCAAAAAAGAAACAAATAGGAAAGCTTACTAAAGGAAGGTAACTTTCAATAATGGAAGTTAATCAAAATAGAAAACAATTCTTGCAACCTTTTTTGTATAGTAATTTCGGCCAAGTTAGGTTACCAAATTGAAGAATTTTCAGCCAAGATAAAAGGTACAGAATTTTATTTCGGCCAAAATTGCAGAATTGCCGAAAGGTACACATTTTCTGCCAAAAGAAACTATAGAATTTTGGCCAGCAAGGTAGTTGCTGAAGTGCAGAATTTCAATCACGATAAATTGCCAAAAGTAGTGTTACCCAATTCTAAATCCAATTGTGATGATGAAAGTTAATCACACTTGGATTCTTTTTAAGCAAGGCACACATTTCTTCAAGCAAAATTCTGCTATGATTCTTGAAGCACTAAAACACTTCTTCAACAAGAATTCAAGAACAAAATTTCAAGGATGCTACAAAATTCTTGTCACAATTCTTGAAATAATTTTGGCAGCAATAATTCAAGAAACAAGGATTCAAGAACAAGAATTGTTCTTCTCTTCTTTTTCTATCTTTCTTTTCTTTTGGTTTTTTTTTTGTTCTTTCTGTTTTTTTTCTCAATTCTTTCTTCTTTCTTTGTTTTTTTACCAAAAAAAGAACAATTCACAGCAAAAATATCAACACAAAGAGGAACAAAAATAGTAGGCAGCAGTTTGGATTTTTCAAGAATTAGGCAAGTAAAACAGTAAGTAAGTAGTTCAAAAAAATTTTTCCAAGAATTAGGCAAGAAAAATAGGAGGTAGCTATGATCTTTAAGGAATAAACAGAAAACCAAATTATCTAAACAAAAAGTGGGCAGCAAGAAAGGGTTTAATCGAGTCTCGAAGACTAGAGCTAAACAACTAATTTGACTACCAACAAGAAAACAAAATTTTTGCTAAGGACAGCAATTATAAATAAAATTTCGGCAATATAAACATAATTTTGAAGTAACAAAAATTTGAAATTACCTAGGGTTCTGATACCAAACTAATGTGCACCTCACGGTTATAAAGAGCTAGCAATACACAATAAGCAAACATGACCCAAGACTTAACTTACAAAACTATTAGAACTGGTAGAATTTAGACCAATGGATGAAGCATCGCTATAACCTAGAGTTCTACTAGATTGATAAACTTCAAAGGCACCACAAACTGGTCAAATTTGATAAACCTGTTGTTTTTTGAAAGAACAAAGAGATTGATTCACTTAAATTCTTAAGGATGTAATGTCACAAAATTGTTCAAGTTGTATATTCACTCAAATGCAGAATGGCCCCTTCAAATAGAGTACAAATTGTCTTGAAAATGTAACAATTAAATCCTAACCTTAATCTAATTCTTAAGGGCGGCCAAGCTCCTTTAATAATTAAAGGGTAGCCTTAAAAATAAAAGGAAAACAAAAACCCTAATGCCAATTAGACTTGGAGGTTTGGCCCTTTAAAGCTCCTTCAAGCTTACAAATTTGGCAATTAAACCTAAAGAACAATTCGGCCAACATATAATAAAGGGCGTGGCCAAAACAACATTAAGGGATAGCCTGTTAAGATAATTTCAGCATTCTAATAAAATAACTAAACAACTTGGCCTATTATTACACTAGAATTCGACCAAGGCAATACTAGTATTCATAAAAAATTAACTTGCAATAGACTAACGATTTGCAAGTCTTGGCCGCATGCTTGATGAGTTTGAATGTCAAAAATTAAACCACTTAAAGGTTTTTTGAAATCATTTAGATCTAACTCTCATTATCGGGTATGTAATATGTCTTAGTGGATCGAATGCTTAGCGAGTAGGTTAAACGGCTCCTTGGATACCATCAGTAAGGTTTGTGAATAAAACTAATATTTCTTGTTGAAAGCTTGGTTTTGATGATTGTCTTTTTAATGAGAAAGGCTAGATATGGTTATTCTTTGCAATATAATTCATAAGGATTGTCTTTGGGCAGAATAACTAGTTTTTTGTAGTTAAATTTGTTGAGACCTCTATTATGTTCAACTTTGTGGCTATTTTTTATTCATGCATATTGTTTGGTGGAGAAGATGTGGCATTTATGGGTAGATTTAGGGGAGATCCTAGAGACTAATTTGCCACATATTCTTTATGGTGGTTAGAATATTGTTTTGGCTGAGAATGAGAATAAGGGGTCACCCTTATGATGTTCAAGAGTCATTGCATTTTACAAATTTTATCAATGAGCATTGTTTGAAAGTTTTTGAATTATCTAGTTCTATGTTTATTTGGTCCAATAATAGGAGAGGTCACAACCAAAATTACAAGAGGTTGGATCGTGTTTTGGTGAGTCATGGTTGGTTAGGGTTAAATTGCCAGTTGATGATAATTCATTCAAATAAGGTGGTCGAATAATTCTCCTTTTTTGGTCAAATACTTGCCTTCTAAGGTGAACTCTTTTTGGTTCTTAAAGTGTGTAGGTGAAACATGGTTATTTTAAATGATTGGTGCAAAAATCATGGTGTGTGGATGTTCATGCATCACTAGTGCAGATGCTTTTGTTTAAACTTAAGAAGTTGAATGTGATTATGAAGCCTTGAGTAAACTAATTTTGGGTGATGTTTTTTGAGGCAATGAAGAAGTTAGAGGAGGGCTTATGTCTTTAGAGGTAGGTTTGGAGAATGATTACTTTGGTCACAGATTAATGGAGCTGAATGATACAAGGGCCATGTAGTTGAATTAATCAAAGGCAAAGCACTCTTTTACTTTGGATAATAAGTCAGAGTTTTGTGGCAGAAAGCTTGAAATGGTTGAAAGAAGGGGATCCCACTTCGAACATTTAAAGATTGCCTGACATGGTGAAACCTTTCAAAGTGCACAGTGCACATGAATGCTTCAAACTTTACCTTTGGTGGAGCCTTGATATAGGAAGGCTACCTTGTGGCCTTTGAAAGCTACAGGTTAAATGATGCTAAAAGATGCTATACTATTCACGAAAATGAGCTATTTGCTTATGTCTATTTGCCTACATCTTTGGAGATACGACTTGCTTGATGCATCATTCATTGTTAGAATTGACAATGCTATGATGAGCCATTTCATATCACTATTCAAGTTAACTAGCACGCAAGCTCGGTGGCAAGAATTATTAGTGGAATTTAACTTCATTCCCAAGTATTGAGTAGGAAGAACTAAACAAATCGTTGATGTCCTTGGCTACCAAGGCCAGCTGCTAACCTCTCCTTAGGATTTTTCTTTAAAAGAAAGTAAAGTCTCCACTAATATCAAAGATCAAATACAAAAATCTCCTCACAAAAGAACCTAGCACTACATGTTTGGTCTAATTAGCGGAATAAAGAATAGCCAGATCTTGGTTGACAATAGAATCATTTACGTGAGGGAATTGCCTTTATATCCCCCGAAGGTGGGGATCTGTGAAAGAGCATCATAAAAGAGTGCCATGCTAAACCTTGATCCAGACACCTAAGAATGGAAAGCATGTTAGCTTTCGTGTAATAAAGGTACCTTTGGGTGCAAATGTAGGATGACGTTGATAACTTTATGTAGATGTGCCTTATCTGCTAGTATGATGAATTAGACCATCACAAAAAGAGTGGTCTTTTTGAGCCACTTCTAGTTCCAAACAAGCCTTTTGAGAGAATACCATTCAACTTCATAATTTAACTTTTAAAGTTGGAGATCTAGCCAATATCTTGGTGATAGTTAAATTGCTTTTCCAAATATGCAACTTTCATCCCAGTACCCAGTACATAACAAAAGAGACTACTCAACTCTTTTCAAGCATGTTATCAAATATTGGAGTCTACCTCAAGATATTGTTAGTGACTGCAATTCTCATTTTACTGGCAACTTTTGAATTGAGCTTTTCAAGATCCTTAAGTCCAAATTAAGTTTAAGCTACATGGCACATCCAAAATCTAATGGCCAAATGGAATGGTTCAATAACATATTGGAGGAATACCTTGGACACTTCATAGTAACCAATCAAAAAGATTGGGTAAAACTCTTTGATGTTTCTTAATTATGCTTCATCATTAAGGGCACCCACAGCAGCCCCTTTTGGGGCTGGCCGTGGGTGCGACAGCCACTCCACATCAACCATGTGGCTGATGTGGCATGGCCGTCATAGGGAGTGGCTATGCATGGCCAATCCCCACATCCTGGCCATTTTTCTTGCCACATAGGCATCAAAACAACGCAAATCGGTGTCATTTTGGTCCGTGTGTCAGCGGTCAGCGCTGACACATGGCTGACACGCTGACATTGTGTCAGACGTGACGCGTGCCCAATGGGCGCGTGCCACGTCGATTGACCATTGCAAACAACCATTGGTTTGCAACAGTCAAAATTCTTTTTTTAAAAAAAAAAAAATTTGCCACCGAATAGGAAATATTTTTCTCTATAAATTGACGTGCACTTTGCCTATTTTTGGCACAAAATATGATATTTTTATTTTCCAAACTATCTCAAAATTTCTCTCTAAAAAATAAACTCCTTAAAAAATGCTTGATAAATAAAAATTAGATAATATTTTAATAATTATTAATTTAAATAAATAGTGAAATTTTTTATTAATTTCCATTAACTGTTTTAAGTATTTCATATTTAATTTAGAGTATTTATTTTCATGTTTTAAGTGTATTATTAAATTTTAATTTTAATGTAATATAAAATTAGTTTCCATTAATTTTTTTTATTATTTAATGTATAATAATTAAAATAATAAGTTGTATTATTAATATAAAAAATTTGATAATGGCTATGTGAATAGTGAAAGCCACACCAATATTTCAAGTCCTGGCCTTCACTATTCACACAATCATTATCAAAAAATTACCCACGTTATTAAAAATTTTATGTTTAATTTACCGTATTTATCTGAATGTTTCAAGTATATTATTAAATTTTAATTTTAATGTAATGTAAATTTATTTTTCATTAATTGTTTTAAGTATTTCATATTTAATTTAGAGTATTTATTTTCATATTTTAAATGTATTATTAAATTTTAATTTTAATGTAATGAAAATTATTTTCCATTAATTATTTTTAAGTATTAAATGTGTGATAATTAAAATTATAAATTGTATTATTAATATAAAAAAATTTGATAATGGCTGTGTAAATAGTAAAGGCTAGGCCAATTAGTGTAGGTAATTTTTTTATGATGACTGTGTGAATAGTAAAGACCAGGCCATGAGCTGATGTGGCACTGATGTGGCGTAGCCATGGCCAGGGCCTATTGTGCATGCCCTAAGAAGAGTTCTTCCACCAACAAGAGCCCTTTTGAAATAGTTACTAGACAACAACTCCTATTGCACACAGTTAATATTACTGGGAAATTGAAGTCTCTAAGAGAATAAACTTCTTTCAAGAGTGAGAAAAAATGTAGATATCACCCATAACTATCTCAAAAAAGTTGTCTAGCACATGAAGAAGTATGCAAAGTAAGATTGCACTTTGGTCAATTCAATATGGGGGAGAAATTGATAGTAAAAGTGCCTAACTAACAACAAAATCGAAGCTTTAGAAATAAAGATCCTCATTTAGTACAAATGAGATTGGCCCTATTTCGATCCTAAAAAGCATTGGTAAGGTGGCTTACAAAGTTGACACCTTATTTTTGTAGAAGATGTGTCCTGCGTTCCATATGAGCCTCTTGAAGTGATTTCATGAAGACATCAATCAACAAAAAGGAGGACAGTCGCATTGCAAGGGTCTAAACATCCAAGCTGCAAGGACTGAGTAACTGAAAGTTTGAGTGAATCAATCTCTTTGTTCTTTGAAAGAACAACGGGCTTATCAAACTTGACCAGTTTGTAATGCCTTTGAGTCTTATCAATCTCGTAGAATCCTAGATTGTGGCGACACTTCATTTATCGGTCTAAATTCCACTAGTTCTAATAGTTTTGCAAGTTAAGTCTTGGGTTCTATTTGATTGTTATGTATTGCTAACTCTTTATAGACATGAGGTGCACATCACTTAGGTTCTTAGAAAGTAGCTAGTTTTAAATTATGTATCCTTTTCAACAACTTTAACCTAGAAAACGCATTTTTCTTTACAACACCTATTATATTCCAAAAGAGGGATTTAAAGATTTAGAAAAAATCACTGAAAAGTCTGACGCTAAGGCCAAACCTTGATTTGACACTAACTTGCCTCTCATGGATGGGGATGTATATTTATTTTTCTCGGTGATAAATGAGCTTTTGCAACCACCGTTGCTCAATCCTCCTGACAACCCAAATCCACAAAAACTTCTTCCTTCTCCCCATTTGGATAGATCAACTATCCCTTCCTCTACCAGGTTTTGAATTTCCTTAGTCATATCTTGAATAGCTGGCATCTCTTGTTGAACTAACACTAGTTGATTCTCAGGCTCCAAAAATTTGGCTACCTTTTATGGGCTCGATATTAGTATCAAATTTGATAGCTTTACCATCCTTCATAGATAGATGAATTTCCAATTGATTAATCACCATTAATTGAACAAATTCTCTTATATATTAACTAAATTAGTAACAAACATTTCATCCACCTTTGTTAATTTTCCATCTTGCAAAGTCATCACCTTGCACCCTATAATCTTGGTCAACCTACTAAAAGATGCTTTGACAACGATTTTATCTTCGCTCCATGCACATTTGGGTTGGAAATAATAGTTTGCCCCTTGGCCAAAGCAATAGGAGTAGCCCCCTTCACACCTTCAACCTCATCATCTTGCTTGGCTTTAAAATAATAAACTACAAAGTTTGATCATTCTTCTTCCTAGCCCAACTCTTACCATCTTCCCCTTTATGAATACGCTTCTTTCCTTACTCATTTTCCTTCAAAACTCTATGCCCAATGTTCTTCACATGGCAAACCTCTTCACTATGTCCTAGATGAATATCAATACTCTAGTAAATTCTATCTCAACAACTTGCCAAAGGACTAGCTGATTCTTCGATACCTATCTAAATTCTTGATGGCAAGGGTTTCAACAAATCAATCTCAATCTGCACACCCAGCACATTAGGTTGTTTATAATCCATAGCGGCAAAATCAAACCTTAAATACTAACAATGCATTGATCCAATAAAGAAATGATCCTCTTTATTTAACAAATATGCTAGCAATCTAGGAAACATAGTCTCGGCTAGAATAAGAGAAGATTCGCAATCTATATGAAAAGATAGAGAACACTTTAGAATTTTCAATGCTTTCCCATCAACATATCAAATCATTCGCAAATAAATATAATGGTAATCATTGTTAGCTTTCAAGTTAATAAGAACATGGTAGTTGTCCATTATCCTCCATAAAACTTATCCTTCAAGCAAAGAGAGAAAAGAAAAATTAAAATTAGCTCTATGATAGTCTTCTTTTTGAAACTTTCCCATCACAGACCACCTATATGGTATACAATAGGATTGCACTATTTGTACTAGGAAATTTGCCACTAATTCACTCTGGTGAAGCCCTCATTAAAGAGGAAGATGTGCCAGAGTATAGCAGCTGAGGATGAAGAACCAGATTACAAAGTCAAATAGTTCTCATCGACCATGAAGATGTTAAAAGAATTTTAGAAAAAATTTCCCTCAGTTGTTGAATGAAACCTGTAATAGGTATCCCTCCATTGCTTATTTGAAGCGAATCCATGTCTAAATTGATCCAATAGATGTTGCATAGAGCAGATAAACTCAATCAAGATAGGAACACCCAAATTTAAAAACTTCGGCCTAAAAGAAACCCACAAACCTAACCGTAAGACTTCCACTACGGTTCCACCCATAAACTTTACAAACCCAGCAATTAGTCTGTAGAGCATGACAAACTAGCATCACTCTGTTGAACGGATCTCCAATAACCAAAAGGCCTAACGTAAAATAGCTGTGTCAAACACATAATTAAACCTAAATTTGCTCTCTTATTAATGGAAGAAGAAACATAAATTTGTTGAACATATGATGTAAACCACAACATCAATAATGATGAAGCAAACAAAGGTGAAAAAAAAATCTATGAAGATCTCAAAAAACTTATTCAAGCCAAAATTATGATTGTCACCTAAATTGAGCCCATGTGCACTTGAGAAACTACTCGTCTAGGCTAAACAAATGTAAATATATAAATAATAAAAGAATTCTAATGTTTGGTACTTCGATAAAACTTTCTCGTGAGACAATATCTTACTTACCCAATGATATAACTAAATGACCCGTTTAATTGTGGAATAGGTGTAAAATAACCTCATCAGTTTATCATAAAAGTCAACCATCCTCAAAATGTTGATAAACGGTGATGCAATCTTAAGGCATAATTAGACATTAGGTCGAATGTTTTGAGAGTTAAAAATGATGTTGCAAATTTATTTTTCTTTTTTCCTTTGCGTGCACACTGCCTCTCCATTTTTCATATGTACACAAACAAAATAGGTCACCTTTCAAGTCTTTGAGGCTTCTTAAGGTTAAATACAAAATGGAAAACACATGTAATGCTAGGTCTAATTACTCCTTGCCTTTTATAAACTCTTTCATCCAATTAATAACTATACTCCAAGAGTAAATATTGGAAATCTCTAAGCTAGCTTACTTATGGTATCCTTTTGCATTGAGTCACACTTTTCAAAATCCTTTAACATTAAATCTATACGTAGCACAAGGAGTCCAAAACATTCTTTTTCCTTTTTGTTTTTTTTTTTTGGATTAGTCATTTTCTAGCTACCTTATAATGCTAACAATTCAAATATTCTTTCTATACTTCTAAAAATATTAGTTGTATCTATAGAACATAAGAACACAGTTCCAGCATACCTATTTACAAAAAAGTTATTTATTTTTTTTGTTCTTGGTCAATCCATCCATATTACATAATAGTGCAATGTTTCTTTATTTTTTCCATTATTTTGTGTATCTTTGAACCAATCCCTTTTATGAAACAAGGGATGATTTGTAGCATTATTCGTTCTTCCTTACTTTTTTCCTTACGATCTTCCTTTTCTTGACAATGCATGCATCCATAGTACTTCTACATATTTGCTGATCTTCATCTTCTTCTACTAAAACAAATGAAGTATTATAGTTTCTTTTAACTCTTTTCTTTGATTTCTCAGTGTTACTGCTTACGAACTCAAGCATTTCTCTTTTAACATCATTTGGGCCATGAAGATATGTTTTAGCATTGTAATTTGTACAAGATAAATGGTTCTTGAGCTTATTAATGCTTCCCCACCAAATAAAATTATGTAACTTTAGTTTCAAAGTCAGTTTCAACATTATATTTCCACATAGGATCTATGCGAGCGCCAGCTTCATAAATGCAAAGAAAGACATCATCATATTGAAATTTAAAATTTTTGAATCCAAAAAAAAAGAAAAAAGAAAGGAATGACTGGAATTAAAGACATTATTATAATACTATGGATAGCATTCTAACAAAATTATACAAGCTAGGATTCTTTTCTCATTAGTAATTAATTAACAAAAGAGGGAAAATTTGGAAAACACGTTATTGCCCTAAATTTTTAATCAAAGAGCATATCACTACACGATGGCAATAATTATGGCATATGTTTTCTACTATTGCAAATATTTCAAGTATCAACTGAGATAGTGACAAAAAAAATATATTTATTTGTAGAGTTTAAAATCTACTTCTACAATAATTTAACCCGAATGAAAATAAAGTGAGTAGAAGTTTAGACCTTTTCATTATATGAGAGAGAAAAAATTGGCATAGTTCCACAGGTTGCACCAAATGCTTTCGCACGGGCATAGTAGTAGCAATATTGTATTCTAAAATATCATAAATAGCATAACGTCTCAAAATTCTATCACCATACGATCCATATTCCATCATCAAAATATAAATAACAAATAAAAAATACAAACAGAATTATTTTATGTAACAACTCGAGAAATTAGGGAAAATATGATATTAAAATTCAAAACAATCCGAATCATTCATAATTTTTCTTTAAGAAATCAAACTAGTGATATAGATATCGATTAGCAATTACATGTTTTATCATCAATCGTTGTGGACTAATACAAAAAAGGACAGACTTCAAAGTTAAAATGTAACAACTCTGTTTCAATGTTGACCAAAAATGGTGGCGATCCCAAACTAGTGATATAGATATCGATTAGCACTTAGATGTTTGTCATAAGTGATTATAGACTAATGCAAAAAAGGATAGACTTCAAAGTTCAAATGCAACAACTCTATTTCAATGTTGAACAAAAATGATGGCCATCTCAAATAGTGTTTATCCTATTTGGTATTTTCCTTCATAAACGAACCATTCATTCTTCATTAATTGTTTGTTATGGGATAAACAAATGTATGGGCCAAAATAAATAGACTACTTGATAGATATAAAGATTAAAGAGTGTGTAGCTCAAAGACAAGCCAAATGAAATTAGGCAAACCATCTTTTTATAGCCTGAGAATATAATTTTCTAGGATTGATTTAGTCTCGTAGAATTATACGATCCTATTAATTTTGACTAATCATATCGATCTTGTGGTGATTCTATGCTAAGGAACAATTCTAACTTATCTAAGACCGATTTTGTTTATCAAGATCATAAATCGTATGATCCTATAATTAGATCGTGATTCTAGCAACCATGGTTAAGAGGTCCATCTATAATTGCCCAACTAAAAGAGCCTATAAGTCTATGCCTACCCAAATTGATTATTGTTTTTGAAACAAAAGAAGAATGTGGCTATGTAGAACTGTTTCTAGAGATATATATGGTGCTTTTCAACATTTACATCCATTTATTCATGAAGAACGATCATGCGTTATCCTTTTCCAATAAGAAATGTCAAGAATTGAGCCCAAATTCTAGGAAAAGAACTCAATCTTCTACACAAACTTATTCCAGGAGTAATTTGCAAGCTTGGCAACAGAAAATTGGAGAGTGACTAATTCCATTACTTATTCTAGGAGTAATTTTCTACCCCTTGAAGTCTCATTTGATCATTTCCACATCATTTTCAACTCATCTATGTATAAAGTCACACAAAAATATAGGAAATATGGAAAAAAAAATCTAAGCTATCAAAATATAAAAAAGCAGAGTGAAACAAAGTTAAATTTGAAGGAAGAAAGACATAAGTTTGGATTCATCACCATTCATCCTCCATGCTTTCTTTTTTGACCTCATCAACTAGTTCCATTTGGTATTATTTAGGAAAAAAGTCTTAACCAACCTCTCTAACTTTCTTCTACACAAAGTAGTAACAAATTTATACACTTATCATTGTCGCACATGAGTGAATCATAAGAAGTGTTTGGATTCTCTTGGTCTTCCTCCATTTCTTTTTCATTCAATTCCGCAAGTTCATCCACTTGAAATCGTTGAGTAAATAAGGTAAGAAGCAAAGAACTTGAATCACCCTCCATAGGCTCTTTTTGGTAACAAAAAAAAAGAAGAAAAGGATCCTCGAGTTCTAGTTTTTCTTTACACTTCTCTTTACTATCAAACTTATGCAAGCTTAAGACAACTAGAGCACCTTGGGTAAGGGATTTCTTCAACACCCCCAATCTAGCCTTAGGCTCCTTGATAATCTCTAGATCTTCAAGCCTTTGGCATCTCAACTCTTATTCTCTCTCCCTTAACAATGTCTCATTTAACACCAGATTATTTACATCTTCAAATAGTGCTTGTGAGACAACTCGAATGGACACATTGGTTGATTAAATTCTATTTGATACCTAGCCAAAGATGATGTAGAAGAATCACTCCAATTGGAATAATACTGGTTACATGGTGAGCAGAATTCTCCCTTATAAGATCTCCACAAATTAGCCATCAAAATCATTATCATTTTGCACATTGCAAAATATGGATCATGGCCACAAAACTCACAAACTACTAGAAGGGAATTTGAGATGAACAAGGGTTATATAAGCATTTAAGCAAATGTACACCTTATTTGGGATAATAATCTTAGAAGTAAGGGTTATATTAATAGCTCCAAAAAATATCTTAAATATCTTAAGAGGCTTCTCTTTTTGCTAGAAACAATTCTCTCTTATAACCAACCACCCTAAAATTAGAACACTTGGCAAGAAATTAAAGTAAATAGGCCCAATGTGGGTCATTCCTTTTATAAGCTACCTAAATAGACAAGTTAAAAATACTTAGGCTCATCATGGTACCGTTTCATTTTCCTAAGCATCCATTCATCCATAAATCAAGAAATATAATAGGAAGCCAAATGAGTGCCAAAGTACTTAAATATAAACAAAAAAAAATGCAACACTAAATGCACTTCAACTTGAGCAATTAATAAATGCTCAAAGCAAGTGTACATCCAACAGTGCCAAAAACTTATTGTGATGGATTGGGATATAAAAATATAGCACAAACGCCAGAAATAATCAAGTAATAATTAACTTAATTCCATAGAATATGAACGCAAATATGCACTTGTTGATTGCACTAGTGAAAGATGGTCGATCCTATGAAAACATCATTCCTCTGAGTAAATAATGCTTAATTGAAGAAAATATATAAAATTAAATACTTCAAACTAACTATTAAGATAAAATAGGCTAAAATTAATCCAGAAAAAAGCTAAAGAAATAAAATGAACTAATGTACTCTAAAAACTAGATCAAAGGAAAGTAAAGCAAGAGTTATGAACAATTCCTAAGAAATTGCTAGAGTAGTGTCAATCTTTCAATAATTGGGTCAATTTAGCTATGGATTGATCCAAATGGTGAGGCAATTGTCTATTTTATATGCTAGCTTCTATTCCTAATTGCTAGAATAAAATGGACATGGCAAATATTCCTATTCTACTAATCGTTAAAATGAATAATAATTGATCCCTCTCTTTGGTTAATGTACAATTTTTTATTTGTTATTAGATACAACTCATTTAATGCACCACTAAATATGTAATTTTACTTTTTTATCCTTACTTTTTAATTTTGAGCACACATAATTATTATTAGTAAGGATATTTTAAGAATTTGGTTTAAAAGTGAACTCTTTTTTTGGGACAAGAAAAAATTTTGTTTTTTTGGGATGGTGAGAGTAATTAAGAGCCTATCAATTCTCTTTGCCTATTTATAGGTGAGAGAAAACATGATTCTAATATCAAAATTCCAATCTTTTATGAAGATCAATGATCAAACACAAAATTTAAAACATAAAATGTATGATACCTAGATGCACGCTTCTCACAATAAAACCTGATATTAGACATTAATTCACATGATCTGTAACATAAATCAACACAATAAAAATAAAATATCAACGAGGAAATACCCAAAATCGTCCTCCATTTTCAAATCAAAATCTTTTTTCATTTCACTTTTTAAAGGGAACAAAATAAATAAAAAAATTACATAAAATAAAAACTTTGCACTATTTTGTGAAATAAAGAACTTTTAGTTTCAAATTTTCATATAAACGGGAATTTTTAGTCCTTTTTTTTTTCAAATTTTTTTGGATTGAAATTCGGACTATTTTTTTTTTTTTTTTAAAAAAGGAAAAAAAAAATGAAAAGATTATTGATGTCTCAATATCAACAACCTATCATCAAATTTTAGGAATTATAGAAATTTACCCACACATGACTAATGAAAGGAGCACCAAATTAAAGAAATTTAGCAAAAAATTAAAGTTTAAGTTGTAATAGACTTCCCTTAATAAGAAAAAAAAAGTCAAAACTACAAATTAAACTTCAAGTCAAAAGCCAAGATCTTCAAAAATTGAGGTTTTTTCGTCAAAAACTGTGAAAAACTTCTACTTTGCTTTGAGATCTAATTTTGTTTCTAGATGTAAAAAGTATGAAAATAATCCCTGAAATGAGTATCTATAGGAGTTTAGACCTAAACACTTCATAACAAGTGGCCTAAGACTAAAAACAAGAGTTAAGAGGGGTAATAGGGCAAAAAGCAAATCATTTAGACTACCAAAATTATGCAGGGACATGCTAGGCATGTGACTGTTGTCAAACATAAGACATCTTCACCTCACTACAAGAAAAATGATCATCAGTAGCAAACAAACTTGTCACTAATTCTCCAAGAGTTGTCACTAAACGTTTTAGTGACAAAAAGTCTATCATTGCTGCTTTGTCGTTAAATGCATGTCACTAAAGTTTTAGTGACAATAGCTGAAATATTGTTATTAAATATTTGAATAATTAGTGACAAATTGTCACTAATGCATACCCATGTTTTATGAGAAGTTTATTTGTCACTACCTTCAGGTTTTAACGACAATTTCTGTGTCCCCAATGCACATTTTAGTGAAGACTTTTTTGTTACTAACAAGAAAGTTGGTAGTGACAATATCTTTTATTATTGCTTATTAATTGTACAATAATAAGTTGTGGTCACTAATTATCAATTTACACATTTAACATTAGAATGGAATTCATATGCTATTTTTTGCAATGCTTAAAAATAGGCAAAATTATTAAATGATTCATTATCTACTCTAATAACAAATTGGTATCGATCACATTAACTAAGAAGTGATAATTGAAGTTTGAGCTATTTTAAGTCTTAGAAAATTTTCTTTATTGTTAATAGAAAAGTATTACAATAAATTGTGCTAATAAACTAAAGGCCTAAGTCATTTACAAGTAGAAGTAAATGACATGGTATCTACTACACTTATTCTTAATTGGAAATCATCTTAGCAATATGTAAAAATGGGCCAAAGAATGTTTAATATATAACTAATATATGGATTTATACAATAACAATAAATGCTCTAATATCCTTCCAAATTATCTAAATAGTCCTTAATGAAAATAATGTATTATCCAAAGCCCCAACACCCTCCATGTCGATTTTATGCTTAAGGCTGAAGGATCCAACTAAAACTACTATGATTATATACATTCAATAAACTTATTGAAGCATGACAATTCACACAATCAAGAACAAAAAATTCATTGTCAAATTCTTAAAGCAAGATAATCCATAACATCAACCACATAATGAGATAAATGTATGGAGTAAGAATAGGTTTGATGAGCAACATAGGCTAACTACAATGTACAAAACAAGATGCTTATCCAACTTGGATTATAGTTTGCTACAACCACCAAGTGAACAAAGTTTGAGAATCAAAAGGCAACACAAAATCATAAGTCAATGGTGGGAGAATAAAATTACAACAGAATTTGGAAGACATCATTTGAGACAATAGCGTAATTTGGAAGCCAACATATTATATGTGGAATAAAATAAAAAATTTACTTAAAAAGCATCATTAGGTTGGAAAAATCCATTTAATATAGCAAATTTAGTTAAATTGACATCCAAAGGATTGTTGAATACTCAATAGTGTCAAGTGGCTAGAAAAATTCTAATTCTGTTCTTCTACGTTGGACATCGTATTTAATTTGTCCACAATGATGCCAAGATCTTGAAATTTTTATAAATCAAAGTGCCACAAAAATAATTTTATCAAGATGAGGAGGAATCCTCATAAAGTGAAATGGACCAAAACTTATAGAAGGTTGCATGGAAAGAACATGACGCATGATTTAACATTTGAAATTCAGAGAAAACAAAATCAATCAAAGATATATAATAGAAGTGTCATAAATAACACACTTAAAGTCACGATGAAGATTGATAAAGGGTGAGTTAATAGGGAGGCCATAGACCATGCATGAAGAATGAAGTGGGGGGAAAAAAAAAAGGTAAGGAGGAGAAAATAGAAGTTGTAAAGGAAGTGAAACAAAGCATCCACATGAATAAAACTAAGCTATTCTCCAACAATATCAGCCATCTCTTACGGTGCCAAAAATCAAAGTCAAGATTTCTTAATAGGAATCATAAGCAAAGTGAAAGATTCAACTTAAAGTGTTTTTTTTATTAGTAAGCCATTGTGTAACTTAATGAAACATACATATCAGTTGCAACATTTGACACGTGGAATCATATTAAGAATTAGAGGATTATAGTGATTCCCAAAGAAAATAATGAATTGTAAGAGTTTCTAAAGCATATTGGCAAGCCAAAAAAGCATAATATAAAATGCTAGAAAATTCGCCTCACAGCAAGGGAAGCCTTCAAATTAAAAGTTGTCTAGATTTTATAACATTTCCCTTATGGAAATCACAACGGGAAATTACAATTTCTTTTCTAGTGTCACCAAAAGAGTCATGATGATTTCATTACTTTGAGCTAGTGATTTTTGTGCAAACTCCATTTTTTGGGTTAGTTTTTGTATTTGTTCCTGTTGCGCTAACATATTTTCTCCTTAAGCTAATATTTGAGACTTGAGTTCTGTAGCTTGTACTTTAGCTTGATCTACCCACCTTTTGGCTTCTTCCATTTTTGTTTGATATTTAGAAAACAAATATTAGTTTCTAGACCACTAGCATGACTACAAACTTCTCCTGGTAGATTTCCATCAACTTGAATGGCAATATCCTCCTCAGTTCTATTTGATCCATCTTCCTCAGGTTCAAGTTGAAACTCTTACATTTTGGCCTGCAAATTTAGAATACAAAGTCAACAAAAAAAATAAAGTTGTCTTAGAATTGAATTAATAATTAAACTTAATGTTTCTATTCAAAATCTCATTATCTTGGTTGCTGAGTTCTTTGAGATCATATCATTTTTCTTTGTACTAATATGCATGCCACCATTTAGCACTGTGGATCCAACTTTTTTGCTTTCTTTAACCTCTTGTTAGAACTAAATTAATAATTAAACCTAATGTTTCTCTTCAAAATCTCACTAGCTTGGTTGTTGAGTGCTTTAAAATCATATCATTCTTCATCTTGCTGAAGTGCATGTCACCATACAACTCTATAGGTCCAACTTTTCTACTTTCTTCAACATTCTGTTGAAATAATTTTTAAGAATTTTGTAATAAAATAAGAGAAGCATGCAATACAAAATCAAATAAGTGAAATGCTAACTTTGTGACCTTATCATTTTATGATTTTGTCCCTCCTGAATGATAAGTCTTTTGTGTAGCCCTACTTTTTTTTGCACCTGGCACTCAACTTCTACATTTAAAACATTTTACCAAACACATGAAGTTCAAATAACCATGTAAAATGATGATTACAACTAATTTGCTATTAACTAGTAAAGCTAAAGTAAACCTTGAATTCACCAAATGCAAAATACTCGCACAAAAACACCCAATCTTCTTGATCTTTGATTGCTATTGGAAGATTTCTAATTGCCTTATCTTTAGAATTGAATAATTAGAAATGCTTGTTTAGGTTGTGCCTCCTATTTCTGTCTTGTCTCATCACTTGTTTTAGCAACTTTGATTTAACAAAATTATTGTTATCATACATAAAACCTTTCTAGAAAATGAAACAAATAATTTAAAATATAAGAGAAATAATTTTCTATAAAACTAACCTCAACCATAATAGTTTGAAATAAAAGAATAAGGTGAAATAACAAAGTGTTTTTGCAAATCATACTTTCATCAATCATTTTTCAGCATAATTTTCTTGTCATATTTTGGTAGATCTACCCATGGTTTGGCCTTCCACTTCTTTTGACATCAAATTACACAACTTTTTTCACTTATGTATGGTTGAGCCCATCTCTAGCCAATCTTCAAGTTTCTATTGACACAAGAACTTGAACTTGCCCTTTTGCCTATTTCTTTTCAAATGAGCAATAGTGCAAGTTTCTCCTCTTTTTCTTTATAGAGTAGAGTGACCTAAGTCACGAAACAAAAATAGTTACATGAAATTAGTAAGTTATATTCAGAAAACTAAAGACATTAATTGAACCATTTCTACCAATTTCAATGTTGTCATTCATATCCATGAACTCATGGCTTCCAAATCCATTAGACTAGGAAGATGCTAAGTATGGAGTAATAGGATTATCACCGCTATTCTTTTGAATTGAGGAACATAACAAGAATTTAGTTCGTTTGTCCTTAAAGTATCCTAATAAAGCTTCATTCTGTGGTTTGTACACAAACAAAAATATACTAACAGTCCATATCAGTAAATAATAGAACCATAGAAGGGTGATAATACAATATTCGATACATAGAAATGCTAAGCTGTGAAGAAATTCATATTTGGGAATCAAAATATATAAATGAATGGGGATGAAAAAGGTAAAGCACCTTCTAGCACAAACCATTTATCATCTTACAGTTTTACATTGCAAAGGAACTAAAGTAACTACCATGTAGAGCCCATGTTTTATGATTCTTATTCTTCATTATTCTCACAAAACCAAAAAAATTATTCATGTAATTGTAAATTGTATCCAATGTCTCTAAATAGATATATGAATAAATATAATTTACATTTTGAAATAACAAATGCTTTGTAGAAGTAATTTGATCAAAACGTATTACATCTAAAGAATACAACACCATCCACTCAGAGTATCAACTATATCAAATACATTTCCTATTATATATAATTTGATATGATTTCATTATTGAATTATACATCCAATAATCTCAACGCCATTAGTGGAAGTAGTCAAAGTTGAAGGCTTTGAGAACAATGTCAACTTCACATTTATAGAGGAAGGCACTATATTTCCTCTCAAAATAGCATTCTAAGAACACAAATGAATAAAAATTTAGTACATCTACATTGTCAAATATGTGCAAAAGTTATAAGCACACAACCCTACCTCTCATAAGAACCACAATGAACTCCAACAATAACATTTGAAGTGCCAAGATTTGATTAATTTGAATTAGATATTGATTTCTCCAATGTAGGAAATGAAGCCTTATTACACTTGAAAATAGAATTAGGTAGAAAATGCATAAAAAAAAATAGTAAAGTAACCTCTAATAACCAACTCAATATTAATAACAATTATTCATATCATTTCCTAACACTAGTGGCAACCTAATGACTTTATTTGAAGGATTAGGATAAAGATGTTTTGACAATGTGGTCAACTTTCTAGATGCAATGAAGGAAGCAATATTGCCATTTAATATAGCATTCTAGGCAGCAAATCAATAAATAATAAGCCATTAAATATTTCAAAAATACGCCAAATGGTATATGTTTATTTCATACCTATGTAATACAAGATCCTCCAACTTGCTCCTCATCAGTTGACAATATTTTTTCTTCTAGTTGATCAATATTACTAGATTGATGCTCAATATCGTTCATTATCATCAACAAAACTTAGATCTTCATCAATTTCTTTTTGTTCCATTGCATCATCTTGAATGATGTTTTCTACAAGACTTTCTTTTACAACCATATCTCCCCTATTCAAAGGTGGGATTTCATCATTTTCCACCAGAAAAGTTGGGCAATTAGAAGATTGATCTTGATATGGTCATTCTCACAAGTATCAAACTCCTTTTCATGCACATTATAAGTTCCATGGGGCATAACATGCTTTATTACATGCCAATTTCCTTCTAATATTTAGTCTTCCAATAGAAAATTTGTTAAGCTTGTGAAGCTAAAATATATAGCTGATCAACGTACCATGTTTCACGAAAGATTTATGCTAGTTAAATTTCACTCCTTATCTATAACAATTCCTAAACTATTTCACACATTCCATTAATCACATTTAAACAATAAAACTTGTTCTTTTCCAAATAGATTGTTCACCTCTACAATATCAATAAACACACCATAAAAAATCATCACTTCATTGTTTTGCCACCCTTGACCATGGCACCATTATTTTGAGAATTTCTTTCCATGTCACGAGATATTGTATGAAATCTAAAACTATTCACATTACATGAGTTGTATCTTTGGACTCAAATGTCTGGTCCTTTAGATAATCATAGAATTCAATTAGTGCATTCCTTATTACCATGCAAAACATTCACTTACAAGCAAGTAAAAACATTAAAGTAATGTACCCATTGACGTGCTATTTTCTGCAAGTGCATAAAGTCGTGTCAAGTAGTAAATTAAGATATTGTCCCACAAAGAATTTTTAAAATTGACTATTGAAATACTCACTATGATTGTTTGTTTAGATACTGAAATCAGGTTTTGAACTGAAATTACTAATCAAAGTAAAAACTGAATTCAATCAAATGTAAAAACTATGATTCTTATTCTTAATTTTGACTATTTATTAAGATTGATCACCAACAAGGTCTATATTAACTCTAATCTATCTTAAAGGGATCTTAAGGACCATAGATCTTCCTCTCAGATAGTACCTATGATTAATTGATAATTAATTAACACTAAATTTGACGGCTCTCACCAACCTAATGTCTTTTAACTCCAATTTGAATGCACAACCTTTTAATCAATATTAACCACTTAACTATCTCTCAACTAATTAAGCTATTAATAAGTTATTGCCTAATTCTACAGAACCTATCTCTCAATCAAGTTTTATAGTGTCGATTCAATCTTAGGGTGATCAAACCTAAAATGACATTAAGCACAACAATAACCAATGAATCAGAGCTAACAATCTACATTAATCACAATAAGCACATGGTGAAATTGGAATAAGAACCCTAAAAAGGATTTAGCCACTCATATTAAAAATAAAAGACAAAGATAAAGACATGAAGAAAACAAATCCAAACATCATAAATAATAAGAAAAGTTAACAAGGAAACTCCCTTCACACAGTGTAAAGAACACTTGTTCTTCACACTTTTTTCAAAAATGAAATTCTATTCTAATATGAGCAAAATGTAAACTAAAAATGTTCTTAAGAATAACAATAATAATTGAAATCCTAACAGCCCCCTATTGCATTGGAAACAACTTCAACTATTCCCCAAGCAAATCTTCAACGGTTCTCCAAGGAGCCACCGTATTCATCTGTTCTGTCCTCCTCTCCTCTTTTCGGCTCTCCTCCCTTTGTTTTTGTATATTCCCTTCAGCCAAAGTCCAAAAGTGGCTGGACTTTTGTCTTGTTCACAATTCTACTCCAAGTCAACCTCTTTCTTGCCTTTTTCTTTTCTTTTGTCTTTGTCTTCTTTTGTTGCCTCCAGAATTTCACCTTTACCTTGATTTCTTCTTCTCTCTTTTTGTTTTGTCTTTCTTTTTTTGTTTTGTCCCATATGAAGTCTCCCTTTTTGATACAAATTATCCAAGTCAACACCTAAATCAAAGATTTGGTATTTTCTGAAATTTTGTCTCTCTTTTGTTATTCAATATAGTTTTTCTTCTTTTCTTTTATCAATTTCGCCTCTGAATTAACATTTTCCATTTCTATAACAAAAACATAACAAACATCAAATATTGTTCCTTAAAATCACAATAATAATGAAAAAATATTAACAATAAAAAGGACATTTAACCCCTATCACCCATAAATGTTGAAAATTATTTTTTTAAACTTACACATCCTCGAACCATTTAGGGAATTCTACCTCATGTCTTTGATCAATATTTATTCCACTCTTTTGTACAAAGGTCACCTTACGTTCCCCAAAATGAAAATTTAATTAGTTGTATAAAAATGTAAAAGTTCATTTACATTACAAAATAAAAAACTTACTTTATATAGTTGTCAATCTCTTTGCAATTTTTCAAAATGAATATTTTCATTTTGGCTAACTTCAAATCATCTTAGTCAAAAGTTGGTTCTTTGAAATGACCAACTTCAAACAACACAAATAATTGGCATGTAGTTTCAACTCAATCAATATTTTGTTCAGGCCTATTGAACATTGTTTCAGAATTGCGTAAGTAAATGGATATGAATGTTAAACATTCATCATCAATATAATGTTCAACAATGCACCCTTTTGGTCTAGCCTTAGATGAATATATCCTTTATGTTACTCCATTTTCATATGAATCAAAAGTCGAAGTACATTACTATAACAAACTAAAAAGCTTATAGAAAAAAAAAATAAACAGTATGAATGATTTGCTACTAGTACATTTCAAATGAAAACATCCATCTATATGCAACTTGGAATCCTACCCCAACAAGGATTTAGAATCCTAATTCGGCTAGAATTTTGGAATATTTTCTCTACTTGAAAACCTCTCCTTGTCCAAATAATCTTTGCTTTTGTTGAATTTGTCCTTTTTTTTTAGTTGTTCTTTCTTTGGGTCTCAAGTGTTAGACATTAATAACCTTGGTGTGCTTTTGAAAGTTCAATTAAGAATTTTAAATTGTGAATTGAGAGGAAAAAGGCTTGATTGATTTCATCAAAAGCATAAAATCCAAATAAAAAAGTGAAACATTTAGGTTGTCTTTGTGCTACTCTTGCAACTTATCAAGTTAATGTTTGTTCCCTTAACACATGGCGTTGTTTCAATCCATATTGATATCGAGACCCTAATCCTAATTGTAATGTTTGTTTTATTTTATCCTACTCTAAAACAACTAGCTATGGCTGAAATTTTAGGAGTCTTTCTAGAAGATTTCCAAATTTTATTGAAACCAAACTTTTCATTTAGTTAATATTTAGGATTAAGATCAAAGGTTGGGTTCTTATAAAGCATCTAGTCCAACAAATTGTAGTATATATTTAGCTACAAATTAGGAGTTTATTTTTGTAAAAGTTAAACCAACCTTTGCCTTATAAAAAGGACATTAGTGTTGGCCACCATATGCAAAACTTTGAAAATAAAATTTTTGTTTTGTGAGGTATTCACAATTATAAGTTCTTTTGAGTGCAATAGGTTGTCCTTATACTACTCTTGCAACTTATCAAGTTAAGATTTGTTCCTTTGTCATGTTGCTTCAATTGATATTGATATCAAGGTTTTAATTCACATTTTTGGGTTAGGGTCGAGGTTTTTTCCATCTTGGAACAAATAATTCAAATCTTTGGTGGGTTGCTCTTGGGCCCATCCATACAAGCTCTGGGTTTTTAGAACAAGTTCCCTAAGGGTTCATATCACAATTTGATTCATTACTAAACCACCCCCATGTTTCATGTTGCCACATTGCTCATTTTGGAGGAGAAACAGAGGAAATTTGAGAGTTTGTAATTTGGGGGAACTATAGACACCCAAGATTTTGGGTAAGAGGCATTGTTGTGAGTCTGAAGAGCCCTTTGACCCTAGTTTTATTGTTGCACCACATGCTTCTTATGATGATTAAAGCCTTGGTATTTTTTGGTATGATCTTAGATACTCTTTGTTAGACTTCTAAATTGGTGAGACTCCTCCAGATTTCTAGGCTTGTAGACTTCCAGAATGAGGATTGGCAATGCTTAAGGTCCTTGTGAACTTTCTTATAGTATTTTTTCCATGTAAATTAGATAAATTGTCAACAAGATCAAATTTCTTTCAGTAATACATAATTAAAAGAAACCCCATACGATTGTTGCTAGTGAGGATAAAGAATGAAGAGACTTAAAGAATGAGGAGACTACATGCAGAACTACTATATAAATCTTTGGAAGTAGGGCTATTTTGGTCAACCATGTTCTCAACTCAGTGCTTATTTTTTTTGTTGGTGATGTTTTGTGCACCAAAAAGAGGTAATTTGTGATATGGAGAGAATTTTTTCTAGATTTTTCTAGGGGACTGAGTCAGAATTTGGGCCAAAGTATCATTGGAGGTGCTAGGAGAATCTGTGTTCCAAAGAAGGAGGAGGCTTTGGCTTTTGATCTTTGAATAGTATAGTCAAGACCTTTGTTTGTAAGCTTTAGTAGTGTTTCTGGTAGTAAACATCACTTTGATCCATGTAATGAAAGGGAAATACATGGGAACAAGTCATCCAACCTTAGATACAGATGCAATAGCTAAATCACATGCGTGGAGACATGTTGCAGGTGTGGGAGTTGGTTGAATCTAATTCTATATGGGATATAAAATCTAGAAAAGTGTCATTTTTGTTGGATAATTGGTTTGGGGATGAGCTATTATGAAATGCAGTGAGAATACAAGGGAAATGGCAAGTGATGGATTTCATTAAAGACTATAGAGTGTCAATCGATTGAGCTCTATGCTGCTTGATGAAATCAAGGATTGGATTTTGAAGTTGCTAGTTGAATTGATACATGGCGAGAAGGACCAATTGATATAGAAGTTGACATCATTGATTGCTTTTATGATTAAATCAACTTACGAGTTAGTTTAGCATAGTGTAGTAGGTATGTCTTTTGATAAATAGGTGTGAAGGATAAGTGTTGGTGAGTCTATTGCATTCTTCATGGCATTAATGTTGAGAGGGTATATTTTATTGAAAGTAGTCATAGGTCGATTTGGAGCATTGGAACCTTCAATGTGCTTCTACCGTCAGGATCACCAGATGGAGAGAATTGGCCATTTTTCTCTTTGGGAGTTTTTGCTAGCAAGGTTTGGAGCTATTTTGAGCAACGGATAGGGCTTGCAAAGTGAAAACACCTAGTATATACCCATTGTATGAACTTTTGGTGTGTGAAGAGTGATAAGAAGATGCTGTGTTTTGCATACGAGGGCTTCCATAATTTAGTTTTTGTGTGATTTAGAATGCTAGGAATTTGGCTAGGTTTCAAAATAAGATGATGATTGTGGATTGGTTGGTAAAGGAAGTGGAATTTTTGTTCTTCGGAATGTTGGCACAATGGTACTCAAACATGGACTTTTGGGGCCAGACTTGGGTATAGTTTTTAGAATAAATAGAGGGCTTTGAGTATGGTGCAAAGTGGTTTAGGTGTGGTGGTGATATCCTAGGTTGACAAGATACAAACTAAACACAAATGGCAACTCTACATGAGGGGGAATGGATTCTTCAAGAGGCACAATTTTGTGAGAAAATATGGGTAGGATGATATTTGCTTATGTTGATTACTTCAATCCAAGCTCATGTATGAGGGTTAAATTTTGATCTTTACTTCTTGAGCTAATTCTCTATCATACACTAAACGTTCATGAAGTTGAGGTTGAGTGTAATTCATAGGTGCCAGTTGATATTCTCAATGGAAAAACATACATACTGTGGTAGCTATAGGCACATTTTCGTAAGATCTCTAGGTATAAGGGTTTGGTAGTGCAAGTTTCGCACTGTTATCAAGAGGCAAATTCAGTAGTAGATGATCTCTCAAAGTTGGCCTATGAGACAAAATAGTTCTACCTATTTCATTGCGTCGAGAAGGTCCTACAGCTTATTCGATCATTAATATCTTTGGATAGAGATCAAATGTGTAATTTTAGATTTATTTAAAGAATCATAGCTACTATGAGGGTCACAAGTGCAAGGTAAATGCCATTCACTTGCCCTTCAGATCTAGGAGAGGTCAAGCTTTAAGTTATGTGAACCCTCCCCTTCTTATGTACTTTGATTTTGTTATTTTAATAAAAGGGTAGTCAAGCTCACCAACCGCACAAAGGCTATTTGGAAAAAATATATGAATCGTTAGGTAAATTGACTGAATGAATATGTTATTTAACAGTTTGATTGCCACATATTTAGCTAAAGACAAATCAAACACTTAATCTAGCACCTCAATGGCTATATTATAGACCTAAAACAAGTGGTATTTACACACTGAACCTAGAGTTCAGTCAGTGCTAAAACCTTAGCAACTTTAGTTCTAAATTCAGCAACACAACAACTTTCATTGATGTAGATTGGATCTCTAGAGTGCTGATATCAATATCTATATCAATGGTCATAGTAGCTTTGTTCAAAAGATCATTACTCATTTACTAAGTTTTTGGATCACATTAGTTCTAGGCTCAACTTTTAACTAAGCTATGTGTAGTTGAAGTTTGTCAATGTCTTGGCCTCCAAAGCTCTTTTCACCTATTCTTTCTAGGTTGTTTGTGAGTTCAACCATCCTTTCCACTACAAATTCAGCTTTAGAAAATTTCACTTAGTAGTATCTAATTCATGTTTTATTATTTGAACATTTTCCTCCTCATCTTTTAGTGCATTAGTTGCTTGAATAAGATGATCCTCCCTATGTTTCATAAGTTCATTTAGCTAAACAATTTTTTCATTTACTACTGCCAAACTTTTCTAAGTGTTTAAGATTTCCAAATATTTTTTCTCCAATAAGCTCTGGAAAGGAGCATGCTCAAATATTAAATGTTAGTTTTCTTATATAGCTTCTACAAATTCAGAGTCCTTCATAAGAAGAAGATTTTCAATTCCTTTAAATCCAATGTTTCTATGTTCTCTGAAATTTAG
The DNA here is from genome assembly GCA_020080225.1 of Gynochthodes officinalis. Lineage (NCBI taxonomy): Eukaryota > Viridiplantae > Streptophyta > Magnoliopsida > Gentianales > Rubiaceae > Gynochthodes > Gynochthodes officinalis. The sequence goes on along the minus strand of CM034619.1, from coordinate 36,855,306 downwards.
TGTTTCCTCAGTTGTTTTTCTAAACGCTAGTCTTGAAAGATTTTTGAGATGAAACCAGCTTAGAATTCACTTTAGTAAGACCCTTACTTTCACAAATCCTCCCTAGGGTCATTTGCTTTACCCATTCACTTGTTAAATAGATAGAATTAGTTGTGGTGCTTTTGATGCTTATGCAATGAATTTTGATCGATCGTTGCATGAGAATGGAATGGATGATAACTACCAAGGTATGAATATTTAGTATTTTGCCAATGCATACAAGTATCATATATTAATCATAATTGCAATATTTACTATATCATATATGGATTAATGATGGATTTTATGATGATTAGGATTTGATATATACCAAGTGTGATTGATCATACTGATCTAATTGATCAAAAATTAACTAGAAGATATGTAGGTACAAACACGAATTACATCAGTTACTGACTCTTTTTTTGCATACGAGAATGGTTGTTGGTATTATTTGAAATGTTAAAAGCTAGACCAAAATTATCAATAATACAAGAAATAGTTAATCATCTTGAAACGTTCAGAGTAAACCATAAGAGCACAAAACCACCTATTAGGACAACATCAATGGTTGATCTTAACTAAGAAATAATCTTGGGTTTTTGTATCATAACATTATATATAAGTGTGTATTAAGTAATAAGCTTAGTGGTATTTTTGTACATTTTTGTTTATTAATGATAAGTTTAAGATGGTTAAAAAATGTATTATATAAGTGAGTCGAAATAGTGTACACAGTGTGTGATGTATGAGTTGTGTTTGATTATAATGAATGTGTGAATTTGTGGTTGTATTTGCGATCAAGGTTGCCCAGTCTCGTGTTATCATTAGAACCCAACAATCGAAGCATGTCTTCATTGGCAGCAACAACACATAAAGAAAACATACAAAGAACAAACAATCACTCACAAGACTTAGTAAGTTTGCTTATACAACTAATTGGAAGCAATAAGAGAAGTGCCACCATTGTTGCAAAATGTCATTTGCAAAAATGAACAAAAATAGAGGCAAATCCCTCGATTCATTCATGTGCCATCAAGATCACCCGACCAAGATATGGAACTAATTAACTCTATACCTCCAATAACACAACTTATTTACACAACTTAATTCCTTAGACAATAATAAGTTAGAAAATATGATCCTTATCACATAAAAAAAAACATTTACTTCATAATGGCAAAGAAATATGAACACTCGCTGAACTAACAACAAATCATAATACACACATCAACGTATATACCCAAATAAGGATATATAATCATTTACTAACATACGAAGAACAAAGTAAATACACTTCTTATACTTGCACAAAACAAAATAATTAGAGAATGAAAAAAAAAATTACCTTCAATACGTAAAGAGCTCAAGAGAAAATAGTGAGAAAAGCCACACGAGAAAATCGAATCCAAAGGGAACTAAACGGCTCTTTAATACAACCAAACCAAAAGAGAAAGAGTATATCATCAATAACTGACACATGAATTCTCATGCAATCTAATTTAATGTCAAGTGTACTTAACCGCATATAAAAAAAGCACTTGCAATTTAGAGGTGACATAAATTAAGCAACAAAACCAACCCGTATAGAGAATACTCTGACAAGAAGAAAAATAAATAATACTAGATCAATTTAACAATAGGACATGTATTTACATGCAATTCTCCAACAGGACATGTGTACCAAGATATACATAAGGAAAACAAATATACAATCAAAAGGCAGTGCTAACCAAAGTAGATGGTAGAAATAACCCATAACACAAAAAAAAAAAAGCTAAATAGTATATATTTTTATTTCAAAAATATTATAAATATAAGGAAAACTTTTTAAAGAATTCTCATGTTGACTAGATAAAAAAAAATTGAAATCACAAATCAATAAAAAGCAGAAAAAACAAAAAGCTCATAAGTCTATAAATATTTAATACCAAATAAATAATATTTCTACCAAAATCAATTATACCTAAAAAAAAAACAAGTTCTGAATATTATGCTATGTGAAACATATTATACATGCAGTAAAAAGGGAAAATTTTTATCAAAACTAAAAATAAAAAAAATTCCTTTATTTATAGCATTATCAATAAAAAAACAATTATAACTTGTCGAAGATATACATAAATATGTTAACAAATTAACCTAGAACTTACTCCATATGCAAATTAACTACACGTACAAATAGGAAATTCCTCTAAACAATATCCATAAAAAATCAGATTCTCGAAAAATTCATATCTAAAAAACCCCAAATCACCAACCACAAAAAAAAAAAAAGAAGAGTTCCAAAATATGTAGACTTAAAATCTAGATCTAAACATGCAAACAAAAAAAAAATTGAGACAAATAGTAACAAAAAGCATAGAATACATAACGAAAAAAATCAAAAGGGTAGACAGAAACACAACGGGCTAAAAGGACAAAGGATAGGGGAAATATAATGACTATCTAAATGGTGAACAACCCTAAACTCTAAAAGGCCCAGAAACGAAAACAAACAAATTGACAAATAATCAACTCTCAGAGCACAAAAACATCGAGAATCCAAAAAATGTAGAACTAAAAAGACAGAAAAGAAGCAAATAGTTTTTAGGTGACAAAGAAAATGAATGGACCAATAAAGACACACCAAAGCAATAGAAAATCAAACCACAAAGAAAAAAAAAACCCAATCAGCCGGCAAGAAACAACCTTCAAAAAAAATCCGAAAGCTACAGTCCAAAAAAGGTGCACACAAAAAAAACCTAAATCTAGATATGAACATGTAGTCCAGGAAAAAATTGGATAAAAAAACCCACCATATCACACCAAGGAATATCCAATCAACTGGCAAAAATGAAGCCTCCGAAGGAAAATCCTCAAGCTACAAATGACAACAATGCACTCAAGGGACACAAGATGAAGCAAACAATGAACCAAATTGGGGGAAAAAAACACCCAATGACAAAAAAAAAAAAAACCAATCAGCTGACCTCGAAAAGAAAATTGGAAAACTACAAGTCTAAAAAAAGCAAATACTAAAATTCCCAAACCTAAATCTGAACATGCAACCCAAGAGAAAGTTTTTAAAAAAAAACAGCCAACCACAAAAAAAAAAAAAAATTCACCGGCACAAAACAAGCCTAAGGAAAAAAAATTCGAAGGCTAAAAACAGAAAAAAAAAAAAAAAATCCACTGAAGGAACACAAAACAGGGTAAGGGTAAAAACCCAATAAAGTGACAGGAAAAACTGTACAAGCGAAAAGGGCCCGATCGACAGCCTAAAAACCAACCTCATAAAGGAAATCAAGAGGCCGGCAATCCAAAAAAGCAAGTATTAAAAAACCCAAACTTAGATCTACACATGTAACCCAGTGGAAAATTAAATGAAAAAAAAAAACCTAATCCACCAATAGAAAACAAGCCTCAAGAAGAAATTCCGAAGCTCAAAACAAAGGGAATACAGTGAAGGGACACAACAAAACAAGGGTAAGAACCCTCTAAATAGGCCAAGAAAACCAATGAAAAAAAAAAATCCAATCAACTGTCAACAAACCACCCTCACATAGAGGATAAAGAGGCTAAAAAGACACACAACTAACTACAGGGACAAAGGATAGAGAACTGAACCAACAAAAAGGGCCCAATGGCAAACCACCTTCACCAAGGAAATTAAGTGGCTGCCAGTCTAAAAAGGGAAGGCACTAAAAAACCCAAACTTAGATCTAAACATGCAACCCAATGGGAAATTGAAAGGGAAAAAAACACCAAATATAGCAAAAGAACCGAATCCACTGATGGAAAACAAGCCTCAACAAGAAAATCCAAAGGCCCGAAACGAAGGGAATATGAGGAAGGGACACAAAACAGAACAAAAGCAAAAACCCCTTACAGCGGCAAAGAAAATAGAACCAACAAAAAAAAACTCCATCAACAGCCGGTAAACCACCATCACTAGGAAAATCAGGTAGCTGGCGATACAAAAAAGGCAGGCACTAAAAAATTAGAAGGCTAAAAATAGACACAATGGATAGCAAGGACCAAGACTAGAAGGGACATCACAACCCACTTGATGAAGGGGATATCCGCCACTCGATCCAAAATCCGTAAGTCTTGAACTCTCTCACAAAAATGATGCCCGCAAAACATTTCCCGAGATGGTTCCTAGGGAAAATACTTTGATCCTTAAGTCAGAAGAGGGTGAAAGGCTAGGTGAGAATGGTAAAACAAAAGAATTAGGGTTGTATCCCTCACACCTGTCTGCGTTAGAGGGTATAAATACTTGTCATTCGAGATAGGCGGAACGTACAAAAGTAAGAGTTCAAGACCTAACATACTTTGTTTATGTGTAGAATCCTTTTTAGGTTCCTAAGCTGGGCCTAATAAGCCAAGGTCCCTGGTACATCACCACTCAAGCAGTGGATAAAACCAAAACCTTAAAGACCTCGGGAACAAAAAGAAATCAAATGATAGATAATCAACCCTCAAAGAACGAAAAATCAAAAGGTCAAATATACAGGACTCCGAAGGCAAAACAAACAAAAAGGTAGAACAAACGAAGAGCTAACCCTCAGAGAACAAAAAAAAATCACAAAACCAACAATCAAACACTAAAGAGGTGAAAAAAAGGAAAGTGACTGTGAGAAACCACGAAAAATGAATGGGCCAAACAAAAAGTCTTGAAAAACAACCATGTCTAGGAAATAGAGAGCATAAAAGAAAAAAAAACACACAAAAAGAAGATGATCGAGCACCCCTCCCCCACAACCCCCCTCCCTCAAAACTGGTCACCTACTAGTAAAACCCTCTCCCCTTCCAACTCAAAGGTAAGAACCTCCTAATGCGACAAAGAAAACAGGGGCAAAAAAAAAAATCCAATCGGCCACCGACAAACCACCCTCACACAGAAGATAAAAAGGCTAAAAATACACACAACGAACAACAAGGACAAAGGATGGAGGACTAGGCTAACAAAAAGGGCCCAATCGAATTAAACGAACTGAATAATCTCAAACGAATATTGTTCAAAATCTGTTCATTTATTTTAAACGAACACGAACCGATCTCAAACACAAATATAAAAAATTTAAATGAATACAAGCCGATTTCGAACATATTTATTAATGTTCGTTAGTGTTCACGAACATGTTTGCGAACACTTAACGAACATGTTCATGAACATTTAAACGAATATGTTCACAAGTACTTAAATAAACAAAAATTCAAAATACTATAATATATAAATATTACATATATATTTATACATGTAATATTATTTTAATATAAAAATTTTTAAATAAGTAGTATAGGCCAAGCAAAGAAGCTTCGCTCGTTAGCATAGCATTCTATCATGTCTCTCCTCCCTATTTAGTTTTTATAATGCATTATCCCTTTCCCTCTTGAGTAGTATAGGCCAAGCAAAGGAGCTTCACCCGTTAGCATAGCATTCTATCATGTCTCTCCTCCCTTTTTAGTTTTTATAAATGCATTATCCCTTTCTATCTTCAATGCGATAACAAAGGAGCTTCACCCGTTAGCATAGGATTCTATCATGTCTCTCCTCCCTTTTTAGTTTTTATAAATGCATTATCCCTTTCTATCTTCTATGCGATGTGCGATTCAAGATTAAACTAAAAATATAATACAAACACAAATGCAGGGAATCGAACCCACATACTCCAACTTAATCTAAGACACTAACCACCACTTCACAACACACATACTTACCTATAATGAACAAACATTTTTATTATATATATTATATTTGTATTATTATTTTAATATAAACGAATAATAAACGAGTTTTAAACGAATATTATATGAACTTGTTCATGAACATAAATGAATTGAACACATGTCTGTTCGTGTTTGTGTTCGTTTATTAACCGAATACAAATGTGTTCTTTTATTGTTCATTTACCTTAACAAACGAACATAAACGAATGTAACCGGTCTTGTTCACGAATTGTTCACCGAAATATCTATTCGCTTACACCCCTATAATCGACTGCTGACAAACCACCCTCACTAAGGAAATTAGGTAGCCGACAGTCTAAAAAAGGCAAGCACTTAAAAACCTAAACTTAGATCTAAACATGCAACCAAGGGGGAAATTGAAAGGAAAAAAAAACATCCAATACAAACAAAAAAACCGAATCCACTGATGGAGAACAAGCCTCAACCATAAAATCCGAAGGCTCAGAATGAAGGGAATATGGTGAAGGGACACAAAACATAACAAAAGGTAATAACACCCTACAACAGTAGGACCAACAAAAAAAAAAACTCCATTGACTGTAGACAAACCATCTCACCAAGGAAATCAGGCGGTCAGCAGTCCAACAAAGGCAGACACTAAAAAATTAGGAGCTAAAACGACACACAACAGATGGCAAAGATCAAGAATAGAATGGATATTGCAACCCACTCAAGCGGAAGACAAGCGAAAACCCTAAAGACCTCATAAACAAAAGAAACCAAATCAACCTTCAGAGAACAAAAAATCAAGAGGTCAAGTATACAAAACTTGAGAGGCGGAACAAACAAAGAGCAAACCCTCATAGAACAAAAAATCACAAAACCAACAATGAAACACCAAAGAGGCGGAAAAAAATTGAAGGTGACTGTAAGAAATTACAAAAAATGAATGGGTCAATCAAAAAGCCTCGGAAAACAACCATGTCTAGGAAATAGAGAGCAAAAGAAAACAAAAGTAGTGGAGAAAACGAAGGTGACAGTGAGAAACCACAAAAAATGAATGGGCCAATCAAAAAGTCTCAAAAAACAATCACGTTTGAAAAACAGAGAGTAAAAGAAAAAAAAAACACAAAATAGAGGTGATCGAACACACCCGTAAACTGGTCACCTCTCGTTAAAACCCCCCACCTCGCTCTTTAAGAACACCCATAGCAGCCCCTTTTGGGGCTAGTTGTGGGTGACTGTGGCCACGCCAAGTCAGCAAAAATGCTGACTTAGCGTGGAACAGTACTCCAGAGGCTGCGGTGCGTGGCCTCTGCCACGGCCTCGCACCGTAGCCACAAACAATTTTTTTTTCACCCAATTGGACGCAAAAATGACACTCTTTTACTTCAAAACTACGCAAAACAGTGTCGCTCTTTGTTAGTGTGTCAGCGGCCAGTGTTGACACACTGACCAAAGTGCTGACGCGCTGACAGGTGGGTTAGTGCGTTAGCTCTTTTTTTTTCCCAAAATTGCCCCCTATAAACGACGCCATTTGGCATCTTGAGAACGCTAAACGGTGTCGTTTATTTTTTTTTTAAAAAAAAAACTAGCTGTCAGCTGAGCGATATGACGTGCGCCCATTGTAATGCCCGTTGCAAACCGTCCAGCGGTTTGCAACGGGCATTTGACCCATTTTTTTTAAAATAAAAATTATCAACGATCATAAAAAAATTTTCTCTATAAAATGACATGCATTTTGCATATTTTTGGTACAAAATTCGATTTCCATATCTCCCAAACTCTCTCAAAATCTCTATTTTCTTCCAAAAAATGGATCCTCCTAACCCTTTTGGAAATAATCCATTCTACGGAAATAACCCTCCATTTTATCAACCATCATATAATGTTGGGCAATTTGCTTCTAATTATCAAAACCCTACCCAATTTCCCTAAAATCCATCTTAATTTCCAACTAATTTTCCAAGCAATCCTTGAATGTTTCAAGCTCAAGGGTTTCAACACCACATGATGTCCAATTTCAATCATCAACCAAACCGTGAAATTCCTACAAATGTTGATAATTTACATGGTCAACATCAAGCTCATAATGAAGATGCCTCCGGAGATGATGGAGAAATGCAAAATAAGGCGAAGTTTTGGTCACTTGATGAAGACACGGCTCTAATTTCGGCATATATTAACATCACAACAAATCCAATTATAGGTACATCTCAAAAGAGTTCTACGGTGTGGAAGGATATACTTTCACAATATAGAGCCACTCAGGAAGACAATGCCAACATCAAACCCAGAAACTTGGCCCAGATTAGAGCTCGGTGGAGGAGAATTTTTGCAGCTGTGTCAAAGTGGGTTGAAATTTTCGCAGAGTCAGAACATTGAAAAGAAGCGGAATGAACGATGAAGATGTGCTCCGAAACGCACTCACCATATGGGAGTATTCAAGTAAGGGTTTAAAGTTTCAATTTATGGAGCATTGAAAGTTGTTGAGATCTTTTCCCAAGTGGGCATCCTGCATTGGAAGAAATGTTCCTATTTCAAATGTACTATTTGATTATTCAAACACCCTCGAAACACCAAACACCACTAGTAGCAGGAAGAGATCACGCACAAATGATGATTTTATCAACATATCATCTCCAATTGGTGAACAAGTTCCAATCAATTTAGAAGACACTGCTACTAGTTCTCTCAAAAGGCCAATGAGGGTGAAAAAGGCTAAAAGCAAAGGAAAACAGAAGGTTGGCATACAATTATTTTCAGAGAGTCCGAGCATTGAAATGATAGGCTTATCTTTCCAAGACAAGATAGTGTTTGAGAGGGAGAATATTGCTTTGGATATGAAAAAAATAGAGGCCGATAGAATTGCTTATCAAGAACAAATGGAGGCCGAGAGAATTGCTCATCAAGAACAAATGGAAAGGATGAAACATGAGCAAAAGTTCACAGCTTAGCTTACTTTTACAAACGGTGGAGAAGAAAACTTATCGCCCGCAGAAAAGAAAATGTTTTATAAGCTTAGCAAAAGTTTAGAAATGTAGTAGTAATTTATTTATTATGTTTTAGTATTTAATTTTACGTATTATTTTCATGTTTATTGTGAAATTTTACTTTTAATGTAATGTTAATTTATTTTCCATTAATTGTTTTTTGTATTTCATATTTAATTTAGAGTATTTATTTTCATGTTCATTATTAAATTTTAAATTTAATGTAATCTAACTTTATTTTCCATTAATTGTTTTACGTATTTCATATTTAATTTGGAGTATTTATTTTCATGTTTATTATTAAATTTTAACTTTAATGCAAACTAACTTTATTTTTCATTAATTGTTTTACGTATTTCATATTTAATTTGGAGTATTTATTTTCATGTTTATTATTAAATTTTAATTTTAATTTTAATATAATGTAAATTTATTTTCTATTAATTGTTTTACATATTTCATATTTAATTTAGAGTATTTATTTTCATATTTTAAGTATCTTATTAAAATTTATGTTTTTAATGTAATATAAATTTATTTGTAAAAAATTGCTTTTAATAATAGCCCAAACAATTATTAAAGTTGTATTATTAATGTAAAAAAAGTTGATAATAACTACATATGTAAATAGTACAGGTCAGGCCAATTAACGTGAGTTATTTTTTATGATTATTACGTAAATAGTAAATAGTACTAGCTTTGTTGCGAGTTAATATGGTGCTGATGGGGCTGGATGTCCTAAAGAGAGATCGATGACTCCATCAGGAGTCAGGTTTTTTTTTTTTTTTGTTTTTCTTTTTCACTGATCGTTTACTTCAGCCACGGCCACCCATCACCGGCCAAAAATTTCTGCTCCATATTTTGGGCAGTCGTGGTGAAATTCAAATTTCTTATCTCAATCAGTCATTTTCAAAGCTCATATCCTCTCATCCAATATACAGTATTTGTCACACCAGAAATCTCAAGGGCAGAGGTACAAACTCATACAGCACTATTCTTGACCGGGTTCAACTCAATTCAGTTCCTTCAGGTACTCTTTGTTAAACTCTGTTTCTTTTTTTGTTTTTTCCTGCATAAATCTGCAAATTGAGTGAGGAAGCAATGCGGGTTTTGTGTTTGACTTTAGTCTTCTGTGTGATAAGGACTACCTCCATGCAGGTCAAGACTTGTTCTGTGATTTTTTGAAATGCTTATCTTGTGTAATGAGATCAAAATTGTGAATTTCGCAAGTGAAGAAATTATGGTAAGCAAAACTTAGAGTCATTCTATTATGGGTTTCGCGAATCTGCTTTAGCTTCTTCAACTTCCTTTGCTGATTTTCCCCTAAACTTCTGACGTGGATTCGCTTTGTGCTTTAGAAATAATTGGCCTCCTCCTTGAACTCGATCCTGTTATATATGATTGTTACCCGGTTTCAAGCTTGAAGGAAATTCACAAGTATGCTGGGACTAATTTGGGTGCAATGTCTGATGAACCAATTACAATTTTTTTAATAAACTGGGGTTGTCATGGTCCTTAGGCTAGGAAGTTCAGAGTGGAAAGTTATAGGCCAATTCACTTACATAATTTGAGCAATATTTTGTTAAGTGTAGTTCCCCCATCTTTTGATTGTTTTAGCAAATCTGTAAACGTTCGCTATTCTCTTTGAAAGAGTTCCAATATAGATGGTGTGATCTTTACTGTTAACTTATTACAGTTTGAATTCCAGTTATTGAGAAGGTTTTCAAATGAAACTTTGCTTCTTGATAAGCAATTGCTAGGTTATTAATTTCAGCTCCTTTTTATTTTATCTTCAACAGGTTGATCTGTAATGTTTTAAATGGATATTATAGAATAGGAATATCGATCACAGACAACTTTATGAGTGTATGTTTTTTTCTTTCACACTGCTATCTAGGAGCTTATGTGATCATTTCATCATGCGAGAGGAAGTTGTCAGTAGATAGATTTGGCAAGTGCTCTAATTTATAGTAAAAAGAAATCTAATAATATAGACTTCATATTAGCCTTTTACATACTCCCTACATCCCAAAAAAATTATCTTCATCCCAATAAAAAGTCCACTTTTAAATGAGATTCCAATAGTATCAAAATGAAAATTTGTACAGTTACCGGTGCATTAATTAGATTGTACTCATAACTTAAAAAAAAGTTGTACCCATTTAAAATTACTCTTTTTTTTTGGGATGGAGATAGTAATTTTTTAATGGCATTTGATTTATTTAGCTTTGGATTTTCCTCATTGTCTATATTTGTAGGACTTTTTTAATGACATGGTGCACCTTTTGGTGGTCTTATAGTGGATGCAGTGAGGGTAAAAATGCCACTAGAGATTAAATGGATGTAAGAAAATTTGCATTTGAACTAGAGTCCCTAAAGAGAGTAAATACCAGGGCCATGAAAATAGAAACTTCATGTAGGGGTGGCAATTTACGACACGACACGAAAATACGACATGAAATTATGACACAAAATGCGACCCAAACTCTACACGAAAATGAAAACAAGTAAGGTTCGCGGGTCCTGTTCGGATTCATAATTAATTTGTAATACTCATATCAAAATATGACCCGCGAACCCGAAACATGACCTATTGCCACCCCTAACTTCAAGTTAATGACATTATTGTATGGTTTGCCATTCCAAAACGCATTTTTGTGGTTTCCAATATATCTTTTTCTCTCACAACCACTATATCGACAAACAAAAAAACAAGTTTTGAAATGCAGTCCATCATGTCTTAGAAGGAATTGCCAATATTGTTATCTGGAATGAAGTGACTGCTCCTTAAATGGAAATGTTGAAGTTTACTTCTTGGCCTATTCTGTTGAGTGTATTTCTCCTTGCGAATGTTGAAGTTTCAGTGGATATTTATTTTTGCTCTTTCTTTTCTGAAAATTTAGCAAATGTGTTGTAGAGAGGTTTTGCATATTGAGAGAGAACCATTTATGGCATTGCTTGCTTAGTTCTGGCATGAACCTTAAGGATTGCTGTGGAAACTGGAGTCTGCAAATAAGTGACTACCAAAACCATGAAAATATAAACTTAAAGTTAATGACACTATGATCATATTACATCTCTTAGAAGTAATTGCCAGTAATGTTATCTTGAATGAAGCGATTGCTTGTTAAATGGAAATATTGAAGTTTACTTCTTGGCCTATTATGTTGAGTGTATTACATCTTGGACATGTTGAAGTATCAGTGCACATTTATTTTTGCTCTTTATTTTTTGAAAATGTAGCAAATGTGTTGTTGAGAGGTTTTGCATATTGCAAGAGAACCATTTATGGCATTGCTTATTTAGTTCTGGTGTGATATTTAAGGCTTGCTGTTGAAAATTAATTGATTTTGACAGAAAATTGGAGGTTTTCCTTTTTTTTTTTTTTTTTTCCTTTTTTGGGTATGTGTTAGGATATAGTCTTTTTATTTTTAATACTTAATTTAATTTTAATTGTTGTATGAAAGTGTTTGCATTGTTGTTGTTTGTGCTTAATTTTTGTTTTTGCCAACTGATTTTGGATTCTGTTACTTTCAGGTGAGTGTAAATACCACAAAGTCATGAGAACATATGAAAATGCAAGAAATCATCAAAGAGAGCTGTGGTCATGAATCCAACATTAGCTTTTAAAATCAGCTCAATGGGAACTAATATGATAAACTTAATTTATCCTCCGGATCCATTATGATGGAATAGTAAAGATTTCTAATTTGACATGTTTCTTTTGCTGATACTGTTAAAATGATTGAAATTATTCAAAATATGTGGTTTTGCAATGCAGACAGCCTGATTGAGAAAATGCCAAAGTGACCTGTATATTGATTCACATTTTGTGGCTGTCAGCCATGGCAACTTGCTCATTTGTTGACTTCAAAGTTCATGAGAGTGTGCATCGCCTCAAATTTAGAACCCAAGTTTCCACAAATACTGTAAGGCTCGCTGTGTCTCACATGCACACACATTCAGTGAGATAGAAGGACATGGTGATTGAATTTTATTTCAGATTGGGAAACTGCAGATGAAAGTTGTAAAGCTTTCTGTGTTCACATTTTTAGTGTTTGTATTGCTAAAAGAGTAGTATTGAAGCCAAGACTATTTAATTCCTCCTGTGCTGTGCTGTGCTGTGCTGTGCTGTGCGGTTGTCTCTTTTCTGGTTAAGTCTGACTACCAAAATATAACCATAAAGATCATTTGCTGCAGGGCAGAAACTTGATTGAAAGTGTATCATTTCAGGCCACCCCAAAAACAGTTGAAGATTTCCAAACCAGACTCTTGACGTCCAGTACTAGTTATGAACCTTACAGAAAGAATAAGGTTCAAGATCTGATTGATTGTCTTCACGAATGTGCAGCCAATGGGTTACTGAAACAAGCAAAAGCTATACATGGACATATATTCAAATATAGTTGCACAGATGATAACTTCTTGGTGCTACTTAATCACGTAATGCATGCATATTCAAAATGCTCAGATTTTAAATCAGCTAGGATGGTATTCAATACCATGTCGAGGAAAAATGTTTTTTCTTGGACTGTGATGATCGAAGGGGCAGCAAATAGTGGTTTTCTGCGTGATGGTTTGAGGTACTTTTATGAGATGCTGGAATGTGGAATATTCCTAGATGCTTTTGCTTACTCTGTAATACTGAAATTATGTATAGGTCTTGATTGCATTGATTTAGGTGAAATGGTGCATGCCCAGGTTGTTATAAGAGGTTTTGCGTCAAATATTTTTGTAAATACTTCACTACTAACCATGTATGCCAAGTTGGAAGAGGTTGAGAAATTGATGAAGGTATTTAACAATATGAATGAACATAATGAAGTATCTTGGAATGCTATGATATCTGGATTTACAGCAAATGGTCTTTACTTGGAAGCTTTTGACTATTTTCTTATGATGATGGAGCATGGATTTACTCCCGATATATACAGTATAGTCATTGTTTTAAAGACAATTGGAAAATTGGGTGATGTGAGCAAGGCCAAGGAAGTCCACAAGTATGTATCTGACTTGGGTTTGGAGTCTAATGTTCGAGTAGGCACTGCTTTAATTGATACGTACTCAAAATGTGGTGCTCTAGGTGATGCGAGTTCTGTTTTTCATTTTAACTTTTCCAGTTGTGGACTGAATATGCCATGGAATGCGATGATTGGTGGCTATTTACGCTGTAATTGTGGCCGAGAAGCTTTACAACTCTATGTTAAGATGTGTCAGACAAATATGGAGTCTGATGTCTACACTTACTGCAGTGTATTTAATGCTATTGCTCATGAGAAGTGTACCCAATTTTTAAGGGAGGTTCATGGCAAAGTGTTGAAGTCTGGCTATGGTTTGGTGGACCTGAGTACTCAAAATGCTATTGCTAACGCATATTCAAATTGCACATCACTTGGTGATGTAAGGAAGGTCTTTGACATGATGAAAGAAAGAGATATTGTGTCTTGGACTACATTAGTGAGTGCTTATTCCAGATGTTCTGAATGGGAGGGAGCAATTGGAATTTTCTTTCAGATGAGGGAAGAAGGTTTAATACCTAATCAATTTACCTTGTCGACTACTCTCATTGCATGTGCTAATCTTTGTGATCTTGAATTCGGTAAGCAATTCCATGGCCTGGTTTACAAAATGGACTTGGATGATGATAGCTGTGTAAATGGTGCCTTAATCGATATGTATGGTAAGTGCGGCAGTGTAGCTTTGGCAAGGAAAGTTTTTGATCGCGTAACTGTTCCTGATGTTGTTTCATGGACCGCGATGATATCAGGTTATGCCCAACACGGATTAGCTGCTGATGCGCTTCAACTTTTTAGGGGGATGGAAAACTCTAATGTTAGAGCCACTGCTGTAACTTTGTTGTGTATTCTGTTTGCTTGTAGTCATGCCGGTATGGTAGAAGAGGGTCTTGAATATTTCTGCTCTATAAAAAGAAAGTACAACATGGAACCTGAGATGGAACATTATGCCTGTATTGTTGACCTTCTTGGTCGTGTCGGCCGTCTTAATGATGCATTCGACTTCATCAAAGCAATGCCAATAAAACCAGATGAAATGGTGTGGCAGACATTGTTAGCAGCATGCAGAATTCATGGCAATATTGATTTGGGAGAAATAGCTGCCAAGAATATTTTCTCAGTTCAACCAAAATATTCAGCGACCTATGTTCTTTTGTCCAATATGTACTCAGAAAGAGGTAGTTTCAGAACTGGACTTCAATTGAGGAAGATGATGAAAGAGCAAGGTGTCAAGAAAGAGCCAGGATACAGTTGCATATCATTGAAAGGTAAAGTCCACCGCTTTTGTGCTGGAGACCAAGATCACCCTCAGAAAGATGATATATATCTTCAGTTGGTGGAGTTAGGGAAGATGATGAAGGCGTATGGTTATGTACCAAATCTTAAGTATGCATTGCGAGGCGAAGATTGAAGAGGAGACATTTGGGACAGAAATTTTTTGTACTCTTGGGATTAAATTTGTCAGAGAGTCCATCAGTTGTGGAAATTCGATCAGTATACTTTCTTTAATTTGTGTTTATGAAGTGTACTTTGAGGGAAAAAGTTTACTTTGAGAAAGAAGAGTTAATTATTTAGCTTCTAATAGTAGTATAGGCAAAGGAAGTATTGAGCTGCGCAAAAATTATCGCCCTAACGAGCAAGAAAAGGGATGCACATTAGCTTAACTTTTTTATTTTAGGGCCTTTGGGTTTTACTAAACTAATAGGATAGAAAAAAGCTTTTTTGTGAGGGTGGATAGGTGCTTAACACCCTATACAAAAAGCCTTTTTTTACAAATGACAACCACCTTTTTTTTGGTTGCGAGAACGCTGCACAAAACTAAACTGTCTCCCGCTCAATCAAGTACTAGTTGCTTTGCAATCAACATGTTGCTAGCTGAACTTGATTGAATAAAATCATTTTATTCTTGGGGAACTTTGAACATTTGTGGCACTTGAGCAAAAATCTCATTCACGTTGGGATTATTTTCTCTCACTGTTGTAATTGACATCAAAATTCTTAGACTAGTGAATATTTTAGAATTCGTAAATTATTACTTCTTGAATAGCTTAGAAAAGTTGGCACTGCAAGTGTTTTTTTTTTATATATCTAAAAACGATAGATATATTAAATTGCAATTACAAAAGTACAGCCAAAAATGGCTAATTGATTTTCGTGGTATTTGGTATGAACCATAAATAACAAGCGACCATAAGAGGGTCTACAAAAGTGACCACAAAAGTCTACAAAAACCCGAATAAATCGAGAATTAGCCCTAATAAATAGGGACAAAAAACTAGCCTAAAACTAGCCTAACTAATGTTGAAGAAGCATGAATTCCACTTCATTGAATGGTTGCAATCCCTCAATTCTTCTGAAGAGAAGAAGTATGAATCGCCCCGCACACACCGACTACAATTCTTTGATTCTCCCACATGCCTAAAAAAAACAAGAAGAGCAAATTCACACACACTGTCGCACCATCAATCGCCCACAGTTGTGGGCGATTGTGGGCGCAGTGTGGCTTTGTCCAAAAATTGCACCTTGGAATAGAGGAACCTTTTCAATATAAAAAAGAGAAATTAATAGTTTTAGTCCATAATGCTTAAGTAGTTGGCAAATTAAGTACAAAAATTTATAAATCGACAAATTTGGTTTTTAGAGTGTTAATGTTTTATAGTTTAAGTACAATTGACAAATTTAGGCATCCAACAATTGTAATTCCCAAATTATATCGACAAATTCAGTTTTTATAATTTCAATTTTATAAGGATTAAAAAATAATTAACCCATTAGCTTTAAGTAATAGGGACAGTAAAATAATATACATTTGTTTCCTTTTTCAAATTAACATCAATAAGACAAAAATGAAAAATATGGGACCTTATACTCCAATGACAAAGCACTTTACCAGATACTAATACTTAGATATCAAAGTTAGGAGTTGATACTCTAGTAGTTCTAGCTATAAATGATGAATGTTAGGCATTGTGCCTAACTATCTATATATTTCCATGCATATTAATGGGAGTCAAATTTTCATTTTTTTCCCTTTTGAATTTAACCTTATTTTATGTGATTTTACATGCTTAATTTGTCAGATTAAATAAAATTTTAAAAGTTCATCACCAAATTTGTAGGTCAAATATGGTGAGCAAATCATATTTAGAAAATAATATTTTAAGTTTAAAATTCCAATTCATATGATTTTTAAATCAAATGAGAAGCTTGAAGATGTGATTGTACTTTTTGTGTTAAACACTTTGCTTAATTAACCATTTTAGAGGTTAAAGTCAAAATGAAATTCACCAAGTCGAAACCTAATACGCCGAAATTGATGAATTTGTCATTTTGTAAGGGGAAATTTGCAAATATAGCACATTTTTTTTGCAAATATAGCACCTCCATTTTTTTATTTGCAACTATAGCATTTCAATGCTGCATAAAGACCAAAATGCCCCTCTCCTTTAAAAAACAAAGGAATAGCTCGCAATCCTTAGAGTGAAAACTGTTCTTTTTACTTCCTCATTACAATACATAGCGGAAACACGAATTTATCAGCACCCATTCGTCTTCCCACTTCAATTATACCCCAATGTCGTCTATTCCAATGGCACGCAAGCGAGGAGGTCGCAATATTTTCGAATGTTCTTGTTTACCGTTGGATTGGGTTTGAACACGAAATTGGTAGAGCCCTAAGTCGAGTCATAGGTCGAGCGCCACACATTTAATAGGTCAAGTACTATTAGTGGTCGAGTTATTGGTCAAATTTTAGAGTGGTTGAATTATTGGTGAGTACCAGGTCGAGTAATAGGCCGAGATGTAGGCCGAGTAAAATGGTGAAATGTAGGTCGAGTAAAAGGTCGAGATGTAGGTCGAGTACAAGTTTTTGTGTAGGTCGAGTATTAGAGAGTCGAGTTTCCGATCGAGCATTAGGTCGACTGATAAACAGAATAAGCAGACTTGTTCCCAAATGATTCATACTGAAAGCCATCTAAATGCATACATTGCATTACCAAAGTTCACCTTTCACCACACATGAAAAAACAAAAAACACGTAAAGCAAGCTCAACATAAAGTATACTTCCAAAAATTTCTTTATAATCAGTTAGTTAATCACACCAAGCAACGATGTTTACATGGTCAAATAGATTACAGCAAGTTTTACAAAAATTCACATACATGGCCTTATGAAATCACTTTTTGACCCTACACATGAATGGATTAGAGCAAGTTTTACAGTTGTGTCCATTCCTTCCACAACGACCACATTTCTTTGCAACTCTCTCTTTCCCTGTTGGAAAAAATTCTCTGCTTCTTCCACCTACCACCCTTAGACCTTGGTTCTGGATGAGCTAGTTGAATAGATAGAATTTCTTCAGGTACAATCCAATCCTTAGATTCACCAAGTGGCAAAATGAGATCTGTATAAGTAAATAATAGTGCATCGGTCTGATAAAACGGCAAACATAATGAGTAATGGTTAATTTGTCGTCAACAGATTGCAGCTAACACATGAACACAAAGGAGTTGATTTATATCAAACACTCGACACATGCATGTTCTTTGAAGCAAATCAATTATAGCAGTACGGTTTGCAATGTCTTGTACATACCATCGGAGTATATCGATCGGCTCAATAACATACGATTGTGCATCTCTCATCTTGGATGCAAGCTCATTTTCAATGTATGGGGTTGTATGTGTGTTCAGTTCGCTAACCGTTGTACACCTTTCATAAAACTATCTCTGTAGCGTGTTCCAAATATACTTGACCAAACAATGAATTGGTAATTCCTGTGCATCCTTCAATAATGTGTTGAGACATTCTGCAATGTTGATGATCATTATAATATACCGTCTCACTCCAAAATGTGCTATTGGCCATCATTCAATGCCGACCTCTGTTAAATACTCGCACACCCTTGAATTTTGTAGTGAAAGAATTCTCTACCTCTTATTGAATTCAACAAGAGTGTAAACCTTTGCAGCCTAAAGTATACACGGAGCATGCCTTTGTGTTTGAATGTTGCTCTTAGGTTATTGCTTAGATGATAGATACATACTCCATAAAAGGTATTTGGGAAAACATTTAAGATACCTTTTGCAATGCTTTTATGCCTATCAGCCACAAACACCAATCTATCGATATCATCACCTATTACAACCTTCAACTTTTTAAAAAACCACTCCACGAAACGTCATTTTCTGAATCAACCACTCTCTAGCCGATGTGGTACATTTGGTTGTTACCGTCCATGCAAGTAACAACAAGTAATAACCCATAGTATTTTCCCTTCAAGAAGCAGGCATCAACAGAAAAAAAAAAAAAATAGCCTCATATAAATGCGAAATCCACTTAGCGATACTCCAAATAAGAAAAAAATATATTTGAAGCTTCTATCTTCTTCCATTTCGAGATCAGTAAATATACCCGGATTACATGCTCTCAGCATATGCATATAAGCTAGAAGTATTCTATAAGATTCCTCAAATCCACCTCTCATTTCGTCTAGCACAAATTCCCTTGATCACCAAACCTTGTTGTACATTATGTTCACATCTAACTTTTGGCGAATATCTGCTATAATTTCACTGAGTTTATACGGCCGACATACTTCCTGGTACTTACACCTTATCCACAAACCAATTACTTTACTATTTACCTGCCTATTATCACACTACACCAACGATAACTGACATGTACGAGTGTTTTCAAATTTAGTGACCTTCCAAACACTCGAATTCCCAATGGAAGATGTATTCAGTTTCCATTTGCAATTATCATGCTTGCATCGTATGTACCAATACTTGCTATTTTCCCTAACAACCTTCCACTCGTAGAAAATGCTTCACAGTAAGCATACTCATTCTCATATACAATTACTCCCTCATTTCAAAAACGTCATTTATCGCAACATCTACCATGGCAGCTAATCTATCAGAAAAAGTCCCGCTAGTCGCATGAGATGACCTTGTTGTTGTATGGCATTGTACAACTGGTAGTTCATGTGTTTGAACCGGATTGACAAGCTCACAGTCCCTGGTTGCTCGGCTGATATATTATCTTCTTCCACAATTATGGTATCATCAACCTAAACGCCACCATCATTACTAACTTCACGATCATCAATTTCATCGATAAAATTGTTCTCGACAAAATTGTTTGGAGAAAGAACATTGTTAGTCCATATCGAACTGTCAGAATCCAATCATTTTATTAGTGAATTGCTAGCACTATTTTCAGCATGTGATAGTTTAGTGGCAGATGAAAGGGCAACACATATTGGAATTCTAGCATTTTCGAACCGTCTAATAATTTCATTCAAAAAGCACTTGACATGGTAATTAGTCTTGATGGGGAGAATGGAGACTTTAGACAAGTACTTGGGTAGATATTCGATAACCAGTCTGTCTTTGATCTCCATATCTAATTGCAGGACAGAAATGATGAGATTCACTAGTCCTCTTTTAACAAAAGAGGTTCAATCCTCTTGTAATTAATGAAGTTTCTCTCATTTGTATTGGGATCAACATTCCATTCTTCTCCATAAAAAACATGTACATACCACATAATGGTGTGTGCCATTCCTACATATCCAACCAAAACCATCAATAAACAACGGATTGATATCAAATATAAGAACCATAAAACAAATTAGTCATGAACAAGTAATAGGATCGTGGCAAGAATGTAAATATTGAAAGATTTTTGTCCAATTAAGTCGAGCCTCATTGCTTGACCCAAAACTGGACCTAATACTCCACCTAATACTTGACCCTCTGCGTGACCTTATATTCGACCTAACCTAGTACTCGACTTTGGCCTCGACCAAATACCAACCTTCCTATTGCTTGACCTAATATCAACCTATACTCAACCTAATATCGATCTATACTCGACCTAATACTGGACCTATGACTTGATCAGTTTCTCCTTCAAATTCCACAAACCCAATTCAAATATGCAAATGTCTACTAACCTCTCGTAGATGCAATTTCTTCTCCATAGTCACGATCTTCTTGCTTAAAGATGATGATCCAATGGCGTGAAGATAATGACCTAAGATCGACCTATACTCAACCTAATGCTGGACCTTTGAGACCATTCAAGGCCAGTACCATTCACCTCATTTTTTTCCTTCTTTCTATTGTTCTTCTAACTTCAGTCTTTTGTTACATGTTTCTTCTTCCTCTTCAAAGACTGACTCCTCATCCTCAATACTCCATCCGCTTTTATAGCATACTATAGTTGTGCCCTTTGATCACTACTCCTTTCTATCAGGCTCTAACTCTTTCCTACTTCTTACTCTCATTCATTTCTTTCGATGGCTAGCATCAAACTCATTTCTTATTATAGACCATAGTAGCTTACTCTTATGCACTGCATCCTATAGCTGGGCTCCTAATTCATTGCAACTTATTAGGACATTGATGAGTTCTGAGTTCAGATTGTCTTGGTCAACAATCTCCCCATCTTGCCTCTTATCTATCTTTATAGGATTCAATTGGCATCTGTTCTTTTCTTCCCTCTTTAGCCTTTCCTCATCCCTCTGAGGTGTTTGCTCCCCTTTATCCCTTATGGTTACATTTAGCTCAACCCCTTCTAACCCTTTTTTACCAACTTGATCACTTCCTCCTCTCTCAGCATCCTATCTGATCTTGACTTTAGTCATGTTGCTTGTTCCATCATTTTCCGTATCAACATTTGTGCCACCATTTTTCATTAACCAGCCTACATTAGCTTCTTACACCTCCTCATCTGCTCTTGGCTCTTTTTCATTTTGATCCTTGATAGCAAATTGAAGCTTCTGCCAAGTTTTAACTCTTTTCTTCTTTTCTTACTTTCCCTTTTATCCCCTCCAGCTCTGAGGTAACCTCATCTTCTTGCCAAGATAATTTAGGTAAGCTATGGAGGACTATTTGGATTGTTGTTAAACTCAAATTGGATTGGTTGAATCAATTTGTTAATCAAAGAACATAGTGTTTGGTCTGGGCAATTTTAAAAAACCAAATGTTAGATAACTAATGAAAGCCAAAGCTAAACTATGGAGAAACTATTAAAAACTATTTGTTGTGTTATTAAACTCAAATAGGATTGGCCAATTTAAGTGGGTTCTTATATGGTCCAAGCAATTTTAAATAGTCAAGCAGTGAAAAATAAATGATTAAATTGCACAAATAATCCCTCACATTTAGCCATATAATCTTTTTTCATCCCTCACGTTCTGGAATGATATTTTCAATCCTTTTCATTTGATTTCATAAATTTTCATCTTTTTACAAGCAACCAAGCTAGTTTTCTAGTTAAAGAGGTCATGTAGCCTGCATGTGAAATAAAATTTAAGAGTAAAATGGATATCATAATCAATCACATGATTGAGTAGAAAGTAGTTCAATTGGAATTAATTAAGCCTTAATTTTTACCCTAATTTTTTTTCTTCTTCTTTCATTCCTGAATTGAAGAGAAAGGAAAATTAAAGTTGGCTCATCCACATTTGAGCATAAAATCAATTAAACGAAGGCAGCCAAAGATTGCCCTATCTATGACGGAAAACGATGGATTCACTACTAATTTTTTCTATGAATCTCCTGGAAAGATCCAATATCACGTATCCCTTTGGTTTTTTTTCTCTAGTATGTCCAGGGCAATCCTTGTTACTGTGCTTGAAGTTGGGGTCTTCACATAGTCTAGTTTTTCCTTGAAAACCAATTTATCAGCTAGGTAATGGTCTTTCAATAGTGAGACCGAAATAAACTACGGACTCAATCTAGGGAAATAAACTATGGACTCAATCCAACTCATTTCCTGCAATCTCCTAGGGCAATAGTTAGCTCAAGAAACACTGTTGAGAGAAAAAAGGCCTTGGATCTTTCAATAGTGAATCCATGGAAAAGTGGACTCACAATCCATAGGTTTTAGTACTTGTTCAATTGATTTTATGCTTAAATATGGATAAGCCAACTTCAATTTTCCTTTCTCTTCAATTTGGGAATGAAGGAATAGGATCAAGAAAATTAGGGCTTAATTAACTCCAATTTCATGTGATTGATTGTGACTCCCTTTTTACCCTTTAATTTTATTGCAAATGTGTGTTGCATGACCTCTTTCACTAGGAAATCGATGTGGCTATCGGCAAAAGGACAAAATGATTTATGAAATCAAATAGAAGGGACAAAAAAATTATTTTACAATGTGAGGGATGAAAAAGATCATTAGGGGTAAATATGAGGGATTATTTTTGTAATTTAATCAAAGTAAATTATATGCAATTTTTTTCAAGATTATGAGAAATATCAAAAATATTTTTTGAAGAAATTACCAAAACCTTCCTTAATGAGCCAAAGATCCATTTTCTCTCTCTTTCTTCTCACTCATCCTTTTCTATTTTTACTTTCTCTCGCATAACTTTTCCTCACCTTTTTTTCTCTCTCATCCTTTTCTGCTATTATTTTCTCTCTTATAATTTTTTTCTACTATTATTTTTTCTATTCTCTATTTCTCTCTATTGTTTTTTTCTCTCTTTCCTCTCACTATTCCTTCTTTCTCTTGTCCATTAATTTTATTTTTATAATATCTTTATTAATGAGGGTAAAATTGAAATTTTGATTTTTTTTCCAAAAAAAACTAATTATATTAACATGTGAATAACACAGTTAATACAGTACATTGAAGGGTTATTTAAGGCCTTGCCCTAATACATCTAACCTAAACCTAGTAGGTTTCGGTTAAGGTATCCTACACCCGAATCCACATTATCTATCAAACTATTACCGCATCTGTTGAATAACACCAAACTATTACCGAATACGTTGAATAGCTCCAGACTGGATACCGGGTACAATCCCTCCTAACTATCCTAGCTAAGAGAAAAAAAAAACCTAATTTGGCGGCCTATACTTTTCATAGCTCCCCTAAGCATCAACAGAAGAAACAGACCGTAGACTCGGACACCGGCATTGGGGGGACTCCAAACTCTTGTCCATGCGTGGACTTACGCTTTGTGTCATCATGCTGGATCCTCCACCCAAGTTAAAACACAAATCCTCCTTGCGGGAGGACAAAACCAAACTAAAGTAGGATCGAAATCTAACTCATTCCGGACCCCTATGTTTAAAAAAAAATGTACAAAAATCGCACCTTTTCACACTTTTTTCACACAAAACTACAGTACATTTTTTTAAAAAAACTGGCTGTTGGCCCTCCATGTGAAATTTTTTTGATTGATTCTTATTTTTATAATTAAATTGAATTAAATATCATTATTTACATTAATACCATTATAAGATTTGAACTAAACACTAATAATGTAATAATGTAACGAGTACTTTTGTTGTGATTGACAATTTTAATGAAACCCATTATTACTTTCATTGAGAAATCCAAAACAAGTGCCATCTTAAATAGGATGGATACATGCTTTTTAAAATTTAGGCGTCTCTAGTTGTTTCAGAGCTAGTGTTTGCATTCGTTTAAAGTCACGATGAGCACTTATTTTGTCAATTCAATAAATCAACCACTATCTTTGTAGTTTTTTTTTTTAAGTCAGTTAACAGAAATTTTAACTAAAGGACGAAATTGCGAAGCTCGTCCTTTATATTTAATTATCTAACTTTTTTACTCTTTATATCTTAAATTATACCTTTTACTTCTTTACAATTGATAAATTAACTTTTTGCATCATTTGACTAGGTTCTGTATTATTTTGTTCAAAGTCATTCTTACCCGTCATTTGAAGCTATTTTACGGATAAAAGTGCGATCACCGATCATAGCCATATATTGACCAAATTCACTTATTACGGAGTGAAACAATTCAATTGTTTATTGACAAATCCTATATTAAAATTAGTTCAGGAACACATGATCAAATAATAGTCAACACGTATCGCTGTGATGACCTTTTACCTCAAAAAATTAAATTCACTAGAAGGACACGTGATGGCTTTTAACATAATTTGTGACGAAAATTAGTTGAGAGACAAAAAAATTTAATATATTGAATATGATGAATTAAAAGTTTATTTTAAAATATGAGGGATAAATAAAGATAAAATAATTAAATTTAAGCGAGTATATTTGTGATTTAATCTAACTAAAATTAAAAAATCACCTCACAAATGCTTCTAGAGGAAGTTTCACTGAAACTAATTCGTTAACCATTTGAATCAAACCATAAGAACTAAAAATCAATTCAATTTGGGTGGTTTTTCAGGTTGAATCAACCTATGCTGGCTGTAATTAATTTTTGTTTTCTCTTGTTTTTTTTTAGTTTCCACCATTTTTTTTTCTTCTTCTAAAAATGATAGTATATTAATAAAGTGATACAATGGCCAAAGTACATAACCACAAGGGCTAATTGCGCTTCATGATGTTGCAACTGGATATAACGTTATAACCCACGAAAATAAAGGAACTATGAAGGTTTAAAAAGCCCACAAATGAGCAAAAAGACCCACAATTGGTAAAAAGCCCGCACAATACGAGAAGAGACTGCACAAGATAGCAAGTACAAAAGCCTGAATATATCGAGATGCTATTACTATACAAGAAAACTATGCTATTCATCTCAATTGGCCTACTATGAAGTGCATTGAATGAAAGAAACTATACTAAAGTCCTTAACTATCACCTCCTACCTTTTCGTGGATCTAAACTGCATGCGTTAAATAACGTCGCCACCTAACTACTGCCGCAAATATTGAATAGTTGGACAACTCATCTACTACATGGAGAGACCGATAGCAAAAAAAAAAAAAGGCAAAAGATGCGAAATCGTACTTTTTCCGTACCGTCAATCGCCCTTACAAACTTTTTGGTCAGAAAAATGGCCAGTCCGACCCCACTGCACAAATCTTACGCTACGTTTGGACAAGCTATTCCCATTTGCAAATAAAAAAATTCTCAAACAAAAACAAATTATCCAAACACATTTTTATTTCAAAATTTAGAATTCAAATTTTCCCACTCAAATTCCTCTCACATAATTTTAAAAAATTTTCCCTCTTATGTTTTCCCTCTAAAATACTTTTTCTATTAAAAAATATCCACCAAAATTTTCACACATTCCAATACAACTTTTTCCATTTACAAATAGAAATACCTTGTCCAAACGGATCCTTAGTTTCCACTATCTTATCTCGAGTATTTGGTTTCATTGTCTTTATGATCTCTGTCAGTCGATCAAATCAAATTGAACGTAACTATTGATGTATTGAGCTTAAGCTTAATTTACTTATGACATTTGAATATGGGTAAATTTTTATCAGGAACCAGCCTTCTTCCCATGCAAATGTATATGACTATCGAATTACAGAAAAAAGAAATTATACTTTGACTTTAAAATTAAAATGGTAATTTATTTTGTCTTGTTGAAAAGTTAATAATTTCATGATAAATTGAAGGGATAAAAATAATGTTTAAGTTTTTGTAGAGAAACTAAAATAATGATGTATAATGGAAATTTAAGTTTTATTTAGATAATATATTGAAAAATTTTAAATAGATACAAACATTGAATTTACAAGTTTATTAAAATTTCAAAGTAATAATGTATAAAAAATTCAATAAATAAAAATAAAAAATTCAATATTGATTAAAAGTTAAACAGAGAAATTTTAAAAATCTAATATGATAATATGTACTTATTTGGCAAACAAATGAAGAGGCATACTACTGAGTTGTCATATATAAAGCGTGTTTAGAAAAATTGTTCTATTGAATATTGTTTTCTATATCTTAAGAAAGTGTACTTTATCTTTTGTCCTTTGGTTTTCTCTAGGTTGCAAAAAAATTTTATGTGGTCTATATTAGCCTTAATTACAA
Organism: Gynochthodes officinalis; assembly: GCA_020080225.1. Taxonomy (NCBI): domain Eukaryota; kingdom Viridiplantae; phylum Streptophyta; class Magnoliopsida; order Gentianales; family Rubiaceae; genus Gynochthodes; species Gynochthodes officinalis. The sequence goes on along the minus strand of CM034619.1, from coordinate 36,828,800 downwards.
GTAATTAATTATTGATTTTAAGATAATATTTCAGAATTTTTTAGTTACTTTTTATATATGTCTCTCTTTAATGTATTTTATTTTTAATTTTATGTTAACACTTATTTGAATACTAACTTGGTTTCAAACCCTTACAAAATTTTCTTATTTTGAGTTTATAATATTATTGTTAGTTATTTAAATTTAACTTCAAAATGTAATTGAAAATAAAATCTAGAAGTAAGTACAATTTTTTGCTATATTTCAAAAGTCATTTTTTTTTATTTTTCAATCTATATTATTTTACAATTTTTGTGACCCACATAGACTTTCATATTTCTTTTATAAATACTTTCGAAAAAATAACTTTTCTGTTTTTTTTTTTTTTTACATACACTTTGCTTGGTGCTATAAATTTACAGATATTCTATAGAACATAATATTATAAGGAACGTAGGTTTCTTCCTATTTATATTTGAAAATTTTTGACTAAAAATATATTAACATTACCTCTAATCAATATTCATGATCATTTTAATCGTTGTTTTTAATCCACCCAAAAAAAATAAAAAAATACCATGTTGCATAACCTTACTCTATTATTTACCTTCTAGGCTAAATACTTTCTTTATACCTTTATAATTATTTACCTACAATTATTTCTAAATGTTAAAATATTTATAATATACAAATCATAATGAATAAAAATGATAAATAAAAAATAAATAAATAGATCATCATAAATATTCAAAATTATGATATGATTAATTTTGAATGAAAATTACTTCAAAAAATTACCACCATATTTTACTCTTTGTAACAGAAAAAAAGTTTCAAAATTTTTTTTGCCTTTAAAAGGGTCTATTTTTGCGTAACATTATTTTATTACCCTTACTAATAGTGACAATGCATAATCCAAACTAAAAAATAAAGATAAAAAGTATAAAAGTATAAATTTATTAGTGTATTAAGTATGTTATATATTGTAATTTAAAAAATATTGTACAAAATTAAAAGTAAATATATTTTTTTTTGGGATAGAGAAAGTATTTCTTTTGAAATGCTCTTGGAGTGAAACATTTTTTTATTGATTATTATAATATTAAAATATACACTATTAAAAACATTTGAGACATAAGATAAAAAATAACATGGATAATTAATGGTTAGATTGTTTAATCTTATTGTGATACTTACTCAATTACTTGTACAAAATTCATAATTTTTTAAAAATAATTGTACTCCTTAAAATCTACTCCTTTGTAGCATATTTTGAATATAAAAGCAAAATAGTTTAACTAGAACTATAACTTATTGTAAGATTTTTTTTATTGTAATATTAATTAAAAAATTATATAATTCAAAATACATAGTAAAAATAGAAAAAAATAAAAAATATATACATACTTTAAAAAGTACACAACAATTTTTTGAAAATTAAAATTTAATCATATATATTAAATTATTGCTGCCTAGTTTATACTCTAAAATGAAGACTTTAATAGTGACCTACTATCATTAGGTTTCTCTCAGGTTGCAGGTTACTGGTTGCTCTGGGTATAAGTATAATTTTATAAAGTTTTGTGATTATTTTTTCAACAAGTTTATGAGTTTTAATTTATTTTAAAAGTTTTTATATTATTTTATTTTTTTAGAATAAAAATTATTAGTATTTATTTAAATTTTACTTTCAAATGTAATGAATAGTCACAATGTAAAATAAATCAAAACTTTTTTTGTTACGCATGGCAATTTATTATTCAATTTAAATTATCATATAATTTTTTTTTAATTTTGGATGCACACATATATATATTTAAAAAATTTTATTATCATAAATTAAAATATAATTTTGATCATAAAAATTAAAATAATATAAATTGTTTTTTATTTAACATTTTAAGCATTTTAACTTAAATTACCTGTACTATTTCTAAATATTGTATAAAATTATTTCAATTGTAATTTGGTATTTATAACATATATTTATCTAAACATGTCAACTGGTAAATTTTTTTATTCTAAAAAATATATATTTTATATTTACAAATCTTTATTAAGTAATTTAAGGTTTAGTTTGTTTTAAAAACTTTTACTGTATTCTTTTATTAATTATATTGATTTATTAGAAATCCTTATAAGTTAATTTCATTATTTTTTTAAACTATTTATTTTAAATCTTATTTGAATTTATTCTTTAAAAAATAACTCTTTTTATTATTTTAAGTAAAAATATTATTTTTTATTATTTAACTTTTAATTATGAATGCAATTGATAGTTTAATTATAAAAATAATATACTTATAAATTTTATGACCTACACACACTTGCATATTTCTATTATAAGTATTCCTATCAATTTAATTTTTTTTATTTGCAGATATTTTATATATTAATGTAAAAATAAAACACTATAAAAACGTAATATTAAATTTTAGTTAACTTGTTTTCATTTATCATTAATTGTTAAAATTATTACAAGAGATTTATTTATTAATTATTAATCATTGCAAAATTAACTAAAAAATGAATTATCAAAATCATTTAAATTCATGCAAATATAATAACTAATAGCATATCTAATTATTAGAATTTTATAGTCTATCATGTTAAATCCAATTGTTCCAATAAAAATTACCTTCTTTTGCAGTATTAATTTTTATATATATTAGTTGTTAGCAACAATATTTTTTTTCAAAAAAGAACTTATCAATAATTCAATTAGCACTATTATTATAAAGCTTGGGCTACTTTTAAATTATTTTAACAAAATAAGTAAATAGTAGAAAGATAAATTAAAAATATTTAAAATAATAGTAATTATATATTTATAAAAATATTAAAATTTTTAATTGGGCATTCCCCACTCATCGAGCGGGTACTAAAACCTAGTATATAATAGATTATTAGCAAAGATTGCATATGGCTTGGTAGTACGTAATAAGTTTGGTGTCAACCGAAAAAACTTCATGATTGAATTCAAGATGGAGGTCAGTTTTGAACAACTGCACAATTAATTTTGAAAATGTTATGAAAATACTACAAAATAGTATTACTACTACAATCCTAAAAATGTAGTAGAAGCAAATAGAATAATATGAAAGTAAGACAAAAAGGAAAATGTGAAGAACACAAGTGTAGTGTAATTTTCTATTCTCTTTTCATTCTCCTTCATACTTCCACTAAACCTCTATTTATATATGTTTAGGGTTCATCATGATATGTAGGTTACAAGAAACCTAAAGGTTTCATCTTCCCACATCATAGTTCTAAATGTCACAAGTTACATCTTCCCTCATCATCTTAAAAGTCACAAGTTATAATGTAGGGAATTTCAAGAGTTGAGTGTTACATGTCTTCGAAACTTCCCCTTGGATAATGGAGTTACTTTCATGGGCAAGTGAAGAGTTGTATAGATGGACATCTACAATTTGCATGATTCATAACAGAAAACAATAAATAAACATTAATATGCAAATGAGTTCAATTAATCTCTTATTCTTGTTTGCAAACTGTAGACTTAATTAAATATTCAAACACAAACCTAATTATAAATGTAATGATATTTACAATAAAAAATTACGACAAATTTAATAATTTTACGACAAACACAAACCTAATTATAAATGTTATTATTTAATAATTTTTACTATATACTATTACTCAATTACTAACAAATTTCACTATAATTTTTGGCCTATACAAGCCACTCAACTTGATTTTCACTTGAGGTGGTGTATGAGCATGTTGGAATCCATCCATCTCGCCTTCTAAAAATGATTGAGGATGAGATTATTCTAATTTAACTTGTGATTATTATCAATTTACAAATACTCTAAGGTGGCGCGATTGGTTAAAAGGTAATGAAATAAGGAAAAAGCATTATAGTTTTATATAATATTTGATTTATAAGTGCGGAAAAGAAATTTTAAAATGTACATGCAAAAAGTTGGCATTCACGAAACCCAAACACTATTTGGGAAGCACTAACAATCATAAGTTTCTACAAAAATAACCCTTTACATATTTTAATATCTATATTTCTTTTATATTTATAAAATATTTTTCTCTTTTGCCACTCATCTTTCTCTCTTATCTCACTCATTCAGTTATCCTTTTCTTTTTCACTCCTCTGTCTCTCATTTCTTTGGACTATTTCTCTCTTTTCTCTCTCGCTCGTCTTTCTCCTTCACCTATTTTCTTTATAACTTCTCCTTATTTTTCATTTCTCTTTACTATTTTTCTCTCTTCTCTTTGATTTTTCGCTCTCTCTAATACTATTTTTTTCTTTCTTTTTCTCTCTTCTCTCTTATTCCTTTTCTTTTTCCTTACTCCTCTTTATCTCTCACATTTCTTTCCATTTCTCTATCTTCTCTCTATTCTTCTTTCTCCCTCATATCTTTTATTTCTCATCTTTCTTTCTCTCTCATATTTTCCATTTTCCTTTCCTATTTCTTTCTCATCTCTCTTCGTTATCTCTCTTCTCTTTTAATTCTCTTTCTTTTTGTCTATTATTATTTTTATCTATAAATCATTATACTATTTTTTGAGTGATAATATATTTAAAATATATAATAGAAATTTTCATCAATTCTAAATCTAATATACTAATTAATCCAAACATTAGTATTAATAATAATATCCATATAAAATATCTATTACCTTTTCACTATATTATCACTCATGTTACGTATGAATTGTATTTCAAAATAAATTTTTAAAAATATGTTTTGAAATGTTATTTGGATTTATAATTAGAAATGTATTTTAAATTAAAATGTTGTATGAATTACAAATCTAAAAATGTGTTTTGAGTTGAAATGTTGTATAAATTACAAAGATCAAAACATATTTTCAACTAAAATATTATAAAAGCTGGTTTTGAATTGAAATATTGTGTAGGAAAAAAGTGAAGGATGGGTGCATTTTAAGGTTTCATTTTTGGTAGTCAAAATGTGTTTTGAAATTCATTTTAAAACACATTTTTGGAAAATATTAAATATATAATATTTCACATATTGGAAAACTTGTATGAGATGAAAATAAAAATGGGGTTGGCAGTCCAAACATAGAAGGGTTTGTTTGGTTAGTAATTAGAATTAGAATTAGTTTAACATTAAATATATTTTATATCGATTTTAATTTGAATTTTTTAGAAAATTTCAACAATTTGAGATATTATAAAATAAACATCATGAATGAGATAGAATAAAGGACAAAAATTATAAATTTCAACTAAATATAATAAAAAAATTTTAGATTGTAAATCAATTTCAAATCTAATGATAGATCAAACACTCCAAGTACAATTTCACTAATGATTAGTGAATGTAAATATGTAAGGGGAGTTCAACCGAAGATAGAGAAGAACTGGTCAGTCCAGGGGAAAGGGTCTAGCTATTCCAACATGTTCCATACAGTCTCGGGATATGGTCGGAGAAAAGAGGAAATGATGGTTCGAGATGACAAGGCCAGTCGGGTTGAGGATCGGGGTTTGGAAAGTCACCAAAAAAAAAAAAACAAGGAGAATGGAGTAGAATTCTTAGGAGGTGAGGTGGAGGAAGCCAGCCTAAAATGGCCCCAATTGAATCAATGAAAGTTTGTGTGTGAAATCATAGAGGTTTAGAATGACCCTCTATAATTCTCCAATTAAAGGAGTATGTAAGACTTCACCTGGCTGATATTATGTTTGTGTGTGAGACAAAATAGCAATGATCCTTTATACAAAAAGTGTGTATCAGTATGCAAAATTATAATAGATGGAAAAATATGGATTCAAGAGGGGCAAGTGGTGGATTATTGGTCTTCTGGAACGCTAGAATTATAGTCCATCAACTGATTGCTACGGAGTTCAATTTTGAAATTCAATACCAAGAAGAGGGTGAGCAGAATAAGTGTTGGGCTATATTTGTGTATGCAAGTACATGTGCAACGGGTCGAAGTCAACAGTGGAAATATCTTCAACAAGCCAAAGGCAAATGGGGTGCTATCTGGTTTATGGGTGGGGATTTTAATGATCTAGTGGACCATGATGAGAAAAGAGAGGGGAGGATGAGGACTGAGGCTAGTTTCCGTGTTTTTCAGAGTTTTATCTAGAACATGGGAATAGCAGATTTGAGATTTTTGGGTAGGAAGTTCACATAGGCAAATAATAGTATGCAGGAAGGGTATGTAGAAGAGCGAATAGATCAATTTTTTGGCTCATCAGATTGGATGCTTAAATTCCCAAAGGCTGAAGTAAAACATATTGAAATGCAATTTTCCGATCATTGCCTTCTATGGCTAAATTTGAGTCTAGAGATACAGCAACAGAAGCCGAAGTTCTATTTTTAGAAAAAATGGACTCAAAATGGGGATGCTGAGGAGGTTATAAGGCAGGCTTGGAATCTGGAGCAGTTTGGCACTCCAATGTATCGTGTGTGTGAAAGGATTAGAAATTGTAGAACCGCTCTTTTAAAATGGAGTAGAGGGGTATACACAAATTCTGCAAGGAAGATCACAAAGTTAAAACACTACAAGAATTTTGAATATTTGCGAGGGCCAGCAAACCCTCACCTAAAAGTAATATTTGCGAGGTAAATCGCTTCGCAAATAAAGTTCCTCACAAATGAATTTTATTTAAAAATAAAATAATAAAATTATTATTTGTGAAGGATATAGCTCTCGCAAAAGTATTGATGGCTCTCGCTGGGTATGGCGGGAATGGGAAGTAGTTGGCACAAATTTTCTCTATTATTTGCGATGGCTTATATCATTATTTGTAAGACCATGTCCCTCGCAATAAGAACTATTTTGCGAGCGCATGTGTGCGAGTATGATGCCCTCACAAAAAGTTGTCAACATTGACTTCATCTCCCATTATTTGCGAGGGATAATTTACTAGCAAAAACATCACTCTCAATAAAATTTTAATTAAAAATAAATAAATAAAATTATTAGTTGTGAGGAATTGAGCCCTTGCTAAAGCACTAATGACTCTTGTCTTTTTTATCTGTTATGTGCGAGGGTTTATATCATTTTATGCAAGAGATGTGGTCCTCACAATAAGAATTATTTTGCGAGAGAATATTTGAGTATGTTACGCCCTTACAAAAACGGTCAACATTGACTTTTTCTCCCATTATTTGCGAGGGAGTGTTTTCTTGCAAATGCCTCACTCACGAGAAAATTTTAATTAATAACAAATACATAAAATTATTATTTGCGAGGGTTGTAGATCTTGCAATAATATTTATGTCTCTCGCAACTTATGGCGGGAATGAAAATTCGCAGCGCGTCTTTTTTTTTTTGTTATAGGCAAGGGATAATGTCTTTATTCGCGAGTGCAATTTACTCGCTAAATTAACTTGTTCATGAGGGCTTATTTGTGAGTGTTAAGCTCTCACAAAAGCAAACAATAATGGCTTTTTTTAAAATAGATTCTTTTCGTTGACAAGGCTTTAGCTATCCAATGAAAGGCTAATGTAAGCGAAAATAGTTTCTTTTTAATTTCATTATTTGTTAAGTATAATTTAATTTTTGAAGTCATATTCTCAGGACAATATTATTACTAAATGTAATGTTTTTTCTCAAGTAATATGTATTTCTTTTTATTTTTATGTTGATTTCAAATGAAATATAATTTATCCCATAATAATTTCTTATGTACGAGTTAGATCATTAGCTTTTGAAGCTTTTAATTACATTTTTTTGCTAAATTATAGTTTTCAATTATAAGAATTATAGGAAATGTAAATAGTAAATTGCATCTGATTTGAATTTTAAAAAAGCATATAAAAGAATTACAAATTTTATCAATAACCGAAAAAAGTTTTTAAGTGCCAACCAAGATCTTGTATAATAAGGGTTACTTAAACTTAATTTAATAGTAAAGTGAGACACTTGCCTCAACTATTGAAATAGACTTGAGTCATTATAAGCAAAATGGCCTTTAGTGACGAAAAGCAGTAACCAAAAAAAAAATCATCAGTAAATACCCCCATTAGTGACAAAAAAAATTTGTCATCACCAATTTTGTGTCTACTCGCCAACTTTAGTGACAAGTCATTGGGAGTTGTTACCATTTCGTCACTAAAGAGTATGGCGGGAAAATCTCCTGTCAATTAAACCCAAATGGTGACGAAAAAATTGTAACGAGAAATACTCTCGTCACTAAAATCGTAAAGTTTATTCATTGGTGACAAAGTTATTCTCATCACTAATTTGGATGCCTTTTAATGATGATTTTTATTATCTCTAATTTCTTATTATATATGTAACTTATACTACTTATATATGATTCTCAATTAAAATTTTAATTATATGAATACATGTAAAATATCATTAATTCAAATATATATATATATTTTTCTGTTAGTATATTATAAAATTAAATTTTCTAATTTAAAAAAAAATTCAATTAAGCAAATAGTCACAATAAAAATGAAAATAGTTATGAGAAAAAAACATTGACTCAAATATTAAGTGTCAAAAACTTATTATTATTATCTATTATGTCTTTCTTGCTAATATTAAAACACATTTTAAACTTAATACAAAACACATTTTCCACAAAAACTCATCTTTCCCATTTGAAAACCTAACCATTCTAGCCCCGCTGCACCCCTCGTCATCCTTTCTTACCCAAAGCCCTCTCTCACCCCCTCTTGTCATCCTCTCTACCCGGCCTATAACTTCTCTCCCCATCCCTTATTTTCGTCGCACAGAACACTCTCTCGTCGCCTCTCTGCTCGATACTCTCTCTCTCACCTCTCTCCACTATTCGGATCTTCGCTCGACTGGCAGCACCTTCGCAGCTGTAGGTTTTGTCACCGCCTGTGTGGGTGTTCAGCTGGCAGTGCTTCCATCGTTTAGAAGACAGTCGCTTTCGCCCGTAGATGACATCTACCGCCATATCTGCTATACTTTCCATACTGATTATATCATGAAGGCATACTCTGCTCACAATATATTATGGGCAAAGGTACGAATTCAATGTTCAAACCATTGTAATGTACAACATATCGAAATTTAGTGGCTAAAATTTCTTTTTTTTTGTCAAAAATTTCAGGTGAGAGATGGAGACACTGATCATTTTTTAGGCAAAGGCCGGAAGAATGACAACATCTAGACGAACATACAAGATCGACGAACAAAATATGGGTTCATCTTTGTGGCCCTCTCTCACGCCCCTTCTCATCCTCTCTGCCTGGCCAACAACTTCTCTCCTCATCCCCCATTTTCATCACACAGAATATTCTCCCACCGCCTCTCTCCACTGCTCGCAGGCCTCACTCTTGGCCAAGCTTTTGTCATTGCTCCCTCCGCCAAATCTCTATTCGGCGTAGCTTCTATTCTCGCTCTCTCACATCTCTCCGCCACTCGGATCTTTGTTCAGCTGCCAGCACCTTCGTAGCTGCAGGCGTACTCAAGTGCGGGAAGGACAAGGTCTGGCTCGACCTCAATGAAGTTAGCAAAATCTCAATAGCCAACTCTAGCTAAGCGATCCCCTAATTGCCTAGTTGTGTCTTCGAAGTTGCAAATTTTTTTCGATTATCGATTGTTGAAAAACAATAATCATGATTCTCGAATCAATGTTTGAATTTTTAATAAGACATTTTGATTTTATTTGTGTTTGGCTTTGTTCAATGATTTGGCTTTGCATTAGGTATTCAGTCATTTCCTTGCCATTTGGCTATGTCCTTCAATTCTGATAAGGAATTTTACCGTTGTGATGCAGGACAAAACATAAGGAAATTAATGAAGGATGGTTTTATAATTAGGAAATCTACAAAGATTCATTCGCGTTATCGTGCTCGTAGGATGAAGGAGGCCAAGAGAAAGGGACGTCACTTTGGATATGGTAAATTTTAATTTTACATTATGTTGTGGATCTTTGTACACTTGTTGTTGCATGTTTGTTGTCTTTGTTTAAGAATTATTGAAATTTCCATATGTGCTTCGACAAGTGAGTGGATGACCACAAGCTCTTTATACGAGCTATGCATTTACCAGATTTGATGATTTGTCTTTTATGAGTTTTTACAGATTTACCTTATTCTATTAATGAAAGTAGCTTGCAGAAGGAATTTTCGAAGTTTGGCAAGATAGCTAAAGGTTTACACCATATGCTTGTACTCCATCTTACATTTTCCCTTGTTTGGAGAACCCCCTTTTCAGTATATAATTTTGTTGCTCTATGGTATGTAGTTAAACTTGTTGAGGATGAAAAAATAAATAGGTCAAAAGGATATGCCTTTATTCAATACACTTCTCAAGAAGATGCATTGCTTACCCTAGATAATATGGATCAAAAGGTGATCTATCAACATTTTGTTTTCTTCCCTATTTCTGTTGCAAGAATATTGATTTGAGATGACTGATTACCTTTCTTTCATTAGTACTTTGATGGAAGGATGATTTTCATTGATCTTGCAAAACCGATGATTGGTGACTTTGGTGGATATCACAAAACATTTGGATCCCCTGAGGAGTAGCCTAGTAAAGATAAGGATCTATAATGAGGAAAACCTTTAAGACTTGTTAAGCATGGTGGTTGAACTTACAAAAGCAAGAGAGAGGTACCACTGGTCTGAAATTCTATACATTTTGCTTTGCTTGTCTTTCCAATCTGGTACTTGCAAGGTTCATGCTGAGAGATAAAAGTTAATTTAGCTGCAAACCAGCTCGCTTTGCAAATGTTATACCTAATTTGGAGCATGCTATAGTTATCAATATGGCAAGGTTATGAGATTGTTCCCTTATGAGATTTCACAGTTTTCATCAAAAGTGGTAATAATATAGGACTGGGGAAAGAAACAATCCATTTGTTTAAAGCTGATCTTATATTGAGGTGATAAAGCTTTCATGTGTTTAATTTACTAAAGGATCGTTAGTTTTTTTTTTTTTAAATTAGGACTTACAAACTTTGTTTTGACATCTTCAATTGGTGCCTAATGTCTTTGTTTACCACTTACAAATGCATTTTATGATCTTCAAAACCTTCTTCAAAACAAATATCAATTAAGGTGTTCGATCTAATATGCAATACCATACTTTAGGTACCTAATAAGAGTACACATTTTTACACAGTCTTATTTTCATTTATATATACTCCTTTTGTATTTGATAAATTATTACATTTTTGTATTTGATGCATTCATATTTATTGTAGTCACACTTTCATTTTGATGAGGGAATAGATTAGTCCATTTGTTACAAAGCCTCCAAGGGCTATCACTAAACAAATTGGAGTAAATGGCTCAGTAGAGTTCGTGCTGAAAGTAATGAGTTGGTTGGATTGCCCCCCGTCACGAGATTACAGTGGAATATTTGCTATTGTTTCATTTTTATTTTGTTTCATTTTATGGATATTAGAATTCTTTTTATATTTAGCAACAATTATTGATTAGATTTTTGGGCTGTTTTATTAAATATTTAGAACATTTTGTAAATATTATTGGTTTTTGTTAGATCTTTGAACTAAATAAATTTGATATTTTCAATTTGAATTTGTGGATGGTTTTATTAAAATGGAATAGGTTTTATTTTTTTAGTTAGCAGGTATTTTAAAATGTTACTTTTGGATCAATTAAGAATATGATTATTATAAAAACATGAGTTTTTGTGAGGGATTATGTATTTGCGAGGGCTAATTTCCTTGTATTTAATTAAAAATAATGACATAATCGACTATTTTTACGAGGGCTAAATGTTTTTTTTTTTGGTGAGAATAGAAGCTTTTGCAATATCAAAGAATGTGAGAGCAGCGATGTCTTGCGAGGGCAATAGTCATCGCAAATAGTATTTTAAGCGAGGGCATTACCCCTTAATTGCAAAGGCAAAGTCTTTGCACTTAGACACAGTTGCGAGGGCATTTCGTTCATTTACGAGGGCCACAATACTCGCAAAAAAAATCAAGTTGTGAGGGCTACTGTATTATTTGCTAGTGTCTCTGCCTTCGCTATAAAAAACCAAATGTGAGTGACATTTCCTCGCTAATAAGCCCTCGCAATAATTATTTGCGAGGATTTTGTCTTCACAAATAAGCCCTTACAAATGCTTACATTTGTGAGAGCACAGGGGCAATTGCAAGTGAATTATTATTTGTGAATTAAAAAATAGCTATGGTGTTTGTGAGAATTTTTTCCCTCGCAAAAAGTAATTTGCAAGGGAATTTTCATTTGTTGTGAGGAAAATGGCCCTCGTAAATATTAAAAATTCTTGTAGTGAAATGACAAATGGATCAATTGAGCTTATTAGGGGGAGAAAGGAGTTGGAAGACTTGGTAACATTTGTGAGGAGAGTCGCCTGAAGCATATAGAGCAGAGGAGATTTATTAGCAAAAAAAATATCATATACAATGGCTGCAAGAGAAGGATAAAAATACCAAGTTTTTCCATGCTTATGCAATTCAAATGTGGATAATAAATTCGTTAGCTGGGTTGGTGAACGAAGCAAGGGGTTTTTGTGAATCAAGGGAGGATATTTGTTCAGAAATCATGGCTATTAAACTAAGCTGTTTACAACTTCATCTCCCCAGAGTAGGTCCCTTTGCTTGAGTAACATCCTACAAACAATCACAAGTGTAATGAATACAAGATTGACCCGACCTGTAGAGGATTCTGAAATCAAACAAGCCCTTTTTGCAATGCATCCAACTAAGGCCCTGAGACTGGATGGCATGAGTCCACTTTTCTTTCAATTTTATTGAAATAAGCTCAAAAAGATATCTATTTTGTTGTCAATGATTTTTTTTGTACATAAGCAAATGTTGAAAATATGCATCATATCATAATTACTCTTATTCCAAAGATAAAAAAATCCTACTCATAAATTTCATTATCAATCCATAAGCTTATGTAATGTTGTTTATAATATTATTTCAAAAATATTGGCAGAAAGATTGAAATTGTGCCTTCATTATTGTATCCATGAAAGTCAGGTTGCATTTATTCCAGGAAGGCAAATTCTTGATAATGTGGCTATTGCACAGGAGTTCATACACTACATTAATAGTCTTAGGGGTGGAAAAAGGAGTTTATGGCCTTAAAATTAGATATGGCCAAGGCATATGATCGTTGAGTGGGGCTTTTTAGTTCAGGTATTACAACAAATGGGTTTTGTAAGGAAGTTCATTAAATGGGTTGTCAAATGTATTAGTTCCGCCTCTTATTCATTTAATATAAATGGCGAAGTTAGTGGATACGTGTTACCATGTAGGGGTCTTAGGCAAGGGGATCTTATATCTCCATATTTTTTCCTCATTGTCTCGGAAGCTTTCTCCGCATTGATTAGTAAGGCAATTCGAGATGGAGAGTATCGGGGAATGAGATTGTGTCAAAACAGACCATTGCTAACTCATATCTTTTTTGCAAATGATTTTTTACTTTTTTGTGAGGCTACAGTGAGGCAAGCTCAGTAAGTTCGTAAGATCATGGAAGAGTACTGTGCAGTGTCTCGATAGCTTGTTAATTTGGATAAATCCTCCATATTATTTATTTGGCATGTTGATGAAGGCTGGAGAGCAGGTGTTATCCAAGCCTTAGGCAGTGTTAAGGAACAAAGGAGTGCCCAGTACTTGGGGTTACCACTGGTTATTGGTAAATCCAAGAAGGAAGTTTTTAAATATGTACTGGACTCTACCCGAAGCCACATTGGAGGTTTGCAAAAAAAGATGTTGAGTCAAGCAAGCAAGGAAGTTCTTATCAAAGCGGCATTTAATTCGTTGCCTGTTTATGTTATGTCGTGCTTCAAGTTGCTTGTAGGAATCTGTAAAGTATTGTGCAAGGAGGCTGCAAATTTTTGGTGGGGGTTCAATGAGAATAAAGGGTTGAAAATTCAATGGAAAAAATGGTCTAAACTAGCAGTTCCAAAAAAATAAAATAAAATAGGAGGATTGGGTTTCTATGATTTCTAGCTATTTAATGATGCAATGCTGGCTAAAGAACTATGGCGAATAATCTCAAATCCAAATCTCCTAATGAGTAGGGTGATGAAGGCTAGATACTTTCCAAAGGGTGGGCTGTTGAAAATGGTAGTTCCACCATATACATCATGGATGTGGAAGTGCTAGATGGGGGTAAGGTATATTCTAGATATGGGGCTGAGGTATCAAGTAGGGGATAGTAAGTCTATCAGAGTGTGGGAGTCTCCTTGGCTAACTCATAGGGTCACTTTCAAATCACTCCTGACTGAAGCTACTGCGGTGCAAGCCATATGGCGTCGTCAGCTGATGACTGAAGATGGAAAAAAAATGGAATCAAAGTTTGGTTAGGAATTTGTTTCGCCCGCAAGATACTGATGAGATTCTTAAAACTCAGATTAGCCAAATAGGGGATAGAGATTGGGTAAGATGGCATTATGGCAGTAAAGGCCAATATACGGTGAGTTTGGCTTATAAGCGTGCTGTGGAGGCAAGGAGACATGCAATCAGTGTTGCGGAGAGCAGTAAAGGGTATGGGGAAATTAAAAGAATGTGGAGGACAATTTGGTGACTCCAGATTAAGGGTAAGCTAAAACTTTTTGTGTGAAGATATTGTCAAGGGATAGTTCCAACTAAGGTAGAGTTGTTAAAAAAATGGATTGGATTAGATCCAATTCGTAGTATGTGCGGTGTACAAGAGAAAACACTAGAACATTTGTTCTTTATTTATGACTGGGCCAAGGTCGTGTGGAGAATATCTCCAGTGAGTTGGGAGGGATTGCACGAGGAAAGTGGCTGTTTTCAAAGCTGGTGGACCGAGGTGTATATGTTGTGGTTGGTATCTTGTACCCTATTTGTGTTCATGGCACCGAGGCCTAACTTTTTCTCTATGTGGTTTACTACTGGGCTTTATTGCTGTAATTTGTGGTTGGTTTTTTTTTGTTTTCGTCTGTTTTTTGGCGGAGAGGAGAAGCCAATCAGTTGTGGTTTCGCTACTGGTTTTTGTGTTTTTTAGTTTTGCTTGTGAATGGTTGCATTTTATGATTAGGTGCTGGGTATCTGTGTGGATTGATCTTGTGTGGTATTCTCTTATGTTTTCTGTGGTGGTTTCTTTCTGGTTTGATCTTGATGTGGCTACTGAAATGGTGTGCGTACTTCACAGTGACCTCAGTAGGTCACATTGTGTGGTGTAAGATATTGTTGAAGGATGGAGTATTGTGCTTGCTCTGTGTGGTACTGTGTTTGCTCTTTGCTCTTTGTGTGGTATGGTTGGAGGCAGGGAGTAATACTTTGGCGTAGGTGGGCTATTGGTGGTTCTGCTTTTCAGCCATTATGTGAAGGTTGGAATGGGCACAGGTGACTTTGGTCCTCAGGACATATGGTTGTTTTCAGAGAGGAAGCGAATCTATTTGTGCTCAATTTGATTTTGTGCTGGGGTTTGTTTTGTGTTAGTGCTCACGTAGTGGAAATGGTATATTCTCTGTTTTGGTTATGATTGCCATGTTTTTATTGTAGTCTTTTTGAAGTCTTTTTGTTTTAAGATATAGTTTAGGTTTGGAAATTATAATAGTCATGATCTGTTGTTATTTTTTCCTTCGTGCATAGGTCAAATTGTCAGGGAGAGCAATTAGTCTCAGTTTTGATGGCTAGTATATGTACTTATAATTAAGAGATAATATCAAACACCCCCTCGAGGTTTTATTAAATATCGAATCGGACCATGAGGTTTGAAAAATATCAATAACTCCCTGTAATGAAAAAAAATATCAAACACCCCCTTGACTGCTAGTCAACGGAAACAAGTTAGAAAAATGACGGAAAAGCTTTTCGATATAAAAGGCAAAAAAATATATAGTTTAAAATTCTAAAATAAAATTTTAAAAAAACAAAAAAGGCAAAAGTTAAAGACAAAAATTTAATAAAATTATTTACACTATATAATAATTTTTTTTAAACTAAAAAATAAAATTTAAAGATGAAAATTTAATAAAAGTTAAAGACAAAAATGACAAAAAAATTGATGTAGTTTAATTTTTAAAATTTTTTTAAAAGACAAAATTTAAAGATAAAAATTTAATAAAATTTTGTTAAAAATTTTAATGTAAAAAATTATTATATATATATCTATATCTATATATTATTTTTTAACTTCAATTTTTTTGTATAGATACTTTTTTTTATATGAAATTTTTATTTGTCATTTTTATCTTTAAATTTTATTTTTTTAGTTTAAAAAAATTTATTATATAGTGTAAATAATTTTATTAAATTTTTGTCTTTAACTTTTATATTTTTTGTATTTTTAAAATTTTATTTTAGAATTTTAAATTATATACCTTTTTACATTTTATATCGAAGGGCTTTTTCGTTTTTTTACTAACTTGTTTATGTTGACTAACAATTAAGGGGGTGTTTGATATTTTTTTTTATTAAAGGAGGTTATTAATATTTTTCAAACCTCAAAGTCCGATTTGATATTTAATAAAGCCTTGAGAGAGGGTGGTTGATATTATCTCTATAATTATATATATATATATATATATTTATATTTAAATATTTCCCCGATATCATCCTAAGGTAAGTAAAGATTTTTCCTTTCATGAAATTGATAATTTGTAGTACAAAATTCGCACCGAAAAGGAAAACCAAAAAAATTGTCGCTTAAAATTCCTACGTACGCGGTGCGCTGTCTCCCTCCTCATCCCCTAAAGTTCACCTGTCCCGTCTCTCTCTCTCTCCTCTCTCTCTCTCTCTCTCTCAAATATTATTCCCATTTCAACAGCCTTCACCAAGAATTTCATTCAGCTCCTTTTCCAACAGGTTCCTTAGAATCAAGGAGCTCTTCCTATTTTCTCTCTGTCTCCAACATCACTTTTTCATTCTCTGTCAGATCTGAAATATTCAGATTAAGGAGAACAACAGGAGGCCTCAATCAGGTTTTTATTTTTTATTTTTACTTATTGATCCATTGAGATTCTTTATTTAGATCGGCAATTCGTTAATTTGTTTCCCCATTTTGTGGAACCCATTTCCCCAATTTTTCACGAGCTCTTTTTTCCTTCGTATGCATAGGAGAAACAAAAGCTTATTTATTTATTTATTTTTTGTTTAAAGTAATGATTAGAATTCGGCATATAACTGATGCAGTGTTTATGCAGAATTTTATGAAATTGTGATTCTTTTCTGTAGGTTGTCATTTTATGTCGTTGCGATCTAATGCTTTTCTTGGCAGATATAGTATTATTTTGTTTTTATGTTCTGATCCTGGGAGTGATGTTATTGATTTTTGAAATCAAGTTTCATGATGTGTTAGTGTGAGATGATCATCGGAAGAATCCCAAAGTACAATTTTTTATAATGAATTTCTGGACTTAGAAATGAAATTCAAAACTTGGGCTTGATCAATCTAATTGACTTTTCAACCTATGGAAGAATAATACAGTTGGAAAAATATTAAAATTGGATGGGTCTATTATGTTTTCTTTTTGATTCATTTATTTTCAATGCGTTTAGGTTGGGTGGAGCGAAAGGTTAATATGATTTAGGTTGGTTATACCATTCGAGCGAGTATTTTGGTGTTTGTATGATTTTATGTGAATTTATTTTATATTGTATAATACTTTGCTGAAGTAGTACAGGTGCATAGTTTTAACTTGATCTTCTTTCCTGTCTGAAGTGCAGGAGAAGTATCAGAGCTTTCCTTTAGAAAGGCATTGGGCCTCCTAAGTTGAAGTTAAAATGAAGAAGGCGTTTGATCAAACTGTCAGAGACATGTAAGTTTTATTAGCTTTTGTCAGTTATGAAGTAGTTGTTTGCGATGATGAACTTTAAACTGTGTCTTTTAGTTTAATTTAGTCACTGTTTGTTTTCTTCTTTCATTTAGGTGTCAAATAGTATTATCATTTCCGTGTTGGATTGTTCTATTGTTTCAATATTTTTGTTTTGCCCATTATTAAGCATGCTAATTGATCTGTGCTATTTGCCATTATGTTACAGCAAGAGAGAGGTGAACAAAAAGGTTCTTAAAGTCCCTTCAATAGAACAGAAGGTAATTTTACCATCTTTTGAAGCAGTCTGAGAAGTTCTTCTGTGCATTTGGTTCTGAGGATTGCAGAAGCATTTAGTTTATAAATTTGTGCTTGGATATGTACAAGAAACAACTAAGCTTATTGAAAAGATAGCTGATCTTGTTTCTTCTAATTTTCTTTGAAATTATAAAGTTGCTGGAATGTTAAAATCATGAAATTTTATTCCTGTCTGTCAAGTTTTTGTATCTGTTAGACATGCTAAAAACTTGCATAATTGCTTTTTTGGGAATATATATCTGATAGTAACAAAATATTTATTTTGACAGTACTACATGCATTCTAAGATGTCCACTGCATTTGGTACTGAATTATTTGGAAATTACTTTCATTGAAGATTGGAAAGATTGGGATGACTTTTGAATTTGTAACCATGAAATATTTTTGGTTTTGCACTCTTCAGGTGCTTGATGCTACCAGCAATGAGCCATGGGGTCCTCATGGAACACTTCTTGCCGATATTGCTCAGGCTTCAAGAAACTAGTGAGCTCCTATTATTGTTGTTTGGATAATATATGTTTTTTTCTCTCTGTAATTGTTCTGTATTGAATTATTTTTCGCTGTCTGCAGTCATGAGTACCAAATGATTATGTCGGTCATCTGGAAGCGTGTCAATGATACTGGAAAAAATTGGCGGCATGTATACAAGGTTTGTAATTTTTTCATCGATTTTTTTGCTGTTTGATGATCTCGGAAGATTTCTGTCTGTTTACAGCTCCTGACTCAATAAATGTGTTTGGTATATCTTTAAGTAATCTCTTTCCAAAAAGCAGTATTGGATATCGCTGCTTTGACTTTTTTTTATGTTTTCTTGGCTGAGCTCAGAGTGTTGGTACTTCTTTGGTTCTCTAGCCCTGTGACTAATGCATCTTATGATTGTTTTCAGGCTTTAACTGTTCTGGAATACTTGGTTGCGCATGGGTCAGAACGTGTGATTGATGACATTAGAGAACATGGATACCAAATACAGGTGAATTTCTTCAGTCTAAGCTGGTGGTATGGTTGATCTGTAGTAAGTGGTTCTGATTTCTTTGTTTTTCTTTTGTAATAGACATTGTCCGACTTTCAATATATTGATTCCAGTGGGAGGGATCAGGGTAGCAATGTCCGAAAGAAATCTCAGAGTCTTGTGGTGCTGGTGAATGATAAGGATAGAATACAAGAAGTTCGTCAAAAAGCTGCTGCAAACAGAGACAAGTAAGTATGTGGGCATAGTTTTGGTATGTTGCACCAAAAAGATGTTCATTGCTAGCTTATGTTTCTTTCTTGATTGTAATGTCATTTCCATCAGCTATTTCTTATTGGAAAATGATTTTCTCGGTCTGGTGATGTGTTACAGCTTAAACTTTTGCCCAAAGGTCATTTTTTTGGTAGAAATGTTAAAGGGTGGTTGGTTTCTTATTGTGAAACTTACCAAAGAAGAGAACTTATCGTTGAAGTTTATTGATGTATGATTTGAATCTGGCAAATCTTTTTGATTCTCATCTTGGCTGTGTGTGTATCTGGACTTAATAGAAGTAATTTGCTAGGTACCGCAACACTTCAGCTGGGGGTATGTATAGGCCTGGTTCATATTCAAGTGGAGGAGGTTATGATGATGATCGTTATGGAAATAGAGATGAAGACCGGAATGGTTATGGGAGAGAAAGAGAATGGGGTTCTAGAGATGATGACAGATATGGTAGGTATGGAGACTCATATGGCCGTGATGGGGACAGGTACAACAGAGATGATGATCGATATGGCCGAGATGGCTACAGGGATGATGACTATCGTGGCAGAAGCAGAAGCGTTGATGACTATCAGTATGGCTCAAGAAGTAGAAGCTCTGACCGTGATCGGGACCGTTCTTATGAAGAAGATGGCCAATATTCTTCAAGGTTTGTCTACTCTTTAATTACTTAATCAATATCATTATTGTTAGTTTTTCTCCTTTTTTAATTTTTTTTCCTTTTTAAGAATGCTTGAATGATTAAATAGTTTCTTTGTTTACTATTTCCTGTTGGAAGCAGGATTTTCTTATATCAATTTCACAATGTTAGCGCAAAGAATTTTTTCTGAACAAGAAATTTTGTCAAGGAAAAATGGTTTATCACTTTATTGCATATATTATTGTGCTTTATTCTCTTTTTCGGCATAAGTGACTTTTTCCCATTCGAACTATGGCACATGTTTTACTTGTAATCTCTGGGTGCATGCTGCTAACCTTACTTTTTTTCTTTTCTTGGTCATAACTAGTATTATATTGCTCCTACTTCCATTTCGATTATCACTGATTTTTTCATAGATGCGAAATACAGTATATTAGTTATTGAAATTCTTTTCCTTCACCTTTCTTTCATTGATTATTGATCTATAAACAATTATAAATAATTAATCTTTATCTTGCCTGATAGTAGAGGAAATGTTGCCAAGGCAGATGATCAATCTCAAGATGGAAGGTAATGTTGGTAAACATTGATGAATGATTGGCAAATTCATTAAACAAAGTCTGATTCTTTGATTGTATTTGAAAATCAGTTATGCTGGAAGGCATCTGGAGAGGAAATATTCTGAGCAGAATATTGATGCTCCTCCTAGTTATGAGGAGGGCGTTAGTGCAGGACGCAGCCCCCCGTATAATGAACGGTAACTTTTTCCCTCACCCTTGTTTTTTTATTGAAATTTGATAATTGATTTGGCTCTAATATTTTTACTGTCCAAAGGGATGGAGCAATTTCATCAGGATCTGCTCCTAAATCATCTTCTCCGCCTGCAACTGTGGGTCTGAGTCAATCAACCAGCACTTACCCTTCACAGCCTGCTCCTGCTTCACCTCCACCACCAACATCAGTATCTGACGAAAAAGAAGTTGATGGCTTTGATGAGTTTGATCCACGTGGTTCATTTTCTGGTAAACCGTTTGTTGTAGTAGTATGCAGCAGTCTCATTGATATCTTTCATTCCTTCTTGCTACTGCATCTAAACATACCAAATTTCTGTCAATTTTAGCCAATCTGATTCCTTGTTCCTATATGCATTATAATAAGCAAGACCCTGGTCAATAGTCAAATAAGAACACCTTAAATTAGCCCGTCAGATTAGGGAAAGATGTAATCGGCTTATTTGAATAAAACTATAATTGAAGAGAGCCGTAAGAAAAGCAAATTGAGCACAACATGCCCTGAATATGGTTAAATATGATTGCCCTCTCTAGGCTATTTGCTTTTCCAGGAACAAAATCAACCACTGTTATGTTCAAATTTTGAGGAATAAAAACCATCTTGAATCAATGTGGGTGCTAATGCTCGAGTATTATGAAATTATGCTTGTATTATATTGTGAGTATTCTCTCTTTAGCTGTTATTCTTTCTTGTTATTCACAGAAAGAATTTCTTTATGTACCTTGGAAGATGCTTTTAGCTGTAGAACTGGGTTATCCTTTTTATCAACTTGTGCTGTTCTAATTTGTTTTCACTTGTCTCATCAATACAAGCTATTTGTTGTGGATCTTCATGCACATTTTCTTTCCTTTTTCTTCCTTGCCATTGCCATTCTCATCAGACACAGCAGATATTGGCCTAAAGTAAAGCTTTCCATGTTTAATGTTACATGAATTTATTTAGCATAAAAATTTCCTGCAGAATATTGTTTCTGATAATGTCACTGGGTGATGAAGCAAATAATGACTCGTAGGCAAATGTTTGTTGACTTGTAAATTACTGTCAGAATTTTTAGGTTCACGTGTATCTGACTATTTGATTTCTGGATCAGAAGTGGGTTGAATTGATCATTTGGTTTTTTTTTGAGCAGCTGCTCCTACTACATCAAATGCTACTGCCCCAACTGCCCCAACTGCTGGTAGTGTTGCCCCAACTAGTGGTAGTGCAGAAATGGATCTACTTGGTTCTTTATCTGAATCATATTCTGCCAATTCACTGGCTCTTGTGCCAACTACCACTTACCCTACAGCCTCTGAAGATGTGCAAGTAAGCTCTAGCTCTGGGCCCACTTATGTGGCTGCTTCATCAGCATCCTCGTTCTCTAATCAGGTATGTGTCAATAGTCAGATTTGTGCATTGTGCCATCTTTGAGATTTTCTTGGATTGTGGTAGGGCCAGTTTGTTAAGAGCAAAGAGAATAGCTCATTCTGGGGCATCTGATAGGAATTTGTTTTGGGGGACATAAGTACCCTTACTCTGATGCCTAGCTTTTCCAAATTACCCTTGGTTCAGTTAGGTCACGTTACCTGGAAATTTCTTTGGATTATTTGAACTCAACAATGGGCTCAAAGAACATTTATTTCACTTGGCAAAGCTTTTCTAAAATGTGGGTTAGTGGTAATATTTCATTTCATGTTTGGATTTGCTATTTTTCTTGAGTCTAAGTGCCTTTCTATGCAGACATTCGATGATCCATTTGGTGATGGGCCGTTTAAGGCTATTGCTGCTACTGATGATTTTTCTGCTCAACAAAAAAGTGTTACTTCTGCATTTCATACAACCTCGAGTCAAAGTCCAGAACCACCTCAGTTTGTTCCTCAGAAGACTGATTCTGTTTCTACTTTTGGAGAGACTTTCAATGTTGCCTCTGGTGTACATCCTTCTGCTGCAAACATTCAATATACTACCCAGGAGTCATCTCCTGTCCAGGACATTGACATATTAGCTGATATTCTCCCACCAACTGGTCCTCAACCTCCTGCAAATTCAGAGACTGTGTATACAACTCCAAATGGACAACTTTCACTGGAAGCTGGTTTTCCACCTCAAAGTAGCCAAACTGCGACACAGATAGGTTTCCCATCTCAAAATAGTTCCACTGTGCTGCAAACAAATGTCCCCACACAACCTGGACAAGTAGCGTCGCCGACAACTTTTCCTTCTCAACCTGGCCAACCTTCATTGCAGACTAGTTTCCATGTTCAATCTGGTCAACATGTCCCACAGACAAATTTTCTTGCCCAGACTGCTCAAAATGGACAACCTGGATCTGTTGCAGGTTTTCCTTCTCAGATGGGCCTGCAAGCTTCGTTTCTTTCCCAGTCAACACAGCAAAATCCTAACTTCTATGGAAGCTACAATCAACAGATGGCATCTTCTGGTCCAGTTGCCCCGCAGATGTCTCAGCTTTCTGTTGGCCAAACTGCACAACAAAATTCAGGGAACTATCTTTTACAGACTGGTTCTACTGCGCCAGGACCGTCACAAATTGGGTCAAATACTCCATTGGGCTCGCAATCTATGCTTTCAGTATCAACACCTCCTGCGGCTCCTCAACCTGCAAAGGATAAATTTGAGACAAAATCCAGTGTTTGGGTTGATACTCTTAGCCGTGGACTGGTCAATTTGAATATTTCTGGACGTAAGTTCTTACAGTTTGCATTGGTCCTTTCACAAGTTCTGCCCATTGATTATATTCTTTTACCCTTGAGGTCTTATATTATTATATCTTTCATGTTTGCAGCTAAGACAAATCCCTTGGCTGATATTGGAGTTGATTTTGATGCAATAAATCGTAAGGAAAAGAGATTTGAAAAACCTACGAGTGCTCCTGTGGTATCAAATGTCACCATGGGCAAAGCAATGGGTTCAGGTTCTGGAATTGGACGTGTCGGGGCTGGTGCAATGAGGCCTCCACCTAATCCAGTGGTAGGTTCTGGTATGGCAATGGGTTTTGGTGGTGGTCCAGGTCAAGGTATTGGTATGGGAGGTTATCCATCAATTAATCAGCCAATGGGTGGTATGGGGATGAATATGAACCCCAATGCGGGCATGGGAATGAACATGGGTATCGGGCAAGGTGGCCCGATGCAAAGGCCAATGGGATTTCCTCCGGGATCTACCATACCCGGAGGTTATAATCCTATGATGGGCATGGGTTATGGTCAACAACCATATGGTGGTGGCTATCGGTGAGCT
This sequence comes from Gynochthodes officinalis, assembly GCA_020080225.1. Lineage (NCBI taxonomy): Eukaryota > Viridiplantae > Streptophyta > Magnoliopsida > Gentianales > Rubiaceae > Gynochthodes > Gynochthodes officinalis. Next base: position 36,804,933 of record CM034619.1, on the reverse strand, counting down.
TTGTTCTATCCTTACCGATATTCACTTGAGGTAGGGGAATAGTGAAAAAGCCAGTTGCGTTATAAGATCATAAGGTATATCAACGGATGGAATGATTTAGTTCTGGAAACAGCATTTGAAGTTTAAAGCTACATTCTCGGCAGTTACCTTGTAAACTTTCTTGATAGTGCAGTGTAACATATGTGTTCATTCATTCTCTCAGTTTCCTTAGAGCGTCTTGCATTTGCTATTGATTTTTGGGTTACAATGAATTTGTGTAGATCCACTGGTCTTATAGATGTTGTGACATGTATATGAATGAGGGCCACCTCTCTCACGTGACCTTTGCAACTTCGGATTTTGAAATGATTTTGTGACCGTTCCATTATTGGAGTTTGTAAACCTATTTTTCCCGGACAATAAATGTCATACCAATTCAGTTTCTAATACTTTTCAATTTGTCTGAGATGGTTTGCACCATCATATTAACTGCAAGGACGATCGGGTTAAGGATGATTGGAATTTGTTATTGTCAACTATTAAATTACTTTGAGATCCAGAGAGGACAAATTTGTAAAGTGATTATTTAGGGGATTTTTGATTCTAGGAATTCAGTTTCTTTTAATAACAATTTTATTCAGTTTTCTTGGATAACAATTTTTCTCCATTGTCCCTCATCTAAAAAGAGTTTAGTTTTAATTTTTTTCGTCTAAAAAAAAGTGACTTTTGATATAAGTTTTTTTTAAACTATTTTATTAATAATGATAATATATATTTTAATTTTAAAAATAAAAATAAAATTATATATTTAATTGTGCGTTAAATGTGTTTAATTGTGCATTAAGTGTTTGGTATTTTATAATTTAAAAAAAAAATTAAGTGAATTCTTTTTTGTTAACGGTGAGAAGTATAGAGATATAAGAATAACAGGACATGATTTGCTAATTAGATCTCCGATGGATGGAAACAATTAGATATGTGGTGTTCTACCCTCTCTTCTTTTTTTTTTTTTTTTTAATATATATATATATATAAATTTTATCATCTCGGGAGCAATTAATACATTATTTCCCATATTTCTTCCTGGAACAAGTCCATTTCATCGTTCCCATATAATATTTTCAATAACTTTTCTTACCATAGACAATGTTTTACTACTTTATTATAATTAACACTATATAGGTATATGGGTTGAAAATTAGTTGGTTTCTTTAGAATAAGAGTTTTTGGAATTAGTATTATCTTTGTACTTTTTCATATATGTAGTACCTTTTTATTTGTTTTTTCCTCCCTAAAACGATAGTAATTTTATCGAAATAAAAGGCAAAGCTAGAATTTTACAAGTTCAGTCAATTGGCTATGTTTCTTCGAAACAGTTGTTCAATATCCAAAGGAAAATTATACTTCCACGTATTAAATGAAGTATCCAATGCTAATTTAGCTAATCTAATGTTCAGGCTATTTTCTTATTTTGTTACAATAGAAAAGAGGCATTCATCAAAAAGACTGATTAACAGACTAATGTCGTTGGATATGGTTCATTTACTTACATTTGCATGCGTTTTGTGGTTTACGATCTGCATTGTATCTTTCACATCAGACCATATGATGATATCTTTTCCCCTTATTGGTGAGCTTGTAACTGAGCAAACCGAACTGCTTCATTCCATGTAGTATCCGTTCGAGGTTTTTTGAAAAGCTGCCCTTAAAAAGAATTTAGTCAGGGATAGAACCTCTATTCCATGAATCAATAAAACAAACTCAAAATCTGGCTATGTGATGGAGATATAATGCGAGTGCGCCTGAAAAGAATGGGAACTGGGTCTATCTATTCTATGGCGAAGCATTCAAAGCATAACTGAACACTCGCACGATCTTTGCTAAGAGATGCGAGCATTCGGTGGAACCGGTGAACTACACTTGCTTTTGGATAAATGTGTGGGACAGAGGACTCATGGGACCTATTGCCCACCTTTCCTCCGGTGTTTTGAAAATTGTTTGAACGGAGAGTGGGTAAAAGAGAAGGAGGTCCTCATATGGAGTCGCACACTTATTTGAGCAATGCGGGAGACAGGGGAATGGGTTGAGTAAACTCCCCTAGGGTCAGAAATAGAGAACCAAGCCTTAGTTCTTTCAAGAAACTAAATTCCCACCAACACAAGCCCTTATGAATTTTTCAACTTATGCTGAAAAGAGAATTAGAAGTAAGGAAAACTAGACTTAAAAAAAAAAAACAAAAAAAGAGGATGAAATTCACAAAAAAAGCAATAAAGGAATAATTGTGGATGAAGTTTTAGGACACTATCAAAATTTTCTTAATTCAATGCCAAATAGAAATAGTGTTTCACAAATCCTTTTTGTATATGGGAAACAAAGTTCCATTACCCAAAAAAAAAAAAAAAATACAAGTCCAAGTAGGAATAAAATTTCATCAATTTCTAAATAGGAACAAGAACACGAGTTAAGAAACTAATAGAATTTAGAATTCTAAATTTTAACAAGATTATGACTTTCTTTCTTGATTATACTCGGATTTGAAATTCTAAATCAACAAGAATAAGAACAAGATTTTAAACTAAAATTTCAAGAAATTAAGAAACAAGACATAGAAAGGAAATAAGGGGGTGGCAGCTTGGAAAGAAAATAAAATGGAAACAAAAATTTATAGCAAATTAGGAAACAAGAAAGTAAAAAAAAATTATGAATTGTACCGATGAACAATATTCATGAACAGTAACCATGAATAGTCCCATGAACAGTATTCATGAATAGTAAACGTGAATTATACGGAAAATAATTTTTTTCAACAAAAATTCAGCGACAGGATTTATACAACATTAATAATATGCACAATTGTTATCCAAAAGTCTCATACTAACTGATGTGAATCCTATAGGAAAGAAATCCTAGAAACCCATATGATATGAATTCCATAGGGAAGAAACTGTAAAAACTCACGAATAAGATGCATTTGCACACCCCCCTCCACCCCTCCCTCCCTCCCCCAAAAGACTTCCACACGAAATCAATAGAATGTACCTATGGAAAACCTCAACCACTAATTCACAAGGAACTAAGAAACTTAATATAAATAATGAACGAATGACGTCACAATCTAGTGATTCAAGTTAGATTAACAAGTCAAGAACACTAGAAGAACAATTTTGATAAGTTCAACTTCTCAAGAGAGAACAAAAATAAAAACCATTCTCACATGTTTTATTAAACAAATTCTCAATCCCTTTACAAAGGTGTGTAGCATAGCCTCGGGAAATTTGCAAATATAGCATCTTTTTGAGTTGACTTTGCAAATATAGCACCTTCCTTTTTTTGTTTGCAACCATAGCACTTCAAGACTGCATAAAGACCAAAATACTACTCTTATTTAAAAAACAAAGGAATAGCGCGCAATCCTTAGAGCAAAACCGTTCTTCTTCAGTTCCTCATTACAATCCACAGCGGAAACATGAATTTATCAGCACCCATTGGTCTTCCCACTTCAATCATACCCCATTGTCGTCTATTCCAATGGCATGCAAGCGAGAAGGTCGCAATGTTTTCGGATGTTCTCATTTACAGTTTAATTGGGTTTGAACACGAAATTGGTCGAGCCCTAGGTCGAGTTATAGATTGAGTGCCACACATTTAATAGTTTAAGTACTATTAGTGGTCGAGTAATAGGTCGAACCCTATTGGTCGAATTCTAGAGTGGTCGAATTATTGGTCAATTATCAGGTCGAGTAAAAGGGCGAAATGTAGGTCGAGTAAAAGGTTGAGATGTAGGTCCAGTATTAGAGAGTCGAGTTTTCGGTCGAGCATTAGGTCGAGTGATAAATAGAATAAGCAGACTTGTTCCAAAACAATTCGTACTAAAAGCCATCTAAATGCATACATCACATCACCAAAGTTCATCTTTCACCACACATGAAAAAACAAAAAAAAAAGTAAGGCAAGCTCAACATAAAGTATACTTCCAAAAATTTCGTTGTAATCAGTTAGTTAATCACACCAAGCATCGAGGTTTACACGGTCAAATGGATTAGAACAAGTTTTACAAAAATTCACATACATGGTCTTATGAAATCACCACTTTTTGGCCCTACACACAAATGGATTAGAGCAAGTTGTACGATTGTGTCCACTCCTCCACAACGACCATATTTCTTTGCAACTCTCTCCTCCTTTGTTGAAGGAATTCTCTGCTTCTTCCACCTACTACTTTTAAACCTTGGTTCCGGAGGAGCTAGTTGAATAGATAGAATTTCTTCAGGCACAATCCAATCTTTAGGTTCACCAATTCGTAGAATGGGATCTACATAAGCAAATAACAGTGCATCGGTTTGATAAAATGGCGAACATAATGAGTAATGGTCATTTGTCGTCGATGGGCTGCAGCTACCGCATGAATACATGGGAGTTGATCCATATCAAACACTCGACATGTGCACGTTCTTTGAAGCAAATCGACTATAGTAGTACGGTTTGCAATGTCTCGTACACACCATCGGTGTATATCGACCGTCTCAACAACATATGATTGTGCGTCTCTAATCCTGGATGCAAGCTCATCTTCAATGTATGGGGTTGTATGTGTGTTTAGTTCGTTAGCCGCTGTACACCTTTTATAAAGCCATCTCTATAGCGTGTTCTGAATGTACTCGACCAAACAATGAATTGGTAATTCCCGTGCATCCTTTAACAATGCGTTGAGACATTCTGCAATGTTTGTGGTTATTATAGTATACCGTCTCTCTCCAAAATGTGCCCTTGACCATCGTTCAATGTCGACCTCTGTTAAATACTAGCACACCCTTGAATTTTGCAACGAAAGAATTCTCCACATCTTATTGAATTCAGCAAGAGTGTAAACCTTTGCAACCTTAAAGTATATTGGGAGCATGTCTTTGTGTTTGAATGTTGCTCTTAGGTTGTTACTTAGATGATAGATACATACTCCATGGAAGGCATTCGGGAAAACATTTGATATACCTTTTGCAATGCTTTTATACCTGTTAGACACAAACACTAATCCATCGTTATCATCACTTATTGTAGCCTTCAACTTTTCCAAAAACCACTCTCACGAGGTGTCATTTACTGAATCAACCATTCCCCAGCTGATAGGGTACACTTGGTTATTACCGTCCATGCAAGTGGCAACAAATAATGACTCAGGGTATTTTTCTTTCATGAAGCAGGTATCAATAGAAAGAACTGGTCACATACAAATGCGAAATCTACATAGCGATGCTCCAAATAAGAAAAAAAGATATTTGAAGCTTCTATCTTCTTCTATTTCGAGATCAGTAAACGTACCTGGATTACATGCCTTCAGCATGTGCATATAAGCTGGAAGTATTCTATAAGAATTCTCAAATTCACTTCTCATTTCATCCAGCACAAATTCCCTTGATCGCCAAGTCTTGTTGTACGTTATGTTCACACCCAATTCTTGACAAATATCTGCCATGATTTCGCTGGGTTTATACGGTCGACATATTTCCTGGTACTTACACCTTATCCACGAAACAATTACTTTACTGTTTGCTTGCCTATTATCACACTGCACCAACGACAACTGACATGTATGGGTGTTTTCAAATTTAGTAACCTTCCAAGCATTTGAATTTCCAAAGGAAGATGCATTCAGTTTCCATTTGCAATTGTTATGCTTGCATTGTATGTACCAATGCTTGCTATTTGCCCTAACAACCTTCCACTCGTAGAAATGCTTCACAGCAAGCATACTCATTCTCATATACAATTGCTCTCTCGTTTCAAAAACATCATTTACTGCAACATGTACTACATCGGCTAATCTATCAGAAGAAGTCCCACTGTTCTCATGGGATGATCTTGTTGTTGTATGGCATTGTACGACTAGTAGATCATGTGTTTGAACCGGATTGACAGGCTCACCAGTCCCTGGTTGTTCGGTAGATATATTATCTTCTTCCACAATTATGGTATAGTCAACCGGAACGCCACCTTCATTACTAGCTCCACGATCATCAATTTCATTGATAAAATTGTTCTCGACAAAATTGTTTGGAAGAAGAACATTGCTAGTTAATATTGGACTGTCAGAACCCAATCACATTATTGGTGAATTGCTAGCACTTCTTCAGCATGTGATGCTTTAGTGGCAGGTCGAAGGGTAACATATATTGGAATTCTGGCATCTTCGGACCATCTAATAATTTCATTCAAAAAGCACTTGACATGGTAATCAGTCTTGATGGGGAGAGTGGAGACTTTAGACAAGTACTTGGGTAGATATTCCATAACTAGTATGTCTTTGATCTCCATATCTAATTGTAGGAAAGAAATGATGAGGTTCACTAGTTCTATGAAGCTTGTGTCCTCTTTTAACAAAAGAGGTTCAACCCTCTTGTAATTAATGAAACTTTGCTCATTTGTATTGGGATCAAAATTCCATTATCCCCCATAAAAAACATGTACAAACCACATAATGGTGTGTGCCATTCCTACATATCCAACCAAAACCATCAATAAACAACGAATTTATATCAAACATAAAAACCATAAACTAAATTAGCCATAAACAAGTAATAAGATCGTGACGAGAATGTGAATATTGAAATATTTTTGTCCAATTAAGTCGAGCCTCATTGTTCGACCCAGAATTCGACCTAACAAAGTACTTGACCATCTGCACGACCTTGTATTCGAACTAACCTAGTACTCGACCTTGGGCTCGACCAAATACTCAACATTCCTATTGCTTGACCTAATATCAAGCTATACTCAACCTAATGCTGGACCTAGGGCTCGACTAGTTTCTCTTTCAAATTCCACAAACCCAGTTCAAATAGACAAATGTCCACTAACCTCTCGCAGATGCGATTTCTTCTCCACAGTTGCGGTCTTCTTGCTTGAAGATGATGGTCCAATGGAGTGTGCGAATAATGGGGTGTGAGAATAAATTTTGCTTAATCGATGATGGTCCAATGGGGTGTGCGAACAATGGGTTCTGAGAGAAAAGTAGAAGATGATTTCTAAAATATTGAAGTGTAATAAGGAATTGAAGTACTATGTCTTTGCGGTTTAGAAGAGTATATGAAGGGCATTTTGGTCTTTATGCAGAATTGAAGTGCTAAGGTTGCAAACAAAAAACAGAGAGGTGCTATATTTGCAAAGTCAACTAAAAAAGGTGCTATATTTGCAAATTTCCCCATAGCCTCCTCCTTATATAATTACGAACCCTACATTAAATTAACTAGAAAAAGGAAATAATTACATACAAGAAATTATTTTAAGAAAAGGAAACAAACTTAAACTCTAAAAATTCAAACATAAGGCTAGACCAAAGCTACACTACATAAGGTCCAATCACTTAAGGGCCCAAAAGCTTTAGAAAATAAATAATTAAATAATAACAAGCTAGTTGACTAGATCAACATACAAATAGATCAAAATACAATTTGAAATAAACATAAATAACTTTGGGTCTAATTAAATCAAATCTATCCCATTAAGTCCACTTGAATCTTGAATTATAGTCACTTGATCCTTCCATCAATAAATAAGAGAACATGTGTGTCATGCACCTCGGATCTAATCATGGAGGAATTTGTTAGGGGCAATTTCTTAAGATGGAAGAAGAAAGTTCACTGTTTATTGATAGCACGCAAACTGACATATGTTCTTACTATTCCAAATCCTTCTTTACCAAGTGAAGAAGATGAATATCTTAATGGCATGAGAAAACATAAAAAATGGGAAAATGATGACGAGATTTGCAAGGGTTACATTCTTTTGTTGATAAGGGAACCCGCAGCCGCTACCCAAGGCTGTGCATTAGGTAAACCCCACTCTTGTAGAATAGCCCGTAAAACCCACAAGAGAGGTAAACCACACTGGGCAAACATTGTACGACGGGCTCAACCAAGAAGGTGTCAGTAGAGAGATTCAAACTCGTGACCTTACGGTTACGCAGTTGCCCACCACACCAACTTGGCTACCCCCGAGGGGTAGGGTTACATCCTTAATGTTATGAGTGATGGATTGATGTTTAACATTTATTTGCTATTGCCAATGAACTATAAGACACAGTGAAAGTAAGTATATGCAAGGAGATGCTATAAGTAAAATGTTCCTTGTTTCCTCATTTTTCAATTAGAAAATAGTAGATAAAAGATCTATCATGAAACAATTTGTAGAAATTGAAAAGATGTTAAATTATTTTAATTAACATAATTTGTATATGGATGATACTATAATTGTTAGTTCAATAATTAATAAGCTATCTTTTTCTTGAAAGAATTCAAGAGAGATCTCACATATAAAATGGAAGAGATCACTTTTGAAAGTCTTGTTAGAGAACAATGATTCTCAATTAAAAAAATGAGAATATGAACAAAGATCCTTGGATGCATGTGATTGAAGTTGGCTAATCAAGTAAGTCCAATGAGGGCAAGAAAGATAATCAGTCCAAAAATCAACCTAACAACAAGAAAAGGAAGAAAAGTAAATGCTTCTATTGCAACAAAGAAGGACATTGCAAATATGAGTGTCAAGTCTTTAAAAAGAAGATGAGGAAGCAAGATTCTTCTAAAGTATAAGCAAAGGATTAGTTGCCATGATTTATGAAATTAACCTCTTAGAATTATGACTTTGTTTAGTGGGTTGATTCTAGTACTAGACATGTATACAAGAACAAGGAATTTTTTAAGTCCATGAAACTAATTAATGATGGAATCGTTGTTTATACTGAAAATTCTTCCATGACTCCTGTTCTAGGAATTAGGGACATAGATTTGAAGTTTACTTCTGAACATATTGTAACTTTTACCAATTAATTGTATGTATTAGAAGTGAGGAAAAATTTAGTGTCTTGTAGTTTGTTGAATAAGTTTCATTTTAAACTTGTTTTTGAAACTAATAAGTTTGTAATTTCCAAGGCTAGGATGTTTGTAGGAAAAATTTATTTTTGTTATGGCATGTTTAAACTCAATGTTATGGCTATAAATAAAAATATAACTTCTTTTGCTGATTTGGTTAAGTATTCTTTTGTTTCAAGCATCAAAGGTTGGACATGTTAATTATAGAAGAATTCATAACATGGTGAAATTATCAAATTAGATTTATTATCATACTATGAACAAAAAGAAGAGAAATGTACTGCATACATGTCAACTAAATTTACAAGATATGCGTTTTCTAAAGTTGAAAGGAAATGAAATAAATTGGATCTTATACATAATGATATATATAATTTGCATAGTAGACACTCACCTTACGAGAAAAGAAATATTTTGTGATAGTCATTTATGATTGCACAAGATATTGTCATGTTTATTTGTTGCATTCCAAAGATGAAATCATGCAAAAGTTTAAAGTTTATAAATCCAAAATTGAAATTCATTGTGAATCTTTTATAAAATGTTCAAATTTCGACCGTGGTAGAGAATATTATTTAAATGAATTTTTTGAGTTTGTTGGGATTAAACATGAAGTTACCACTCTTTACACACCTCAACAAAATAGTGTAGTTGAATGTAAGAATTGTGTGCTAATTGAAATGGTTAGTGCAATGTTATCAAGTTCAAGTTTAAGCCAAGGCTTTTAGAGTGAAACAATACTAATTACTTGTCACATATTAAATAGAGTTCCTAATAAAAAAAAGTTCAGTTATCCCTAATGAGCTGTGGAATAAATAGAAGGCCAACATCACATATTTGAGAGCCTGGGCCTATAGAACTATTGTCAAACTCATAGAACCTAAGAAAAGGAAGTTGGGAGAAAGAGGTATTAAATTTATATTTTTTAAGTTATGCAAATAATAACAAGACCTATAGACTTATGGTTATGAAGTTTAATGATTCAATATCAGTTAATATGATAATTGAATCAAGAGATGTTATTTTTAATGAAAAGAGATTTACCCCTATATCTAATAAAATTAACAATACTTTAGAGTAAAATAAGACAATTATTGATGATGACAATATTATTGACAAAGTTATTAAGATAAAAAAGAACAAGAGAGCCAAAAAAGCAAAATCTTATGGCTCAGATTCATTACTTACCTTGTAAAAGGAATAAGAGAAATAATAAGAAATGAAATTCCTCATTACTTTTCCACTGAACTTGATCCAAAAACATATAAAGAAGCAATGAAATCACAAGATGATTGTTTTTGGAGGAAGTAATAAATGATGAAATGGACTCAATTACAGTCAAAACTTGGAAATCGGTTGTCTTATCACTTGGTTCCAAGCCTATTGATTACAAGTAGATTTTCAAAAAGAAATTAAAAATTGATGGAACTATTGATAAGTTTAAAACTATGTTAATGGCCAAAGGCTATACTCAAATGTAAGGAATTGACTATTTTGATACATATTCTCTAGTGGCAAGAATAGCCACAATAAGAGTACTTATTGCTCTTGCTCCAATCCAAAATTGGATTATTCATCAAATGGATTTCAAAATGGAATTCCTAAATGGTGAATTTGGGTGAAGAGATACACATAAAACGACCCAAAGGGTTTATTGTACTTGGGCAAGAGTATAAAGTGTATAAACTTAGTAAGTCCTAATATGGATTGAAACAAGAACCTAAGTTTGACTCAAAATTTTTGATCAAGTGATACTTGTTAGTGGATCAAAATCAATGAATTTGATAAATGTACTTATAGCAAGTATAATGATGATATAGGTGTCATTACATGCTTAAGTATAAATTTGATATAAAGGATATAGATATCATCTTGAATGAGAATTAAATGAGAATAAGGTAGCATTATGCTATGTCAATCTCACTATATTGAAGAGATTTTTAAAAGGTTCAATCAATTAGATTCTAAACTAGCCTACACGTCGTTAGATTCCAAAATTAATTTTATAAAAAATATTGGAAATTTAGTGTTTGGATTGGAATATGTTGAGATGATCGGATGCCTGATGTATGCTATGACCTGCACTCATTCATACTTGGCTTATGTTATTGGCGTATTGAATAGATACATAATCAATCCAAGTAAGACACATTGGTTAGGTGTGATAAGAATTTTGAGATATTTAAAGATCATTAAAGACTATGGCATTTGCTATAGTGTTAATCCTTCAGTCTTGGAAAGATATTTATATGCTAATTGGATAACAAATAAAGATGATCACTTGTCAACAAGTGGTTAGATCGTTATGTTTGATGGTATAGATAGCAATGGGATAGGAGGAGACTTCCTTGCCACTTGCTCTCTTTGTTGACACCTTACCTTGTCATCCGCACCATCACCTGCTTCCTTTCCACCTTGCCACCCACCCAACCTCGCCACACTTTCCCTGCGAGTACCCAATAGGAACCTATTTTTAATAAAAAAAATATATAAAAAACTAATAAAAATCTAGTTACCTTAACCCAGTAACCCTTTTTCTTCCTTCAGATTCTACAAAAATCCAAACTCGCCTCAAAAAGAAACACATATTGAAATAGTGACCAAAAAGAAACATGCATTCACCTTGGATTGACATTAGAAAGTGTTGCAGGGGCAAGAGAAGTGGAGGTTTAGGAAAATAAGGGTTCTAGGTTTGGGGTTTGGGGCTTTGGGATTAGGGGAAAGGTAATGGTAGGCATGGCGAGTGTGGTGATGGGGGCAGTAGTGAGAAAGTGAATGGGATTTCTAAAGTTCTACTATTTTAGAAGAGAGTGAGAGATTGTTTTTTGGGGGGGGGGGGGGGGAGGAGGTTTAGGAAATCAAGGGTTTGGGGTTTAGCGCTTCATGATCAAGGGATAAGCGATGGGTGTGGCGACGAGGACGACAACAAGATTAGGATTTGCAATTATAAGATGATTATAGTAAGAGAGAGGGGTTTAGTTAAGAAAAATTAGAAAATTGTTGGAAATTACAAGTTTGCATCTATAATTTATATTCTGTAAAATTTGGTAATTATTTTTTGGCCAATAATTATACTTAATGTTGTATACAACCCATAATATTTTTTTGTGCTTTCATTTGAAAAATTATAATTTCTTTTAATCACATCCCTAAATTAGTAAATTAATATTACTTGTACAATTTATTACCGTTTTTTGAAGCAAAAAACATATTATTAGGGCCTTATAGTATAATTGAAAATAATTACCGATATTTTTTATTATTATTAAAGGGCTTGATTGAAATATTTTCAAAATCACTATAGAGCAAAGAAAAGTTTCAAAACATTATAAAAATTTAACTTCAGTGTTTTAATTCTTTATATTTTGAATAATAGCAAGTAGATAGATTATTAATAACTAAACATGTAAGACAATGAAAAATTTCTTGTAATTTGTTTGAATTTGTTTTGTCAAAATGCTATCATTAGATTAACGTTTGCCAAGAACGTTAATAGGTACAACAATGGTTCCTACTCTGAACCCTCATTGACCCTGGGAAACAGCTAAGGCATACGTAACACACTTAGACTCTCTCACCCATTGTACCGGGGCAATTCGCCAAACCAATTTTGCTATAGTACAATTAAACAACATATGTTCTAGAGTATCTTCATTTTCACCACACATTTAGCGAATTGGATTTACGACCAGATGCTTGCTTTGAAGCTTTTTCTTAGTTGGAACTATATTATGGCAACACCGCCAAATAAAATGCTTCAACTTATTTTTGATATTTAATCACTAGCTGAATCTCCACATTGCTCTTCACAAACTTCCACTGCAACTTCCTTCAGCTTCATCCTGCTATTGTCATTGTTCCTGTTTAACTTATTGATATGCAGATTTGACTGTATAACAGCCCGTGGAGTTCAAATGCCAGACTAACTTGTCTTGACCTCCAATTGGTTCGTACGGTAGTCGCATAATTGCCTTTTCCTTCGGCTGCACAAAGATCCTGGAGATCAGCTGCTTATTCCATCCTTGGCCTTCCGGTAATAGCAGCTCATTAACCTATGTAACCTTCTCCCTATTTGGATTGATTGGAGTCAGCTTAAATCCTTTGATAGTTGGTAGCCATTGACAGTACCAAACCTTGATAGATTTTCCTTCTTCAACGTGGAACCTCATTCCCTTTTCCAAAACATATCTAGCCCCCAACCAGTTTTTCCATAGCAGTGATGTATTCCCCTTCGGTACCACCTGCATCAACCCACCTTGAGAAAAATATTTAGCTCGAAGGACTTTACTCATCAAGAGATTAGGGGACTTAAGCACCCTTCATAACTACTTAGCTAATAACAAATCATTAAAGCTTTGGACATCTTGAAAACCCACCAAGCCGCCCTCTATTTTGACCGCTGTAAGTTTATCCCAAGCCTTCCAATGAAGCTTATTCATGCCTGCCACATTGTCTCCCTACCAAAACTTAACTGTCATTCTGTTGATTTCTTCACACACGGATATAAGAAGTTTAAAATAGCCCATAACATAATTGGGTAATGCATTATTGACTGCTTTAATTAAAAATTTCTTACCCACTACACTGAGGAATCTTGACTTCCATCCTTGAATCTATTGTTGAACTCTCTCCACCATATACTTAAAAATTTCTCATTTGGATCTCCCAATGTGCATAGGTAAACCCAAGTATTGAGCTTGGCGTTGTTCTCTTATCCCCCTTAAGGCTTGGCATACTATTTGCTTCTGGTCCAAAGGCAAGTTACGACTGAAAAATATAGAGGACTTCTCCAAACTAACCAGTTGTCCTGAAAGTCGATCATATGCATCCAGGAGCGCTTTCACCTTATATACCTACTCTAAGTTAGCTTCACAAAACAGGACAGAATCATTTGCAAAAAATAAATGAGTAATTAATGGACCATTCCTACTTGCTCGCATGCCTTTATAATCCCCTCGTAACCTTGTTTGGTTGATTAAATTTGAGAAGGCCTCTAACACAATTAGAAACAGATAGGGTGATAAAGGATCTCTTTGCCTTAGTCCTCTGGACGTCTTGATATAGCCACACTGTTCCCCATTAATATTCATAGATATAGAAACTATACTCACACATTGCATTATCCACGCAATAAATTTTCGTGTGAATCCCATCATACAGATAACTTTTTGAAGAAAATCCCATTCTACATGATCATATGCTTTAGCCATATCAAGTTTTAATGCCATGTACCCTCTCTTTCCTTTCCTCATGGAGTGAAGAGTATGAAAACATTCATGCGCAACAACGACATTATCAAGAATTTGTCTCATTGGAAGAAAAGCAGATTGGGTCAGACTAATACATTGAGGAAGGCAGCTCTTGAGTCTCTTAGCTAAGACTTTTGATATAATTTTATACACCACATTATACAAACTAATTGAGTTTCATTTTTTTCAATCATACATTTAGAGTTTCATATAATTTATATTTTATTTAAATTTAATTATATTAAAAAAACTAAATAACTTATTTATATACTAATATTAATATTTTTATAATTATTTAATATTTGTTATATTATAATGATATTATCTGATTTTTTTTATTACTAATCCGACCAATTGACTATTGACTCATTAGTCGGTTCGCTATCCAATCCAGTTAACAGTGCTACCAATAGGGGACAAAAATTCCCCTCTACTAGCCATTTGCTTTGTTGGCAAAGTTAGGAGGAAGGAAACTTCAAGAGTTCTTCTGGTTCACAAGCATGGGAACTCTGTTGTTGTTGACTTGGATCATATGGAAATTTAGCGTCAGTGAAAAATCCAGATTGGATCATATGGATCATATGGAAATTTAGCGTCAGTGAAAAATCTAGATTGGATCATATGGAAATTTAGCGTCAGTGAAGAATCCAGATTCCCACCATGACAACCGGGGGCAACTGTTGGTTTACTGGAACCAGAATTGTCTTTGATTCACAATTATCAAAAGTATCTCTGCTGCAACTTCCCTATTTTAGTGTCCATGATCCTTGAACATATTTGTTATTGTTTATTTAACCTTGGTTCATCAAACTAGAAAATTTTGTTTCTTTTAAGGTTATATACCTCATTTGGATCATTTATTGATTTATTAGAAGCTGAAGATGACCTTATCTCCAAGATTTGGTGATTTGTGATCAAATTATTTTCTTGGTTTCCTTTCGAAGATTAAGGCCCATCTTTGCTCCAAATATTTGAAATTTGTTTGTGATAAAATATTCTGTTTCCTCATCATCCTGAATTCTATACCTCGTGATTTGATACCCAATGATCTTTCATAAAACTACCTCGTGAATTGACACTTAATGATTTTGTATAAAACTATGTCGAACATGTATGGACAACGTTTCAAAATATATTTTTATATTTTTTGAAATTGTAATTTTGGAAAAATGAACATTTACTATCAAAGTTAATACAATTATTGACCTTTTGATAAAAAAAAAAAGAAATTGTAATTATGAAATAAAAAATATATTAAAAATATAAAAATTATGTTTTAATAAACTAACCATACAAGCCATCTTCTATCACAATAAATTGGTTTCTCTTGCCACCATTCATGCAATGTCCCGAATTTCGAAGAACGTAGTTTTGCATCAAATTTAAACTGAAACTTTTGCCATCCCATAAAACAGGTTTAATATGATATATCTACCAATTCCTCACTCGTCACTTATTAGCATTGATGGTATTCTACTTGTTTGGACAATACACATTTCTATCTATCATTACCCCATGAGGTAATTTCCCTATTTTCCTCTGAAAAGGTTGATTCTTCATACTGATATGTAGTACTGGACCGTGAATCCTTCTGGAGGCGAGTATTCTACTTATATATTTAACTTGTAGTAGTAAAAAAAACATAGCATATTCTTCCTTTACGGAAACTTCAAATTTCTAGATTTCCAATAATTTGCGCGATATAAAAAAATGTTTATTTGTGGACATTGATAAGTCCAAACCAGGCTATCTTGTTAAAACTTTTATTGGTCTTGGATAGGATGATAAAAAGGTTAAAAAATTGATGAAACTCCAAGGAGAAGAGTTGCGCTAGTTACTATTATAGAGAGAATTCGATCTAGCTATGTAAACCCACTCATCTACTATCTTATCTTAAAGATAAGATGTGAGTGTATCTCTTAGATGCTAGGTTAATCAATTGCACCCCTAATAGAGAATCAGACTCCAATTCTAAATGTTTAAATCAGACTCCAATTGAATCAAAATTGGTGGCTGTGGCCAGATATCAAATTAGTGTGGGCAATCCTTGGTGTGATTTCGGTGTGATTCAGCATTTTTTTTTTAGGTTGGGTAGTCCCTATTTATTAGGGAGTTTGTTCCTATTTATTAGGGGTATGTCCTAGTTTTAGAGGTGAAACTGGAAAGCATTAAGGAATGCATAGGCGGAGCTACAAGCAAGGATCCAATGGCTTTTATGGTAGTTTGCAGTTTCAAGATGTTGACAAGGGGAGCTTCCAAGCTAGGTTTTTTGTTTTTGTTGTTTTTTTGGTTTGTGTTGTTGCCTTAACTGATACACCGAGTTAAGGAGGGTCAACTTTTGGATCATTGTTGTAATGGGTACCTTTGTTTGAAAAGGTTTTAATATAAATATTATCTTTTGGGAAAAAAAATCAAACTCCAATTAAAAATTTTAGTCCATGTCAAATAGCCTATAATTCCACTACCGAACTTGTTGGACGGAATTTTTGATAGGCCGGGTCTGCCAAGTCAGCAAAAAGACAAGTACTAGGGGCGATTGTACAAAATTTCTTTTTTTCTTTTTTTGCGTTTGGAAGAATTAAGGGATTGCGGTCAACTGTGTGGAGCGATTTGTGCTTTTTCTTCAGAGAATTGAGGGATTGCACCAAGCTATTAATGTGAACTTCCAGCTTCTTCTAAATTAGTGTGGTACTAGCTTGGGCAGCATTAATATTGGCATGGATAGGAGTTAGAGAGCAGGATTTGCGTTCAGTTTCTTCTGTGGCTTTGCGAGGTTCAAGATTGTACTTTTTTGTTAGTGTTTGGTCCCTATTTATTAGGGCCAATTCCCAATTTATTCGGGCTTCTTCCTTCCTAGAGAAGGTGTTTATAGACCATAGTGGTTGCTTTTCCTTCGTGGTTAGACAAATACCACGAAGATTAATTAGCCTATTTGGCGATGTACATTTTGCAATTGCAATGCAATATATCTATCGTTTTTAGCAAAAAAAAAAAAAAAACTTGTTGGATGGAGAACAAAAGTCAACTTTGGCTGCTGATACTCTAGGTGCGATTTTGTTGCTTATGTGCAATTTCAGTGCAATGGGCTTTCCTTCTCATTCTCTTTTTTGGGGGACGGGGGAGTTTGCTCTACTCTATTTTCTTATCTTTCATACTATTATATCCCTACTTATTAGATGTGTATGTGTATCTCTATACGAGAGTTAGGTCTTTCTTTTTTTTTTTGAGGGTTTTTTTTTGTGAGTTTTAGTTTCTAGTCTTGTTTATAATTTTTCACTTTTACATCTAGTTTTGTGAAGTTTCTTTATATAAAAAAAACATAAAAAAATTGAATACTAGCTTTGGAGGAGGGGCTATGGATGTATAGGGCAGAATCAAGAAAGGTTTGGGCAGTGGCTAGGAATCAGAGTTTGAATTCAGTGGTTACTCTGTAGCTAGAAACCAGAGTCTAAATTCAGTGGTTACTTTGTTGCATGTAATTCGAGATGCTCAAGTAGAGGCCAACAAGTTAGGATGAAAAGTACTCCATATTGCTATTGATGTAAAGGTTATAGAGAGAAAGCTAAGTCAACATAATGAGTTTAGTATAGTAACGATAACAGAAGACATCAATCTTTTGTGTAATCTTTTTGAAAATAGTAGGTTTTGTATTTGTGTAATATCTGATATTTGTCATAGATGAGCTAAATAAGCTATAAAAATGGCAAATATTTTGAAAATGTTCTCTCTTTTTCCTCCTTGGCTACCATAACAGATCAAGAGAGCAAGTAGCCGGTGTTTTGCCTAACAAATGTATAGTTTGTTCAATTGAATAAAATGACTAACGTTATAGTTTAAAAAAAATGTGGTCAACACTAGGTGTTTCCGAGCAGTGAAGCACTTCCTTTGACTCAGTTAGAAACTAAGACTAACCTAATTAACCTATTCATTGAAACCAAGACTAAGAGCAAATGCAGTACCAACTTAAAAAACGAGTGTCTTTCCTGCTTCTTACTCTCTCATGATTCTCAATTCCCTAGACGAATGCATTTGAAGTCAATTCTAGAACTGGTGACTGGAAATCAAAATATACTTTAAGACTATTGTCAATATTCCAAGAATATTACATACATAAATTTTTTATTATTTATGACAATATTTAATGCATAGAAAATCAAAACATGCTCTTCGGATACTATTGCTAGGAAATCACATATGCCAAAAACTACAAAATACCAATAGAATAAAATTGACTTCCACATATAAAGTAGGATCTTTTGATTTCTATGCAATACAAAATAGGTAAAATATCTTTAGTGATGTAGACTAGTTTGATGTTAGAAATTCTACCAATCACAGTCGCATACTTGTCCGGCCTCCAAGATATCCACAGAAACCTATTTTTGGGATCCTCTTGGGATTGATTGACCTCAAACCAATATGCTAGTTCCCTCTTGAATCACCTCATACAAAAAACTAGGAAAAACAAAACTAGAAAAAACACTTTTTTTTTCTTTGCTTTGTTTTTTGAACGTATGTTTTTTTCCTGTAGTTTAAGACTTGATGTCAAATTCTTAAGTAAAAGACTTATGTATGTTTGAAACAAACAAAACGTGTAGCGGACTCTATCTTCTTAAAGCTTAGCTTGTGTCTATTCAAAACAAATAAAATGCATAGACTAAATTTTGATAGAGTTGTACGTGATAACAGTACTTTTAATAGAATTGTTATCCAAATAAATTTTTTTCTTAAAATAAATTTTACAATACTTTAAATATTTTAATCCAAATTTTTACATAACAACCCTTTTATTAAGAGATACATGAAATTAATTATTTTATAAATTAATCCCAATAATTATTATATAATTATTTAATCATTTTAACCCAAGAACAAACTTTTATAGGTATGACCCTTTAGATTTCTAATAACTAGGAAATAAATATAAATTATAATTTTAGAACTAATTGGTTTTAATACAAAACCAACAAAATGTGGCCAAAAAACTTCTCTATTCCATGTTCTTACTAAAGATGTGAAGTGAAAAGTGGTGCAACAATATTTTGTGGGTCTATTCAGTTCTTGTGAATAAAATCTTTAGATTAGGAGTGCATTGACCATGCTTCCTCTAATTGAAAGGGTCTCAAATTTACTAGAAGTTGAGGGATCCCTTCCAAGTTAATAACATGAGGATGACGATTAGAACAAAAAATATAGCTGATGTATTACAAATGCTTCTTCAAACAAATGTATCCAAATTTGATTACACATTGTATGATCAAGTCACTCTTTAATAGTTGTTAATCCAAAATGTTTATTTTTCTTGGTTGAAAATGGTCTCTTGAAACTAGCATTCATTAACTTGCAATGATCAAAACTATCCAATATTATGGTCATGACCAACTCATTTCCCAAAAGAGGTTAAAACCTAATTACAGACTCCACTCAAGAGCCATGGCAGAATAGCATGATGAGGACTAGCATACATTGCTTTGAATGAGGATATATTTTTTGTGCCAAATTACTAATTGTGTCAGATTAATAAAACTACTAAACACTAGCATACAATACATTGTAGGAAGATGAGTACATCAAGTAGTGGAATTTAAAATTTTGGTTTCCTTCCAGGATCTATATGAAGTGAGATCAAATTGGGATTTAGGGTTTGTACCTTGGTATTTTTAGTAGAGTTGGCTTGCGAAGATCTTTGTTTGTTGAATCATTAGCAAAACTGATTCGGCTTCACCTCTATGGTATCCACAGGATTGATCCAAACTTCTAGTTATTGTCACTCAATTAACTAGAATAGGAGCACACAAAATTCGAAGTTCTAGCTTCAAAATTTGTGTTTGGGATTCTCAAATTTTGCTCACAAGGTTTCGGGTTTTCTTTTCTTGATTTTGCTTCAAGAGAATGGTGGCTATTTTATTTCACAAAGAAGGCCGAGGGTTTCTTGTGTTTCTCTCTATGGAGGCTGATCAAATCCCAATATTTATAGAGCTAGGTTGTAGTTCTAGGGTAAAACTCTTCTAAAGAGTTTAGGGTTTACTTGGACTACCAAACCTTAGTCTGTTGGGATTTTTAGATTCAATGAATCTATTGACTGCCAAGCACAAGAAGTGTATCCCATTCGGATTTGGACTTCAAAGTTTCGAATTTTACAATTGCTAAGTCCAAAACTATTTTGGATTTATTAGCACTAAAATCCAAACCCATTCAGTTTTAAATCTGAATACCGTCTTAAACCGGAAAACCCTCAAGAATTCTATTCATATTAGGATTCTTGATATTACTTAAAATTCATCATATGAATTTTACACTCCTTTTGGGTTCAATTTAAGTGTATGACCCAATAGGTTCTCATAATGTTGGCCATGACATCAAATCTATTTTATGCCGTAAACAGTGAGCATTGTTTAGTAACACATCAAAACTACCTAAGTTATGACAATTAAGGTAATTCGACATTATGTTATCATGTGATAGATGTTACCACATAATTAGATCTTTTTGCCCTAGATACCTTGATTTAACATGACCTATGGAGCGTGTCATGCTTGCATAATTCAATTTGTGATTTTCTTGATTCCCAAGTAGACTCATCTATGCAAATGAATCCGATATCACATATTGACTTATTTGAGCACGGCCATGTATTTTATAGTCTCACTCAATCAAGGGGCCCAAAGATATCACTTCCGTTATATGGGAGGGGCAAATCTTATCTTGAGCACTCAACATTCCATTGCATAATTGATTGCATATCCAATTACTGCTTTTATAGTTCACTCCAATGATTGATTTATAATTCACCTTGTTACGGGTAACATTTGGCAACATCAAGACATGCAACTCCGCATGTTGGGATCTCTAATGATCTCAAGTCTAAAGATCACATACATCATCATCACTATGAGAAATGCTTATGATACTTATATACTAATTCATGTAGCATTTCTCGTGGCGAGTCGATCCAGTACACAGTTTTTTAACATGTACCCATGTGTTGACTTGATATCTTATATCATGACACATGTCATCAGTCACTACACATACTAATATTAATGCGTTATCATTGTCCCATTAGATGATAATACTTGACTAGGGATAATTTTAGAATAATTAAATTTTAGGGACATTATTATATTTATTCATGATACACAGATATAGAATTGAACATAATAATGAACTACCATAAATTATAAACATAATGATACAATATATGCATAAACAATCATCACGTGATTGGTCTTTAGAGCATAATCCAAAAAACTCCCACTTGCACTAAAACCAATCAGTCATATATCTAATGCCTAATGATTTAGTGTGACGATCATGTCTCTACCATGTCAGAGGCTTTGCCAGTGGATCGGCGATATTATCATTAGTTGGTACTTTGCATATCTTCACATCCCCTCTCTCAATGATCTCTCGGATGAGATTGAAATGCCGAAGTATATGTTTGGATCATTGGTGAGATTTGGGTTCCTTAACCTGTGCAACGGTTCAATTGTTGTCATAATAGAGCTCAATTGGATTGGCAATGATAGTTATAATCCCAAGTTTGGTTATGAACTTTTTGATCCAAACGGTCTCTTTCGCTGCGTTGGAAGCAACTATATACTCAGCCTCTATCATAGAATAAACTATTGTTGCCTTCTTTGAACTTTTCTAGCTCACAACACCACCATTAAGGCAAAACACATAACTTGACTGCGATAGATAGTCATCATTTTCGGTTTGGAAGCTTGCATTGGTGCAACCAATTATGTTGAGCTCTTCCTCATCTCCATATATCAAGAATGTATCCTTATTTCTTCTCAAGTACTTAAAGATATTCTTGACAGTGATCCAGTGATATTCACTGAGATCTACTTGACATATGTTCGTCATGCTCAAAGCGTACGAGACATCAGGACGAGTACATAGCATGGCACACATGATAGATCCAATGGCTGATGCATATGGAATCTCACTCTCTTTTCTTGTGTCGAAGAACAATGTTCCTTTGAGAGATTAACTCCATGTTCTATAGGCAAGAACCCTTTCTTAGATTCTGGCATACTAAATCGTTTTAGCACTTTATCTATGTATGTACTTTGACTTAGGCCAATCAATTTCTTTGATCTATCTTTATAGAACTTGACACCTAATATATAGGTTGCTTCACCTAAGTCTTTCATAGAAAAGCAACTTTCTAACCAGGTTTTTACAGATTATAAAGAAGGAATGCCATTCCCAATAAGTAGTATGTCATTTACAAACAATACCAGGAAGACAA
Organism: Gynochthodes officinalis; assembly: GCA_020080225.1. Taxonomy (NCBI): domain Eukaryota; kingdom Viridiplantae; phylum Streptophyta; class Magnoliopsida; order Gentianales; family Rubiaceae; genus Gynochthodes; species Gynochthodes officinalis. The sequence continues at coordinate 36,782,581 of CM034619.1, read as the reverse complement.
TAGTGCTCCCACTAACCTTCTTGTAGACACAAGGTGCATTTTCATTCTTAATGAAACCAAACTTTTTGATTGCGTTATCGAATCATATATTCTAACTTTGAGAAGCTTGCTTTAACCCATAAGTGGATTGTTGTAGCTTACAAAGCTTTCTAGCATTTTCTGGATCAACAAAACCCTCAAGTTGTGACATGTACACATCCTCAAGAAGATTTCCATTAAGGGAAGTAGTTTTGACATCCATTTGCTAGATTTCATAATCATGGAATGCAGCTATTGCAAGCAAGATCCTGATGGATTTAAGCATAGCAACTGGTGAAAAGGTTTTATCATAGTTTGTACCATGAACTTGTTTGAAACCTTTAGCAACTAATCGTCCCTTAGAGGTATGTATTTTACCATTCATGTCAATCTTCTTCTTGAAGACCCATTTACACCTTATGGGTCTTACCTCTTCAGATGGGTCAACCATAGTCCATACCTAATTTGTATACATGGATTCCATCTCAGATCTCATGAACTCAAGTAATTTCTCAGAGTCTGGCCCCGATATCGCTTCTTGACAGGTCATAGGCTCATTTTGATCCATGACCAAGACATTATCATTTTGAGTCATCAGAAATCCATATCTTTGCGGCTCACAATGAATTCTAATGGAACTACATGGGGCTTGTGTCTTTTGAGAAGGTACTTGTTCCACAACTGTTTGTGGTGTTAGCTTAGTTTCCATCTCATCAAGTTCAGCACTACTTTGTGGTTCTCAAACTTCTTGAAGTTCTATTTGTCTCCCACTAGATTTTCTAGAAATGAATTCCTTTTCTAGAAAGACACTTGTCTGAGTAACAAATATTTTGTTCTTGTTGGGATTGTAGAAATAGTATCCTTTTGTTTCTTTAGGATACCTAACAAAGATGCACTTATCAGATTTAGGTCCAAGTTTGTTGGATCTTTGACGTTTAACGTAAGCCTCACATCCCCATATCTTCATAAAAGATATACTAAGAAGTTTCCTAGTCCATATCTCATATGGTGTCTTTTAAACTGATTTAGATGGAATGCGGTTTAGTGTAAAAGCAGCTGTTAGTAAAGCATGTCTTCAGAAGGAATTTGGAAGATCTGCATGACTCATCATGGACCGAACTATGTCTAACAAGGTTCGATTTCTTCTCTCGGATACACCATTCCATAGTGATGTACCAGGAGGAGTGAGTTGTGAGACTATCCCACACTTCTTTAAACAGTCATAGAATTCCTGGCTCAAGTATTCACCTCATTGATTAGATCGAAGTGCTTTGATACTCTTGCCAAGTGGATTTTGTACTTCATTATTGAATTCTTTGAACTTTTCAAATGATTCAGACTTGTGTCTTATAAGATACACAGAGCCGTATCTACTGTGGTCATTAGTAAATGTGATGAAGTATTGAAAACCACCTCTAACTTGTGTATTTAATGATCCATATACATCACTATGTATTAGTTTCAATAAATCACTTGCCCTTTCATTATGTCCTGTGAAAAGGGTTTTAGTCATCTTGCCCAATAAGCAAAATTCACATGTCTTGTATGATTCAAAATCGAATGAGTCCAAAAGTCTATATTTATGGAGTTTGGAAATGCGATTCTCGTTAATGTGGCCCAGATGACAATGCCAGAGATAAGTTGGGTTAAAATTTTTAATTTAATCCTTTTGGTATTTATGTTATAGACAAACATGTCAAGATTTAGAGCATAAAGACCATCAACTAGTTGTGTACTACCATAAAAAATGTCATTTAAATAAAAAGAGTAACAATTGTCCTTTATTATAAATGAATATCCAATCTTGTCTAAACAAGAAATTGAAATAATATTCTTAGTAATGAAAGGCACGTAATAACAGTTACTTAGTTCTAAAAGAAGCCTTGATGGCAAGTTCAAGACATAAGTCCTTACAAGTAATGCACCAACCTTTGCTCCATTTCCCACTCGTAGGTCAATTTCGCCTTTAGCTAAAATCCTACTTCTTTTTGGTTCTTGCACATTAACACAAATGTGAGAACCACATCCGGTATCTAATACCCATGATGAAAAAGTAGATAAATTAACTTCTATAACATGAATACCTGAAGTGGAAATCTCACTTTCCTTCCTCTTATTCTTTAGGTCCTCCAGGTAAATCTTACAATTCCTCTTCCAATGTTTGGTCTCATCACAATGGAAGCAGTTCTCTTCTTTAGTTACCTCTCATTTTGATTTTAGTGCAGTTGTGGAGGGCTTGGATTTGACTTTCTTGTCCTTACCCTTTGCTTTAGTCTTACTATTCTTATTGCCCTTTTTAATCATCAGGACATTATTGGGTTTAGACTTCTTCATGTTTGCTTCAACAGTTCTTAACATGCCTAGCAACTGAGGCAAAGTTTTGTCATTTCATTCATGTTGTAATTAAGAATAAATTGACCATAACTATTAGGAAACGATTGCAAGATAACATCTATGGCCAACTCTCGGCCTAATGGAAATCCCAATCTATTAAGGTTTTCAATGTACCCAATTATTTTGAACACATGAGTACCAATAGGGGCTCCCTCTGCCATTTTGCAATAGAATAACGCCTTAGAGACATCAAACCTCTCTTGATGAGCTTGCGCTTCATATAGTTGCTTGAGGTGTTCGATCATATTGTACGCCTCCATTTGCTCATGTTGCTTCTAAAGCTCAGAGTTCATGCTGGCCAGCATAAGGCATGCGACATTAGCAATTTCATTTTGATGCTTTCTGTAAGCATCTCTTTCAGCTCTTGGAGCATTAGCAAGAGGTTCTTTAGGCAAGGGCTCCTCTAGAACATAAAGCTTTTTCTCTTGCTTAAGGACTATCCTCAAGTTTATATACCAATCTAGGAAGTTTGTCCCATTGAGCTTGTCCTTCTCAAGCATTGTAGTGATAGTGTATTGTTATTAGTGTTGGATGCCACGGTTATCTACAACAGAAATATGCAAAATAAGTATCATGAATGCAAACATTTAATATGAACTTTTATTAAATGTTACTCTCACTATTTTACTCAAATTAATAACCCTCAATATTAATTTGGAAAGATTAATACCATATCTTTCTAGTGGGCCAAGATCCATATTTCACCTAATTTTGAGTTAGTTTTGGCTAATAACCCAAAATTCGGCTATTTAGGTAGACCACACTTGTTAATTACATCCTATGCAACTCTTGGATAGTTGGGTGAACAACTTTTGTTTTAACTTATCTAATAACTTAAGGCCAAACTCTATGCCTTTAGGTCCCAATCCTATTGAGTTTACCTAGTTAAGTCAAACCCAATGGTTAGTAGTTGAATATTACTATTATCCTGTCACGTCTCACTGAGATGGATGTTGTAGATTTTACACGCAAGTGCACGTGATCGTTAACAAGTAATAAAGAGTGAATAAAAATTATCGTTCCCCCAAAGACTAATGATTTATTAAACACCGAAATTAGAATAATTCTACTTTATTTGAACAATTGTAAAAATACTTTCTAAATGAACTAAGTTAAAACCAAACCATAAACTAAATTAAATGAATCAGTGAACTAATTTTATATCAGACGACTAAAGCTCTAGGGTTTCCGAATTCACCATAACTAATCCATCTTAATATTAATCTATCTCTATAGTCTAATTTATTTTCCTGGTTGAGAGTCAAGATTCTCTAACTTATTTATTAGTCTCTCCCGAGATCTAATAAAAATCTTCCTAATTGCTAATTCACTATATTCCTATATGAATTACAACAATTATGAAGTCATTAATTCCTATGGATTCTCATTTAGCGACTACACAAACCATGCAGGTATATTCCTATCCTACATGCAATTTATGGCATTTATCTGAATGAACTTGACACATAACTCCCATTCCAGTTCGTTATGATTAACAAATCATCTAATTAGTGATCAAGTAATTAGAAGCATTAAGAACGGAGATAAATACTCAACCATAAAAAAATTCAAATTAAACTATATTAATAGAAAAATAAAAAGACTTCATAGTTAGGCTACATCGTAGCCCCAGAAAAATGACTTAGTTCATGCTAAAATAAAAGAATATCACCAATTGTTTAAACATATTTGAAAAAGAAAAAGCTAAGTTGCAATCCGTAGGTGTGGCTCTTGTGTTTTCTTTAGCTTCTGCTCTTTGCTTTGTCCCTGCCGATCTCTATTCTCTTGTTTTCTTCCCCTTTTTTTCTTTTTAAAAGTCGTTGCCTCTTTGCTTTGTGTAACAATTCTACTTGAAGTCCACTCTCCCCTAAAAATCACATGTGAATCCTTATGTTTCCTTTTCTTTTTTCTTCGTTTGTTGGTCAATCAGAATTCTTCCTTGGATTTGCTTCTTTTTCCTTTCTTTTGTTTGTTTCCCTTTAATGAATAAAGTCTTCCTCTTCTTTTTCTCAACTTTTTTCTTCAAATTAACATTTTCCATTCCTAATACAAAACATACCAAAATCAAATAATTTTTCCTTAAAATCAAAATAATAATGAGAAAATATTAACAAGAAAAAGGACCATTTTAACCCTTATCAATCGAGCATGGAACTTTGCTTTGGCAAACCTACACATGATCAATTGAAGCCTTGACAAGTGCTAGGCATTGGAAGGCATCTTAAACTTAATATGTGTTTGAGGGATTTGATATAATCTTGCCATTTTATTTGCATTGGTTATGGTAATTAGTAGTTAAATAAATCATGTGATTTACTAACTAATTATTACTGTCATGATCTAATCATGTAATTAACCAATAGCCATACATAGCATGCATCTCATACATCAACAATAAAATTAAAATGTGACATACTTATATATAATTGTCATTCATATACCATTTAACATTTAAATTTATTAATATAATTATTTTTTGACAATTATTATTAAATCATATATTAGGCTTTCGAATAATACCCTACGCATGGAAGGGGTGGGGTCAAGGGGGCAGCGCCTTTTCAGCCTCTGGACGGGAGACGGAATTTACCATCCCTTGAGAATGAGAAATTGTGAAGGATATATAATATATATCTTTTGGCCTCAACATGATATATCATGTATATCTTTTTGGCCAAACACAAAATCCGAACTCATGTATATGTCCAAAACTATATTTCGGGTACAACATCAAAATTTCAAATCCATTATATATCACATATATATTTCGGCCTCAATTTGATTCAACATACATATGTTCAGCCTCAACACAAAATAAATAAAATAAAATTGAAACTGGCCAGAAAAACATAAAACCCGAAGCTTGGCCCTCTCATGCATATGTATATATATCACACACACATATATAATGTATTTCTCGAATCTTGCAATAACTTATTAAAGCATTCCCTAAATTGATTTAATAAGCATAAACATATCATATATGCTTAATTCCAAATTCAGATTACATTGAATATATTCACATAATCCATATTGCACATGCTAGTTCATAAACAATTTAACCAAAAAGCATGCTTTCAAATAGAAAACTTATTTGAGTCTTTGTAAGTGACTCTGAGACCACTGTTGGAAACCTAGTACATCATCAATTAGCGAAATTTAAAATTTAGCTTCCTTCTAGGATCGATACGAAGTGAGATCAAATCGAGGTTTAAGGTTTGTACCTTGTTGGTATCGGTAGAGTTGGCTCGAGAAGATCATTGTTTGTCGAATCACCATCAAAACCAATTAGCTTCACCTCTATGGTATCCACATGATCGATCCAAACCTCTAATTGTTGTCACACAATTAACTAGAACAAGAGCACACAAAATTCCGATGTGCTAGCTTCAAAATTTTGTGTCTGGTTTCTCAAGAATTTTCTTCTCAAGGGTTTTGGTTTTCTTCTTGAAAATTATTCCAAGAGGACGACTATTTTTCTTCAAAAGAATGGCCAAAGAATTTTTTTACTCTAGACAAGAAGAAACTACGGGTTTCTTGTGTTTTTCAGGTGTAGGTGGCTGGCCAAAATCCCAATAGATATAGATGTGGATTATAGTATTAGGGTAAAACTCTTCTAAAGATTTTTACTTGGACTACCAAATTTTAATTTGTTTGGGATTTATAGATTCAATAAATCTATTGGTTGCCAAGCAAAAGAATCCCATTTGAAATATGACTTCTTGATTTTGGATTTTCAATTAATAAATCCAAAACTATTTCGGATTTATTAGCACTAAAATCCAAACACATTCAATCCTAAATCCGAATACTGTCTTAAACTGAAAACCCTATAGAGTCCTATTCACATTAGGATTCTTGAGATTAATCAAAATTCATCATATGGATTCTACACTTCTTTTGGATACGATCTAAGTGTGTGACCGAATAGGTTCTCACAACGTTGGCCATGACATGAAATGTATTTTATGCCATAAGCAGTAAGTAATGTCTAGCAACACATTAAAGCTACCAAAGTTATGAGAATGTTAGTAATTCGACATAACCTTATCCTGTGATAAATGTTGCCATGTAATTCAATTCTTTTGCCCTAGAGACCTTGATTGAACATGATCCATGGAATATGTCACGCTCGCATAATTCAATTTTTGTATTTCTTAATTCCCAAGTAGACTCATATAATCAAATGAACTTGATATCACAAATTTACTTATTTGAGCATGGCCATACATTTCATGGTCTCACTCAATCAAGGAGCCCATAGATATCACTCCCGTTATTAGGAGGAAAAATCCTATCTTGATCACTTAACATCCCACAACATGATTCATTGTATATCCAATTGCTGCTTTTATAGTTCACTCTATTACGGGTAACGTTTGGCAGCATCAAAACATGAACTACTCATGTTGGGATATCTTATGACCTCAAGTCTAAGGATCACATATATCATCATCATTGTGAAAAATACTTATGACACTTATATAATAATTCATGTAGCATTTCTCATGGCGGGTTGATCCAGTACACAATTCTCTAACATGTACTCATGTGTTGACTTGATATCTCATATCATGACACATGTCATCAGTCACTATACATATTAGTCTTAATGCATTATCTTTGTCCCATTAGATGATAATACTTGATTAGGGGTAATTTTAGAATAATTAAATTTTAGGGACATTATTATATTTATTCATGATACGCAGATATAGAATTGAACATAATAATGAATTGCCATAAATTATAAGCATAATGATACAATATATACCTAAACAATCATCACATGATTTTTCTTTAGAGCATAATCTAACAGGGCCAATATGGATGGACCCAATTAAGTGGTATTTGAAGCTCGGTCAGCTTCCTGACTCTCGAAAAGAGACAAAGAGGATAATGGTTAAGACCCAAATCTATGAGCTCATAAACGATTCTTTATATTGCAATTCATACTGAATACCTCTTTTGAGTGCCTAGAACAGAAAGAATCACCTGTACTCTTGGCAGATATCCACATATGATATTGTGGCAACCATGTGGGATATCGTAGCCTAGCAAAAAAGGCAATGCTGGTAGGGTACTACTGACTCACGATATTTAAAGACTCGGAGGAATTGGTGAAGACATATGGAAAATGTCAAGAACATGCACCAATCATAAGACAATTGATAACTGAGATGATTAGACTGGTCAACTGTGACCATTCACTCAATGGGGATAGATTTCCTAGGACCTCTGCCCCAAGCTCTCGGAGATTTTCAATTTGCAATAGTGGTTGTAAACTACTTTACCAAGTGGATGGAAGTCGAGTTGTTAGCAATAGTTTCTAGTCATGCTATTGATTAGTTTTTTTGGAAGCAGATAATTTGCCAATACAGAATCTTGTGTGTAGTGATATCTGTTCATGGAAGGCAGTTTGTAACTGATGCTACTAGTTTGGAATACCTAGCATTTCATGTCGGTGGGACATCTGCAAGCCAATGAATAGGTGGAACTAGCAAATAAAACTATCCTACGTAGGTTAAAAACCTAAATCAATCGATGCCAAGGAGCATGGTTGGAAGAGCTAACAATGGTAGTATGAGCTATGTGAACAATACCTAATACCTCTACGAGGTAAACCCCTTTTAGCTTGTGCTTTGGGTCAAAGGTTGTGATTCTTGCGAAGGTAAGTTTTTCAAATGCTAGAGTAGCATTTTTCGACTAGTCAACTAACAATTAGAACCTGATAATGAACCTAGAACAGTGGGAGGAGCTCCAAGATGATGCTTTCATTTAGTAAGCAAAGTACAACCATTAGCTCAAGAAGTATTATGAGTTTCGAGTGAAAGGACAAGGATTCTGACCGGTGACATGGTGCTCAGAAAGAATGAGACAATTAGCATTGAACTAAAAGGAAAGTTAGAGTCCAACTGGGAGGGCTCATATTGGGTAGTTTAGGCACGTATATCGAGAAGTGACAACCTCCTTGACATGCAGTACAAAGAGGTACCTCGTTAGTGGAATGCTGAGAACTTGAGACGTTTTTACATTTAACGTTGTTTATTTTTAATCACTAGGTTTTTTTTATTATGATAATTTTTTTCCGTTGTTTTCATTTTAATAAAACGGGGAAGTTGGATGAAAATCTGCCTTGAATATAGGCTATTTGCTGAATTCTAGTTATTTTAATAATAAAAGCTTGATAAAGGACCTTTTTGTTTCAACACTTGTGAAATCGATGACTTAAGAGAGCATGGCTCCAAAAATCTAATTGCAAATAAGGGGATATGAGTATTCCTAAGGACGGTAAGCCCTAGAAATTCTTGAGAGCAAGAGAACGAGTTCAAAATGGGGACTAAAATAAAATGCATATATTTGAACACCCTTAGTAGAGCAGAGGGATAAAAAATTACAGAATAAGACATATGCAAAGTTAGCAAAATAAAATCTTACTACAATCAATGAAATACTAAGACTAGCTTTGTCCATCCTAAACTTCCTTATCTTCATCCCCAACTACTGGATCCTTGGAAAAATGCCCCTTTTTAGCCTCCTCAAAAGTAAGATTAAGGCTGAACTCATCAATCATAGCATTTCCCTTTTTTTCAACCCTTCATCATACAGATCATGTTTGGAAAAAGAGAGTTGAGAGGGCTCAAAATCAGGAAACTTGTGTTTAAGGGCATCAACTTCTTCAGTAAAGCCAGCTTTCTTGACCTCAAACAAAACATCTACAAAACATTTTTTGAGTTCTGGAGTCTGACTTTGGATAATTGTTTCAAAACCTACAATTTCTTGAAGGGCCACCAGCCTCTTCTAGACACAAGACTCAAAAGTGCCAGTTATAATGAAGTTTCTCACAACTTGCTGGCGAGCCTCATGCAAATCAGCCTCATGGGAGTTGTGAAGGCTTTATAGTTGCGTAGTAAGTGTGGCAACCTAGTCCTTAAGGTTGGATGCCTCTTGGGCCAGAGCCACATGTTTGCGTTCCTCAATGCTTGATATGTGCCCAAACTGGTCCCACAACTCGTTGTTGGCTTTGCTAACAATTTATTGATTTCTTGGTCCATAACCAGAAAACGTCGTCAATCGACCTTCAATAGTTTTTGGGCCTATAATATGCAATAAAGTTAAAAATCAAGGGGATAATAATAGGTGAAGATATTCAAAAGGTTTAAGGGCTCATCACGTTTTTGAGGTTCTGATTACGCTTCATCAACTCATTAAAAAGAAGGTTGTCTCCCTAAGCATTGCTAGGAAATTGGATAAGATAATCATTGGTTAAGGGTTTGGGAGAGTTGCCGGCGCTTGTCACCTCTTTTAAATTCTCAAAAAGAAGGGCAATGGCTACAGCCTTTCCTTTTAAAGTTATTGTGGCGGGTTTCAGTTGGGATTGGGCCTCACCGTTCAATTGTTTTCACTTGCGTACCAAGGCCCTGCCCTATGAGGGCTCATTGGTGTCTAAAATAGCCTAGATGGTTGGAACAGAGTGTGAGGTACCAGTTTGGGGATGAGTGGACCTAGTACAAGCAACCCCTTCAGTGGTATTAGGTAGGTGCCATCCCAAGATCTATTGCTGCATGCAGCTAGATAGTGATACTACCAAGAGCATGATAATGTAAAATCAGTTTCACTAATAAGATAAACATAAAGTGTAAAAAGGAAGTTACTAGGGGATGTAGCTGCAGAGGCGCTACGAAGTTCCGCCCACTTCAGTTCGTCCTTAGTGAGTTGGACTCCACCATCTCAAAGATGGTCAAAAGAAGACAATAAGGACTCCATCTTAGCATCAAATTCTTTGGTAGGTCTTTTGGAGTTTAGATGAGATTTGGTCTCTTGCCAATAAATGGTTACCCTGACTTGACGGGGGTTGATGTACAAATACCTATACATCCAGTCATGAATAGAAAAGATGAGACCACTTATTATTTCGGCGGAGGAGGGATGTTTGTAGAAATGGAACTAGCTCGGTTTCTGGCCACTATTCTTAAGGTAGAAGAACCAACGAAAGAGAGGAAGAGAAGTGGACAAGTTGTGAAGCTTACAGAAAATAAGAAACCCTATAATCATTCTTAATAAGTTGGGGGTGAACTGGGCCAGTCCGAGAGCATAATAGTTAACAATTTGAAGAAATAGTGAAGTTAAAGGGAAAACAAGCCGAGCTAGAAGGTAATCATAATAGAAGGCAACTCTAGACTTGGACTTTAGATTGGTCAACGGGACAAGGGAGGGACAACTGTACATCGGAATGGATGTGAAACTCAATCCTTAGGCGGTGGAGGTCTTTTGAGGTTAAGTGGCTTTCTATGTTGTCTATGGTTACAACCTATTTACTAGTATGATATTCACCCGTTGGCCTCTTAACTAACAAGGGATTTTTAGGCAAGGGGTTGGCCTATACATTTTCACTTGTTGGCTTTAAGAGGTGAATGATAGGAATATCAAATATAGTTTGCTCACTTTGAGAGTAATCAGAGGAAGAAGGGCTCTTACCTTTTTGTCCAGAGGGAGTTGTAGAACCAACCATGGATGGAGCTGAGTATAGAAACAAGCAATAAACGGCAAAGGTGAAAACAAAGAAGTGAAAGAGCCATGGAAAGTGTAAGCAAAGAAATAAAATGGGAGATTGGTAACAAAGGGTCTGAAAAAGGGAGTTAAAAGATAAGTGCCTTTTTGTTAGCAAGCCAAAATTAATGGTGATTTTGAAACTTAAAAAGACGTCTCTAGCACCTCGTGAGTCACGTTGCACTTGTATACTTGCTAACTCCTCGTCCACTTCATTTACAGCGAGTTGTTTGGAAGTTGTCTAGCCCTCGGTTTGTCTTATGCATCTTGCATAAAGGAACCTGACCTGAGGGTTGGGGGGTTAGTTGATAGGGATAAGGATGACTTAAGATTAGGATTATCCCATTATCAAGGTAAAAGCAAATAAGAATTGCATTGGGACTATACTAGGAAGGGATCATTATATAAAGAAAACATCCATCACCAATAATGGTAACTAATTCTTCCCCTAACTAAAGACATTCTTTTTGAGCTATAGTCAAATTTGAGTGTTAGAGTGTTTTTGGGGACATTGTCCCCATATTTTGCAGGCTATTCGCATATTGAAGATCGGCAGTTGACATTGGAGCTTCGTCATCATCGTATAAAAGGAAGAAGACTTCTAATGAAAATTGTACAAAACCTGGTTTAATTGTATATATTTGGTGGCTATGCAAAGACAGGCCAAGAAAATAATTGTTAAAACACGAAATCACCATAAAAGGTTTGTCTACCTAGATGTGAGGAAAATGTGTTTACATTAATAGGGAACGAAAGACTTTAATTTCTCATTAATAGACTACCAAATAATTAAAATTCAATTCAAACAAATATAGCTACAAGAAAAGCACCATTTGATTGAGTTACAAACAACTTTATTAACAGAGTAATGGAATAAAATAGTGAATGCATGTTGAGTAGTAGAATTTGAATAGGTATATTTGATGAGTAAAAGAGCCTAATAAAGTAAAATTTCTAGATATATTTGAGGAGGTATTTGAGAGGTAGTAGACTAATAAGGTGGAAGTAAGATTTGATTGTCGAAAAGATTGTGGTTAATTTGGCATAATATGTTCCTAAAAATTTGGCAAGGTATCTCTTTTAATTTAATTAAGTGATTTCTTTTATAGTAAATTTTAATTATTGGTGTTTCAAGAAAAAGAAAGAACATTCTAAAAGACAGAGATAATTAGTTGGACTTAGCTTAGTTGTCATCTTAGTTATCAAGTTATTTTTGAAGGCTAAGTTTTTCAAGGTTAAATAATTCTTGAAAAGGAAAGCAAAGAATGACAATTCTTCACCAATAGAAAATGTTAGCACATTTTTCTAGCATAGGCTTAATAATTTTTTGCATAGTAGTATTTTGGTAGAAATACAGCTCTTTAGTTACTATTCTTATGATTATACTCAAAATCATTCAAAAACAAAAGGTAAGAATAAGCGATAAATTGAAGCATACAAGTTAATGTATTTCATCTTAAGAAATCATGCCTTTATCCACAGCAAAAACAATGATGATATTATAAATAATTTCAAAGATTATAAGGATTTTTTTTGTATGTCTCAACTTCAAATCCTTAGAAACACCTCATCTCTCATCAATTTTGTATACACTTTCTCACTCCAAAAAGCTCTCTAAACTTTTAAAGTTTTCTTTGAAATCTCTAATATATGAGAAAAGATTTCTACTACATCTATATTTATAAGCACTAAGAAAATACCTCTACCATATCAGAAAGACTTCTATTACATCTATATATATAAGCACCAAGAAAAAACCCAATCCAAATCCAATTTAGATTAATATTACAAAATATAAGGTAGGATTTTCTAAAAGTTAATACCCAATTCCTATTTGAATTAGGTAAACACGAAATTAGAAAATTAGATAAACTTTTCTAATCCTATTGCAATTTGGAAACAAGACATAATCTAAAAAATCTCCTCTTGGTTTGTTTCTCATCATGGCATCTTCGCACTTTCCTACCTCAAACTACACACTTTAAACTATTCCAAGCAATGCTTGAACTTAATCAATTGAATTAACTTAGTCATCATGTCTACCAGATTATCTATGGTCCTAACTTTCTTTATAGAGATTAACCCTTGAGATAGGACGTCTCAAATAAAATGATATCTGACATCAATGTGCTTGGTTCTTTCATGGTACATTTGGCTCTTTGTCAAATGTGTGGCATTTTGACTATCATAATAAATAGCTATTTTCTTTAACTCCATATCCAATTCGCCAACCAAACTATTCAACCAAATAGTTTCTTTCACCACATTTGCTAAAATCATGTACTCTGCCTCAATTGTAATCAAAGCAACAATTGATTGTAATGTAACTTTCCAACTATACAATCGCAAAATGTAAAAATATAACCTGTTAAAGATCTTTACTTGTCCAAATCTCTTATATAATCCAAAGGGTAAATGATATTGGAGGCCACTCAACTTTTGAGATCGTATAACTCATCTAACAAATTATTCAACTATTCCGTTATTTTAAGCCGTTAAAATCAAATGAAAATGATCATTTTGCCCTTGAAAATTTGACTATTTTGCCCCTAAAAAATTGATTTCCATTTGGTTTTAACGGTTGAAAGTAACAGAATAGTCACGTTGAATGGCTATTCGTTGTTAGATAAGTAAGTATACGATTTCAATGTCATTTACCCTAATCCAAATCTACATAATCGACTAGCCCGCCAATTCTATTATCTCATTCATACACTAACCCAACAACTACATTTCCTTTCAAATACCTTATGATCTATTTCACAACTTTCTAGTGAGTTCTTCCATGACAATACACGAATCTACTCATAATACGTATTGTATGTGAAAGATCTGATCTAGTACATATCATAGCGTACATGAAATTACCAATTGCACAAGTGTATGGAATATGAGATATACGCTCCACCTTCTTCTCAATATTAGGTGAGAAACTAGTTGAAAGTTGAAAGTTTCCAATAAGAGATGTACCAACAACCTCGAAGTATCCCGAACCATCTAAAAACTTTCTTTATATAACTTTTTTGAGATAAATATAACTTCCCTGCATGTTGATTTCTAGTGATTTCCATCCCCAAAATCTTCTTTGTTGTGCCTAAATCTTTCATTTCGAACTCACCTCTTAATTGAAATTTTAAAGTCGTGATCTTTGATATATCTTTGGAGGGGATTAACATATCATCAATGTACAACAAGAAGTACAACAAAGAACCACTAGGAGTTTCTTGTGATAGACACATCACACACTATTATAATTGCTTCTAGAAAATTCATTTCCAATCATGAAAGTATCAAATCATTTGTACCATTGTCTAGGTGACTGATTTAAATCAGATAATGACTTTTTCAGCAAACAAATGTGATTTTCCTTACTAGAGACTATGAACTCATTTGGTTTTTGCATATATATTCTTTTCTCTAACTCTCCATGTAAGAAAGTTGTCTTAACATCTAATTGTTCTAACTCTATATCAAGCAAAAGTACCATAGATAATAACATACAAATAAAAGTATATTTAACAATAGGAGAAAAAATTTCACTAAAATCGATACCTTCCTTTTATGTAAACCCTTAGTGACTAATTGTGCTTTGAAATTTGTACCTTCAACCCTTAGGATTGTCTTTTTTTTCTTGAAAACCTACTTACATCCAATAATCTTCTGTCTTTTAAATGGTACAACTAACTCCCAAGTCTTCTTTTTACAAAGAGATTCAATCTATTCACTCACACCAATTACCCACTTTAATGATTTAGAAATTGCAATGGTCTCTTGGCATATACTAGGCTCTAAAACCTCAACATCATATGCTACACTTAGTGTATAAGATACCAAGTCTACATATTCATATCCCCGTAGTGGTTTAATTTGTTTTTCTCTCTCTATCTTGAGTAAGACTATAGTCTTTTTGTTATTATTCTTATCGTACATTCATGCCAATGGTGTTCACCACATTTTTAATGGGCTCTTCTAGAGTTATCTCAAAAACTTTTCGACGGTTTTAATGTCAACTCCACCTGCTTTTCAATGTTTTTATCTTTAGCCATGTTAGTCTTCTCCTCTTTCTTTGTTAGTAAAACAAACTCATCAAAGGTAACATCTCTATTGATTAAAAACTTGGACGACTTGTTATTAGAATACCATAACCAATAATCTTTCACTCTATCTGCATACCCAAGAAATATGCATTTCCTTATCATTGGCTCAACCTCACTATCCTTAACATCAGAATATGCAACACAACTGAATACCTTAAATTTAGAGTAATTTGCAGAGGAATCCGACCATCTTTCTTTTGAAATCTAATAATCAATTACTATGGATAAAGATTGTTTTGCTAAATAAGAAGCTATGTTTGCATTTTCAATCCAAATTCCTTGGTCAATCCATCATTAGAAAGCATGGACCTTACTTTTTCTAAAATGGTCATATTCATTTGTTTTGCAACTCTATTATATTGTTGTGTATATGTGATTGTGTGGAACTTCTCAATCTTTTCATCTTTGCAGAACTCATTGAATTCATTTGTATAGAATTCCATGTCATTATCCATTTTAAATGCGTAATCTTCTTACTAATCTGCTTTTCAATCATGGTTTTCTAGTGGTTGACTGTCACAAAAACTTCATCTTTGTGCCTAACAAAATACACCCACACCTTTTTCAAATAATCATCAACAAAAGTTAACAAGAATCTTACACCATTCTTTGAAAGAACTTGAGAAAGGTCCAAAAAATCAAAATGAATATAATCCAAAATACCTTTGGTTGGGTGAATTTCTATAGTGAACTTTACACCAATCTTTGAAAGAACTTGAGGAGGGCCCCAAAAATCAAAATAAATATAATCCAAAATACCTTTGGTTTGGTGAACTTCAATAGTGAATTTTATCCTGTATTGCTAGCCAAATACACAATGCTAACAAGAATCCAACTTTCTTGTCACCTACCCACTAAGCAAACTGTTTGCTTAATTTAGACATCTCTCTTTTGTTCTTATACCTAAATCACATATGCCACAACTTTTTAGTATTTATGTCATCATCAAAATTAGGAGATGAAGTTACTACAACACCTATCAATGTGTTACAATATAAGATATAGAGATGAAATTGTCTAATTCCCTTTATGACCATTAGTGTACTTTTGAAGATACTCAAAATCCACATTCAATTTTATAGTGACAACCAATTGCATTAAATGTTTCTAAAGAAACTAAATTTTTCTTCAAGTCTAATACATGCTTGGCATTTGCCAAAGTCCTCATAATGCCGTCATGCATTTTAATTCTTATTGTACCTATTCCAACAACATTTCAAGCAATGTTATTGCCTATGATAACTTTATCACTATTCATAGATTGATAAGTAGTAAATTAGTTCCTACACGTAGTCATGTGAAATGTGCAACTAAAATTAAGAATCTATTGTGATCCTGAGTAACCAATGTTAATAGTGATAACATCTGCACCCTTTGACTCACATTCAATAATTCTAGCATTCCTAGTAGAGCTCACTATTTTTTTTCTCTTGAACTTTTGGGCAATTCTTCTTGTAATGTCCTTTTTACCCACAGTTAAAGCACTTGTTATTTTTCTTGGATTTGGGCTTTGTTCGAGATCTTCTTTTACCTCGTTTTCCTCTTTCATTCTCTCTACCTTGAATAATTTTTGCACTAGTCATATCACTTTGTTCAATAACTATTTTCAGCAATTTGTTAGAATTCAATTATGCCGTTACATTCTCTATGAAAATTGAGTTACGCCCATAAAACAAAGTGGTAACCAAGTGATAATAAGATTTTGGTAAAGAACACAGAAGAATAATGATTTGACCTTCATCTTCTATTTTCATATTGATATTATTCAAATATAAAATAACTTTATTGAACATTGTAGGAAATCAAATACGGCACGCAGCAGAATTTTAAAATTTTTTATTCCTCCAAGGATCCTTACGAAGTGATTTCAAACCGGTAGTGAAGTGTTTTACCTTATCGGTAGCGGTTGAACTTTAGTGAAAACTTTGCTTGTCGAATTATAGCAACACCTAGTAGAGCCTTGCCTCTATCATATCCACACAATCATCTCCAAGTTTCAAGTTAATTGTCACACAATTAACCCAAGAAAAGAAGCAGCAAAATCTGAAGGTGCTAGCCAAGAATTCTGCTTGTGGTTTTTTCAGGTTTGTCTCTAAGCTTCGGTCTTTTCTCCTTGTTTCTTTGACAAGGAAGCAGCTAATGTTTTTCTTTAAGAATAGCTGAAGTTCTGCTTATGTTGTTCTTGAAAAATGGCTCCGTTTCTTCACAAGAAATAGCCAAAATAATTTTCAAAACAAGCAAGAGAAAGATCGGCTTTTTGGTTTTCTATTTTGCTGCAGAATTTTTCTTCACAAGAAAAATTAATTTCGTGGCTTTTGATGCAGCAAGAATAACATGTATTGTTGCTCATGTTAGGGTTGAAAGGCTGCTGACATTATAAGTCCAAATATATAAAAAATCGATTAGGGTCAAACTTCTTCTAAAGAGTTTTACTTGAACTCCAAGTTCTAATATATTTTTGGAACTTTCCAAATTTCAGCTTTCTAAATTTTATTGGTTGCCAAAACAAAAATCTCATTCTTATTTTGCTTTCTAATTTTTGGCCCTCTCATTAATTAATAAATCCAAAACTATTTCGAATTTATTAACACAACACCAAAACTATTTAGAATCCAAAACCAAATACTGATTTAAACTAGAAATCTTATAAAGTCCTATTCATAATAGGATTCTTAAATTAACCAAAAATTCGTCACATGAATTTTACACTTCTTTTGGACACGATCTAAGTGTGTGACCCAATAGGCTCTTATAACGTTGGCAATGACATAAAATCTATTTTATGCCATAAGCATTGAGCGGTGTCTAGCAACACATGAATGCTACCCAAGTTATAAAAATGTTAGTAATTCGACATTACTTTTCTTCTGATAAATGTTACCATGTAATTCAATAATTTTGCCTTAGATATCTTGATTGAACACGAGCCATGGAGTGTGTCACACTCGCATAGTTCAATCTTTGCGTTTCTTAATTTCCAAGTAGACACATCTAAGCAAATGAGCTCGATATCACATATCGACTCATTTGAGCATGGCCTTGCATTTTATGGTCTTACTTAATCAAGGGGTCCAAAGATATCTCTCTTATTATATAGGAGGGAAAAATCCTATCTTGATTACTCAACATTCCTCTACATGATTCATTACATATCCAATTGCCACTTTTATAGTTCACCTTGTTACGGGTAATGTTTAGTAGTATCAAAACATGCAACTCCTCATGTTGGGATCTTTGGTGACCTCAAGTCTAAGGATCACTTACACTATTATCACTATGAGAAATGCTTGTGACACTTCTTATAATAACCCATGTAGCATTTCTCATGGTGGGTGGATCTGATACATAGTTTTCTAACATGTACCTAGGTGTTGACTTGATATCTAATATTATGACACATTTCATCAGTCACTACACATACTAGTCTCAATGCATTATCATTGTCCCATTTAATGATAATACTTTACTAGGGATAATTTTATAATAATTAAATTCTTGGGACATTATTATTTTTATTCTTAAAAAGAAGATATAGAAATAAACATAATAATTATTACCATTATTTATGAATATTATGATACAATTTATGCCTAAACCATCATCATATGATTGGTCCTTAGAGTATAATCCAATAAACTCCCACTTGAACTAAGACCAATCAGTCATATCTCTAATGCCTAATGATCTAGTGTGACGATCATGTCTCTGCTGCGTCAACGGCTTTGTTAGTGGGTCAACGATGTTGTCATCAGTTGGTACTTTGCCTATCTTCACATATCCTTTCTTGATGATCTCCCAGATTAGATGGGAGCGCCATAGTATATGTTTGGATCGTTGGTGAGATCTGGGTTTCCTAGCCTGCGCAATGACTCCATTGTCACCACAATAGAGCTTAATTAAATCGGCAATGCTAGGTACAATCCCAAGATCGGTTATGAACTTTTGATCAAAACGACCTCTCTTGCTGTGTTTGATGCAGCGATATAGTCAGCCTCTGTTGTAGAATCATCTACTGTAGCATGCTTTGAACTTTTTAGCTCACATCACTACCATTTAGGTAAAACACATAACTTGATTGTGATCAATAATCATTCTTGTCGGTTTGGAAGTTTGCATTTGTGTAACGAATTACATTGAGTTCTTCCTCACCTCCATATATCAAGAATGTATCCTTAGCTCTTCTCAAGTACTTAAGGATATTTTTGACAACGATCTAGTAATGTTCACCAGGATCTATTTGATATCTGCTCGTTATGCTCAAAGCATACGAGACATCGGGACGAGTACATAGCATGGTATACATGATAGATCCAATAACAGACGCATATGAAACTTTAGTCATGCATTGTCTCTTTTCTTGTGTCGAAGGACACTATTCCTTCGAGTGAGTAATTCCATGCCCCATAGGCAAGAATCCTTTATTAGATTCTTGCATGCTAAACTACTTTAGCACTTTATCTATGTATGTATTTTGACTTAGGCTAGTCATTCTCTTTGATCTATCTCTATAGATCTTGACACCTAATATATTGATTGCCTCACCAAAGTCTTTTATTGAAAAACAACTTCCCAACCAAGTCTTTACAGATTGCAAAGAAGGGATGTCATTCCCAATATGTAGTATGTCATTCATATACAATACCAGGAAGACTACAGTGCTCTCACTAACCTTCTTGTAGACACAAGGCTCATCTTCGTTCTTAATGAAACCAAACTCTTTGATTGCATCATCAAATTGAAGATTCCAACTTTGAGAAGCTTGCTTCAATTCATAAATGGATCACTGTAGCTTACACACCTTTCCAGCATTCTCTGGATCGACAAAACCCTCAGGTTGTATCAAGTACACATCCTTGAGAAGATTCCATTTAAGGAAAGTAGTTTTGACATCCATTTGCCAGATTTCATAATCATGGAATGCAGCTATTGCAAGCAAGATCCTTATGGATTTAAGCATAGCAACTGATGAAAAGGTTTCATCATAGTCTATACCATGAACTTGTTTGAAACCTTTAGTGAACAATCACCCCTTAAAAGTGTGTACTTCACCATCCATGTCGGTCTTTTTCTTGAAGACCCATTTGCACCCTATGGGTTTTACCCCTTTAGGTGGATCAACCAAAGTCCATACTTGGTTTGTATACATGGATTCCATATCAGATCTCATGGCTTCAAGCCATTTCTCAGAGTTTGGCCCCGACATAGCTTTTTGATAAGTCGTAGGCTTATCTTGATCCATTAGCAAGATGTCACCGTTCTAAGTAACTAGAAATTCATATATCTGCGGCTCACGAAGAATCCTAGTGAACCTATATGGGGCTTGTGTCTCTTGAGCAGATACTTGTTCCTCAACGGCTTGTGGTGTTTGCTCAATTTCCATATTATCAAGTTCATCGTTGTTTTGTGGTTCTTGAACTTCTTCAAGTTCCATTTGTCTCCCACTGGATTTTTTTAGAAATAAACCCCTTTTCTAGAAAAATAGCAGTCCAAGCAATAAAAACTTTGTTCTCATTGGGATTGTAGAAATAATATCCTTTTGTTTCTTTAGGATACCTCACAAAATTACATTTATCAAATTTGGGTCCAAGTTTGTCGAAGACTTGACGTTTAACGTAAGCCTCACATCCCCAAACCTTCATAAAAAACACACTAGGACACTTCTCATTCCATATGTCATATGATGTCTTTTGAACTGATTTAGATAGAACTCGGTTTAGTGTGAAAGTGGATATTAGTAACGCATATCCCCAGAAGGAATTTGGAAGATCTGCATGACTCATCATGGATTGAACCATGTTTAACAAAGTTCAATTTCTCCTCTCAGATACACCATTCCATTGTGGTGTTCTAGGAGGAGTGAGTTGTAAGACTATCCCACAATTCTTTATATAGTCATCGAAATCTTGGCTTAAGTATTCACCTCCTCGATCAGATCGAAGCACTTTAATACTCTTGCCAAGTTGGTTTTGTACTTCATTCTTGAATTCTTTGAACTTTTCAAATAATTTCGACTTGTGTCTCACAAGATACACACAACCATATCTACTGAAGTCATTAGTAAATGTAATGAAGTATTAAAACCACCTCTAGCCTGTCACGTCTCACTAAGATTACCCATTGCACCTAGCTTTGGCAAGCCTACACATGATCAATCAAAGCCTTGACAAGTGCTAAGCATTGAAAGGCATCTTAGACTTAATATTCGTTTGAGGGATTTGTTAAATGCTCACCATTTTATTTGAATTGGTTATTGTAATTATTAGTCCAATTAATCACATAATTTTCTAACTAATTATTACAATCATAATCACATTATGCATTTAACCAATAAACATACATTGCATGCATCTCATACATGAACAATAAAATAAACATGACATAGTTATAGCCTAAACTAAGTTGATTCTCTCAAGCCAATGAGAGAACCAAAAGGTCAACCTAAGGGTATCGACATTTTCTCCAAGTGCCTACTTGGTTGCTCTTGTATGGTCACGAACTCCTTGCCTCCTTGATTTCTAGTCTAGTCCTATCTCTAATCTAACTATTACATCTTTAGAGAAATCTCAAGTTACATTTGAGGGGAGTTAGATGAGAAGAGAATTTACAACCAAAAAATAGAGCAAGGCATGACATGCAGGTCAAATTTTGTCAAAACTAATACAAAATTAAATATCCAATCACATTAGGCTACGGGCTATAACTATGCACCATGCTCAAATATCACATAATGTGCATGTCACAGATAATTTTTATTCATATTTAACACTTAAATATATTAATCTAATTAATTTATGAAAATTGTTATTAAATCAAATTTTAGGGTTTCGAATAATACATTGTGCATGGAAGGTTAGGGTTTAAAATGCAAATTTTGGTCATTCTAACTCATTAGAAATTTGTGAAAAAATATATCTCGTATATTTTCGGCCATAATATGATGCATATATCAATTTTGGCCATACAAAAACTTCAAAGCTATGTTTAATTTAGCCAAAGATGAAACACATCATATATGTTCCTTTTTCGGCCAAACATGATCATGAACAATTTGTGAATAATATTTCATCTATATTTTAGGCCTCAACTTAATATATCATATATATTAAATTTTTGCCATTCAAAAACAAATTCAAATTATGTGCAATTCAGCCAAAAGAATTTAGAAAATTGAACCATTCAAAATTCAGAAGTTCAAGTCTTCCAAAATTTTAGCAAATCTGAAACTTTCAATTGGAACTATTATATATCACATTTATAATTTGGCCTTAATATTATATATCACATATTAATTTAATACTCAAAGTTAAAATTGAAACCGAATTGGCCCCATGAAAAATTACAAAAACTAAAACAAGGTTTTTCTGAAAAACCGAAACTAACACAAAACTAGTAGTTCGGACTTGATAAAATTTTCTTGATAAAATCCAACGCCAACCTTATATATCATATACATAATTGGCCTCAATATAATTCAACACATATTATTTTCAGTTTTAATAAAATTTATCAAAACTGAAAGTCGGAAACTCAAGAAAACTTGAAAAATTTGAACCTAACTAAAATTCCAGAATAGCTAAATTTTGGTGCTTCCATGCATATTCACATATATATCTTATATTATTCAAATCCAGAAATAACACATTAAATCATACCCTAAATTGATTTAATAAACATAAGCATATCATATATGTTTAATGAACAACTTCACACAATCTAAATTTTCAGCATGCTTATTCATAAACCATTTAAGAAAATAAACATGTTTTCACATAAAACCAATTTGAACCTTCATAAGTGGCTCTGATACCACTATGGAAATCAAATACACTACACAGTGAAATGTTAAAATTTTTATTTCCTCCAAGGATCCTTACGAAGTGATTTCAAACCGATAGTGAAGTGTTTTACCTTATCGGTAGCGGTTGAACTTTCGTGAAGATTTTGCTTGTCGAATTACAACAACACCCAGTAGAACCTTGCCTCTATGGTATCCACATGATCGTCTCCACATTCCAAGTTAATTGTCACACAATAATCCAAGAAAAGAAGCAGCAAAATCTGAATGTGCAAGCCAAGAATTCTGCTTGCAGTTTTTTCAGGTTTGAAGCTTCTCTAAGCTTCGATCTTTCTCCTTGTTTCTTTGACAAGGAAGCAGCTTCTATTTTTCTCTAAGAATAGCTAAAGTGCTGCTTATGTTGTTCTTGAAAAATGGCTGCTGTTTCTTTGCTGGATTATGCCCTAAAGACCAATCATGTGATGATTGTTTGGGTATATATATATATCATAATGTTTTAATATATGGTTATTATTATGTTTTATTCTATATTTGTGCTTTATGAATAAATATAATAATTTCCCAAGAATTTAATTATTCTAAAATTATCCCTAGTCAAGTATTATCATTAATAGGACAATGATAATGAATTAAGACTAGTATGTGTAATGACTGATGAAATGTGTCATGATATGAGATATCAAGTCAACACATAGGTACATGTTAGAGAACTATGTACTAGATCGACCCACCATGAGAAATGCTACATGGATTATTATATAATGTGTCATAAGCATTTCTCATAGTGATAATGCTGTAAGTGATCCTTAGACTTGAGGTCATCAAATATCCCAACATGAGGAGTTACATGTTTTGATACTACTAAACATTACCTGTAACAAGGTGAACTATAAAAGTGGCAATTGGATATATAATGAATCATATAGAGGGATGTTGAGTGATCAAAATAGGATTTGCCCCTCCTATATAATGGGAGTGATATCTTTGAGCCCCTTGATCAAGTGAGACCATAAAATGCATGGCTATATTCAAATAAGTCGATATGTGATATTGAGCTCATTTGCTTAGATGTATCTACTTGGAAATCAAGAAACTCAAAGATTGAACTATACGAGTGTGACACTCTCCATGGCTCGTGTTCAATCAAGAATCTAGGGCAAAAGGATTGAATTACATTGTAATATTTATCACAAGAAAAGTAATATCAAATTGCTAACATTCTTATAACTTGGGTAGCATCGATGTGTTGCTAGACACCGCTCAATGCTTACGACATAAAATAAATTTTATGTCATTGCCAATGTAATAAGAATCTATTGGGTCACACACTTAGATCGTATTCAAAAAGGAGTGTAAAATTTATGTGATGAATTTTGGTTAATTTAAGAATCCTATTGCGAATAGGACTTTATAAGGTTTTCAGTTTAAAATGGTATTTGGTTTGGGATTCTAAATGATTTTGGTTTGTTTTAATAAATTCGAAATAGTTTTGGATTTATTAATTCATGTGAGAACCAAAAATTAGAAAGCAAACCAAGAATGAGATTCTTGTTTTGGAAGCTATCAAAATTTGGAAAGTTCCAAAATAGAATAGAACTTGTAGTTTAAGTAAAATTCTTCAAAAGAAAATTTACCCTAATACTACAATCTATTCCTATATAACTGGACATATAATTTTCAATAGCCAAAACACCAAAAACATGAAAAGAATCACGGTTTTCTGTAGCAAAGAAAAAGGTCAAAAATCTCCTTTTCTTGGAAAAAACCGAAGCTTCATGACAAAATAACCGTCCTTGAAATTGTTTCAAGAGAAAATCGAAGCTTCAAGACAAAACCGTCCAAGTTGCAACTTGAAATTGTTTCAAAAGAAAATCGAAGCCAGCCTTCAAGACAAAACAGTCCCTTCTTTTTGAGAAGCAAGAAGCTATTCGACTGGTAAAATACAAGAAAAACAGCTTTCATTTTTGTTCAAGAAACAAAAGAAAATTGAACAAGAAAACTAGAAAATTCTGGTGTGTTTTTCTTGAAAACCGAAAGCAAAAATTCAAGGCTAGCACCATCGGATTTTTGCCGCTCGTTTTTTGGTCATTTTGTGAAAATAACTAGAGGGTTGGAATGATCGTGTAGATACCATAGAGGCAAGGCTCTACTGGGTGTTGCTGTAATTCGACAAGCAAAGATCTTCACAAGAAAGTTCAACCACTACCGATAAGGTAAAATTCTTCACGACCGCTTTGAAATCACTTCGTAAGGATCCTTGGAGAAAATAAAAAATTTTAAATTTCTGCTGTGTGCCTATTTGATTTCCAACATTCTTCACAAGAAATATCACTTCATAAGGATCCTTGGAGAAAATAAAAAATTTTAAATTTCCGATGTGTGCCATATTTGATTTCCAACATTCTTCACAAGAAATAACCGAAATAATTTTTAGAACAAACAAGAGAAGGATCAGCTTTTTGGTTTTTTGTTTTGTTGTAGAATTTTTCTTCACAAGAAAAATTAATTTCATGGCTTTTGATGCAGCAAGAATAATGTTTATTATTGCTCACATTAGGGTTGAAAGGCTGTTGAAATTATAAGTTCAAATATATAGAAAATAGATTAGGGTAAAACTTCTTCTAAAGAGTTTTATTTGAACTCCAAGTTCTAATATATTTTCGGAACTGTCTAAATTTTTTTGGCTGCCAAAACAAGAATCCCATTCTTATTTTTCTTTCTAATTTTTGGCCCTCTCATGAATTAATAAATCCAAAACTGTTTCAAATTTATTAACACAAAACCAAAACTATTTAGAATCCAAAACCAAATACTGATTTAAACCAAAAACCTTATAGAGTTCTATTCATAATAGGATTCTTAATTTAACCAAAAATTCATCACATGAATTTTACACTTCTTTTGGACACAATCTAAGTGTGCGACTCAATAGGTTCTTATAACGTTGGCAATGACATAAAATCTATTTAATGCCATAAGCATTGAGCGGTGTTTAGCAACACATGAATGCTACCCAAGTTATAAGAATGTTAGTAATTCGACATTAATTTTCTTCTGATAAATGTTACCATGTAATTAAATTATTTTGCCTTAGATATCTTGATTGAACACGAGCTATGGAATGTGTCACACTTGCATAGTTCAATCTTTGCGTTTCTTGATTTCCAAGTAGACACATCTAAGCAAATGAGCTCGATATCACATATCGACTCATTTGAGTACGGCCTTGCATTTTATGGTCTCACTTGATCAAGGGGCCCAAAGATATCACTCTCATTATATAGAAGGGACAAATCCTATCTTGATCACTCAACATTCCTCTACGTGATTCATTACATATTCAATTGCCACTTTTATAGTTCACCTTGTTATGGATAACATTTAGTAGCATCAAAACATGCAAGTCCTCATGTAGGGATCTTTGGTAACCTCAAGTCTAAGGATCACTTACACCATTTATCACTATAAGAAATGCCTATGACACTTCATATA
This sequence comes from Gynochthodes officinalis, assembly GCA_020080225.1. Taxonomy (NCBI): domain Eukaryota; kingdom Viridiplantae; phylum Streptophyta; class Magnoliopsida; order Gentianales; family Rubiaceae; genus Gynochthodes; species Gynochthodes officinalis. The sequence continues at coordinate 36,756,235 of CM034619.1, read as the reverse complement.
ATAACCCATATAGCATTTCTCATAGCGGGTCGATCTAGTACATAGTTATCTAACATGTACCTATGTGTTGACTTGATATCTCATATCATGACACATTTAATCAATCACTATACATAATAGTCGTAATGTATTATTATTGTCCCATTTAATGATAATACTTGACTAAGGATAATTTTAGAATAATTAAATTTTTGGAACATTATTATATTTATTCATAAAACGCAGATATAGAAATAAACATAATAATCATTGCCATTAATTATGAACATTATGATACAATTTATGCCTAAACCATCATCATATGATTGGTCTTTAGGGCATAATCCAACAAACATATCTATATGTGTCTTGATAGGTGTACCTTTTTTTATCTTGAAGTTGTATAACCATTGTTTCAAATATAACTGATTTGTGAGACACTATGTCATGTAGAGACTCTTACATTTCAACCAAGGTGCTGCAAGTGTTTTTTTTCCAACAACCTATCTCAAATTATTATTCGCTAATGATAAAATAATGAGCCTACACCTTCTCCAAAAATTCATCTTTCTCCTACTCTATTATTGTCTGAGAGTACTCTTTCCTTTTTAATGCCCTTTGGAGACATTTTTTTTTATAAAAAGAAACATATACCTTCATCTTCCACAATTTGAAATCATTGTTCCCATCAAACTTTTAAATGTCATATTTGACGGTAACCATTTTAAACTAACACAGGCTCTGATACCAATTTATTATGATTATACCCAAGAGCATAAACTAAAACAGGCTTTGATGTTAATTTGTTATGATTTTACCAAAGATCGTTCAAAAATAGAAAAAATAAGAACAAAGAAAATATCAAAACACACAAGTTAACATGGTTTAGGTTAACAAATCAAGCCTACATCCATGGTAAAGATAATGATGATATTATTAACAATTTTGGAGATTACAAGGATTTTTTTGTATGCCTCAATCCCAAATCTTTAGAAACATTTCACCTCTCACCAATTTTATATACACATTTCCACTCTAGAAATCTCTCCTTAAAGTTGTTAAAGCTTTCTTTGAAATCTCTATTATGTGAGAAGAGACCTTACTGCATATATATATGTAAGCACCAAGTAGAGATTTAATTCAAATTTAATTTAGATAAGTGTTACAAAATATAAAATAAGATTTTCTAAAAGTTAATACTCAATTCCTATTTGAATTAGGTAAACACCAAACGAAAAAATTATATAAACTTCTCTAATCATATTCCAATTCGGAAACAAGACATAATCCAATAACTTCTTTTCAATTAAATTGTTGGCCTTTTGACTTAGAAAAATCAACAACATAATAATAAGTGTTTTGGCATTTGTTTGCAAGTAGGAGTAAAATTTCTTGCAGTACCTAATATTTGATTCAAGGATTCTTAATTTTTTTTTATTTGATTAGGCAAAAATCTTTCATATTTTGCCTTATTAATTAATAAAGTATTTTTTGCATGAATCTATTTTTCATTATTTTTGCCTTATTTTTTCATTATTAATTAATATATTCTGCCTTATCTTTCATGTTTTCCATTAATAAAGTATTTTTGCAATAATGTTTTTATAATTATTCCTGCTTTACTTGTTGAATTGATAACATATGAGTAAAAGTATTTATTAAATTCTGGCGATTGATTCGGGCATCAAACTTTTCACACAATGGTTTAAATTTTGTGTGAAGTGTATTGTCAACTCTAATTTTTTGTATGTTAAAAATTGCACGAACACCTACAAACCAAAAGTTAGAACAAATTGAATAATTTGATCTCTATTTTTAAACAGGTACAAATCATTCACCAAAACCAACAAAGATAGACAAATTCTTCGTTCAAATATGGCTGGTTTAATTTTTGTGTGAAGTGTATTATTGTCAATTCTAATTTTTTGTATGTTGAAAATTGCACGAACACCTACAACCCAGAATTTAGAACAAATTGAATTATTTTGATCTCTATTTTTAAACAAGTACAAATCACTCACTAAAACCAACAAAGGTAGATAAATTCTTGGTTAAAATATGGCTAAAAAAGAACTACATTAACACTGCCATTACTATATAGTCTTCATCCCATGAGCTGGAATTGATTTGTGAAAGTTATGTCATCCCTTCATACATAGAAGCTCCAGATTTTATTGATGATTCTCCCACCAATTTTGAGCTCCTAAAAGAACTTCATCCTTTAGTCCATTCTTAGCAGAATATCAAATATATTTTCTGACTTCTTATTTATTTATTATTTTGGAACTTCAATGTTATTGCATTTTATCTATTGGCGTCAAATTTATTACGAAGTGAATTATTATCCCAAGTCTTTGTTTTGTACTAAAGCCAATTAAATCTAAAATTATAATTTGTTATTTATTACCAAGTAATTAAGAACCTAAAGGGTCACACACATAAAGAATTTGTTCTTAGGTTAAAATGACTAAATAATTATATGATAATTATTGGGGTTAATTTGTAAGACAATTAACCTAAAAGGTCTCCTATAAAAATAAGTTTTAATTTCTTTTTGAAAGAAATTTGATAAGAAGGTTATCGGACAGATGAGTCTGTTAGATTTTCTAACAAACAGAACTTACCTTTTAATAGGAGATAGAAGCCAAATTCCATATTGGTTAATCGTACAAGTTTTCATTGAAAAAAACTTTACTGCAAAATGAGAGAAAAAAATTTTCTTTTGTTTTTGTTAGAGTTCTGTTGAACTCTAAATTTTGCAAGGTTGTACGGTCATTGAAGGAACTAGCATATTGGCTTGGTGTCAATCAATCCTAAGAAGATCCTAAGAACTAGTTCGTGTGGATACCTTGGAAGCCGAATCGTCTATGCGGCTGTGGTTGACGACACGATCTTCAGTCATCAAAACAGGTTTTTTGTTTTATACGTATATCGAAATTGATCCTGGTGAAAATCATGTTTTAATTCCGCAACCTATAAATTGTTTATGACATACATGATTTCCTTACGGTCTCAATCTTTGATCTCCCTAATCAAAGAAATCCATCAAATCGTACAAATTCAGAAGTGTTTGATATTTTATGGTTTTGAGATGACTAATTTACGTTTTCCAAGGTGTGACTTAGCAATCCGACCATCAGCACCTTTTGGGTAAAAACCGCCTGGCTTGTTTTCAGATCCAGTGCCATAAACAATTCTTAGTATTTCCTCCGGTGTTCGATCAAATGCAACAGAGTTTTTGTCACCAGCAAGTATGTTTCCCTTGATTTTTCCTTCTGCACCTTGAGCTGGTTTCACCACAAGCCCTTCATCTTTGACACCCTCATGTCCAAGATCATTCCTTAGCTTTGATATGCGGTTGGTGAATTCTGCTACTGTGATCCCATATGGCTTTACCCTCACTTCTGCCCTCTCATATAGTAGTGCTCTCAGAACTGCATCTTGGCCAGCTTCCACTCCTAGTAATCCTGCGACAAGCTGGCACGCATATATAAATCAGTAATATTGTACTAAATAACCTTTACTGGACAGTCAGATTCTGACAACGTCACAGGAATTTGGATAAGTTCTGGCTTACTAACAATGGTTGATGGTAGTCGAACAGCGGTTCGACAAGGGTTCAGATACCAGTAACTATTTTTAAAGTTTTAGTAAAAAATCTCAATAGGATGTCAATAGAAAATGAGAAGTTTCAATTCTATGAAACCCAATTTCTACCTAATTCTGAAATTTAATGAAAAATGAGTTACTCAATCCCAATTATTTTTTTACTTATTTAATTCCCACCTCATTGTCACACATTTCCTTCCAAATATAATCCCTACTATGTGCTAACAAAGAATTACTTAGGTCCCTCTTGAATTTGCGTGTTCAAGTGTGCATTTGGTGGAGAGGTTAACGAAAAAGCGCATGTCCAGGCAAATTGATTAAATAGTTGCAGTTAGAAAATTTGTAATGTTCTACCTAACGAAAAAACTTCATATCCAAGTAATTTTCCATGTACCTTTCAAAGCCCAAAACAAAAACAAAAAAAAAATCACGTGGACCACCAATGTGTCAATAATCATATCACTGAAATGAAGTGTTTGGTAAAGCAATGTTGACATACCCTCTTAGCAGCTGGACTTTGGAGTTTTGCATGTTCAAGTGTGCATTTGGTGGAGAGGTTAACAAAAAAGTGCATGTCCAAGCAAATTGATTAAATAGTTTCAGTTAGAAATTTTGTAATGTTCTACCTAACGAAAAAACAACTTCGTATCCAAGTAATTTTCCATGTACCTTTCAAAGCAAAAAAAAATTCACGTGGACCACCAATGTGTCAATAATCATATTACTGAAATGAAGTGTTTGGTAAAGCAATGTTGACATACCCTCTTAGCAGCTGGACTTTGGAGTTTTGCATTGGCTCCCACATATCCAGTGAGTCCAACGTAAGGAATAACATAGGATGCAATAAGGTAGTTAAGGTCGTTAGCATAAGGATTAAAAGGTGGCTGCAAGTTTTTCCCAAATGCATTGTTGATCACGGTTGCAAATGATTCCACAGATAAATTGAGCAACGGTCTAGGAAATCCGGTCACCGTATTCTTGATCGCCCTATAAATTTAAGCAATTAAAAAAGTAATCAGAAGCTGGCATTCAACGAAATTTTTTTAACTCTTTCCATTCCATTTTAGAATCACTTTTCAAAAACTAATTTATTAATATTTATGTAATAATTGTGTTAATTTAAAAGAGTGGATAGATATAAAATTTATAATATGATCCTCAAATTTAAACTTAAAGAGTGTATTTTTATTGGTGGGAATTTATTTTTTTAAAATGGAATTTGAATATATATATATATATATATATAGTATAAGAGTGATTTTTATTTTAAAACAATAAAAAGTAAAAAAATAAAATAAACATAACAATGATATATATACAAGAAGTATTGAAAATTGAATATTGCTGATAGTCAAAGGTTTTGTGACTCCACAAAATTGATCATCAACAAAGTAGATTCTTACACACAGCATTTTTTCTTTGACTTTTAAAAAAAAATGAAAATCCCTTAAGAAATAGCTTTGTTCAAGAAAGGGAATGGGAAATATAATAAAAATAGTAATAGTGGGGAATGATAATAGGTTCTTTTGTTGTAATTGTGTTACTTGGTTTGTGTTGGGGAATGATAATAATAATTCCAAATATGCAAAGTATTACTTCTACCGTTTTGGTTCATAAATTTATTTTTTTTAGATAATCACTTTCATAATCCCTAAAATGGGGGAATGAAAAATACTCCAATTTTGATATTTAGAGTCATTATTCACGAAATAAAAACCCTTAACCAAGTATCAAATGTCATTTCATTCCCCCCAAACCCCTTGGCCAAGTACCCACTAAGTATTTCAATTACCTCAAATGTCCAACTTCTTGCAATGCAAATTGGGCGGTAATATCTTTGATAAGAGGGCTCAAATTTGCTAGCTGAGCACCAATAGGTGATGGGCCTTTGCCGGTTAGCTGAGGAGCGATGTTGTCAAGACCATAACCCATAGCACCCCACAAGAAGAACTCAGCTTCAAAGTACTCTAAATTTAATGGGAATTCCAGGAGATCAATATCGTTTTGAGGCAAACTGTCATTGCTATGGATGCTGTAGGCAGAGATGTTGGGAAGATGGAAGAGGAATGAAATAACCATGAGGATAAAGTAAGCAGTGTTCGAGTTTGATGATGCCATGGCTGTGTTTGCTTGATTAATTTGATGTTTAGGTTGAAATTTATCTTCTTATTTATAGAGAGTCCGATTAGGAAGCAGCGGAATTTTATAATGTATTAGGTGGAGGTCCCATTTTGACTAATTATGGGATGTTTTTGAACCTACAAACATCTACTAACATGGAGAGAATTGCGGATAACAAAAAGACATGAGGAGCAGAATTTGGCTTCAAAAGTTTATTTAATCTTTTCTTTTTCTCTTTTCTTCCTTATTTTAAAAAAGGAAAAAATGACAAGAGGAGAAGGGGATACTATTTGAAGTATTTTGTAAGTATATTCATCTTAATTTGATGTAGAACGTTATAAAGTTTTCAACTGTGAAAAATGCATATAGAAAACATCGAATTTCAAGTTTAACTTACTATCATACTTGAGTAAGGTCAGTTTGCAAAAGTCGATTAACTCAAGTAAGGTCAGTTTGCAAAAGTCGATTAACTCTATGAACTGGAAACGAGAGTTCTTGGGTAATATATAATTGGAAAAATTAAACTCTCCATTATAGCCATGTATATATTTTATGACAATACAATTGAAACCTGAAATTATTCATGGAAAGGAACTATCAAATATAACTGTTGCACCTATTCTTCACTACTAATTTTCAAGACCCACGCGAGATGCAAGGGGTGTCAAAAAAAATTTATATATTTAAATGCATATTAATTTTTTAATTTCTAAAGAAAAATTGATGTGTGTTTTGTTAAATTTTAATCTTCATTACATAAACATAAAGGCAGGATCTTTGAATAAATACTTTATCACAAACTATTAAGTCATAATGATTGTGTACCTAATACGGAAAACATAATTCTTTAGAACATGTTGAAAAACAGCACTGCTTGTTGTCAAAAATTGGTTTCTCTCCCTTCATCCTACTTTCTGTCACAGACTGTTTTGATGGAGAACATTTTTGTATTCTGTTGTGTTCTGTGTCTGTAACCCTAATGGGCAGAGAGAGGACCAATTTATATAATCTAACTTTAATTTGGTACGTCCATCAAGTACCCAAATAAACGGTTGAGATTTGTTCCACTATTAAATTGGTAATAGGAACCAATTAGGAAACTGTAATTAAGTCCAACAATTCGGGTCATATTCTAACATTCTCCCACTTGGCCCGATACTACAACTTTAATTTAATAGTGTAAACATTAAGTGCGCAAAAACAAATCTCTTGATTATTTTCATAATTTACCTAAACATAATAAATTACATAATGCGAGTTATGGCGGTCATACACTTTAACATTGCATACTCCCTTCCATACACCACTACACTAGTAATTTATCATGTCAGGTATCATAAGTGATATATAAATACTATAAAGGTCCACAATAATGTCTTATAGACACATGTATTTCTTGTTTCATAATATTATGTGTACACAATCATAATAAACAAGAAAACATTTGCCAATAGGTCAGAAACATTTTATTGAGCTTAAGAGTGTTAATACATCATTATAAGCAGTCATCAATACAACCAAGACCCATTCTTTGAACATGTTCCTTAAATGCCTTTGGTTGCAAGCCTTTCGTTAAAGGATCTGCAATCATGAGATCCGTCCTAATATGTTCAATACACACTCTTTGTTTCTGAACTTCCTCCTTTACGGCAAAATATTTCAACTCCATATGTTTAGCACCTTTAGAGTACTTATCATTTTTGGAGAAGAAAACGGCTGCAGAATTATCACAATAAATTTTCAGCGGCTTAGTAATGGTGTCGACAACCCTCAGCCCTGAAATAAAGTTCCGCAACCATAATGCATGGATTGTAGCCTCAAAACAAGCTACAAATTCTGCTTCCATAGTGGATGAAGCAATAACAGATTGTTTGGCACTTTTCCATGAAATTGCTCCTTTTGCTAGAAGAAATAAATAACCAAACGTTGACTTTCATCACAATGCATCCAAAGAAAATCAATCCGAGTATCCAATCACTTCTAATGGATTAGACCTTCTATACATGAGCATATAATCCTTTGTTCCTTGAAGGTATCTTAATACTTTCTTTGCAGCTTTCCAATGATCTATACCAGGATTACTTTGATATCTGCCCAGCATTCCAACCGCGAAACTTATATCGGGTCTTGTGCATGTTTGCAAATACATCAAATTGCCAACAACATAAGCATATGGAATAGATTCCATTTCTTTATGTTCTACATCATTTTTTGGACATTGCATAAGACTAAATTTGTTGCCCTTTTGTATTGGGACAACTCTTGCAGAACATTTCTTCATATTAAATCTCTCAAGAATTCTTTCAATATATTCTTTCTGAGACAATCCTACCAGTCCTTGTGATCTATCTCGGAATATTGAAATTTCTATCACAAAGGATGCCTCTCCTATATCTTTCATTTCAAAATTCTTAGAGAGAAATTCTTTAGTCTTATGCAACATGCCTAAATCATTAGCAGTAAGTAGAATATCATCAACATATAGGACTAGAAATACAAACTTACTCCCACTAATCTTTCGATAAATACACCGATCAACAGTGTTTTTTTCAAAACCAAAAGATGTTATGGTATCATTAAATTTAATATACCATTGTCTGGAAGTTTGTTTAAGTCCATATATTGACTTCTTAAGTTTACACACCATGTGACCCTTTCCTTCTATAGAAAAACCTTCAGGTTAATCCATATAAACTTCCTCCTCAAGATCTCCATTCAGAAAAGCAGTTTTCACATCCATTTGATGTAGCTCTAAATCATATTGAGCCACTAATGCCATAATTATTCTCAACGAGTCTTTCTTTGAGACAAGTGAAAAAGTCTCTTTGTAATCAACACCATCCTTTTGAGTATAACCCTTGGCAACAAGTCTAGCTTTATATCGTTCAATATTTCCATTCGAGTCGCGTTTGGTCTTAAAGACCCATTTGCATCCGACTCGTTTAGATCTTTCTAGCAAATCAACGAGATCCCATACTTTATTTTGTGCCATTGAGTTCAACTCATCTTTCATGGCATCAATCCATTTATCAGACTTATCACTTTTTATGGCTTGTGAAAACAAAATAGGATCCTCATAAATGCCATAACCAAATTCTGACTCTTGCAAATAAACCACATAGTCAGTAGAAATAGCTGACCTTTTTGTCCTTATAGGACTATTCAAAGCTGTTCCATGTGGTTCATTAATGTCAGTTGGTTATAAGTTAGTTTCTTCATGAGGTGTTGTTTCATTCAAATATTGCCCAGGATTATTTTGCTCTTCTATCACTGGGTTAATATTTGATGAAGGTGTGGATATTAGAACATTTATGGGTAATGGAACATTAACCCTTACTTTATTAATATCCACAATATATTTTTCAACACTCCCACTAACTTCCCCATTTTCAATAAATTTGGCATTAGCAGTTTCAACAATTCTTGGACTATGTTTTGGACAATAAAACCTATACCCTTTAGATTTCTCTGGGTAACCAATAAAGTAACCACTAATCGTTCGAGAATCTAATTTCTTTTCATGTGAATTATAAACTCGTGCTTCTGCTGGGCAGCCCCATACATGCAGGTGCCTCAAATTAGGTTTCCTTCCAGTCCATAACTCGAAAGGAGTTTTAGGAACTGCCTTACTAGGAATCCTATTTAGCAAATACATAGCAGTTTTCAATACATGCATCCACAATATTTTGGGTAATGAGGAATTACTCATCATACTTCTAACCATATCCATTAATGTTCTATTACGCCTTTCTGCCACACCATTTTGTTGAGGTGTGCCTGGCATAGTATACTGTGCACATATGCCATGTTTCTCGAGGAACTTTGCAAATGGACCTGGATATTGTCCTGATTCATCATATTTTCCATAATACTCACCACCTCTATCAGACCGTACAATTTTCACTTTTCTATCTAATTGCCTTTCAACCTCCTTTATAAACACCTCAATGGCATTTACAGCATGAGATTTTTCTTTGAGCAAATAGATATATCCATAACGTGAAAAATCATCTATAAAGGTGATAAAGTACTTTTCTCCACCAATAGATGGAGCATCAAAAGGTCCACATATATCAGTGTGTATAATTTCAAGAAGCTGAGTACTTCTTGTGGCTCCTTTCTTGCTATGTTTGGTTTGCTTTCCCTTAATGCAATCCACACATATGCCAAGATCAGTAAAATCTAAATTCGGAAGAATTTCATTCTTTACCAATCTTTCTAATCTTTCTTTGGATACATGACCCAAACGTTTATGCCACAAGTAAGCGGAATTATCATTCATCATGCTACGTTTAATTCCAATATTATGATAAACAGAAAACAGAGATTCCGAAAAATCAACATCAAGTTTCAATTTATAGAAATCATCCATAGAATTCCAGAACCAATAATGGAATTATGTTTACATAAATTGAAACGACCATGTCCAAACTTAAGAATAAACCCACTTTTATCAAGTTTTGAAACAGAAATCAAGTTTCTAGAAATTGAAGGTACATAGAGAGTTTGTATTAGATCCAAGTTGTGACCAGTATCTAACACTAAACGATAAGTCCGTATGCCTTCAATTGGAACCTTCTTACGGTTTCCCACGAATAAAAAACTCTCAGTTGGGTTTATGGTTTGGATTGAAAGGAATCCCTGCATCAAATTGGAAACATGAGTCATAGCACCAGAATCAAGCCACCAAGTATTTGAAGGAATTTCAGTTAAGTTTAGTTCAGAACATACAAAAAGGTTAGATGTACATTTCTTTTCGAACCAAGCTTTACGTTTCAGACAATCTTTCTGATAATGTCCTTCTTTCTTACAGAAGTGGCATTTATCTGTCTTTCGTTCCTTCTTATCATCATCAGTAGTAACCTGTGTCACTTTAGCAGGTACTTTCTTCTTAAATTTCTTGGCCTTTGGCTTATGAATCTTACTAGCTCCTTGACCCACAAGGTTAACAGAATGAACTCCTTGATTCTTTAGTCTCATTTCCTCCTGAGTTAACATATTGGACAATTCATTAATATCCCACTTATCCTTAATAGTGTTGTAATTAATTTGAAAATGTCCATATTCAGGAGGTAACGAGTTCATAATAAACTGCACTAAGAAGGAGTCGTCAACTGCCATACCCAGGGTCTTTAATTTTGTTGCAATATTTGTCATCTCGAGGACATGTTGCTGCATGCTTCGCGACCCATCATACTTCATGGTCGTGAGTTCAGCCATTAGAGTACCAGCGAGAGACTTATCAGCAGAACGAAAACGTTCTTCCACAAGTTTAAGGAATTCTTTAGCACTTACAGTTTGTGGAATAGTACTCTTAATGTTGTTAGCAATCATCATTCACATAAAATTAAGACATAATCTGTTAGATCTTTCCCATGCTTTATAGTTTAATCTCTCAACCTCACTGCTTTTGTCTGTAATAGCAACAGGTTTTTCTTCCAATAGTGCTAAGTCAAATTCCAAAACACCTAAATGAAAATTGACTTGTTCGCACCATTCAGAGAAATTCAAACCATTAAACACAGTAACAGAAGAAGCTTGCGAATGGAGGGAAATAGCTGCAAATAATAAATGCTCAATAAATTATCGGATTCAAATCATAAAACATTTAAAAATATATTGCAGGCTTCCTTTGGGTAAGCTCAACAATATATTATTATAAATTTAATGCCATGTAAACTTTATTAAATAATCAAACAAGCCTTATCAAATAAAATAGTATCTTTGGATACATAAAAATATTTGACAAGCAAATTGATTATCATCCATAATGTTTATTAGTCATAGAAAATTAATTTACCTTTGGGTGACTAACAATAACATAAAATTTTAATTAATTAGTTTGGCCACTTTGGTGACTAACAAACTAATCCTTTACATTAATATCATGTGTAGATCTGATGCGTCAAGGGAATTTTAACATTAATATTTCCAAAATCATAATATGACAAGAAAATAAAATATTTCATAATATTCCATAAAAAATAAAACAAAATAAATAACTTAATTGCTATAAATTCTAACATTAATAAAATATGGCCATCCAATTTTATTACCTGTCACTGTAGTACTTAAATCAATAACATAAAGCATTAGTGGTCTAGTGGTAAATTTAAACCTTGCCATTGTGAGGCTGTGGGTTAAATTCTCGTCTGGTGTCTAGTACTAAAAGCCGATTTCAAGCAATTCAGTGCTAAAAGCTGAAGCAATCCAGTACTAACGAAAAGACGAAAGTCAATCCATGACGGGAAATTCTTCATAAAAATATATTTTTTTTTTTCTAAACCGTACCGCTATAATTTTTGTTTTCTAATTTGCTTGATTTTCAAGCAATCAAAAATTAGTGGCTTTCCTGTTTCCTACTTGCAGGACATCATCATCATCGCTATGCCGCCATCACCATCATCAATCAAAAGCATAACTTAAGCCAACCAGCCGAAATCAATCAAAACAATCAAAGCAACAATTGGCCCAATATCATCATCATTATTACAGCATTGACATCATCATCATTATTTTTTATTTTTTTTCTTAAAATCTGTACGGCCATAATTTGCAAATAATATTTTTTTTCTTTTCAAAATTAATATACAAATTTATAGCCAAAATCATTAATGGACAAATTATTTATTCATAACCTGCTCTGATACCACATGTTAAATTTTAATTTTCATTACATAAACATAAAGGCAGGATCTTTGGATAAATAATTTATCACAAACTATTAAGTCATAAGGATTGTGTACCTGATGCGGAAGACATAATTCTTTAGAACAGGTTGAGAAACAACACTGCTTGTTGTCAAAAATTGGTTTCTCTCCCTTCACTCTACTTTCTGTCACAGACTGTTTTGATGGAGAACGTTTTTGTGTTCTGTTGTATTCTGTGTCTGTAACCCTAATGGGCAGAGAGAGGACCAATTTATATAATCTAAATTTAATCTGGTACGTCCATCAAGTACCCAAATAAACGGTTGAGATTTGTTCCACTATTAAATTGGTAATAGGAACCAATTAAGAAACTGTAATTAAGCCCAACAATTCGGGTCATATTCTAACATGTTTTTTCAAATATATCATTAGAATTTAGTTTAAATATTTTAACATAGGTTTTTAAACTATATAAATCTTTTGTCAAACTAATTTAAAATTAAACTAAATTTTATAATAATATTATTTATTGAAATAGTGGGTGTTTACCATAGAAAAATTTATATCGAAAGTAAATTAGAGTAATAAACATTGTTCAAATGACCAGATTATTTGGTAGCCAATGCCATCTAGGTTATTCATGGTGAAGTCAGCATATGAACTTGTCCCAAATAGAGGTGAGGGTCTCTCCTTTGATTGGCTATTGTGGACTAAGGCAGTGGGCAACTCCATTGCCTAGTTCATGTCCTTGTTGCTAAGGGGTAGGATCTTGTGGACATTTCTCTTTGTAGATTTGGAGTAGTGGGGCCATCGAAATGTTTTTATTGTGCTCAATGCCAGGTAGAGGACATTGATCATTTATTTTCCATGGGTGATCCTGTAGTGGAAGTATGGAAATATTTGGAGGGAAAGTTGGGCTTTCGAGAGGAGGCTAAACTGATTTATAACCAATGTATAGAGGTATGGCAAGCAAGGAGTTCATGGCGAATGATAAGGGTAGCTTTGGGGATCTTACCTTTAAGTGATTTGTTGGGTGATTTGGAAGGCTAGAAACATGCATCCGTACCAAAATAAGAGCATGTCAATTGGATGGGCGATTCGCGAGGTGGAGTTTTTTTTCGATACTTGCCCTTAGAGGAAAGACCTGGGTTTGGTTTCCTGACATGGATCTGCGAGGTTTCTCTAGTGGTCAGGCACTCCAAGTTTGGTGGCATTTTCCAAAGTCATCAGTTCTCAAAATGAATATAGACGGGAGTTCAATTGATAACGAGAGCTCTTACTGGGAAGGAGTGGTGCGAAATGAATTTGGACGGTTGGTGTTTGCTTAGTTTGACTACTTCAAACCAGTTCATCCACGATGGCAGAGTGTCGCCTCTTTGCTATTTGCGCCTCCGCTTGCAGGAAATAGAAGGGAAATATGACTCAAAGGTATTAGTAGACATGGTGAATGGCAAATCTTCGATTGCATATAATCCGAGGGTGTACTTCAGAAGATCTCTAGGTGCAAGAATTGGCTAACTCATTTACACATTGCTACTGTGAGGCAAATGCTATGGCAGAGTGTTTTTGTTTTATCTATGCTAGCTTATCGTGCTAAGTGTTTTTGTTTCTTCACAAATCTACGACATCCCAACTCGTGTTCGTGCTTATTTTTCATTAGATAGAAATCAAATTTGTACTTTTAGATTTGCTTAGAGTTTTTCCACTTATTCTTTCTTCAACGGTTTGGTTGATGCCATCCACTAGGCTTTTGTTCTTGTAAACATTGTATTTATATTTTTTTTCATGTAATAAAAGGGTACCCAAGCCAATATATATATATATATATATATATATATATATATATATATATATATATATATATATATATATATATATATATATATATACCAGTTAATCTATGTAATGTAATTCATAAAATTATTTCCAAAATTTTAGCTGAAAGATTGAAGCCTCGTCTGCCCAACTATATAAGTGAGAACCAAGCTGCATTTGTCCCAGCAAGACAGATCCTAGATAATGTTATCATTGCTCATGAACTTTTACGCCATTTGAACAATCTTAGAGGAGGAAAAAATAGTTTCTTTGCCTGAAAACTAGACATGTCCAAAGCTTATGATAGAGTGCAATGGAAATTTCTTAGATCATTTATGTGGAGAATGGGATTTGCACCAAATTTTGTTATCTGAATTATGAAATGCTTGAGTTCAGTGTCATGTTCTTTTATCCTAAATGGTACACCTCAAGGTTGGGTAAAACCAACAAGAGGCATTAGGCAAGGAGACCCCCTATCCCCTAATCTTTTCTTGATTGTCTTTGAGGGACTATCTAATCTGATCAAACAAGCTGAACGGAAAGGAAAATTTTCGTCTAAAGATTAGCAATCCTGGCCCCTCAATGACTCATCTCCTATTTGCAGATGACTCCCTTCTTTTTTGCAAAGCAAGTAAAAGCCAAGTGAAAAGTGTTGGTTTTGTACTAAAGCCAATTAAATCTAAGATTATAATTTGTTATTTATTGCCAAGTGATTAAGAACTTAAAGGGTCACACACATAAAGAATTTGTTCTTGGATTAAAATGATTAAATAATTATGTGATAATTATGGGGGTTAATTTGTAATATAATTAACCTATAAGATCTCCTATAAGATAAGTTGTGATAAGATAAAATTGTTTTATCTTAATAGAATTAGAATTAGTTTTAATTTTATTAAAAGAATTCTATTACGATAGAATGTCTAATCAATGCATAGACTGCCTAATGTATAGATAGAACTTACCTTTTAATAGAGATGCACAACAAGTTCTAGATAGAGCGTACGTACAGAATTTTGACGTGCAAGACAGAGGGAAAAAGTTCTTCTTTTGTTTTGTTAGAGTTCTCTTGAACTCTAAAATTTTGCGACGCTCATTGAAGGAACTAGCATATTAGCTTGGTGTCAATCAATCCTACGAGGATCCTAAGAACAAGTTCGTGTGGATACCTTAGAGGCCGGACGTCTGTGCGGCTGTGGTTGACAAAACTTCCTTCGACGACACAATCTTCAGTCATCAAAACAGGTTTTTTATTTATACGTATATTGAAATTGATCCTGGTGAAAATCATGTTTTAATTCCGCAGCCTCTAAATTTATTTATGGCATACATGATTTCCTAACATTGGTATCAGAGCGTAGGATTTAATTTGCGTATAAATATAAATTTATGTGAATATAAATTGTTTATGTTTACATATATGTATGTGTTATGTTGAATAATTGAGAAAAATTATTTTGTTGAGTGAAAAATTGTTTTTCACTTATGGAACAAATTGAAAATTTTATTTGAAAATTTTCTGATTTATTGCCGCGTGACAAAATTGTTTGTGAAATTTTTGACTGCTGCTTATGATTCATGTTCTCAAAAGAAAAGAAAAAAAATTTTTTTGAAGCAGTTGGCGGCAGCATAGAAAAGAAAAAAAAGAGAAAAAAAAATTTTTTTTTTTTTTAAAAGATGCAGCGGCGGCAGTGAATGGGTGATGACGTCATGCTGACGTCATCCCTAGGGCTGATGTCAGATGACGTCATCGTCAGCTGCAGAGAAGGGGTGATGTCATGTGATGACGTCACCGATGACGTCAGCAGATGATGTCATCAGCCCAATGTTTATTAAAAAAAAAAATTTTTGGGCCATTGGGCTTGGGCTGTTTTTTAATTAAATGGCTGTTTGGGCTCCTTTTAATTTAATGAATCATTGGGCCATTGGGCCATTGTGGCTGGATAGGTCACATTTTGGACTTGTTTTAATTTGGACCAGAATTGATGAATTCTAGTTGGGCAAGATGGTATGGCGGGCTCCAAGTTTTAAGTTGGGCCAAATTGTTTGAGCTAAGACTTAAATTTTTTGGGCTGTAGAGTGGACTTTTGAGTCCATTAACACCATATGGATCAAACCCAATTAGACTAATACTAAATAAATAAATAAAGAAATTTGGGACATTTTTAATTATAAAGAGTTTATTTATGTTAAGGTCCTTTTAATTTCTGTTATTTATTTATTATTGGCCCAAGATTTGAAAACTTTTATGTTAATTCATAAAATTTCTCAATTAATTCAATAATATTTCTAATATGATTAGAAATGTAATGCATACAAGATTTATGACTGAAATTTGTTTATAATTGTTTAATGTGATTATTCAATTGTTATGTCATATGTGATTTAATATTTGATTAAATGATTAGATTATTTAATTGCATATTGTATGTTTAAATATTTATTACATATGATATATGTAGATGATGAGACCATAATTTAATCCCTCAATTAAATATTAAATCAATTTAAATGCTTTCCATTATTATAGTTTAAAACAATTTTGTTAGGGTAACTTGTTGAGCTAACTCAAGGTTATCTTACCAAAAATGTGTTTCAAACTATGAGATAAGATCTCTGAATAATGGGTATGATTTAACAAAGATTTTGATTTGTTGAGCTAACTCAAGGTCAAAAGTCTTTGAGGCAAGTGTTAGAAGACATATGTGATATGTGTATCAAAAGTTGATAACCTAACTATCTAGGAGTTGCAAATAAGTTGCAATTGGTGATTAATACCTACTCATTAAAATTATTTTTGATTTGTTGAGCTAACTCAAGATTAAAAATAATTGAGATGGGATTCTAGCCTACTAAGAATTTTGAGAAAATTCTCGAATCAATTTGAGGGATATTGATTTGAATAAAATAGTGGGAGCAAAACCAAGATATTATTAAATCCATATATTTGTGTATTTTGGTTTTGTAAATTGCATAAATTAAAATTCTTATTCTATCTTTATTTTCTTGTTGTAGAAAATGAATAACAACATGAACTTGCGTAGCATTTTGTTAGACAATAAACTTACTGGCCCAAACTATTTGGACTGGGTTCAAAACCTAAGAATTGTTCTTAAGAATGAGAAGTTGCTCTATGTCCTTGATGGTCCTGTTCCTGATGAGCTCACGATGTTGATCAAGCAAAGAAATGCATATCAAGCATTTAGATGATTCGAAAATGCATGTTGTATCATGCTCGCCTAATGAGTCCCGAGTCGCAAAAGCAAGATGAGGACATGATCGCTTTTACAATGCTTCAACATTTGAAAGCATTATATGATAAAAGGGCTAGAAGTGAGCGATATGATACCACGAATGAACTCTTTCATAGCAAGTTGGCGTAGGGATCTTCGCCAACTCATGTACTGAAGATGATTGGTCTCGTTGAAAAGATGGGTAAACTGGGATTTATAATGTATCATGAGTTAAGTGTTGACTTGATACTACAATCCCTTCCTCCCAGCTTTTCTCAGTTTGTGGTGAACTTCAACATGAACAAAGTTGAGACCTCTACTTTGCCTGAGTTGTTGAACTTGCTTAAGGAAGCTGAGGATACCATGAAGAAAGAAAAGGCTAATGTGCTGCTAATTGAGGGGTCCAATAAAAGAAAGCGTAAAGCTGGTCTTAAGAAGACCAAGAAGAAAGTTGGACCCAAGGCAACACAGAAAGCCAAAAAGGACAAGAAAGAAAAGGGCACTTGCTTCCATTGTGGAAAAAATGGACATTGGAAGAGAAATTGCAAGGCTTATCTTGAAACCGTGAAGTTATAGCTTATCAAGCTTCTACTTCAGTTTGTTTATGATTGAAATAAACCTTTCTACTTCAAAATCAAATTCTTGGGTATTAGATACCGGATCCGCTCTCATATTTGTAATAATATGCGTGGTCTAAAGATAAGTAGAAAGTCGCAAAGGGAGAGGTAGACTCACGCGTGGGCAATGGAGCAAAAGTTGTCGCTTAGTAAGAACATATAGTCTCTCTGCCTAGTGGATTGGTTATTGATTTGAAAGATTGTTATTTTGTTCCAAAGATTACTCATGAAGAATATTATTTCAATTTCCTATTTAGACAATGACGGTTTTGAAATAAATCAAAAGAATAAGTGTTGTTCTATTTTTCGTGAAGGTGTTTTTATGGTGCTGGTTACCAAAATAATGGTCTTTATATATTAGATCTTGAAAATCCAATTTTCAACATAAATACAAAGAAACCCAAAATTGATAATTTTAGAAATTCTTATCTCTGGCATTGTAGACTAGGTCACATAAATGAGAAACGCATAACCAAATTGTATAATGATGGTTATTTGGGCTCATTTGATTATGAATCATATGAAACATGCGAATCTTGTTTACTCGGAAAAATGACTAAAACACCTTTTACTGGAAAAGGTGAAAAATCTACTGAATTATTAGGTCTCATACATACCGATGTGTGTGAACCTATGTCACTTCAAGCCAGAGAAGGTTTTTCATACTTCCTAACATTTACTGATGATCATTCTAGATATGGTCATGTATACTTATTGAAGTATAAATTTGAAGTCTTTGAAAAGTTCAAAGAATATAAGTGTGAAGTAGAAACACAACTTGGGAAGAGTATTAAAATACTTCGATCAGATCGAGGTGGAGAATATCTAAACCAAGAATTTCAAAATTATTTAAAAGAGAATGGGATTCTTTCACAATGGACTCCTCCATATACACCACAATTGAATGGTGTATCTGAAAGGAGAAATCGAACATTATTAGATATGGTTCGATCCATGATGAGTCATGCAACTCTCCTAAATCGCTTTGGGGTTATGCCCAAATCTGCCTCCTACCTATTAAATCATGTTCCATCTAAAGCTGTTGATACTAGCCCATATGAGATATGGTATGGGAAAAAGCCAAATCTTAAACATTTAAGAATTTGGGGATGTCCCACATTTGTTAAAAAGGTAGAATCGCATAAGCTCGATCCAAAATCAGAAATGCTATTTTGTGGGATATCCAAAAGAAACTTTTGGGTATCAATTTTATAACTCCATTGAACAAAAGGTGTTTGTTTCAAAACACCATATTTCTAGAAAAGAGTTTATTCTAGAAAAGGCAAAAGGAGCAATATAGAACTTGAAGAAGTTCTAGAAACACAAATTAGCAAAGATAGGAACATGGAACAAGAGCTTGAACCTCATAATGATGTGGTAGAAATCAAGCTCAAGATACACAAGTCAGACGTAGGTCAATTAGGACACGTCATGCACCTAGTAGGTATGATGATGTGTTTATTATTGATAAAGATGAACCTACTACTTACAAGGAAGCCTTATCTGATAAGGACTCTGAGAAGTGGCTTCAAGCCATGAAATCTGAAATGGATTCCATGTATGACAATAAGGTATGGACCTTAGTCGATCCACCTGAAGGGATAAAACCCATAGGGTGCAAGTGGGTTTTCAAAAGGAAAACCCACATGGATGGTAATGTGACTACTTATAAAGCTCGACTGGTTGCAAAAGGTTACACACAAAAACATGGTATTGACTATGATGAAACCTTTTCACCAATTGCTATGCTGAAATCCATTAGAATTTTACTTGCTATAGCTGCATACTATGATTATGAAATCTGGCAAATGGATGTTAAGACAGCTTTTCTTAACAGTCATTTGCAAGAAGAGGTGTATATGATACAACCTGAGGGCTTTGTATTCAAAGACCATAATAAAGTATGTAAGCTACAAAAGTCTATTTATGGACTTAAGCAAGCTTCAAGGAGTTGGAATATTCGTTTTAATGATACAATCAAAAAGTTTGGTTTTATCAAAAATGAAGATGAACCTTGTGTATACAAAAGGATTAGTGGGAGTGTTGTAGTTTTCCTCATATTATATGTGGATGACATATTTTTGATGGGAAACGACATACCTTCTCTACAATCAGTTAAGATATGGTTGTCCAAAAACTTCTCAATGAAAGATTTGGGTGAAGCAACTTATATTTTGGGAATAAAGATCTATCGTGATAGATCCAAGAAGTTGCTTGGTCTTTCACAGTCAACATACATAGATAAAATGCTAAAAAGGTTTAGCATGGATCAATCTAAGAGAGGTTATGTTCCTATGTC
This sequence comes from Gynochthodes officinalis, assembly GCA_020080225.1. Taxonomy (NCBI): domain Eukaryota; kingdom Viridiplantae; phylum Streptophyta; class Magnoliopsida; order Gentianales; family Rubiaceae; genus Gynochthodes; species Gynochthodes officinalis. Next base: position 36,735,912 of record CM034619.1, on the reverse strand, counting down.
TCATGGGATTTACCTTTCTAAAGATATGTGTCCAAAAACTGATGTTGAAAAACATAGTATGCAAAATGTTCCTTATGCTTCTGCTGTAGGATCAATTATGTATGCTATGTTATGTACAAGACCAGATGTGTCTCATGCTCTAAGTGTTACGAGCAGATATCAGGCTAATCTCGGTGATGGTCACTGTAAAGCTGTTAAGAATATCCTTAAGTATTTAAGAAGAACTAGGGATTTATTCTTGATATATGGAGAGACAGAGCTTCAAGTATGTGGGTTCACTGATGCTAGCTTTCAATCTGATAAAGATAATAGCAAGTCTCAATCTGGGTACATTTTTACCCTCAATGGTGGTGCTGTAAGTTGGAAAAGTTCCAAACAAGAAACTACTGCAGATTCTACGACGTGGTTTAATATATTGCTACTTGTGTTCGCTAAAGAGGCTGTTTGGATCAAAAAGTTCATTTCTGAACTTGAAGTGGTTCCTTCAATAGCCGATCCAATACCTTTGTATTGTGATAATAATGGGGCTATTGCTCAAGCCAAGGAACCTAGGTCTCATCAACGGTCCAAACATGTACTTAGGCGCTATCATTTGATTAGAGAAATCATTGGTAGAAATGAAGTAAAGATAGAAAAGATTCCTACAGATGAAAATATAGCAGATCCAATGACTAAGCCTTTATCTCAAAAGAAACATGATTGTCATGTGTCTTCATTCGGTTTAAAATACACGAATGATTGGTTTTAGTAAGAGATTTGTTATGTTTGTATTTTGATATTTTATGCAATAAAGATATATGGTATTTTATCATCTTGGATTATATATATTTATATATTGATGATAAAGTCCTTAGAATAATACTTATTATTCTTAAATATCCCTAATCATAGTATTAACAAAATTAAGGACGTTGTTAATACGGATAGATTAGCATATATGGTGATATATGAATGAATTGTTGGAGAATAATTCATTGGATTGATCCGCTTAGAGATTCCATGAGGTTAACTATTTGAGTGCCAATGGTATAATCTCTACGTGACAGTAGTGTAAGTAATCCTCCGACTTGAGATCATAAGGGTATCTATAGTGTGAATTGTTATACTTTAACCCTATGTGTCCATAATCAGAACTAGTTGTGTGTGCCATAGAAGTTGGGTATAACATGAAACATTGATAGATGATTTATGATCAATAAAGGATTCACCACTTCTAATAGTAAGAAGAGTATATCCCACAAATGGCCACTTGTTGAAATATCAACTCAAAATGTTTAGAACGAGTAAATAAATTTGGAAGAGTTCTAAATTTATTTTAAAGGAGTTGAATTTCGGGAATAAGAAATTATAATAATTAGTACATTAAGAGTTGGCACTTATACCTTACTCTTGTACTAATTAGGGATATAGTATGGTGAAAGGATATTAATTACATGGATTCTGGTTCATGGAAAGGTGAAGTCAACCACTTGACTTTTCTTAACTCTTGGGTGGTCATGATGCCTGGCTAGAGGCCAATCTTGATCTATAAATACAAGCTCATTAATTATTGAATTAATGATAAATTAAAGTTGTTTAATTTATTTGATCTTAGAATACTCTTGACTAAATTGACTTTAGTCCAAGTGGGAGTTTGTTGGTTTTGTACTAAAGCTAATTAAATCTAAGATTATAATTTGTTATTTATTGCCAAGTGATTAAGAACCTAAAGGGTCACACACATAAAGAATTTGTTCTTGAATTAAAATGATTAAATAATTATGTGATAATTATGAGGGTTAATTTGTAATATAATTAACCTATAAGATCTCCTATAAGATAAGTTGTGATAAGATAAAATTGTTTTATCTTAATAGAATTAGAATTAGTTTTAATTTTATTAAAAGAATTCTATTACGATAGAATGTCTAATCACCATAGACTGCTCAATGTATAGATAGAACTTACCTTTTAATAGGAGACAGACACCAAGTTCTAGATAGAGCGTACGTACAGAATTTTGACGTGCAAGACAAAGGGAAAAAGTTCTTCTTTTGTTTTGTTAGAGTTCTCTTGAACTCTAAAATTTTGCGACGCTCATTGAAAGAACTAGCATATTAGCTTGATGTCAATCAATCCTACGAGGATCCTAAGAACAAGTTCGTGTGGATACCTTAGAGGCCGGACGTCTGTGCGGCTGTGGTTGACAAAACTTCCTTCGACGACACAATCTTCAGTCATCAAAACAGGTTTTTTATTTATACGTATATTGAAATTGATCCTGGTGAAAATCATGTTTTAATTCCGCAGCCTATAAATTTATTTATGGCATACATGATTTCCTAACAAAAGCATCAAGGAATTGCTAAAGAAATATGAAGACCGTTTTGGGCAGAAGGTCAACTTGGACAAATCTTCAATATTCTTCAGTAAAAATGCAAAAGAGTATGACAAAAAGCCAGTTTGCAAAGTACTTGAAGGTGTGTGGGCTTCTATTAGTCATTGGCAGATCAAAAAATAGGTATTTGATTTTATCAGAGATAGAACAGCAAAGAAAATTAGGAATTGGAAAACAAAATTCTTTAGTGCTATTGGAAAAGAGGTGTTGCTGAAATCAGTGATTATGGCTTTACATGTGTATTGTATGTCTTGCTTCAAATTTACAAAAGGGATATGCAATAAGATAACTAGAATGATGACCAAATTTTGGTGGAAAAATAAAGAGAAGCATAATGTAATGCATGGGTAGCATGGGGAAAAATGACTGAAACTAAGGATAAAGGAGGCTTAGGATTCAGAGATTTGGAAGATTTCAACATGGTTAGGAAAACAGGTTTAGAGACTAATCCCAAAGCCAAATCTACTGTTTCTAAAGTCATGAAGAGCAAATATTTCCCCAAATTCGATGTTTTCCAAGCCAAAGCTATACCACAAGATTCATGGGTGTGCAACAGTTGGAATGAGGCTAGGAAGCTAATCAAAGGAGGAAGCAGGTGACAAGTTGACAATGGACAAAATATCAAGATTTGGGACGAATGCAGGTTTCCAAAACATCATATCCTCAAACCTATATCTAATAAGCCAGTAGACTATCAACTACAAAGAGTAAGGAAGCTACTAAACAATAATGGAGCAGGGTGGAATACAGAGCTACTAAATCAACAATTCAATGACCAGGAAGTTGATATCATAAGAAAGATACCTATTAGCTCAATGCGTACCAAGGACAGGTTAATATGGAAACACTCTCCTTCAGGGCAATATACTGTAGCTTTAGGATACAAGAGGATAAGAGAGCAACAGAGGCTAACAGAGGAAGAGAAGAGTCGAGCTCAAAGGAGTAACAGGAAAGGAAACTGTGGCAACTAATTTGGGGACTAAAGATAAAAGGAAAGATCCAACAATTTTTGTGAAGATGTTGCCACAACAGTCTACCAGTCGGTGCAAACCTGGAAAAAAAACAGAGGAATCAAGGTGGATGGCTTTTGCAAGCAATGTGGAGAACAACAAGAATCCATCGAACACCTCTTTTTTCATTGTACTAGAGCAAAAATGATCTAGAAACTATCTCCAATAAGTTAGGAAGGAATGGAAAAGTTTACTGAATCCTTCAAAGTGTTGAGGATGGAACTAGGGAAGGTGGGGAAAGAAAATATCATGCAAGATAGGTTGGACCTTTCAGCTTATATCCTGTGACAAATATGGAAGGCTAGAACTGTGCTATACCACAAATCAGAGGTTACACAAGAAAGACTAGTGATCCAGAGAGCTAATGAGGAATCACTGGAGTTCAAAAATGAGAATCAAAAACTGGAAACAAGAAGAAGAAGAGATGAGCAAAGAGTAGAAAACCCAGGTTGGCAAGGTCCCGAAGCAGGTGCTGTGAAACTAAACGCAAGCTCTATGAGCAAAAAAGGTGTCAATAGTGCAGGCTTAGGGGTCACACCAAGAAATACTAGGGGTGAAACTGTAAAAGCTTGGTCGATAACTGGGTATAGCTTCTCTAATCCAGTGGTAGGTAGCTGATGTTGATGCAGTACGAGTTGCTCTTCTAGTGGCACAACAAGAAGGTTGGAGTAGAGTGAAAGTGCATGTAGATGTCTAGGCTTTGACTGACTGCATGCAAGTTAGGAATATTCCGGTCCCAGAATCAATCGCCATAGTCCAAGACATCTACTTGTCATCACTGACGTTTGAAGATTGTAAATTCACTTTTGGCCATAGAAAATACAATAGAGCTAGTGCAAAATTGACAAAACACGCTAGTGCTAGTAAAGTTAGTCAAAGCTGGAATCAAAATTTTCCAATTTGGTTACAAGATGTGGCTATCATGGATGTACGGTCAATTGACCAATCTATTCATTAACCTATTATTAATATATATACTTATATTTGGGCAAAAAAGAGAGAAAAACCTAACGACGAAGGTCAAGTAACGACTATATATAGGTCTTTAACATGTTACTACCAACATTCAACATTAACCAATAGCAAAACCTAAGGAATGAAAGAAGCAATTTTATTTGATCATGGACATTGAGATATCGGAATTTTTAACTCAGCCACATGATTATCCAACATCTGCCGACAGCCACTTTTCCATTTCAAAAATGAACTGGAAAAAGAGAGACTCCAGTATGATGCGAACAAGCCCAAAAGAAAAATACAGAAAGAATGATTTAGTTCTTCTCCTTGTAAACTTTGAAGAACATGATAGTGTTTCTTTTTCTTTGGCTATTTATCACCAACAATCTCCACAGCTACAACCACCATTAGAAAACTTGTGGTATCTGTTAACATCTCTGACTATTATCTCCCTCTTCATAACTATGCTAAAGTACTTAAATGCCTCGTGACAATCCCTACAAGTCCTCAAATTCTTAATAATCCTTAAAACCTTCCCTGGAGGTGCTGCTCCGCACAACACTGCAAAAGCTAGAGCCAATTTCTCACTATGACTCCAAAGCGCTTCCTTCTTATCCTTTTTATCTACATCATGCAACATCTCATCCCAAATGGGTACATATCCTAGCTTCTCAATTTCTTCCATTAACTCAGCTAACTTCTTATAAATCTCATCCTTCCTCTCATGTCTCCTATCCCCAGCTAAAAACTCATGAACCTCACCTTGCACTTCAATCCAGCTCCTCCCACCTCTCTTTCTCACATTCCTCTCTTTCATCATCACCATTATTTCCTTAACATTATCCCATCTCTCTGCACTTGCAAATGCATTTAATGAAATCATATAAGCAGTATCATCATTTGGGATCATCGCCAACAACTTCTGACCCATTTTCCAGGCCATGTCAGCATTGCCATGATATGCACAACTAGATAACAACACTCGCCATACAGCTGCATCCGGCTCAAACCGCATTGTCAAAGCAACTCTCTCCGCCTCCTCCAATTGTCCAGCTCTCCCTAATGAACGAATCAAACATGTATAATGCTCAATCCCTGGATCAATCTGATAGTCCACACTCATTTTTCTAATCCACCTCTGACTCTCCGTAACTACACCAGCATTAGAAAGAGCAGTCAAAACAGCCAAAAAACTATAGTCATCAGGCTTTAACCCCTGTTCCTCCATTGAACTAAACAGCTCTAGCACCTGATCCTTATCCCCTTGTTGTGCATACCCTGCCATCATTGCATTCCATCCTATGATATTCATTTCCGTCACTAACTCATCAAAAACACCACGAGCATCCATCACAAGACCACACTTCCCATATGCATCAACTAAGGCAGTACCCACGATTACATTCAAATTCCAACCAGTAACCACGGCATGCCCATGAATAATCTTACATTGCTCAAGCATAGCAAGCTCAGAGGCTGCCTTCAAAGCCCCAGAAACGCTATGAATTCTCGACCCAACACCATTCCTTCTCATTTTCCCAAAATAACGCAGAGCGTCGAGTGGCTTTCCATTTTGTGCAAGCCCATTAACAATAGAGCAATAACAAACTTCATCTCTATGAGGCATTTCATCAAATGCCTTACGCGCATCATCTGTAATTCCACTTTTACTATACATAGAAACTAGTGCTGAGGCCGTAAAGGGGTCAATATTGCATGAGATTTTATAGGCAAGTGAATGGAGTTGGAGGGCAAAGGGTAACAACGAAAGTGAGGCACAGGTTCTGAATAAAGTAGCAAAAGTGCGGCTATTTGGAAGAATAGATTCACGGAGCATGGAAATGAAATGTTGGCAGGAGACACTGGAGTGGGAAAAGGCAGAGATGAGAGCTGACCATGAGACAACATTTCGTCTGCGGATGGTATTAGACAAGCGAAGGGAATAATGGTGGAGATTGGCTTTAGAGTAGAGTATGATGAGGCTGCTGTTGTTGAGCAATCTTAATTGAGCTCGGATGGCTCTTGCGTGTATAATTCGGGGATCGGTGTCCGGTCTGCACATGTTTTGGGCCGTATGTGTTGAAGGCATTGAGAAACCAATATAGTTTCTGGTCAGAGGCGCCATTTTTTTTTTCCATTTGTTATTTTAAGTATCGGAAAAGATACAATTAATAACAGAATTTTAATTTATATTTGTGTTGACGAACGAAAAATACCAGGAACAATAGAGTTTGATACCTTTGAAGCGAAATTGATCACGGGTTTTAGGCTTAATTATCAAAAACCGTCATCTGTGATCTGCAAAACTAATCTATTATTATTGATGATTTTAAAAACTCTCAACAATCCTCTTTTGCTTATTCCAAACAGAAAAATAGATGGGAGTTGACGAAAGTCAATTCTGCAATAAATGATGTAGCAGTCTGGATCCGACTGGATTAGGTTATCTCTTTATTTTTATTTTTGTAAAAATAGAGGGATCTTTTTTTTCCCCTAAATTTGAAAGGAATGGATGAAAAACTACTTTTTGTGTGTGGTAAAATTATGAGTAATAAATATATTTTTTTTAATATAAACTATAAATTTATAAATAATATCGAGTGTTTCCCCCAAATATTTATTATTTTAATATTAATTAAATAAATATTGTTATTTTAATTCAACTTTGATAAATAATGAAGTCGATAATCACAATGTCGACTTTAAAGTCAATATTGTGATTATCGACTTCTAGTTAAAATTAATAAAAGAAAATTGCTTTCTTTTCCTCCTTCGTTCTTTCTTCCTCCTCCTAGAGCGCATAATCCTCTCCCCACCACCCAAAAGCATCTCACGAACAGCAATAAGAATCAACAATGGATGATCGAAATGCCATTCTACACCACCATGATCCTACTGTTGATGATGATAATCCTACTACAAGACAAATTTTGAAGGGTAGTAACGATATTTCATCTCTGGGTTTTAATGAATTTCCAGAAGTTCTAGGGCCCAGTTCGAGTATTAACAAGAGTGACAATGTTGGATTATTTCCTCAACCCTCCGAAGGAGAAGGTGTTGGCACTGGGGTTGGGAATGGTGAAGAATTTTGGGATATTAATTGTAATCCCCTGTTGGATCCTAACATATGGAATATACTTTATGATTCCATTGGCAACGAAGATGAGAATGTCCTGGCTAGTTCTTCTGGAACTCAAGGAGAAAGAATTGGTGAAGGAAATTGTGACATTCCACAAAGTATTAGTTTTGGGAATCCAGTTCAACTTTTTGTTTGCCCTGTTCCTTCATCTCCATATGCCTGTTCTTGTTGCCATATACTGAGGGAAATAATCCATACTGATGGTGTGTTTCTTTCCAAACTAAGCGCTGATTTTGGAGAAGAATTTCTAAAAACCAAAAGCTACAAAGAGGAAGTGCCTTCAAGCACAATAATAGACAGTAGTGAAGTCGATAATGGAAAAATTGACTTCAAAGTCGATTTTGAAGTCGATTTTCTCATTATCGACTTTAAAATCGATTTTTGAAATGTAGATTTCAGTAGAATATGAACTTTATTTAAAATAATAATATTTATTTAATTTGTTTTAAAAAATATATTCCAAAAAGTAACTCAATAATATCAAAAAAAAAATAAAAAAATGTTATAGCATTATCAATAGTATTACATAAAGTTAATCATGTTTCACATGTTACTCGTATAACAATTAATAATATCATAGTTATTAAACACATATCACAACACATATAAAAAAAAATAATCACCAACTATATTTACATACCATAATTCCATATGTATATTATAATTTGATGTCGAAATTGATTCCACTCGCTTACTCTTCAGTAGAAGCATTAGAAATGCTGGTCAAAAGGAGCAATTACAAAGACAAAATAATCGAAAAAAATAGTGTAAGGATTATGAGACCTATCTTTTTGAATTAAAATAAATTAATGAAGATATTTCATCTTTTCGGGGTTTTGGATTTGAAGTTGGACACAATTTTAAAATATAACATAACTAAACAATTTAGTCAACAAGATTTTTCTCCATTTTTACCAAAATAAAAATAATATTACTAACCTAACCAAATATAAACAATTTTTTGGGTTACACAGACATATTTTGAAGGGAGATAAAAAGTGGGGCAAAATTGGACCAACCAAACAGAGTTTAGAGTTTGCTTGGATTTGCAAGAAATAAAATGTGAGGGTGTAAGAGGAATAATAATAATAATACTTGAGTTGTTCAAGCAGTATATTGTCCTAAAAAATTTATTTTAATGGATAACAAAATATCATATTAAAATATTTTTCCAAAATAAAACAAGTCTTCCTCTTAGAAGGGAACACGAACAAAGGTCGTGTTCTGTTGTGTGTCTAAAGCCTGAAGAAGCCCAATTCAACCCCTCTCATATGTACGCACGAACCCACTCCTAATTCTTTTGCCATCACAAACCCATTAGAGTATTTCTCAGTACAAAAAGTTGCAAACGTATATATGCTTTCAATGTGGGATATGAATTCTTTTGGCATATTTTATATTCTTTTGAAATATTTAAAATATGCCAACAATTCTCCATATATTTCAAAAGATTTGAATTAAATTTGAGAAAATTCTACTAGATTTGCATGGGTATAAATGCGTTCAATTTGGTGTCTAGGGAGTCCTCCAATCTCAAAAGATAAGGGTGCAACCAATAAAAGAATTCAGTACTTTGCAAGATTTAGAGCTAAAACTGATATGGGTGGACCCTCAGTTCAAGTTGGGTATGATTTTTAGAATTAGAAATGAGTTCAAGAAGGCATGTAAATGCCATGGAGTGTTGCATGGGAGGATGATTAGGTTGAAGAAGAATGGCAAAAGACGAGTCGAAGTATCTTATAAGGGATACGATTAGTTAGTTTCCATTGCAAAACGAAAGGGCAAACTTGATTCCCAAATTCACTGCATGAATGTTGTTCACAAGTTTGGCCGGACATTCAACCATGGGTGTGTATAACGAGAACATTAGGCTATCGAATTTAGGGGTTGGAGACCTTATTCAGAAGGTACACACAAAACTTAATGTGAATATCTCAAGAAACCAAGCCTACCTAGCGAAGAAGAAAGCTAAAGAAATGATTGAGGTAAATTATACAAATCAATACAACAAATTGCATGACTACTATGCAGAATTACTATGGACAAATTTTGGATCAAATGCTTTTGTTAGAACAACAAAGAGAGAGAAAGGTGATGAGCACTTTCAAAAAATGTGCGTGTGTTTGGATGCATGCTAAAAGAGGTTTTTGGCAGGATGTAGGCTAGTGGTTGGACTTGATGGCTACTTTCTGAAGGGTCCCCACAAGGGTATATTGGAAACTTTGCAAAAATAGCACATTTTCAAGGCAATAGTTGAAATATAGCAGCTATTATAATTTTGTTACCAAAATAGTAGGTCAATGTAGTTTGACCAAGTGAAAAGGCCTAAATGACCTTCTTATTCACTTCACCATTGCTATTTGAATTTTCCTACCCATTCTTCTTCATTTTTCATTGATTCAAACATCACATTTCACACAATCCATAGTCATTTTTCAAAAACATCCTCTAGAAATGGAGTAGTCAACTTTAGATGTTAGGAGGACTAATGACAATACCTTGAGTAGCAGTTTGACCAAATACATATTGAATTCAAAAACTCTTCTTTCATCTTTTTGTGGTTTTAATAAGTCTACAACAACTAAAGACCCATATTCTCCAACAAAATCTATAACACTTCTTGTTTCAACTCTAAAAAGAGACTTGATTCTACAGTAAACATAAATATTTCCTACAAAACTTGAAATAAATACGATAAGTTAGAGTTTTGTCAAGCACCATGTCAAGCACAATTGAATGATGAACACCATGTTGAGTATCATGTCGAGCACATGGTGCTCGGCATGGTGCTCTCTACATGGTACTCGACATGATGCTCTACATGGTGCTCGACATGTGCTTGACATGGTGCTCTACATAGTACCCGACATGTGCTCAACCCTGATGCTTGATTGATATGCTCATTAAATCGTGCTCAATATGTGCTTGAAAAAATTTTAACTTATCGTATTTCTCTCAGATTTTGTAAGAAATATTCGTGTTTACTTCAGAATCAAACCTTTTTTTAGAGACGAAACAAAAAGTTTCATAGATTTTGTTGGAGAATATGGGTCTTTAATTGTTGTAGACCCATTAAAATCACAAAAATATAGAATAAGAGTTTTTGAACTCAATCGTGTATTTGGTCCAACTCCTATTCAATATATTATCATCAATCCTCCTAGTATTTGAAGTTGACTGCTTTATTTCTAGAGGATGTATTTGAAAAACAACTATGGATTGTGTGAAATGTGATGTTTGAATCGATGAAAAATGAAGAAGAATTGATAGGGAAATTTGAATAGCAACGATGAAGTGAAAAAGAAGATCATTTAGGTTTTTTCACTTAGTTAAACTACATTAACCTGCTATTTTGGTAAAAAAATTATACCATCTGCTGTATTTCAATTATTGCCTTGAAAATGTGTTATTTTTGCAAATTTCTCGAGTATATTGCTAGTTGCTGTGGAAATGAATCGCAATGATCAAATATACCCAGTTGCATCTACCGCTGTTGAGATCAAGAACAAGGACACATGGAAGGGTCTTTTGAGAGAGTGAAAGAAAACCTCAAAATTTACAACCCCAAGAAATGGACATTTATAATGGACAAGCAGAAGGTAATGACAATACTTTCATACATATTTGATTATTTTATTGGAAAAAATTATTATATTACTGCCTTACATTTTAGCTTCACCTTACTTTATATGTGACTATTTTTGTTCTAATTTTTCATCATATAAAATGCACTATTAATTTGTTAAGGTTTAACAAAGGCCATATGGGAGCTACTACCAAGGGTAGAGCATAGAATGTGTGCTTAGCACATGATAAAATTTTTTTGGAAAGTGCACAAGAATATGACACTCAATGATAAGGTTTGGGCTATTGCAAAATCATCTTACATGAACACATTTGTGCATGAGATGGAGGCCATTAAAGATAGATGAGGGTGCATAGTCTGCTAAAGAATATTTTTCCAAAGCATTGGGGTAGTCACTTTCACACCGCACCTAAATGTGACATCTTGGCAAACAACATTTGTGAAAATTTCAATTTTGGAAGCAAGAGATAAGCCTATTTTGGGGCTTATAGAAGAAATGCATTATTATCTAATTGTTAGAATAGAAAAGAAAAAGACAATTGCAAAGCAGGTTTAAAGGTAGCATATGCTCAAAGATCCAAAATAAGTTGGAGAAAATAAAAAAAAAAAAAAAAACAGTCAAGTGCTATATTATTATGCGAGCAAGTGAGTTAAAGTTTGAAATAAAGTGTATGTATGAGGAGCAATACATTGTTGATTTGGTGGGTAGAACTTGTAGCTGTAGGAAATAGGACCTCAAAGCCATTCCCTGTGAACATGCAGTGGCTGTAATTAGCACAACAAGTGAGCTACTTAAAATTTTTGTCCATGACTACTATAAGAAGAATGCATACAAGAAGGCATATGAAAACATCATATATCTTGTAAATGGTAAACATGTTGCACTTCCTGGACAATCAAAGAAATTGAGGTGGACAGATGTTGATGAAAATCAAATAGGCCAGAATAAATCTAATGATGTCCAAAAATTGTCACAGGCTGGCTAAATGACTTACAAGTGCCGAATTTGTAAAATAAATGGGCACAACTTAAAAAAATGCCCTAAAAGATTTGCTATGAATGTGGAAACTGGGTACCAATTGGCGATGCTCATAGAACATATGATGCATGCAAAGACCTCACAACACAAGAATCAATAGTGCAATTAAATGTTGAGGATTAGCATGCAGGTCAATCTACGAAAGCAAACATTTGCAGCTTCTATTAATAATGCAAACCCTCTTGGCCAAATAAAGTGATATTATTATTGTTATTACATTGTTTATGCCTAATTTCACCTTTTTTTCTCTTCTAAGCAGGTCAAAGTGTCAAAGATTACCCATTTTAGCTTATGTAGACAATTAGGCCACAATAGGGTTTAGTGTGGGAACACCATTGCATTTTTATATAGGTTCCCCGAAGCTCAATTTATTAGGATGGTTATAAGTATTTACACATATTATTATTATCATTTGTACTAGGTTATTATTCATATTATTATTAATGTACTAGGTTATTATTATTATTATTCAATATCAATAGGGTTAAGTGTCCTATTAATTCCATTAATTCTCATAATGTAATGTTATTTATGGGCTTTCTTGTTGAATGTTTCTTGGTTTTAGGTTACAAGAGATCAAATAAAAATGCTACATCATCTAATATTACAAGTGGGTTAGAGGATAGGCAAAATAAAACCAACTAGGATTGGTGGATGTCTTCTTTCGTTTTAGAATTTCTACATACTGTTTTAAAATTATTTTGATTATAACTAGATTCCTACTCAGATTTTATTGTTTTGGATCATTGGGTTGCATAATGAGATTGTAAATGCTATGTTAATATTATGAAGTTGCCAATTATTTGGCCATTTCGTCTTAATGAAGCAACTTGGTGATAGATTTTAGTGTGCTTTGTTTTATAAATGTGTTGGTGGGATATGAATTTAGGTATAACATATTATACACATCTGCTTGGATCTGAATTTTGAACATAAGTGGGATGAAAAATTAGAGAGAGTGATGGTGAAACATCACTCATTCTTGCTTTTGATAACTTGTTTTGTTCTCAACTTTGTAACCATTTTGGCCACTCATTTGGTTTTAGTTTTACACTTCGCCTGAATTTTATGGCCCAGACTTCTTCATTCATTTATTGATGAGCATCTGGTCCCCTTTTGTCAGATTTAGTTAGCCATGAACTTTATCAACTCATCTAAGACATTAAAGAAAATTCCAACAATAGATTTCATACATAGACTATAAGAATTTTTAATATTTGCGAGGGCCATGTTCCTCGCAAAAAATGAAAATTCCCTTGCAAATTATTTTTTGCGAGAGAAAAATCCCTCGCAAGCGCCCTCGCTATTTTTTAATTCACAAATAATCAATCACTCGCAATTGAACCTGTGCCCTCGCAAATGTACGCGTTTGAGAGGGCTTATTTGCGAAGACAAAGTCCTCGAAAATAATTATTGTGAGGGCTTATTGGCGAGGGATTGTCACTCATATTTGGTTTTTTATAACTAGGGTGGAGGCACTCGCAAATAATACAGTGGCCCTCGCAACTTTTTTTGTTTACGAACATTGTGGCCCTCGTAAATGAACGAACTGCCCTCGCAATTGTGTCTAAGTACGAGGAATTGGCCTTCGCAATTGAGGGGTAATACCCTCGCTTAAAATACAATTTGCGAGGACTTGACTCTCGCAATTGAGAGGTAATGCTCTCGCTTAAAATACTATTTGCAATGACTATTGCTCTCACAAGAGAAGTCACTACCCTCGCATTCTTTGATTTTTGCAAGGGCTTCTATTGTCGCAAAAAAACATTTAGCCCTCGCAAATATATAGTCTCTTGCAAAAACTCATATTTTTATAATAATCATATTCTTGATTAATCCAAAAGTAACATTTTAAAATACCTACTAGCTAATAATAAATAAAACTTGTTCCATTTTAATAAAACAATCTACAAATTCAAATTGAAAATATCAAATTTATTAAGATAAAAGATTCAACAAAAACCAATAATATTTACTAAATGTTCTAAATATTTAATAAAACAACCCAAAAATCTAATCAATAATTGTTGCTAAATATGAAAAAGATCCTAACTAATATCCATAAAATGAAACAAAATCAAAATGCAACAATAGCAAATATTCCAATAATGTGATTAAAAAGCTAAAATATCATCAATGCTAATTATCTAAGACTCTCCTTTACGGCTCTCTGAATCGAACGAGAACCACCTGGAAACTTCATGAAATTTTCAACATAGGAAATCACCTCCTGGTTCCAGCATCGCATCATTCCACTTAGGCTGTACCAACACGCATCAAAATCATTAGCCACACTAGCAAAGCATATGAAACCAACATGAAAACATTAAGCCTCACATGTATGCTCTTACATGCTTACATGACCACATGAAAACATCTGCTCTTATAATGAATTAGTTTAACTGTCTGTGATAAAGCAATTTGACTTACTTGAGACTACTTTTATTTTAAAAAAATAAAAATAAAAATAAAAGTGACCACAGAACTTCAATAGCATTTAGTTCCTTACAAAGCAAAGCAAGAACTTCCATGTAAAATAGGGGGGAAAAAAGAACCAACTCCAAAAACACTACGGTCAGTCTTTCACAAATGGTATTCTTTATCATCATCAATTGATTAATATGAACATTGTAACACTCACATATCAAGATCATTAGTGAAAGTTAAGCTTCTAAATATCAGAAGGATATACCTTTCAGATATAATTGCTTTGTTAATGTCCAGATATTATATAACACAGAACAACCATATTTTAGAAAAAAACACAAAAAAAGATAATTTAAAAAACCATAGACTAGGGAAGGATATACCTTTCAACACCTTCCCTCAATTAGTGACTCCTCAATTAACAAAGAAAGAACTTGCATTAATAGAATGTAGTTCAACAACTAGGAATAACATACTATAGCATAGCTAGAAGTACATGAAAAGAAAAATGAACAAAGGAAATGAAAGGAAAAAAAAAAAAAGAAATTAAGGCTAATGTACCTTTCGGTGACCTTCACCAGCTAATTGTCCAAGAACCTTTCCATTAGGACCCTTATATCACCATCATTGACTACCTTTTAGAATGATCAGTGAGATTCATCCTTCTATTTGTGTCACATCAGGTATGAACCAAGACAGCAAAAGTGTAGCAGTTGCGATGTCAAAACATTGAAAATAGATAAGGTTTAGGTTATCAAGGGGTACATTGCTAGGGAGGAAAACAAAATCTTAGATCCTTTCAATAATTTCCAAACCAAAAAACTAAATCAGAGTGACTATAGCATCTAATGTTAAAACTAAAAAAAAACAAAGGCATTATGCAGCCACTTGAATCCCCAAAAGACCTCTAGTTGATTTTGAAAAAGTTTCATCACCACATAGATCTAAAAGCATTTCATTCTCACGACATGAACCAAGATACTTGCAGCACTTAGGTTGGTCAGCAGTATATTATAGATCAACTAGTCTTAAATTCAAATCAACACTATTTCAAATGGGGCCTTTCATCCGATCAAATGGTTACTACAATCCTACTCACACAAATATAATAAAAAAATAAAAAATTTGAAGCAAAGATTGAGAAGCTAAAGCATGCATACCTTTTCGAACTTAAAAGTTCCCCAGATAACAAAGATATCAGTAACATTTTCCAGGAGGACAGAAACCAATGCTGTTCACTTTTCCCAATTGACTGTAGTTAATTGTGTCATCTATATATCACCTCCTAACCTTTAAGCTAGATTACTCACAAAAAATCAATTGTTTTGGGGGGGAAAAAAAATGTTAATCCTGCAAGCACACAAAGAAATCCTAATAATTCCTAAACAAAGACAACAAACATACAGCAAACATAACCAATTGGGGGATCGCTTAACTGGAGTTGGCCATGGAGATTTCGCTAACTTCATTGGGGTCGACCAAGACCTTGCCCTTCCTACACTTGAGTACACCTGCATTCGCGAGGGCACTGCCAGCCAAACAGAGATCCGAGAGGCGAAGAGAGGTGAGAGAGCGAGAATGAAAGCTACGCTGAACAGAAGGACACAGTCTTGTTGCCAGCCGAACGTATATGCCCTCACAAAATAGTTCTTGTTGCGAGGGACACAGTCTCGCAAATAATGATATAAGCCCTCGCAAATAATAGATAAAAAACGTGAGAGCCATCAGTGCTTTTGTGAGGGCTCGATCCCTCGCAACTAATAATTTTATTTATTAATTTTAATTGAAATCTTATTGGGAGGGATGTTTTTGCGAGTAAGTTATCCCTTGCAAATAATGGGAGATAAAGTCAATGTTGACCACCTTTTGTGAGGACATCCCACTCGCAAATATGCCCTTGCACAATAGTTCTTATTGCGAGGGCCATGGTTTCGCAAATAATGATATAAGCCCTCGCAAATAATAGATAAAAATTGCGCCAACCACTTCTCATTCCGGCCAAACCTAGCGAGGGCCATCAGTGCTTTTGCAAGGGTTATATCCCTCACAAATAATAATTTTATTATTTTATTTTTAAATAAAATTCAATTGCGAGGGACTTTATTTGTGAGGCAGTTTTCCTCGCAAATATTAGTTTTAGGCGAGGGCTTGCTGGCCCTCGCAAATAATCCCTGGCAAATATTCAAAATTATTGTAATGATTGCAAGTATGTGGATACAACATAATACACAAGTTTTTAACATCTTATTACAACCTGCAAATCATAATCCATGCAAAAAACACACACAAGAACACACCTAATGAAACCCTGGAACCTTTTTTATGTTGGTCACAACATCAACATTCTACTCTTACTTTTGAAACAATATAAGGAATCGGGATAGAACATTCTACTTGTTTAGCTACATTCTTTCCGCAATAACATAACATTTGTTGTGCTATCATAGATGATTTCTTGCCCTAGTTATTTACAATTACAATATAGAGAAACTAGAATTGGAATGCTTTATGGAAAATTAGGGCGTGGGGTTGAGAGTGGACAGGAACAACAATGGAAAGAAGAGTTGAAGTTGAAAAGCGTTTAGTTTGTTTCCAGTTTGGACCTTGGGTAAAATAACATGTGAGATGCACTAGAGACATTTTGAGGAAAAAATGAAAATCTAACAAGAAATTAAAAAAGTACATTAAAGAAATGTAAAGGATAATTTTTTTATTTTAAATATGAGGGATAAAAAATATAATTTGTGTATTTGTAAAGGACTATTTTACTGATTTTTCATTTTAAAAATTATTTTTTAAGAATTTTTTTTTTGGTTTCTCTAAATCGTAGAGATTAAAAGTGAGATTAATCTCTGATGACACCTGTACCAAGTCAAAGTGCACTAAGGCAATTTCCAAGCTCCAACATTGCTTGATCCCCACCACCTGCCCTCGCACTCCACCCACGCTTGCCCCAACTTGTCAAAATAATGTATCTGGTAATATTAAAATCACCATATTTAATAATGCTTTTGAGTTTTAATGGATGCGATCATGTTTTTTGACCTTCCAAATTAGATATTGGACGATAATGCATCTCGAATTTTATTATTTTTTCCAGAATTTTTTTATTCTTTTTTTGTCATTCAATTCATCGATCTCTAATTCTCGTACTTATTGGCCTTAAATATGTTGAATTGTGATCTCATACTTATTGGCCATAAATCTTTTGAATTGAGAGGCAGATCACAACTTAATGAAGGAATTGGAATATCATAGCAAATCATACCTGTTGCCCGCCCTTAATGGCCATATAAGCAAAATACAAATTGAATTTGGGAACCATGAGAAAGTTTTAGACAAACTATAACTGTGTAAGCGTGAGCTGTTGATGATGCATCTATCCTTGGGTGGGTCTCCTGCTAATTTCGCGATTAAGAACAAAGTTCTCTATATCATAAAAGTTAATTGGCACTGAGTAAATGCTTTGTTGTGACCGATTTTTTACACCTTTCAGTAGGTGCGATTTTTGGAATATTCGTCCAATGCAGGCAATTGATGGTGCAATTTGCACCAAAATCGCACTGTAGCTGTTTTTTTTTTTTTTTAAGGTGTATTTTGCTACAGCTTTGATTGTTGATAGTAGTTTTCAACTATTCAACGTCTACAAAGAGCACCACGAATTGTACACGACGAAAGTTAGGGACCCTGCGAACGTTCAATTTCTTTCATCCGATACGGTTTGCGGTATACTGGTCAAGCCAGCATCTTAATTTCGTAGATTGTTGTAATTTAGTCGACCCTAATTAGACTAGCGGTCGCTTTTGTAAGCCCTTGGAGCTAGTTGTTTTATCCCTCCTTAGACGGGTGTTTTGTATTTGTTTTTCCACTTTAAGTGAGCATTTTTCTCCTCAGGAGGTGTTTGTTTTCGTGGGTTAGGTATCATCCAACATCACGAAATTCCATCAGCCTTTTTGGCTCATACTTTTTGCCAATTGGCTAACGTTATTAGAAAAAAAAACAAAAAAAGTTAATTGGCATATCATGAAAATTAATCCAAATTGGAATAATTGATCTCAAAGCCCGAAAATTTAGGTTTCACTTAAAGGATTCTCAGTGTAAAATCAGGGACGGTCCAGAATCCATTGAGCCAAAACTGTACGTAATCTTCTTCGATATCAAATCGTTTCATGACCTGCATCATCACTCCAAACGAGAAGAGCTGTGCAAACCAATTGCACTGAAGTCCTTGCACACCTCCTCCCTCCAATGCTTGGCCAGACAATATTTTTGTTCACTAGGGCATAGGTTTGACTAGTCGATTAATTTTCTCCTCTCACAAAAGAAACCAACAAAATAATCCTCATAAATTGATAAATAATCTTTTTTATTCATCACATTTAAAACAATGAAAAAAATATATATAACATTTTATTAGTATATTTTTTTAGTCCTCCATCATAATTCCATCCAGTTTTTTGTCAAATTTTGATTATAACAACACTACTATTTTGACGAAAAATTAGATGAAATTATTACAAAAGACTAAAAATATACACTAATAAAATGTTATGAATCTTTTTTTATCATTTTAAATATGAGGATTTTGATTATAACAACACTGCTATTTTGACGAAAAATTGAATGAAATTATGATAAAAGACTAAAAAAATACACTAATAAAATATTAAAGATATTTTTTTATTATTTTAAATATGAGGGATAAAAAAATTATTAGAATAATTATGAGTGACCATTTTGTCGGTTACCTCCTCACAAAAATATTGTCCGACGTGATAGCTTCAGAGACGTTACAATTTCTCGGAGTAATGTTGGTTTTCCCTAGTAAAGGATTGAAGGGCAGCCATAGCTGAATAATTTCCTTGACTACTGGAGATGAGGCTCTTAGGGCTGGCAGGATAGTTCTGGCAGTTTCAAAGCATTTGTTTCTTTAAAACATAAACCTACAGTCTTCAACAATTTTGATTCTTAATACGCACGTTATCAAAATATTTTCCCAAAACATTTTCCCATTTTCCATCTTATTTATCTAGTTTCTGAAATTTAAAGAAAAAAAAAATTAGTGAGGAGATCATGAAAGAACGAATCCTCAATACTAAAATTAATTCCCACTACTACAATTCGAGAAGTTGGAAAACTTAGATGCCATACATTTGGAAAGCTACATAAAAACATACTTGTTTTGTAGAAGAATCTGTACCTTACTGCTTGAATCTCCAAAAATTTTGTAGTTCATTTACTCCAGGAAGACTCGAATCCTATCACCCATTGAGTCATTAAAATCCAACAACAGCTTTCCTCCTTCTTCTAGAGCAGCATCATCCAAAAGAGCTTTGATATTTACACCACCCAAAGCTGTGTGGACATAGAATGATCACTGACTTGCGAGATTATACAAAAAAAAATGTCCATATTGGTTGACTCAAGATCAAAATACCTGGAACTATATTGGTTATGCCTTCCAAAAATCCAGCCTGAGCAAATTAAATAGTTAACTTTCTGACAGAAATTCTGAATTCAAATGCTCATGTAAAAAAAAAAAAATAGAAACAGGTTTTTAGAGAGTTCGAAATTCAGCACACTAGAATACAAACTCGACTCAATTTGCAATCCTATAATCAAATACTATTCAATTGAAAAAATAAAACCCAAAACAAGAGTTTGACAAACATGAAAGAGTAGAATGCAGATGGAAATAAGATATGTTACAACACTATCCCAAGTAAAAAAGGAAAATAATAGCTTTATTCACATTGAACGTGATTCAGATGCAACCAAGAATTGGTATCTTACCTAAAAGCACTAAATCATTGGTATTACTTGAAGGGTGAAAGGGTGTCAAAGATCAGCGTGTTAAAAGATTAGTCAAACACCTAAAACAATTAGGCCAATTTTGCAACCAGAGAAAAATAAAATTCAAAAGAATAATAAAGATGGACAGTTCAAGGTTGTCATAAAGTGGTTACAAGTATCATAAGCACTTACAGAAAGGGGCTATTCCAGATGTCATCACTGCTTATAAATCTTACTCCCTTTGTTTCCGAAAAAGAGTCCACTTTCAAAACTTTTATTTGTCTAAAAAAAAAGTCTATTTTGGAGGAAATTCCTATATTAGCTTTACTAGTAATGAATATGCATGGTCCACACTTAAAAGGTAAGGATAAAAATGTAAATTTGAGAATTTAATATTGAATTAAGAGTGCTATCTAATAACTCAACAAAAAGTTATACCTACCTCATAGTAAACTCTTTTTTTGAGATGGGAGACTAGTACTTAATAATTAGGCAAGGGGAGTGGAACGGGAAGGGTTGGGTTGGGTTGGGGGTGGGAGGGGATTGTAAATATCCCAGTTTGAAAGTGAAAACAGAAAAAAAAAAAAAAGTTGTAATTTCATATTCTCAACAAGTGCTTTGAAAATTATAATCAAATACTATTCCACATGCACTAGTTCTTAGAATAGTGACTTACAGGAATTTGGATATCAAGCTTTTCAAATCCATCACGTCCAGTAATTTTAACTCTTAACTTTCTAGACCAGATTCCAGAAAATGGACCAGTATAATTGTTTGCTGCCTTTTTGTCATACACTTCTGGAGTGAATACTTCAATCAGAGGTTCCTGTAAACTTCCACTTTTCTGATCCTTGTCATCTTTGACGCTTCGTTTAATATTATTGCTCGCAGAGGAATAACCTACTTTTAAGAAATTGAAAATGAGGCTAAAACAGTTAATTCATGAAACAGGATGTTAATTTGCAATTTAAGAAGGATATACAAATCAAGGTGATACTGCAAATTAATTTCACAAGAGGAGAGGGTGGACATCTTTGCTGCACATGCAAGATGTGAGGGTATTAAAGGCTATGTTTCCGTAGAATTTTTACTTCAGAATTGTTTAATTATACTGAACACCATATAAGATGAGAGAGCACTGTAAGTATTTCTGGTCCTTCAAATAAAAAGTCAATTAAAAACCTTAGAAACTCCAATTCTTAATTATTCATCTAATTTCAAGGAAGTTTTAGGAATGGGTACGGAAGTAGAAAGATACTGTACTTCGAAAGTGTTTTTGTTTAAGAAATATATCCAGGACAAAATTATCTGAGAAAATCATACCATACAAAGGAATGATACTGACTAAAATGCAGATAGTATCTGGCTTCAATTGGCCTAGTTTTCACCTACCAGGTTGTGAAGCAATTGGAGAAACATTGGTGGCATAGAGCTTTTCTTCTTCATAATAATTGTTGAAACCTAAAATTTCCTTAATTTCTTCAAAGGTTGGCATGCTTCCAGGGGAAGGCATCCTTCCTCCTTTAATGGCTACAAGGGCATCCTGCAAGTATTTAAATACATCATACACCATCAATTTTTCCAAATAACAAGATGCAATATAGGAATATAAGAGAAGTGTAGAGAACTGCACAAGAAGAATACATTATAAATGAAATGGATCTCAAAGGCAAATATTTATTCAACTTGGCCAAGTTTTTTACATGACATTCTCATTTAGCAATTGAACTGCAATTTAAAGCTTCCCTTATGTAGCAGTAGGGACAAGAGAAAGCATCATTGTTTATTTTCTCACTATTCCAATATAAATTAACATCTAACAAATACCTTAACCAACCAAGCATAAAAAACATTATAGGCACAGAAAATAATGAACACTACCATATAACATTTTAAAAGCTTGTTTTAACTGAAATGTAGACCATTTAGATTTCATCCATAAATTGAACAAAAAGGAATCAAAGAATTATTACCTGCATTGAACGAATGGATACCCCAACCAAAGAAAGAGGATACACCACAAGCTTGTATCCAATTTCCTCAAGTTCAATAGGATTGAAAATTGGCGTCTTCCCTCCTCCCTCAAGCATGTTGGCCTTGACAAAGTTTACAAGGTACAAAAGATTGTCAGTTCATAATATTTTCCACTCAGGTGCACCTAAGTACATTCATATGGGATTCACATATAATAACAGGGAACATGTCCTGTTCATCAACTTTTAATTTAAAGAGAAAACCAAATGATACAGATATTGAGCGAAAGAAAAACAGCATTAGAGAATGCAATTACATCTGTCATTGATGTACCTGTTGGACAACATAGTTATTGAAGCAATAAAGTGGAGCACTATAAGATGATTTAACACAAGCAAGCACCTTCCATGTAAATTATTTGAAAGATATTGATTTGGACAATCATCTAACAATCACTATCAAACAATATTAATGAGGAATCTCAATGTAAAAGTGATACACCAAAGCAACAAAGAAAGCTTTTTGTCTATAATTTTAGAAATTAGAATAACTCACTCATGGAAAACGACAAATGATGAGCTCTGCATGCTTGAATATCATAAACAGAAAAATAGCATCCATTCCAAAACACTTAATTCCAATTTTTGAACAGTAACTAAATTAAATATGTACCATCTTTGGGATTAGTGGATAAACTTCAGAAAAGGCCTTCATTTCTTCCTTAGATTCAAGTGCCTCAAGGAATAGAACATCAGCTCCAGCATCAGCAAGAGAACGTGATCTCCAAAGGGCCTCTTCTAAGGACACTGCTTGTCGGGAATCAGTTCGTGCCACTATAACGATATCAGAGCCACTCTCTTTTCTAGCATCAACAGCTGCTTTTATTCTCATCACTGCTTCCTCTCTGGACACTACTTTCCGGCCATGTATATGGCCACAAGCTTTTGGAGAAACCTGTTAGAGACATTATTACCAGTATGAATATTTATATGTTTGACTTAGCTAACAGGGTTTGCAACAAAAAGCAAAGCAGCTGTTGAAATACGGGTTATCGTGCAATCTAAACAAGATCAATAACACTAGCTATCAAATACAGAATGCAGGAAACATTTTTATTGAAAATTTACTCAGGCATTCCCAATGTAAATCCCAACAAAATACTGAATTACTGGATCCTCACTTCATATGCAATAGGAAAAGTGAAATGCCTACAGATAAAATGAACAACCACCCCCACCTCTCCCTTCCTTCTCCTTTATAATTTTTCAGAGAAGTCCTTTTATAAGGTAAATATGCTTCTTGCATCCCAAATGCATCTTCCCAACTGGATAATATTTTGTGCTTGGATGGTAGAAACAGAACAAACTACTCATTATTGACCAGCAAGTTTTTACACAGTGTAGATAACATGGCTTTCTTGTCATACAGATATTATGAACGATTAAGATGATTACATTTTAATGGTAGAATTGAAGTGATATTAAATAAAGATAGAGATTGCCTAATTGTGCACCTGATCTTCAAGAATTATTCCAGCAAACCCTGCTCTGATATATCCCTTCACGGTTCTCTTGACATTCATGGAATTACCATATCCATTATCTCCATCTCCAATGACAGGAATGGAAACAGCTTGTGTAATCTGCTCTCCCTGATCCACCATTTCTCCATAAGAAATGAGTCCTGTGTCTGGCAGCCCCAATCGCACAGCTGATATTCAAACCTTGAGGAACATGAAACTAATTAACTTTTTCCAAAATAGCATAAGTACAACTAGCTAAAGTGGCACAAGACATATAACCTGTAGGGTAAAATTTTTTTACTGGATAAATCATTATTGAAGATAATAACAGTGATCAAAGAGACTTCTAACACGAAAGGCATCAAGAAAATTTTACATTCCATGTATAGCTTCCAGTTATTAAAGAGGTTGATATATACCAAGCAAGTAGGGGGAAATTTCAAGAAGCTATATGAAATGCCCAAAACCCAAATTGGAAGATCATCAAAAGCCTTAAATTCCTTTTCATCCAAAGATTGCACATTCAGCATACCAGTGCAATTTCCAGGCTGAGCTGCATCCTTCCTCAAGCTCATAAACCAAAAAGGAAAAAACATGATCTAGCCAGAAAGATCATACCCAATGACAATAACAACAGTTTGCCTGGAACTTCAATGGGAATCCAAATATGGTTGAAACCTTTGCTAGTTTCTTTGCAATCATAGTACTAAATAGTAATAATTTCCCTCATCTTCATACAAGGTCTGCAAGAATAGTGTTGCAAGCAGAATGCAGAGACCCATATGGGAAAAGTTCATGGAGGAAGCAACCTTTACTCAGGTCCAAATAATTTTCTATGTCTGCTCTTTCTTATATAAGGCATCCGTATACGACTTCATCATTAAACTTTCTAAAAATCTGATCTTCTATTCTCCAACCAATTCTGTGTATTTTCCCTGTGATCTTACATCAATGCCATCATTCTTTCAGTAGCATTAGCAGCATCTCATGCCTCACTCTAATAGATTGCAATTTTCACTTCCACTCCACTTCCCTTCATGGTCTGGCACTGAGATTGGAAGACTCCCATTTCAAGGATCCAAGCAAAGTCCTCTTTTCAAAGATGCTCCCAATACCAATTTCTTCAGCCAAAAAAAAAAATTAGGCTCACTATGCCCATCAGTAGCCCACCAAATTACGTGGAACTATATCACCCTCTCAGCCAACTTGGACTGACTCTTAAATGGAAATTTCTTTTTTCAGCTTCAGTAACATTTCTGGCAACCTAAATCAGGCCCTTTATCGACAGTATAACTATGCGCTCAATAAACAAAAATCGTATAAGGAATTGTCCTTTACCAACAGACTAAACTTCCCATTCGTCAACAAAGTTTTATTCAGAAAACAAAAATTGCTTCTTGAGGATCAACCGAAACCTCGGCTCATTTATTTTCGGCAAACTATACATTTCCCAAAAAGAAGCCATATTCGACATTGCATAAATGAAAAAATCTCTCATGAAAATAGACCCAAAAGAAAACAATGTTGCATTCAATAAAAATGCGGAACATATAATCAATAATACGAATGAAAATCAAGGGGCATTGGTACCTACATACCAGAAGTGAAGCAGAGATCAAAGCCAGCTCTTTCCACAAGTTTAGCACTCAGGGCATCAAAACAAGCTGGCCCCAGATGAATTCCTGGCGAGCCCAGAAGTTTCCGCAGCTTTTTCGCTTTATTAGTGTTATTATTCTTGTTACTGTCATCATCTTTGGAAACAGTAGTTGACGGTCCAGAGCTAGCAGAGATTGAGGTTGTACTGAAATTGGAATTCAATCTTCTTGGATAGTTAACCGGAAATGAATTGCTGATAAGAAGATTGTTTTTGGTTGGCAGAACAAGTAACCGTTGGAGAGTTGAGGGAGGAGAAATGTAGCTCAAGTCCATCGGGGTTGTGGTTAGCTGCGCTCTACTGGCTGTGGGTGGGGTTTATGTGAAAAAATTATGAGTAAGTCCTGAATAAATAAATCAATTATCAAAGGTAATTACCCTCATTAGTTCCTTAACTTAAAATCAAATTCTATTTGGTTCCCCAATTTGAAATTTTTTTTTATTACGACTCAATCTTGTCAATTTGATTTCAATTCATCCTCATATGTTTTGGTGAAGTCTAATTAAAGCATATATTCATAAACATGTGACCTGCACATAAGAAACACATGATCATTTAATGCAAATAAAAATAAAGTGATTCGCACTAATAGTTCCTCTAGGAGTTATTTATGCAAATATTGATTCAAAAAAAAATTAAATAAATATTATTATTATTATTTTTAATATTGTGCTGAAGTCGGTTTTTGAAAAACCAACTTCAGTACAAATTCCCCAACTCCGCTTTCTCTTTTCTTTTCTTCCTTTTTCCCTATTTTCTTCCTTCTTCTTTCTTTTCTTCCCATTTCCGACGCCAGACTCCATCTTTCGCCTTCAGCACTCCATTTTTTTCTTTGTTTTCATAGATTTACCTCCTCCTCCCTCCCTTACCCCAAATCCAAATTGCACACCTCCCCGCCACTCGCTTGACTCCTCCTCTCCAAGCAAGGCGCCCCTCCCTTGGAGTCTTCAACCGAAATATATATATATATATATATATATACACACACAACACTCAAGTTCTTGCCCCATTTTTTTGTTAGAAGGTGAATTACCATTTATTTTTTACACTTTTATGTTAAATTTGATATTAAATTATTATGTTAAATTTGATGTTAAATTTTTATGTTGTTTTATATGTTAAAATTTGATGTTAAATTTGTATGTGGCTTTATATGTTAAATTTTGTGTTACATTTGTATGTTATTTTATATGTTATATGTTAAAATTTATTTTATATGTTAAATTTGTATGTTAAATTTTATGTTAAATTTGGATGTTAAATTTGTATGTTAAATTTAATGTTTAATTTTATGTTAAATTTGGATATTAAATTTGTATGTTCAATTTTATGTTTAATTTGTTTGTTAAATTTGTATGTTATTTTATATTTTAACTTTTATGTTCAATTGTTTTTTATATTTTAAATTTGATGTTACATTTGTAAGTTAAATTAGATTTTATATGTCAAATTTTATGTTTAATTTGTGTGTTTAATTTGTATGTTTACTTTTATGTTAAATTTGTATGTTAAATTTGTATGTTAAATTTGTATGTTATTTTATATGTTAAATTTTATGTTCAATTTTTTTTATATTTCAAATTGTATGTTACATTTGTAAGTTAAATTATATTTTATATGTTAAATTTCATGTTTAATTTGTGTGTTTAATTTGTATGTTTACTTTTATGTTAAATTTGTATGTTCAATTTTATGACTTAAAATCTATTAATTAGTTATCCTATATTGATAAAAACTTTATTTGTAGTGAAAAGGAAAATAAGTTGAGCGAAGAAAATTTTCGAGGATCGAAGTAACCGACGAAGGTAAACAATTTATATATTATGATTGTGATTTGACGTTAATTTTGTTTCAAAAGTTGTTAATTATTGATAGAATTATTTGAACTGATGTTGGAAATTTCGTTGTGAATAAAGTATGGTGATTTTTTTATTTGGAATTATTGGGATTGATTATTAATTTCATTCACTGAATTGCCGATTATTGGAATAGTAAGTGTTGAATAGTGGAGTTGATGCTGTAAGTTAAAGAATGGTGGTCGGATTTGATGAATATAATGCTTTATGTTGTTGGGAAAATATTAGGTTATGAATGTATGGGAAAATATTAGTTATTTACTTGTGTGAGGTGGTGATTTGGACTGATTTTTATTGAGTTTGCTATTATTGAAATAATACGTTGTGAATGGTATTGCTGATGATGCCAAACAAAGAATTTATATTAGATTTGTTGAATATAATTGTGAATGTTGTTTGGACGTACAAACCAGCAAAATGGTTGGTTGTTTACTTTTGTCTAGGCATGATTTGGCTTTATTTGGATTGATTTGGAATTTTATTCAATGAATTTGCTCTTATTGGAATAATTAGTTCTAAATAGTGGTGTTGATGGTGACAATGAAAGGATTGTGGTTGGATTTGACGAATATAATGCCTTATGTTGTTGGAAAAATGTTTGGTTATGAATGGCTGTGAAAATGTTAGTTGGTTACTCTTGTTGGGTTGTGATTTGGATCGTTTTGGATTGTTTTGGATCGTTTTGGATCGTTTTGGACCGTTTTGGATTGTTTTGGATTTTAGCCAATGAATTTGCTCTTATTGGAAGGATAAGTTGTGAATAGGGGTGTTCATGGTAATGAATAAAGGATTGTGGTTGGATTTGATGAATATAATGCTTTATGTTGTTAGGAAAATGTTTGGTTATGAATGGATGTGAAATGTTAGTTGGTTATTTTTGTGAGGTGATGACTTGGATTGAGTTGGATTGTTTTGGATTGTTTTGCCTTGTCTTGGATTCGTGTGGCATTTTAGTCAATGAGTTTGCTATTGTTGGAATGATAAGTTGTGAATAGGGGTGTTGTTGATAATGATTAAAGGATTGTGTTTAGATTTGATGAATATAAGGCTTTGTGCTGTTGGGAGAATGTTTGGTTTTGAATGGATGTCAAAATGTTAGTTGGTTAATTTTTTTGTCGTGAGAGTAATTCCATAAATTTTTCTATGCCCATTACTTCAATAATTTTGAACCTTATATTAATGTAAGTTTTATGTTATTATTGATGGCATACACAATATAGAAATGGGCAAGGATCGAGTGAGGCTTGTGTTATACTGGGATGGAGAAGTAGTTAGTGGCCTAAACGGCTCCGAATACAGTATGATAACTCTATTTTATATAGGGTTTTCTTATTAATTTTGGTTAGAAATTGGCTTGTGTTTCAATTTGTTTTTACATATTTTGGCCAATTATCCTTTGATTTTATAATTTCTGAATTATCTAATATTTCTAGAACTTTTGAGCTTAATCTTGAATTTTTCTTCTAATTTGAAGATCAAAGGACTAACTAATGATTTTGTCATTTTCAAAAGCCAAGTATAAAGTAAAAAGGAAAGGAAAAGCTACAAATTGAGAGCTTATTTCAGCTGCAAAAGACGAAAAAATTGAACACCAAAGAAACCAAGGCATAGTAGAAAGAGAAAAGAAAAGGCTCCAAGAATGCTACAAAAAGGAAATACAAGGAAGAAGACAAAAAGCATTCTTCGGTCAAAAGAGAAAGGAAGTCAATTGCAAATTGGAAGTAAAAGAGCTGAGTTGCAAGAAAGAAACACAGCCGAGAGAGAGACAAGAAAAGGAAACAAAGTGGAATACAAAGAAGAAAAACTTCTAGAAGATGCATGGAAGAAACAGCCAAGTAACCACAACAAACAAAAGAGGAAACCAAGCTGAAATTTGGTAACAAAAATTCGGACAACAAAAGCCAAAGGAAAAAGGGAATGAAGCAACTTCGGGCAAAGAAGAAAGCATAAGAAAGTCAAGCCAAACAGCCGAAAAAAGAAAAGAAAGCTTAACCGCACATAGAGAAGAAGTGAGCTGAGCTGCAAACAAATTTGGAAACAAAAGTTGGCTGGGATTTGGAAACAAAAAGGGACTGATTTCAAGTTGAAGACAAAGAGCAAAACAAAGAAGGATTTGGATTTGTAGAATTTAGAAATAAACAACCAATCTTTTGCTCTATATAAAGCACACAACCGAGAGGAAAGATGATGGGT
The DNA here is from genome assembly GCA_020080225.1 of Gynochthodes officinalis. Taxonomy (NCBI): domain Eukaryota; kingdom Viridiplantae; phylum Streptophyta; class Magnoliopsida; order Gentianales; family Rubiaceae; genus Gynochthodes; species Gynochthodes officinalis. The sequence continues at coordinate 36,706,385 of CM034619.1, read as the reverse complement.
GTCGAAACCACCAAAAATAATCATTCTCTGGCTAAGCTCTGTAGATAGCAGTGAGAGGGTCGAATCCACAGAGATTGGTTAAATTTATTCCTTAAACAAAATAAAATAATAAAAGGGGGGTTTTGTATTATGAAACTGAGCAAGAATTGATTAAAAACACCAACCAAATTAAATAACTAATTAAAAATATGAGGAAAAATTAATAAGAAGAAGCTTCCAATCAAGAATTAATTTCGATATTGATTCCTCAAATTGATAATTGATTCAAAAGATAGGTTCTTTTATCTTGAATAAATTGGTTATAGTTGTTGAAGATCCGTCCTCTAACAACCAATCTTTTCTTACTTTTTTGATAACCTTCGGATCCGTCCTATGAGTTATTTCTCTAATTAACAAACACAACCTTCGGATCCGTCCTATGAGTTATGTCTATTAATTGCATTAAGATTCAAAAAGACCCAATTACTAACCAGTAAACCCGGAAATGCCGTGTTTATTTAAGCTAGATTATATATTTTCATAACATACAATCTAAGGCGTTGATTACCTTTTGATGTTGTTATTTGTCACTTGAATTAGAACAATCAACAAAAGATTAATTATTCTAAATGACTATATATTGAATTCAACTATCAAACAATAGGCCTCTTGTCTAACAATTCAATTCAATAATATAATGAAGCATAGAAAATATATAAATACTCAAGAATAAAAGAAATAATAAAATTACCGGAACCTCACAATTGTTGGAATCAAACCTTAATTAAACTTGATTGGAAAATAAAAATTTAGCTAAACATAATTAAAAGAAAATACAAAGAAAATGAAATGACTGCCCTTTTTGTCAATTCCGTGCGGCTTTTATCTTCTTCGGCCATAGCTCACTCCATGAAAGGATGAATTGTGGTTGAAAATTCATTCCCTCTTCTTCCTTCTCATCTTCAAACCTTGTTTTCCTCTCTATTGAACTAGGAAAGCCTAAAAATGGGATGCCTTGATTGTCTCCAAGCCTTGCCTATTTATAGGCAAGGATTCAAGACATTTGGTTGTGCTTTTCCTTAATTCAAGGCTTTGCTTTTTCTTAATTCAAGGCTTTTCTTTTCTTAATTCAAGGCTTTTCTTTTCCTTAATTCAAGGCTTTTCTTTTCCTTAATTCAAGGCTTTGCTTTTCCTTAATGGCCAACATTTTGTTGTGGAATTTGGTGGCCTCAATTGTGTCTTTCTTGTGCCACTTGTCTTGTGAGGCTACATTCTTTAGGAAAAATGCTTCATCTAACCATTAATCACAAAAAGAATTAATATCCTTATAAACAAGCCTTTTAATCAATTAAAACACAAGAGAATTGATCCAATAAATATGCAATTATACACTCTATCAAAAGACAGACAGAACCCACTCTTCTATTCCTTTGTTTTTCTTTTCTTTCATTAGTTTAGGAGTAGTAGTAGGAGCACTTCATTCTTTCTCTTTTTCCTTAGCTTTAGTTTAGAGTTAGCAGAATTTTCTTTCTTTTTCTTTCTGTTTTCTGTTTTGTTAGAACAACAGCTAGACTTCTTTTCTTTTGTTCTTCCTTTCGGTCTTTAGTTTAGAGCAGCACTTCCATTCTTTTTAGTGTTTTCTTTAGGTTTAGCAAAAAAAAATTTCTTTCTGTCTTCTTTCTTTAGTTTGGAAGAACAGCCGTTGTTTTCTTTAGAAATTTCAGAAGCTTTGTTTCGGTTTTTTTTCTTTTACAAATTCGATCATTGCTTTCAACTTTCTTTGCATTTTGGCAGCCGTCTTTTATTTCCTTCAAAGTATTTTAGCAGTCAATCTTGATCCTTGTAGCCTCACGTTTTACTTCTTGAGTTTCTGTTTTAGTGCTTCTTTTTGTTCTCCGACTTATTCAGAATTTTAGCTTCCTGCTCACGGTTTTTTCATCAAAACCAGTCAGTTGATTGCCTTCCGTTCCTAGACTGCACACCTCCGTCTCTCTCTTTGTTCTATTCTGTTTTAGTTTGTCTTAGGAAGAATAGAGACCACAGTCGCCAAGCTTGACTTAAAGAGAAGCAGCAAATAATGTTTGTTTTGATTTCCTTGGAAGCTTCGGGTGTTGAACACAAAGGAAGCAGAATTTTATTTTGTTGACTTCAAGTCTTTGATTTTGTCTTTTCTTGTCTTTCTTTACTTAGTTAGTTTAGCAATATTAGTTTTCTTTTCTTGTCTTAAATTTTAGTAGTTTATTTCTCTTATTTTGTTATGAATTTCTAGTAGTAGTTTATTTCAAGTATTAACTATTTTAGAGCTTTTATATCATTACTTTAATTTTCAGAATTTGTTTTAATTTTAATTATGTCTACTTTTATTTTTGTTGCTAGTTTAAATTTCATTATGTTCTAATTTCTTTTGTTAGAGATTAGATGGATCTTAATCATGAATAATTAATTCTTAAGACTTGTTCATGCAACCTATGTTTCAATTATGAGTTTAATATCATGTTCTTAGTGCTTTTAGGTGATTGATCACCACTTAATTGATTTTTGATGCTTGTTTGATACCGTGTGGAGATTACATGCATGTGCTCATGTGATATTAAACCATGAATTCAATTTAGACCGTAATAATCTAGGTTGTTCATGTGGTTTCGGTAGTAGAACTAAGTCGTGGCTACTTAGATTGAATCCGGGAATTTCCATAGTTCCTAATGCATTTAGAAATCTAAATTCACCTAGACCAAGTGTGAGTTGATTTTAATCTAAATAGGGTTATTAGACCGATGTCGGCTATTAATTTACATTAGGGAAATTTCACCATCATAAATTGGAATTTACTTTAATTGCATGACTAGTCAAGAGAGTTAATTAGGATTGATTAAGTGAAATCGAAATCTCTAACATCTTATTTGTTGCTTTTATCAAGTGTTATTAATTTTTCCTTCTTTAGTTTAATTCACCATAAAACAATTTAATTGGCTAGCTTGTTGTTGAATCAATCATATTGGTAAGTAATTGGTTAAATTGAAAACAATCCTCGTGGGAACGATACTCTACTTATCACTTTATTACTTGTTGATATTGTACGCTTGCAATTCACCGAACACAGTAATTTGCCAAAATGGTTTATTGCTGTTGATCAAAATATTAGCATGTCTGAACTTTTGAGAAAATTGCATCGGGTTACTGGAATGGATGGAAGCCAAGTTAGGATGAAATTAATGTGCCGTTATCCTCTTAGCAGCGCTGGTAATTCAATAACATACATACCTGTTCCAGTGGATGATGATGATACGGTGAGGGAGATGTTGTGCATTCCAACCACATGTCCGAGTCTTAATGCGGTTGAATTGTATATAAGTTACGAATCCGGCCCAGATCCCTTTTGTTCTGAGGACAATATGTCAGTGGTTCCCCAAACAAATGTTGGGTCATTCACACAACTTCTACAAAGTAGAGAGGGAGAAGGGCTTCTTAATGATCAATGGTTTGCTTATGGTGCTTTCATATCGAAGATGCGCATTTTCCACAATCTTATTTTGTCCCTGGGGATCCTAGTCGTGGCCCCTTTGGCGAGGGTCCAACTAGGGCCAATTTGGAAGAAGGTTCAAGTCATGCTACCTTTAATGTTGGACCATTTGGGGGCAATTACAATGAAGGCCCAAGTTGTGACCAATTTAATGAGGGTGCAAGTGGGGGTAATTATAATAAGGGGCCAAGTTATGCAGTTTTCGTCGGAGAGCTGCCTAAGCCCGAGCCAATTGCCCAAGCAGCCAATACGTTCACACTAGGGACCACATGCCAAGATGTAAGCATTCCCTATGATCCCCTATATGTATGGATAGACAGGGGTTCAGAATCATTGGAAGATAGTGAAGAGGAGAATGGCGAGGGTGGTGGCCATCCGGAAGGAGAGACTTCGCATCCACCAATTGATGTTTCCCACTTGGATACCGTTGTCGATGATATTCCCTTCTACACGGACATCGGTAATCCAAAGATTTCTATGATCGACTAGTCCGATGACTATCGCCTACCCGTTTGGGTTGATGATCGAACTTCAGAACTAGAGGTTGGAACGGTTTTTCGTACCAAAGAAGGGGTGCAACATGCAGGTAAATGTTGATCCATTCGTGCACACAGGTACTTCAAAGTGTATGAAAGTACTCCTACTAACTAGTTTGTCCGATGTCTTTATTATGCGGACAAGAATTGTTTATGGAAGGTTCGAGCAACGTTGATAAAGAAACATACATTTTGGGAGATCACAAAGATGCATTTGAAACATACATGCATCCCCGAGATACAGCCAGAGGACCACTTTAATTTAGATTATGGGATGGTTGGCCGAATGGCTCGGAACAATATTAAGGAAAATGCTTCATACAAGGTCCTCGACATAGTTGAAGATGTGCGCTTATTTGGAGTTAACATATCATACAAGAAGGCATGGTTGGGGAGAAGGAAAGCCATTGAACTGGTATATGGTAATTGGGAGACGTCGTACACCATATTACTAAAGTTCTTACTTGCCCTTCAGTCTTCTAATCCTGGCACCATTGTTGAATGGCGGCACACGGAAGATAGTATTGGAGATTACAACATATTTGGTTCAGTGTTTTGGGCATTTAGGCCTTGTATTGATGGTTTTCCACACTGTTGTCCTGTAATTAGTATCGATGGCACTTTTCAATACGGGAAATACAAGGAAAAGATCCTTATTGCAGTAGGTGCTGATGCAGTTGACCATATTCTTCCTTTAGCTTTTGAAATTGTAGACGAGGAAAGTTTAGCAAATTGGTCCTGGTTTTTGTATCATTTATCTCGTCACGTGATTCGTGGCCGCAAGGGAATTTGTTTGATTTCGGATCGAGCCCGTGGAATTTTGCGAGCCGTTAAGAACAACCCTGCATTATAACCACCAATGGTTCACCACATCTTTTGCTTGCGGCATGTCAAAGCTAACTTTAGTCAGCGATTCAAGAATAATGCTTTGACTGAATTGATGCATGCGCTGCTACTGCACACCAACCGCGCAAATTTGCTCAGATAATGGAATCTATGCGGTCATTGGATGAAGACGCCCATAAATGGTTGATGAATATTCCACTCGAGAAATGGGCACTATTCTATGATGGTGGTTTCCGATATGGCATAATGACAACGAACAGTTCCAAATCGTTCAACGGAATCTTGAAATGTGCCAGGAAATTGCCAATCACAGCTTGCGTGCGTGCGACTTTTTACCGATTAGTTAAATACTTTGACTCGCACGGCACCGAAGGCCACAAACATGTTGCTGATCAGAATCCGTGGTCGACAAACGTGCAAGAAAAGTTCCTTCGAAGCGAGCACAAGTCCAAATATCACCAGGTGATGGCCTTTGTGAGGGAAGAAGGCTTATACCAAGTCACGACAGGGGCTCATGGTGACAAAGGAGGGAACGTGCATACGGTACACCTTAACAACCGATCATGCACGTGTGGGAAGTTTGAAATTTACAAGATTCTGTGCTCCCACGCACAAAAGGTTTGCACTCAAATGGGACGGGTCACTTTGGCACTCGTGGATGGTATATATAAAATGGAGAAAATGGTGCAAACCTATTCAAACTATATCTATCCCATGCCCCACAAGGACTATTGGCCACTAGCACCTTTTCATCTGGTCGCCAATACGGCAAGACTCAATGACCGTCCGGGCCGTCCAAGATCCACCCGTATAAGGAATGAAATGGATCGAGCACAAAATTAGAGGTGTAAGGCATGTGGAGTACTTGGGCATAATAGGAAGGCATGCCTTAACATGGAGAGGCTTAGAGATAGGGCAGCTATGAACCCATGAATGCTGATATGTAATATAAACTATTTTGTGATATTGGTATATCAATTATTATTATTTAGGTCATTCGGTGTTTCATTTTATCCTTTGGATCGTTTTGTGTTTTATGTTGTGTCTGTTTTTACAAAGATGCAAAATGGACTCATGAGCTTGTTTTTGCATGTGAATTACGCAATCTCCAATATATGTCCATTGATATTATTAATTCTTTGGGCTGTTTGAATGGACGTGACAAGACGTTGTGTGTTAATGTAGTTATTTTTTTTACATATGCCAAAGGGACTCACGGCGAAACTTTCGCATGTTCTATTTGCAATCGTCAATGGATTTTGCAAATAATGTAGTAAAATTTTGAATCATATGTTCATGTTATGGAGTTTGCGGGCACTTCATCCACATTCGCCGATCTATCTCCCTGGCCACAACGGCGGGATGTTCTCAAACTTCAAGCCAGTCATCTATCGGAGCTCGTTTGGGACGATCCAGAAATTGAGCCGTTGAAAGTGTACAGGGCAGATGTGGACGTGTGAAAAGTTGGGACACTCGATATTAGGGTTGTTGATTTGCTTTACGAAGTGAGCCTTTATAGTGTATACATGACAGGATATATACAAGTTGACTGGGCATTGATCACGGCATTGGTGGAGAGATGGCGGCAGGAGACGCACACATTCCACCTTCCAGTTGGTGAAGCCACCGTGACGTTATAAGATGTCGCAGCACTATGGGGTTTACGGATCGACGGAGAGCTGGTGATTGGGGAAGATTTGAATCATACGATTGAGGAGTGGCAAACTATATGTTATGAGCTGTTGGGTTACATGCCGGCCCCCAACCATTTCGAAGGAGATCGGTTGAAATTGAGGAGTATCGCAATGCATATCCGGGTACTTCCTCTACTGGATGAAACCCCATATGAGCAGATGGTACAGCATGCCAGATGCTGGATCATGCAAATGATAGGGTCAATTATGGGGGATAAGTCAGATACAAAGGTCAAATTGATGTACTTACCTCTATTGAGGGATATAGCGACGACATCGGGGTATAGTTGGGGAGTATCATTATATAGGGCGTTATATAGGGCGGCAATGGGAGATACGACTGGCATATGTGGACCCATGGGTTTATTGCAAGTGTGGGCCTGGGAGAGATTACCGCGAATAAGACCCCAACACCGAAATGTCAGAGACCCTCATCGATATGGCTACCCCGGCATGCCTTTCGGACCAAGAGCATGAGTGTACGTGTTTACAGATTTAATTTTTTCCATGGCATATTTGATTTATTTTAAATTGTGTTTGATCCTCTATATGCTTGTATATTGATTCATTGCAGATGGAACATGGGTCTGAGTTTTGAAAATGTCGGATGCCATGTGTTGCGTATGTATCGGGATCGGCTGGACTATATGGCCGAGGAAGACGTAAGTAGATAAATAATTACTGTTTCGAAACTATTGGCTCGTTACAACTAAGGTTAGTTCAAACACTAATGATTGTTAACCATCTTTGTTTCACAGTTTATCTGGCAACCATATCAAGATGGTGACGGCTTGCATGAGTTGCCTGAATACTGTTTATTTGGCCGTGCTATTTGGTGTGCAGCCGTGCCTCTGCTCAACTTTGATGTAGTTGAACTACATTTACCAGGGCTGGTTATGCGGCAATTTGGCTATATTCAGACGATCTCTCCGACCGTAGACACGGATATGAGGTTGCATCGAGTGGATCATCGGAGCAGGAAGGGAGTGAACTGGATGTCATGGCATATAGCTTACGTTCATGCGTGGAACAGCCGAATGGATCGGATTGTGACTGGCAAGCCTGCAACTGGTCCTATGCATTATTTCTCGGAATACATGATTTGGTATCGACAGATTACTCAGAATCTTATCGGTAATACGGCGCATTGACCGGATCAGGGTATGCGCCCAACCGCATCGATTGTCTCGTATTGGGTATGTATATAACTTTTAAAGTGTTCATATTCGCCGATGTATAGAAAATGTTACGGCTAAGCACATTTTTATATGCAGGGTGAATGTTAGGAGCAAGTGAATGATTTGGCCTACGATTTCACCAATGTCGAGGTAGATACCAGATCTCGATTGGAAAATGTATATGACGTGTCCAACCGTGCTATGACAATGATTGGGGAGGATCGCCGCCTGCAGATGCCACATGCAAGTTTTCAAGGTGAATTTCAACAATCGCAGATGCAGATGCCACGTGCAAGTTTTTAAGGTGAATTTCAACCATCGCATGTGCGTCCCTCTACGTCTGCTCGTCTGTCTACGTCCCGCCGGCCATCTACTTCGGAACGTCCATCTACTTCTGATCGTTCATCTATGTACGAATGTCCGTCTACTTCCCGCCATCGCAATGTTGATGAAGATGATCGGATTTTTGCCACTAGTACGTTTCTTCATCAGCTCGATGAGCCAATGAAGAGACACCTGAGATGGACCTTTTATCGCAAGGCCGCGCTAGTACGTCATCTCAAATGTCTCATTACAATTTGGTCTATAAGCGACGTCGAAGGCGTCCTCGTCCACAATCACGTATGGATGAATCAATTCATTTTGACCTAAACGCACTGGAGACGGACGACAACCCACAGCCCCAACCCCAACCCCAACCCCCTATGCGACAACCACGTAGGAATATTAGACGACAGCCTCCCTGTGGGACTTAATTAATTTTTTTTCCTTTTTTGTCACTTGTTGAAACTTAAAAATTTTTCCTATAACTTTATTAATTAAGTGAAATCTCCTCACTTATTCCAAATGTTATTATAGAAAAAAATACATGTTACGGCTTGAGAGATAATCTAATCTAAATTGCCATAAGAAGTTGATTTCCTAAATATGCCCTTTGTAATTGTCTAAGGTGGGATCCCAAATATTATTAAACAACAAAATTGTAAAAAGCATATACGAAAATTTTATATGTCTTCTTACGAAATAAACAGATATAATTATATTATTTTTAATTTAACATTCTCTTATGCATTTCCAAAAAATATAAATAAAATCATTTATAATAATACGAGTGAAATTTTTGAATATTGTTTATTTAAAAAAAATAAATATTGCTAATTTGGGAGTCGTTCATAAATTTGTGCAGTTGCTATCATGGATATCGACTTGAAGTAAAAAAAATCAATATTTATTTCATTTTTTATTAAAAAAATAATATTATGCAAATTAACTCTACTGCTATCCATATACTTTTACCTATTTTGACTGGTTTTGCTCTTCCATGCAAAGATTCTTCAGATCATTTCATATAGCAAGCCGTACAAGCATGGGAAAGAGTCGAAACACTAGAGCCTATGAAACTATGAGCCCCACTTTGAATTCTGAGAGCTAGCCATCACAAGCTTTCCACGACTTGGGTGAAAGCTTCGGTGGTTTTCTCGAAAACTCCATTCTTCACTTTTGGAAAAACCTCCAGTGTACCCTAGGGAATTATCAATGGAAAAAATTTCATGGATAACTTGACGGAATCCTCGGCCATGTTGTCTTTTGTGTTTACTTTATCATTATTTCCTACTGCAAATGTAAAGGAAGGAGCAGAATTACCAAAAACTAGTTGTGAACCAAAGAGAGATTGTAAATATGAGATTGAAGCAGACGCTGTGCTATAAGGGAAAACAGAGCCTGATGATCCACCAGTGGAAGACTTAAATACCAGTGGAGGGGGAGGGGTGGCAGGTTTAGGGTTTTGGGTTAGGGTTTTTAGGTTTAAGGATTAGATTTTAGGGTTTAGGGTTGAAGGTCGAGGGTTGAGGGTTGAGGGTTGAGGGTTAAGTTTTTAGGGTTTAGAGTTTAGAGGGTTTAGGGCTAAGTTTTCTTTTTCATAAATTGTCTGAAGTCGATATCTAGGATTTCGACTTCAAAGTGGTTATCTGGAATAGCAATTTTTAAAGTTGATATCCCTAATATCGATTTTAAAGTCGATATCTCAAAAATCGATTTCTTTAAAAATAAAATAATTTTTCAATAATATGTTAAATTTAATTTATATTTTTTATATAATTTTTTGGGAAAAAACTCGTAATAATACACAATAAATTATTGCAAAATTATTGTTCAAAGTTACATTATTTTAAAAAAAAAATTACTAATATATGGTACAAAAACTAATTAACTAGTAGTTTTAATCAAGAACTTTTAAACAATAATACTAAATTGAAGTTGGTATGCAGAATATCGATTATGAAGAATTTAGCTCTGGATAACATTCTTTTCGAATTTGTTAAAATAAAATATGATTCAAAAACTAATTAACTAGTTTTAATCAAAATAAATGTTAATTAAAAATAATTGTAAGGAAATCGGTTTTTGAAAAACCGACTTTGAAGTCGGTTTTTCAAAAACCAACTTCCATAGAAAATGAAAAAAAAACCAATATTTATTTAATTTTTTTTTGAATCAATATTTAGGGAAATAACTCGTTCCTCTAGTTACTACTTTGGTGAAAATTTTGAGTTAGCCCCCTAACTTTCAAAATATCTTACTTGTGGGAACTTATGAAACTCCTTTTGTGGTTATTGAAAGTTTTAAATGACCCTCTTTTGGATGAAAAATTATTGATCACCCCTTTACTTGTATGTAATTAGGAATAGTTATATTTCCCGTTAAATTTACTAGACAAAATAGAAAATTGAAAGTTTTTTAATAAATAAATTAAGATTAGATAGAAAACCTTGTGATATATTATCTAAATTTTCCTCCTCATCAAACACACAAACATAGTCATCTTTTCAAGCCATGGATCCTTTCTTTTTTCCAAATAAAAGAATAAGTATACAACAAGTAAATAAACAATCAATCAATTAACTCAAATAATTAATAAAAACTCAAATAATAAAGCATGAAAATTATACCTCACATCAATTTACAAGATATCGTATTATTTCATCTATACTTGCATCATACCCACCACCCACTACTTTTTTTCTTCTTTTTTTTCCCCTTAAAAGATAGGTATATTAACTTTTCAAAGTAATAGATACAATGATATTCATCAAAATGAATTCTTTTTAGCACTGGTGTTGGCTAAGACTACTTGACAACAACACCTTAAAACTTCTCTACACCTAACAAATTCTCACAAAAATAACATAGCATAAAACCAGTGATAAAACAAAAGAATGTTAGCCTTACCACTTTGCCATGCTTCATCCCCTAACTACTCAAATTTACTGCCACCCCTCTTGTATATCCTCAAAACTATTGGCGTATTGATATTCCATCCATAAATCAATGCCCAATCCTACAACCTTCCGTTCCTCCATCCATTCTCTTTTAAAAACCCAAAGATTCCTACTCTTCCATATCATCCATAGAAGGTAAACCATAAGTTATGCTCATTCTTCCCAATGTTCTTCTTGATGTATGGAACATATGTCTTGCCACCACTCAATGAAACTAATTCCATTTTGTTGTGAGGGATGCCATGATACTGGAGCCAATTTTCAAATGTTTTGCGCTTTAGTACAATTAAACATAAGATGTTCCATCTGTTCCTCTCCATCTTCACACATGGGACATATGGATTCCATTGGGATTCTTCTTTGTTACAACTTAACATTAATAGGTAACATATCATGACAGCATCACCAAACAAAATGCCTCAATTTCCTATTCAAATTCAATTTCCATGTTTGCTTCCACATATCCTGCATTTGGCTTCGGTTGGTGCTGCTCTTTGGTTGTTGCTCCTACTCTAAGCTGATTTTTGTCAACTGAGTGTATGCAGATTTAACAGTGTACTTTGCATCTGGACTAAATTGACAAATCAGTTGATCTCTACTGCCTAGAGATTCCAATGACAATTGCAAAATAGCTTGTTCATCCTACTATTGAAAGAGTCAGGAGATAACTGAGGTATTCCAAGCAATACCATCTGCGGACAACAACTCACTTACCCATCGCACTGGCTGCTGTTCTGGCTGACTATACCTGAGGCGAAAATTCTGTTTGCCAGGTATCCAAGGCGACTCCCACACCCGAATAGTCTTCCCATCCCCCACTTGGTATCTTGTTCCCATTGTAATAACATGTTTTGCTCCCATCCACCTCTTCCATAGCCAAGATGCATTTCCTTTTATTTCCATATTCATCATCCTCGTATGAAGAAAATATTTGGCTTTCATAATTTTACTCATCATCAACTTCGGTTGTGTCAAAACTAGCCAAAGTTGTTTGGCGAGTAGTGCATCACTAAATTTCTAAATATCTTGAAACCCCATTCCTTCCTCAACCTTGGCTTTCGTCATTTCTTTCCACTCCTTCCAATGAATTTTTTGTTTGCCCTCTTTTTGCGTACCCCACCAAAAATTAGTTGAAAGTTTGCAAATTTCTTTACATATTCCAACTGGCAACTTAAAGCAGCCCATAACATAAGTGGAGAGTGCATCAACCGCCGCTTTAATCAACACTTCTTTCCCAACCATACTCAAGAATCTATTCTTCCAATTTTGCATTCTTTTATGAACATTATCAACAACAAAATTGAATATCTCCCTCTTGGATTTCCCAATTCTCATCGGCAGTTCCAAATACTTGGCCTTATGTTGTTCTTTCACTCATTCCAATAGTTGACAAATATGTTTTTTTTGCTCCATTTTCACATTATGGCTAAAAAACACAGATGAGTTCTCCATATTGATGAGTTGTCTAGAGCTTTTGCTATACTTGTTGAGAATAGCTTGCAACATTTGTGCCTGTCTTGAATCAGTCTCACAAAACAACAAAGAATCATCAGCAAAAACACAAGTGGGTGATTAGAGATCCTTTCCTACTGGTCGTTATACCCTTATATTCCCCCCTCACACTTGCTTGCTTAATGAGATTAGATAAAGCTTATGAAAGAATAAGAAACAAATAAGGTGAAATAGGGTCCCCCTATCTAATGCCTCTTGAAGGATGAAAAAAACCACAAGGTTCCCCATTAATATTAATTGACTTGGAAGTAGTACTAAGACACTGCATTATCTATCCAATGAACTTTCTATCAAATCCCATCTTCCTCATTGCTAACTCTAAAAATTGTCACTCAACTCTATCATATGCTTTGGCCATATCAATTTTCATTGCTATGAATCCTTTCTTTCTTGTTCTCAATGAGTTTAAAGTATAGATACATTCATGAGCTATGACCACATTATCAAGTATTTGTCTCCCCGGAATGAAAGCTGATTGATTCGGGCTAATACATTTATGAAGACAAAGTTTGAGTTGTTCAGCCAATATTTTGGAAATGATTTTATAAACCACATTATATAAACTAATGGGCCTATATTGAGAGATGAACATAGGCATTTGAACCTTAGGGATTAATGTGTGTGGTTTATTTTTCGCAACATTTTACTATGAGTGAAGAAATCATTGATAGCATTGCAAATATCAATTGTAACCACATACCAATACTTTTGGAAAAAAATTAGAGTCATACCATCCGGTCCAAGTGATTTGGTTGGGTGCATTTGAAAAAGAACTTTTTTGATTTCAGACTCCTCCACTAGTCTCATAAACCGCTTGCTCATGTCCTAAGTGATGGATCTAGGCATGCCTTCAAGAATAGACCTATCATGTGTAGGATTGCTTGGTGTATATAGTTTCTCATAATAATCTAGAATTTCTTTTTGCACCTCCTCCTTAGACTCACATATCCTTCTAATAGTTGCTTATAATCTCTCAATAGCATTTACTTTTCTCCTTTGGATGGTTGTCGCATGAAAAAACTTTGAGTTTTTATCACCTTCCTTCAACTATTGATTTCTAGATTTTTGTTGCCAAAATTCTTCTTTCTTCTTATATGCCTACTGAAGTTGTTAACTTAACTCACCCCATCTCCTCCAATCTCTATTTCCTCCCTCACTCAACACTTCCATTTGTTCTTTGAGCCTCATGATGCTCTTGGCGGAATTGTTGTCATTGGTAACATTCCGAAGCTAAAAATCAGCTTGACATTGTGAAATCTTGGAGGTAACTATATATTGCTCATTGCCCTATTGTGGTTTGTTCCAAACTACACTTACTATTTCCAACATCCCCTATTTCTTAACTCATCTCTTATAAAAAATAAACCTCCTCTTTCCTTTATTCTGTTGGGGATCTAAAACTAACATAAGCATATGATGATCCGAAGTTTGTTTGGTACAATGTAAAACTTTAGCTTGATGAAAAAGCATTCTCCATTGTGCCGTCCCAAAAATTCTATCCAACCTTTCCTCAACAAAACCCTCTCCCTCCCGGTTGTTAGACCAAATAAATGGATACCCCACATATCCTAAATCAACCACTTCCATACGCCTAATGAAGTTCCTAAATGGCAAACAACTCATTTCATATCTAGACTTAGCCCCTCTTTTCTCACAAGGATATGATATGTCATTAAAGTCCCCTCCCAAAATCCACCACTCTTCTCATTTTTCTCTCTCATTTCCAGAAAATGCCATTGTTGCTCTCAAACTCTACTATCTATACTAGCATAAACAAAACTAAACCAGCATTTCTATGAATCTCTTTTTATTTGACGTTGTATTTGCACACTAAAGTTGTTGCTAATCAACTGATTAACTACAACATTTTCAGACCAACAAACTAAAATACTTTCTTTTGTCCCATCGGGTCTTACATAGCTCCACCTTTGATTATATTGCAGCCTCCTACATAGATTCTCAACAAAAGGCTTTTACTACTTTATTTCTAACAAACATACTACTTCTGAGTGATGGGAATTTATGGTCTCTCTCATTTGGGAAATTGTCAAGAGTCTACCCAACCCTCTACAATTTCACACACACATTTTCATGATGTTGCTTGGGACCCCCTTAGGTTAGTCCCTTTCACCCCAAAGCTTTGGCCTACTTCGAACATTGTATCTCTACTCTTCTTCTTTGGATTTTATTGTTCCTCCTTTGAGCTATCTTCTTCATCAACTAGCTGTCATCTTCTTTTTTCTCCAAGCTGGACAGAAACACTTTGCGGCTATTGTTGCTCAATTTCTGTCGACCTTAACCTCTTTCCCAACCGTTTTCCTTTGCTAGACTATTGGCTCTTCATTTTTGGTTCCTCTCTCAGAATACACAAAGGCAACTTCCTATTTCTAACAATCATATGCTACATAACAGAAAACACATGCAAAATAGGGACATTCATCAGCTCAATGTCCATATGAGAATTAGTTTTCTACCTGATTTCATCTTCGGCCTCTTCACTCAGTTTTTACCCAACTTCAGTTTCGTCCCCCTCACTCAATTGAGCACCACTACTTACCTCCTTATTCTCCCGTGGTACCACTATAATATTTTCAACATGAGTGGCTGTTTCTCCATCACCCAAGCCTAGCTCGCTATTAGTCGAGAATTTTGGTAAATCAGTTGATGAATCAACCCCTCTTTTTCCTTTCTCACAATTCTCTGCCATTTTTTGAGTCATATTTAGCTCATTTGTAAACTCCAATTCCTTTTCGCAGCTGCAAACCTCCCTGGATCCTTATCTCTAACATTCCCAACTCCTGCCCGAATTCAGCCACCATATTGTCCCTTGTTTAGTTGTTGTTTATCCTGATCATCACAGAGTTTTTCACACCCTTTTTCTACATGACCCACTCGCCCACAATATACACAAAAATTTGCTAAAAATTCACATTTAAAACTCACTCAATTCACCTTCTCCTCCAACTTGATAGTTGCCCCCCATATGAAAGGTTGTTCCAAGTCAATGGAGACCAAAGCTTTGATAGCTTCCATTGGTGCTTCCTCCTTCAGGGATGATCGCATCTAGCACTTGTGGAAAGAGTTTACCAATCTTAAAACCCGTTTCATGAGTTACCTAAAGATTTGGTAAATTCCAGAATTGAACCCAAACTGCCACTTGATTGAACTCTCTGTATTGGCTTTGTACCTCTTCAGACCATTCTCGCAGCACTAAATATTGTCCATCAAAAGTCCATCTCTTCCAGCTAGTACTTCAGTCCTCTCTGCCCGTGAAGCAAAAATAAACTGGAAGTAGTTAAATCCCAGCTCTCGGACAACAACACTTTTCTTAATAGGCCAAATTTTCTCCATAGTATTTTTCATGCCCAAGAGGGTAACCCTTTTGTCCCCAAAGAATTTCCCAAGTAAGCTACATTCCCCCTCTTTTTTACTTACCTTCACGTCATCCTCCTCAAGCTGCACAGCCCTCTTTTTCACAGTAGAGAGCTGTAGATTCTGAATCAATTCCTACACTTCTTTTTCCGAACTATGTTCTGCCCCTAGATCCATCACCATGGCCTACGCAGTAGTTGATAAGTCCTGCAAGAAGTAAACAAAAAAAAAATTCCCACAGAAAAAGGTTGTAAGGGTTCTAACTATTTGAAATTGGGAATTGTGTTCAGAAAATTTGCCCCACTCTCTCAATATTTTCCTCTGAAAGAGACACAGTGAGAACAATAGTATCACACTCCCTCTATTCTCAAATTTCCACCACAATCTGCTCTATATTGAATACTAACTTCTACTTTAGTTAGAATACTTGGATCAGCTCAACACTGGAACTCTAGTTGATTATCCGTGTCGAGTAGACCTTGTTGTTGTGGAATTCTTCTATTCATGAGAGTTAGGGGATTTATGTTATGTCACCACAAGAAAGAAGTGAAGGATTTGTTGTCAAAAAAAAGAAAAAAAAAGTACAAACTTATATATTATACTTACGAAAACCAAAGAGAAGATAATATCTTGGCATTTTTAGTAACTCCTCTCCCAGGTTCCATCGAAGAAGCAGGCCGGGCTGATGGCTGCCTGAGTTTTCTACACATTCCCCAAATGTGGTCTGATCGGCTGACATAAGGCATTGCTTCCTCCACGGGAACAGTGTTCCTTTTGCTATACAAAAGAAAACCTAACACTCTCATGCGGGAGAACTTTAGTCAGCACCTTCACTAGGTGAAGAAATACCTAACATGCTTGAAATTTTCCAACTATGTTGTTCCACCCACTACTCAAAAGTCTACAAGAAGTGATTCACCCTCATTTATGCCTTCCACTCCAGGTTGTCAATAGGATCATTCATGATGAAAATTGTCTAAATATGAATATCAAGAAGACTAATACACTTGATTTTCTATCATTTATCATTACTTATGTCGTAAGGCTAGAGTTTAGATGCATGACGATGAATCTGTCATATTTTCCACAAGAATGATCAGGCAATCTATGTATATCTTTTGTGCACCTAAACAAAAAGTACCCACCTCTCACCCTTTGGGATCATCCTCTCCCCTATATGAGGTCCCTCCTGCCAACCTACTTATAGCTTAGCACCACTTGGATAGAATGTAAGCCCAGCTCACTTACATGAACCAATGGATAGATGCCTTCTTTAACTACCCAGCACATTCTAACATTTGGCCTAAGTCTTGACACTTCACCATCCTATTAAGGCACTCAATTTCCCCACTTACCAAACTCCACCTCCAGATTCTAATGATGATCTCGAGTGAAAAGAGGGAGAAAAAAAAGGGGAGGCTTTACTTGCCTTTCTTGTTTGTCGTGATGCATCAAGGACAATGCACATTTTGATTTAGAAGAGCTTGTAGGGATGAAGGATTTTGATGATTGAGGTGTTTGTGTAACTTGCTGCATTGTGTGTTTTAATATAGGGTCTGTGTAACTTGTTGTATTGTGTGTTTCAAATTGTTGAATATTAGTTGCTAATTAGCATTTGTCTCATGTTACAACTTTAATAGTGTCGTTGAATGTGAATTTTTTGTTTGGTTAATTTATTCATTTTTCTTGTCTACATATGTGGTCACAATTTCCAAAGAAGTGATAGGATAATCCTTCTTCATTAAAGATAGACAATGAAAAGTAAACCATTGAAATGATTGATCAATATCTCAACTTAGTGTTGAAGAATGTTAAATATTACAATTCTTAAGTAGCTAATGCTTATAGTGAAAGTTTGATACCCAAAAGATGTTTTTTTCTTTAGCATTTACATGGGACTACTAGAGGTGCTAGACCTTATGAATAATGTGACTCTATGGTGTGAATTTTATATTTTTATGCAATATAATCCGTTATTCAACCTATCTTGTTAGTATTTCATCATATTCTTTATATGATACGGGCACTTGTTTTATATTGAAGTAATATGTTGCTACTCTTTTATCGGATTACTTTTAGTCATATACCCTTGTAAGACTCTAGTCTAAGTGAACTGGTATGAGTAACAATGGACAAAAAAGAAAAAAAAAAACCCCACAAAACCTATGGCAAGAAAATGAGGGAAGAGAGTACTCTAAGTAAAATATGACCTTGTCAATTATCCGAATGCCTGTGCAACACATGTAAGGACTTCACATCTAAAAAGGTAAGGTGATAATTAAGGGAAAAGAGTGATAAATAAGAGAATAAAAGCCTAGTGATTTTTAAAATAGTGTGGTACTTTTTTTTCTTTTTTTTTTGTTAATGAAATTGTTATGGATAAGGAGAATTTAGTACAAAGTCGTTGAAATCCACATGAGCTTGCATTGATCATAGATGTTGGCTTAAACTAAGTGGTGCTCTGTAAACACACACTAAACAATGTTTTAGGCACCACTTGAGTATTATAGGCATGAGTGAACTATGAACAAAATATTGAACATGTATTCATCGCGAGAATTGGATGGCCTTTGAGGTGCCTATACAAGACATTCTTCCTAGTTGTTGGAGTAGGCCTAATCAAGAACAAAATATTCTTGGTAACTACCATGAAAATTGAATGTCACTCATTTGCTTGTCTATGTTTAGGGTTAGATAAAACCTAGAATGCTTAAAATAACTTGCTCGAAGATGAGCAAAGGGTTAAATTTAGGAGAGTTTGATTAAAGCCTATTTTATATCTCTGCTCCTTCACATTTAACTTTTTTTTTATTATGTTTTTATATATTTTAATAGTTTAAATTTATGTTTTTATGTTTCTTATATTTCTAGTTGCCTTTTTGTGTAGAAAGAAGCCAAATTGGAGCAAAATGGATTGAACAAAGGTTAAGATATCGAGGTCAAGCATTGGGTCATGGTGGTAAACAAGCCTAATTAGTGGAGCAAAATCTCAAGCTTTATAACTCCTATTCATATGATTATAAAGCTAGAGGATAGCTTGTAGATAGAGCTCCAACTTTCATGAGAACATCATTTTTCGAATTTTGACATTACAAGGTTGAAAATAGAGTTGAAAATTACTTTGCCAGTTGTGTAGACTGCACTTACCATTAGTGGTCCAATTTTATATAGGTCCATTTACATGGTGATTGTCACAATTTGTAAGGATCATTGCCTTGACTGTTCGCCATCATTAGCAGTAGTTCCCTTATCAAGTGGGTCAATTTTTGGCCAAAATTTTTAGTAAGCTCTTTTTAGACTCATTTTTTACCTTCTCTTGTATATATAGTTAGAAAAAAAAGAAGCAAACAAGCACTTTTGCAACCACTACTTAGGGTATCACTTCTATGTTGTTAAAAACTTCTCTTAAGTTGAACAAGAGGGAAGATTGGAAGGAGGAAGTTCAAGATGGAATACCAATTTGCTTGGAGTTTGGAGAGAAGATCCCAAGGATCCACTAGTGTTTCTTTTTTCCTGATACTTTATCATGCTTTTCATGCCTTTCCTATCACTTTCTCAAATGAATTTCATCTTATGAGTAGCTAAAGTCACAATCTAAGGTTTTAATTATATAATTATATGTATGTTGTATTGACATTACTTTTTCTATGCTATGGGCTATTCATATTTGAAGTTTCTATTCTATTTGATCTTTAATTTTCCATTCAATTGCTTGTTCATCAATTGTTTTTTGGAAATTTCATTAAATTTATCAAAGGGAAATGAGATGTAACCCTAAATAAATTAGCCTATGGTTCTTGAGGGATGGACACATACGTACAAGCCTTTGGTGGTTAACAAGGTAACTGAGTTTAATGATCTTCTAATTTTAGGTGCCTATGGACATATAGGTATATTATAAATTAGAGGGATACCTAGTGGATCTTGGTGAAAACCATTAGATATTTTAGAAAACTCGACTAATTCTTTTTTTCAACCCAAAAATATAGGGAAAGTAAGTTGACTAATTAATGTATCATTTGAAAATTGAAACCTAGAACCCAAATATTCACTTTATTAGTTGAAATTAATTTTGCTAGTTTTATTTAAGTTTTTCTAGATTATTGTTGCCTCCTTTAGTTATTTTAACAATTAGTTAAGATTAATAGGTATTAGGATAACTAGTCAATAGTTCTCTCAAATCCTTGTGAGATGATACTTGTGCTCTTGAGTTACTATAAAAAAGTGATACATATACTTGCATTAGTGTTGAGTACTTAAATTTAGTGTCCATTATCGAACATATTGACGTAACATGTCGTTCTTGATACGATCTTTAATCACATTCCTCAAATCATCACAATCTTTTGTATCATATCCATGGTCATTGTGAAAAGCCCACCACAAATATTGATATCTCTTGTGAGGGACTACCATTAACAATAGAGAGGTTTTAGACCGTCTTTATGAACTACTAGGATCTCAGTGTGGCTCCTAAATATGGGTGTCAAATCCTTGTCTTGGATTTGTGCTACAAATCGACCCCAATTAAAGTTGAATGTATCAAATATTGCACTTCTCACCCCTCATTTCCTCTATTTCTAGCTTCATCGTACTACTTCTTTTCATTGTTTCATTTCTTCCTATTAGCTTCTTCACATTTAACATAATTTTCAACCATTTTCCATAATGTCTAGACATTTATAGGAGCATCCCTAACTAACATGATATAAAAATTTTCAAGGTTTAGGCCATTCATGAAAGTTGAGATGAGCAATTAGTCTATGTGGTCTTTCACCTACAAGCTCTCATCATTAAACTTCTACTTATAGGGCTTTAAGGTCTCTTCCTCTCTTTGCTTAATATTCATCAACTTTATAGTTGTTTTTTGATACTTCTATAGTAGAATTGAGTATAGAAAAGCTTAGTTAATTGCACAAAAGAGAAGATACTATCTCGAGGTGGGTCATCAAATCACCTTGAGTTTTCCCCTTCAAATAAATTAAGTACGCCTTACATATGAGTTACATAGGAGCATTTTTAAGTCTCATCACATATTTAAAGTAGGATAAATAATCATGTGGATCAGAGTCTTCATCATAGACCTCTAACCTTCTGGTATTTTTAAACCTAATGGATATTGAAAGTTTCTAATATGAGACATGAATTTTTGAACTTTTCTTGTATATTCTAATTGACTTGCAGAATATTGTTAACGCATAGCTTCTTACAACATGTTTGGTTCAAAGGAATTGAGTATTTATTACAGCCCTATTCTTGACTCAACTCTAATTCTTCTTTCTCTCTCATAATTTTTCTTACTCTTTTTTCTCTCTCATCATTTCTCACTCTTCTTTCTCTCTCATCATGTTCTAACTCTTATTCCTCTCTCATCATTTTCTCACTCTTCTTTCTCTTTCATCATTTTCTCACTCAATAATAAAATGCTTAAAATAAAGGTATTTTAGTTATTTTATCACTATTCATTAGTTCTAGTCACCCTAACCAAACACAAGAATAATGATTGCACCCCATACAATTCCTTTGAACCAAACTATTGAAAAGCCCATTCAATTCAATTTTAGCCTAATTCAATTCCCACTGAATTTATATTCACTTCCAACCTTATTCATTACAGTGAACCAAACATGCTGTTATAGTTTGGTTGGGCTTTCTCCCCATGCAATTGTCCTTGTAATTGTTATTAGCATATGATTCATAGGCTTCTTTCCATATGTTGCTTCCATGTCCATGGCCATTCTCGCCATCACCACATAATTGATCATTTTAAGGTTTTTTTTTTTTGGCCTTTTTAAGCATCCAAAATAGAGCAATTTTGTTCAATAAACTCCAATTCATCTTCATCAAGATATTTTTCCATGCACCAGTTACAATGGTCTGTGACAAAATCTTAACACTATTTTTCACTATGAGTAGGTATTCGCTCAAATCTCTTACTAATATCATCTAGTGGTCTATTCGCTCCTTTAGCTAGATGAGAGTGTAGTGTGCAATCATCTTGATGACCAACACAGCCTCTTTGCCTTCAATCACAAGATTGAGTGTTCACCATATTCCACAAAAATGGGATTCGAATGATTGAACAAAAATAGGAGAAATTTGCAAAGATAGCACTTTCTGT
The DNA here is from genome assembly GCA_020080225.1 of Gynochthodes officinalis. Classification (NCBI taxonomy): domain Eukaryota; kingdom Viridiplantae; phylum Streptophyta; class Magnoliopsida; order Gentianales; family Rubiaceae; genus Gynochthodes; species Gynochthodes officinalis. The sequence goes on along the minus strand of CM034619.1, from coordinate 36,684,346 downwards.
GTAGGATAGTTGAAATATAGCACTTGCTAAAATTTTCTTGTCAAAATAGCAATTTAAGGTAGTTTGACTATGTGAAAAGCCATAAATGCCCATATATTTACAAAAGATGAGAACTGTCGCGCCAAAAGCAGCGTTTCAAGTTTCTTCGCTTCACACTATGTCCTTCATTGCGCTAATTCGAATTTCCTAGCCTCTCCTTCTTCATTTTTCATCGATTCAACATCCCCATTCACAAAATCCATTCTCGTCTGCATAAATGGCACACACATAAGGAGATGTGGCATCTTAAAGCAAAAAGTCCGCCGCTATAGAGAAGAAAACGCATAAGCCAACAAACGAGAACAAGGTCAGTGGAAATTTGCCTAGAAATTTTAATCTTTGTATTTGCTATAGCAGCGGGCATAAAACAGTTTGAAGATACCAGGGTCCCAATATGTGTTATCGTTCGAGAGATTGAAACAATACATGCTAAAGATAGTGCTAGTAATGAACCAATAAAACGATTGAGTTCTGATAGTCCAATATGGACTAACGATGTTATTCATTCAAATAATTTGGATGAAAACATATTATTCATTCAAATAGTATGGACTAACAATAAGGATGATAAGCATGGAGCAAATGATGATGATGGTGATCCGATTGAAGAGACCATAATTATGGAGATGTAAATACAACTGCCGAGCAACTAGGAGATGGAGCAAATGATAAGGATAGTGATCCAGTTCAGGAAAATATACAAACGCATGGCCAAAATAAATAAGCAGTCGCAAAATGCCATACAATGATTAGGTCATCGCATGCGAATAGTGGTACTTCTTCTAATAGATTATTCGCCGTGGTAGATATTGTGGTAAATGATGTATTTGAATCAAGAGAGCATTTGTATATGAGAATCAGTATGCTAGCCGTGAAGTATTTCTATGAGTGGAAGGTTGTTAAGGTAAATAGCAAGTTATAGTACTTACGATGTAACGATAACAATTACAAATGGAAATTAAATGCATTTGCCACTGGGAATTCGGGTGCTTAGAAGATAACTAAATATGAAAACATCATACATGTTAGTCATCATTGGTCTAGTGTGATAATCGATAGGCGAGCAGCAAAGTAATTAGTGTGTGGATCAGGTGAAAGTACCAAGATGTATGTCGTCTGTATAAGCCTAGCAAAATTGTTGGATTATGCCTTAAAACCAATCATGTAATGATTGTTTGGGTATATATATGTATCATAATGTTTATAATCTATGGAAGTTTATTATTATGTTTAATTTTATATCTGCGTATTATGAATAAATATAATAATGTCCCTAGAATTTAACTATTCTAAAAAAAATCCCTAGTCAAGTATTATTATTAAAGGGACAATGATAATGCATTAATACTAGCATGTGTAGTGACTGATAAAATGTGTCATGATATGAGATATCAAGTCAACACATGGGTACATATTAGAAAACTATGTACTGGATTGACCTGCCATGAGAAATGTTACATGAGTTATTATATGAAGTGTCATAAACATTTCTCATAGTGATGATGGTGTAAGTAATTCTTAGACTTGAGGTCAACAGAGATCCCAACATGAGTAGTTGCATGTTTGATGCTACTAAACGTTACTCGTAATAGGATGAACTATAAAAGTGGTAATTGGATATGTAATGAATCATGTAGTCGGATGTTGAGTAATCAAGATAGAATTTGCCCCACCTATATAATGGGAGTGATATCTTTGAGCCCCTTGATCAAGTGAGACCATAAAATACATGGCCGTGCTCAAATAAGTCGATATGTGATATCAAGCTCATTTACTTAAATATGTCTACTTGAGAATCAAGAAATACAAATATTGAACTATATGAGTGTTACACACTCCATGGCTCATAGTCAATTAAGATATCTAGGGTAAAGGGATTAAATTACATGATAACATCTATCACAAGAAAAGTAATGTTGAATTACTAATATTCTTATAACTTGGGTAACATTGATGTGTTGTTGGACATCGCTCAATGTTTATGGCATAAAATAGATTTTGTATTATTTCTAACGTTATAAGAATCTATTAGGTTGCATACTTAGATCGTATCCAAAAGAAGTGTAAAATTCATGTGATAAATTTTAGTTAATTTAAGAATCTTATTACGAATAAGACTTTAGATGGTTTACGGTTTAAATCAGTATTTGGTTTTGGTTTCTAAATGGTTTTATTTTGTGTTAATAAATCTAAAATAGTTTTGAATTTATTAATTTATGTAATGGCCAAAAATTAGAAGCAAAATAAGAATGAGATTCTTGTTTTGGCAACTAATGAAATTTGGAAAGCTGAAAATTTAGAAAGTTCCAAAATAAATTAGATATTGGGGTTCAAGTAAAACTCTTTAGAAGAAGTTTTGCCCTAAATTTTTTCCATATATTTGGATATAAACTTTCAGCAGCCTCCAACCCAACGTAAGCATAAAAAAACACGCTATTTCTTGCTACCTTGAGATCGAAAACAGAATTCTTCTTAGACAAGAAAAATTCTATACAATAAATCCAAATCAGTAAACTGAACCTCTTGTTCTTGTTTGAAGAGATCTTTTAGGCCCCTTTTTCTTACAAAGAATAACAGCCGAATTTACAACAACATAAGGAGACTTTATGCTATTCTTTTAAAAAAAAAATAGCTTCTTGTGTGGGGAAAAAGCAAGAAAAATCGAAATTTGGAGAAATTTCAAAAACCTGAAAACTGAAAATAAAGTTCCAAACTAGCACCAACGATTCTTTTGCTACTTCTTTCTTGATTAATTGTGTGACAATTAATTTGAGACTTGGAGACGATCGTGTGGGTACCATAGAGGCAAAGCTCTGTCGGGTTTTGCTGTAATTCGACGAGCAAAGTCTTCATAAGAAAGAACAACAGCTACTAGTAAATTTAAATATCTTTACGATCAGTTTGAAATCACTTTGTAAGGATGCTTGGAGGAAATCAAAATTTTTAAAATTCCACTACATGTCGTATTTGATTTCTTATAGTGGTATCAGAGACACTTACGAAAGCTCAAATTGGTTTTATGTGAAAACATGCCTATTTTCTTAAATTGTTTATGAATAAGCATGCTAAAGAACATCACTAGATCGCTGTAAAAAATATCCTTAAGTACTTAAGAAGGACTAAGAATACATTCTTAATATATGGAGGTGAGAAAGAGCTCAATGCAACTAGATACACTAACGCAAGCTTCGAAGTCGACAAGAATGACTATCGATTGCAATCAAATTATGTGCTTTACCTAAATTCAGTGATGTGAGCTAAAAAGTTCAAAGTAGACTATAGTAGCCGATTCTACAATAGAGACCGAGTATATCATTATTTCAGACGAAGCAAAAGAGGCTATTTGGATCAAAAGTTCAAAACTGAACTTAGGGTTCTACCTAAAATTGCCAATCTAATTGAACTCTATTGTGATGACAATAAAGCCATTACATAGGCTAGAAAATCCAAATCTCACTAACGATCCAAACGTATACTTCGGCATTTCCATCTCATCCGAAAGATGATTGAGAGAGGAGATGTGAAGATATGCAAAACACTAACCGATGATAACATCACTGACCCATTGACAAAGCCTTTGACACAGCACAGACATGATCGTCATGCTAGATCATTAATCATTAGTGACATGACTGATTGGTCTTAATGCAAGTGGGATTTTATTGGATTATTCCCTAAAGACCAATCATGTGATGATTGTTTGGGCATATATATGTATCATAATGTTTATAATCTATGGCAATTTATTATTATGTTTAATTTCATATCTGCATATTATGAATAAATATAATAATGTTCCTAGAATTTAATTATTCTAAAACAATTCCTAGTCAAGTATTATCATTAAAGGGACAATGATAGTGCATTAAGACTAGCATGTGTAATGACTAATGAAATGTGTCATGATATGAGATATCAAATTAACACATGGGTACATGTTAGAGAACTATGTACTGGATTGACTCGCCATGAGAAATGTTACATGGGTTATTATATGAAGAGTCATAAACATTTCTCATAGTGATGATGGTGTAAGTAATCCTTAGACTTGAGGTCAACAGAGATTCCAACATGATGGTTGCATGTTTTGATGCTACTAAAAGTTACTCGTAACAGGATGAACTATAAAAGTGACAATTGGATATGTAATGAAACATGTAGTGGGATATTGAGTGATTAAGAAAGAATTTACCCCTCCTATATAGTGGGAGTGATATCTTTAGGCCTCTTAATCAAGTGAGACCATAAAATGCATGGCCGTACTCAAATGAGTCGATATGTGATATCGAGCTCATGTACTTAGATTTGTCTAATTGGGAATCAAGAAATACAAAGATTGAACTATACGAGTGTGACACACTGCATGGCTTGTGTTCAATCAAGATATCTAGGGCAAAGTGATTGAATTACGTGGTAACATCTATTGCAAGAAAAGTAATGTCAAATTACTAATATTCTGATAACTTGGGTAGCATTGATGTGTTGTTGGATACCGCTCAATGTTTATGACATAAAATAGATTTTATGTCATTGCTAACATTATAAGAACCTATTGGATCACACACTTAGATCGTATCCAAAAAAATTATAAAATTCATGTGGTAAATTTTGGTTAATTTAAGAATCATATTACGAATAGGACTTTAGAAGGTTTCTGGTCTAAATTAGTATTTGGTTTTGGTTTCTAAATAATTTTACTTTGTGTTAATAAATTTGAAATAGTTATTAATTTATTAAGAGAAAACACCCAAAATCGTCCTCCACATTTCACCGAATAATCTTTTTCATCCTCCACTTTTAAAACGGGAACAAATAATCTTTCAAATTTGAAGGACCAAAATTTGAAGGAAAATTTCAGGACTAAACGTTCCCGTTTATGGAATTTGAAGGACTAAAAGTTCCCGTTTATTTCACAAATAGTACCAAAAGTTTCAATTTATGAAATTTGAAGGACTATTTGTTCCCGTTTTAAAAGTGGAGGATGAAAAAGATTATTTGCTGAATTGTGGAGGACAATTTTGGGTGTTTCCTCATTTATTAATTTATGTAATGGCCAAAAATTAGAAGCAAAATAAGAATGAGATTCTTGTTTTGGCAACTAATGAAATTTGGAAAGCTGAAATTTAGAAAGTTCCAAAATAGATTAGTATTTGAAGTTTAAGTAAAACTCTTTAGAAAAAGTAAAACTCTTTAGAAGAAGTTTAGCAGCCTCCAACCCAACTTGAGAAGAAAAAAACACGCTATTTCTTGCTGCTTGAGACCAAAAATAGAATTCTTCTTGCATAAGAAAAATTCTGCAACAAATCCAAACCAGAAAACTGAACCTCTTTTTCTTGTTTGAACAGTTCTTTTCGGCCCATTTTTCTTAAGAAGAATAACATCTGAATTTCCAAAAACATAAGGAGATTTTTTGCTTTTTTTTAGAAGAAAAAACAACAGCTTCTTGTGTGGGGAAAAAGTAAGAAAAATTGAAGTTTGGAGAATTTTCAAAATTTTGAAAATTGAAAGCAAAGTTCTAGACTAGCACCAACGGTTCTTTTGCTACTTCTTCCTTGATTAATTGTATAACAATTAATTTAGGACTTGGAGATGATCGTGTAAATACTATAGAAGCAAAGCTCCGCTGGATTTTGCTGTGATTTGACGAGCAAAGTCTTCACATGAAAGAACAACTGCTACCGTTAAAAGTAAATCTCTTCACGACTAGTTTGAAATCACTTCGTAAAGATCCTTGGAGGAAATCAAAAAATTTAAAATTCCGCTGTATGTCATATTTGATTTCCTACAGAAATCATGTTAGATATTCGTCAAGAGTTTGGTGTGAATAAGGTTTGGCGATCAAGAGAATCTGTGTTGGACGAAGTGAGAGGTGGATTTGAGAATTGATATAGGATACTTTCATCTTATTTGCATGTTTTGAGGGCATTAAACCCAAGTACTTTTACTGAACTTGAAATGGAAGAAGATGGAAGTTTCAAGTATCTTTTTTTCTCATTTGGAACATCACTATGTGGATTTTGCATGCGTATGCAACCAGTTATTGCTGTTGATACTTGTTTCTTGAAAGGATAATATTCTGGGTCATTACTTGTTGCCACTTGTATGGATGGTAACAACCAAGTCTACCCTATTGGTTGAGGAATGGTTGATTCAAAAAATGACGCATCATGAAAGTAATTTTTTCAAAAGTTGAAGGCTATAATAGCTGATGAGGTTGATAGATTGGTGTTTATTTCTGACAGACATAAGAGCATTACAAAAGATATAGCAAATGTTTTTTAAAATTCCTTCCATAGAATGTGTATTTATTATCTTAGCAACAACCTAAGAGCAAAATTTAAACATGAAAATGTGCTTCCATTATATTTTAAGGTTGCAAAGTCTTACATTCTTTCTAAATTCAATGAGATGTTTGGAATTCTTTCACTGCAAAATTCAAGGGTAAGCGAGATTTAAGAGAAGTTAGGATTAAATGTTGGTCAATGACACATTTTGGTGGGAGACGGTATACCATAATGACTACCAACATTGCAGAATGCATCAATGCATTAGTGAATGATGAATAGGAATTGTCTATTAATTCTTTGGTCGAATACATTCAAAACATGCTCCAAAGATAGTTTTATGAAAATCGTACAGCTGCTAGCGAACTAAAGACGTTGACAACTACATACATTGAAGAACTAATTTCAATTAGGATGAGAGAAGCACAATCCTATGTTGTTAAGCTGATCGATATACACCGATCGAGACATTGCAAACCACACTACTACAGTCGATTTACTTTAAAAAAACGTACAAGTGTCAAGTGTTTGATATAGATCAACTCCCTTGTATTCATGTATTAACCGCAACCCGTTGCCGACAAATTGACCATTACACTTTATGATCACCATTTTATCACACCGATACACTTTTATGTACTTATGTAGATTCTATTAGGCCGATTGTAAACCTAAGAATTGGATTGTGCGTGACAAGGTTTTATCTATTCAACTAGCATCACCAAAACCAAGGGCTAAGAGTAGTATGTGCAAGAAAAAGATAATTCCTTCAATAGGTGAGGAAAAAGTCGCAAAGAAATATGGTCGCTGCAGAAAGATCGGACACAACTGTCAAACTTACTCTAATCCATTCGTTGCTAGAGAGAAAAAGTGATCTCGACATTAGTATTTTTTTATTTTTATTTTTATTTTATTCAATTTCATAAGTACATTGTATTATTCGATGTGCTCGTTGATATAGTAATACAATTTATTCAATTTATTAACAAATTACATAATCAATTAATTTGTTGCTAGAGAGAAAAAGTGATTTTAATTTATTCAATTTCATAACAAGTCGCGCAATCAATAACAACAATACATGATGTTTTATTAATACAATACAATACACTATAATACAATCAATAAATGCTCGAGTAACGCTCCATCTGTGCTCAACTAGGTGCTCGACTATGTAGTCGAGAATTGTATGTGCTTGACAAGTTTAATCATTCATTCATGCTTGATACAAACACTGTTGTGCCAAAATACTAGCAAAAAATTCAAACATCTTCAGCACACTTGATAATGAAATATCTACCATGATCAAACTAGCAATCATATAGCCAAGAATGTGAGTTTGCTATTTAAAGCCCTTTCAATTTGGAGTTAGTAGCCCTTTCAATTTTGAAATAGTAAGCTGTTGATACATTCTTCAACTGATTCTGCAGGTGGGAACTTGCAGTTCTTTATAAGTTTGTCTACCAATTCAAAAGCATTCTTCCATTCTTCCCTGCTAATCACACGTATCTTTTCTGCTAATCACAGAAATTGCAATTTAACTGACAAGAGTGGCAATATTTTACCACATTTATCAAACAATTAACCTTTTTTTTCCTTCTGTCAATCAGGGAACTGTTGTTGATACATTCTTATTTTTTCGGAAGCCTTCACATTCCTTATCCTCTACATATTTGCTTCATAGTAATAGTACTGAGAAATTTGGGCTTTAAAAAAATCACAATGAACAACCATTTGATCCTTTAGGGGGTCATAAAATAAAGAAAATAAGTATAATGCTCGATTTAATAATGAAATGCTCGAGTGGTGCTTGAAATGTGATCAACCAGATGCTCTGTAAATGCTCGACAAGGGTTGATACGAAATAAAGCAAGCCATTATTGTGCTTGATTTAATAATGAAACTGTTGATACATTCTTATTTTTTTAGAAGCCTTCACATTCCTTATCCTCTGCATATTTACTTCATAGTAGTAGTACTAAGAAATTTGGGTGTTAAAAAAATCACAATGAATGACCATTCAATCATTGAGAGGGTCTTGCTCGAGATGTGCTCGACTAGATGCTCTGTACATGCTTGAGTAAATGCTCGACATGGGTGCTCATCATTGATGATGTTCGAGATAAGTTGACTAAGTGCTCGACATAGTACTTGACATTGATGATGCTCAACCACAACTAGTGCTCGAGAATTGATCGAGCAGATCCTCGACAAGTGTTTATCATTCAATCATGTTTGATTGTTTTGTGCACATGCTCGACATGGTACTTGAGATAAAATGAACTTTTTTGACTCTTTTTCGACATATGTTCAACCAATTTCTCATGCAAATCCAGTTCAAATTAAAAAAAAAAAACACTCTCAGTGGTAGGATATGCACATCTAAACCCAGTTTAAACCTATCGCAATCGCGATTACATCAAAATCTCAAACAAAACCCTAACTTGTCGTATTTCCTCTAAATTCCATAATCAATATATAGGTTATCAGTAAAGCACTCTTATTTATGTGAGGTCTATACCCGCTGATATAGCAAATATGAAGATTAAAATTTCTAGGTAAATTTCAACTGACCTTGTTCCCGTTCGTTAGCTTTTGCGGGTTCTTCTCTATAGTGGCAGACTTTTTGCTTGAAAATACTAAAGCTCCTTGTGTGCGTGCCATTAATGCATACAATAGACGATAATGGAATGTTGAAAAGATGAAGAAGGAAGAAGAATGTGCAGGAATGAAGTGAAGGTGAATGAAACAAACAGACGCGACAGTTCTCATATTTTGTAACTAGATGGGCATTTACGTCTTTTCATATGGTCAAACTACGTTGACCTGCTATTTTGGCAAGAAAATTTTAGCAGCTTCTATATTTCAACAATGCAATTGAAAATTTGCTATTTTTGCAAATTCCCCCAAAAAAAGATAAGCAGATACAATCTTCAAGAACACTTAACACCCACAACAATTTTTTCCCACAAATGGTGCCATTTAATGAAGCTATAATTTGCCACTTGATCTAAAACGAAAGTCTGATTGGTGTTGCTACGCACATACGCCTACAAAGCATATTTTGGGATTTTCTTATCGTAATTTTTTTTTATATATATTTAAGTTATTGATAGGGTTCAATGTTCTGTTAGAAAGAATTATTAGCTTAGGGATCATCTCATTACCTATAAAATGAGAGGATACATTTATACCTGATGTCCGAAGTAAGAATGCATTATGAAAATTAGGAATAATTACCAAAATTCAACACAAACACTATCACTAGCATCCACTCAATCACGAATTTTTCATGGGTCTCAAGCTATAAACCCAACAATAAGGGTCGAGATCTAATACTCATCAATATCTTTTTCCCTCAAAATAGAATTCAAGTAGCAATATCAACTATTCCCTTCTTCTAACTATAATACACGAAGTTAGAAAATTTTTAGTATTCTCCACCTAATGCAAATATGTTAAATTAGTTTGTCGAATGAGAGGGTTTATAAGACTAGAAACTTATTTGCTCCACATTGTCTAGGAACAAGATTTCCTACTTTCATATAAGTACATTCTTTCTCATTATATAAATTCGAAACAAAGAGTGCTAGGAGGGAAAACTAAATTGTTTATTCTAATATTCAATTATAATAGAACATATATTCTAAAGTCTTAATAAGGGTACTTTGGTAATTGGGGCTTAAAATTAGAATTAATTTTGTTCATTAATTAATTCCAAATTTGAAAATAATTAATCTATACAATTTGAAAGAGTAGTTTATGTACCTAACATTTTAAAATTGTAATTAATGAAGTCGTGACTTTTCATTAGTGCCCCTTCATATAGCTTAGATATAACTTTTCATCCTCTATAAATACAATTTTTTAACAATTAAATGCCCGCTTTTTGTTTTTACTCTTTATAGAAACTCTAGGGTTTGTTTGGAGTGTGATGTATTTGGAAAAAATATATTGGAATGTGTGAAAATTTTGGTGGGTATTTCTTGATAGAAAAAGTATTTTGGAGGGAAAAATGAGCGGGAAAATTTGATTTTTAAATTTTCAAATAAAAATGTGTTTGGATATGTTGTTTTTGTTTGAAAATTTACTTATTTGCAAATGAGAAACCTGGTCCAAACAAACCCCTAGATTTTTCAATTAGCTAAGTGAATTTATTTATTTTATTTTTCAATTTTTTTTGTGAGGACGAATACTTTGGATGGAACTAAAACAAATTGTGGGCATTCAAGCAAGGATGAGGATGAGTTTGACTCATTGGTGCATTGAGGAGTTTAGTTTTCAAATCTTAACTCTCTTTATAATTATACAGTTTTATTTACTTAGTGACATTCAATTGAATTTGTCATTTGTGTTAGCAGTACATTTAGTATTTGTTAATATTACATTGTTAAAAAAACAAATTCCTATCATTTTGTTATTTTTGTGATAAATGAGTAAGGAAATGAATAAAAATTTCCATTGAAGTGATGAGATAGTTCTTTTGGCTTAGAGGTAGACTAATAAAATTATGAAATCATGCAACCGATTTTGGAAAAGAGTTTTTCTTTATATAGTTCTGTATCTTTTTTCTTGGTTTAGCCACTTGTAATAAACCCAATAGATATAGCTCAAATAGAAACTCATCTTTAAGTCATTAGAGTGAGGGAACCCTGGAATTGAGAAAAAGAAAAGCTAGCCATCAAAAGAATCTCTTAGCTTAGGGTTGGTTCTTGATAGTTTAGAGGGAAAACACTCCATCTTTGGAACAAAAAATTGGAGTTTGGGGCTAGAGATTAAGAGTGGATTTGTTCCTTTTGTAAAAATTGAGTTCCTGATACTTTGAAACTTGAACATTATATTTCAATTCTCCGATTTTGTGGCTCTTTTTATAATTATGTATGAGTAGACTCTCATAATCTCTAAAATTTGATTATGGATTAGTGATATCTATCCTTGTTGTGTTAATTTATGTTATGAATAACGCAAGTTAATGCCCAATAGCAATTTTTCATTTGAAAAACATGCAAATTATATAGGCCTTATAAATTGTGTGTATTCATGCTTGTATCAATTTTTCAATCCACATTAAATTTAGATCATTGCTATTAGAACCATAGCACCCCTAGCATAGGAATATGTGTGGGGAATTGGTAGACTTGATATTGCCAATATATTGCATTAAATGGTATGATTGACTGGAAAGAAGACCCATATATCATTCCATTTTAGGGACTAGAGATAGGAACTCGAGTAAAAAAAAAAAAAAACAATTTGCCTCTTTGACTACAAAACCCCATAGCTAAATCACAACTAGGGAGAAATAGAGATAACCCTAATTACTTCTTAGGGATTAAATCACAATTCATTATTCCAAATTCTAATTATAGTTGATAAATTAAGCTTTTCTGCTATAATTTTACTTAATTTTATTTACTTTAATTTATCAAATTTGTAGTTTTAATTATTTAAATTACCTCCTAACTTTTATATAAAGAATAAACCTCTCAAAGTAATAATATCTTTGAGGGATCGACCCTACCTCTACAATACGACAAGCGTATACTTGCATTTAGTCATGGATTTAGATTAATCATTTTTGGTATTTGTGGTTTTGTTGTGTAATTTTATATTCCAATCTGCACTACATCAATATGGTTTTGATAGAGACAAAGCCTTTGAATTTCTTGGTGGTTCATCTTTATTTTCATCTAATAAGTATTATGTTGAGCCAGTAATTTACAACCGAGTGTTTCGCAGGAGGGAACCCAAGTGAACAAGATGAAATCTTTAGATGAGACTAAAAGAGACTATAGACATTCAAGTAAGGATGAGGATATCTTAAACTCATTGGACCATTGATTCTCAATGTGAAAAAAGGGAGTTTAATTCTCAAACCCTAACCTTCTCTTAATGATTATGCTCTTTTATATGCTTGCATTATAAGTGACATCCAAGTGAATTTTTCATTTATGTTGGTATTACATTTAGTATTAGTTAATATTAGAAGTAAAAAAGGAAAAAAGTCTCCTTGTCATTTTGTTTCTTTTGTGTTAAAAAAGGAAATAGATAACAATTTCTGTGGAAATAATGAGACAATCCTTTTTGACTTAAGGGTAGACTAATGAAAGAAAACAAATCATGTTACTAATGAAATAAATGACCAAATCCTTAACTTAGTAGTGCAAAAAATGAGGTATTGATTTCTTAGAATAAATTATTGCTGTGATAGAAATTTTGTTACCTTAAATATTTTTTTTTGAGTATTTAATTGGGAAAAACTAATAAACGTAAACCTTAGGGGAAAATGTGATTATTTCATGTGAATTTTAATGCGTTGATAAAACATGACCAATAATTCAATTTATTTTTGCAATGATTGTTAGTTGTACACGATAGTTTCAATATGACTTGGGCAATTGTTTGTTTTTATTTTGTAAATAAGTTGCTACTCTTGGCAAAGTGATATCTTGGGGGAAAAGAGTGGTAATGTAAGAGAGAATAAAATGTCCAATGATTCTAAAAATGATGTAATGCATCTCTTACTTGAGTTAAGTATAGTTCCCGCACCATATGCAAACAATTTGTTTGAGGTGACAAATGAGTACTTTTGAGTAGTAATAAATTAAAGAAGTTAGCACCAAATGAGTAAGCATTGCATCAGTTCTATGGTTTTTGAGGTAACCATATATAAGAAGCTTCTATGTAATTGAAAATCTCGTTAACTAAAAATGAATCATACTTTGAACAATCTTGGAAAATGAATGCTACTTTCTACACTCTAATTTTTTTCTTTTTGTATTAAGTTGTTTTTACAAGTTTTTAATGCAATAATTTTTATTTACTCAAGAACAAGTAAAAGTTCAATTTCAATAGAATTTGATGATAGCATAAGAGTACTCTCCAAATGAACCCTAAACTAGGAGTTATATATCGTTTATTGAATTAAAAAGATGCTAATTCTGTTTTTTCATGTGTCTTTAGATAAGAAAATTTCATGAGCATAAAGAAATTAGAAAAAAAAAATTCCATCAATGGTACAACTTTGTAGTAGTTAGTGCTTAAATAGGTACATGGGTAACTAAGAGACTAGATTTCAATAGCGTGTATCTCCTCTTATATACAACCAAATGAGGATATTTTATATGATATGGAAATATCTATTGATGTAATGTTTATGTTTTAAGTTTTTACTAGATTAGCTACCATCTTGGTCAAACTCGAGATTGAAATGATAATGCAACTCAATTAGTTGATAGCTGTCACATTTTGGGAGAATGGATATATCTAGAAATATCAAAGCTTAATTTTAATGATCTTAAAGAATTGTATTTAAGGGGAAGAGTTATAGTTTTTGTGAAGAAGTCAAGGCCTAATTCTACTAGGAAAAACCTCAAAACATTGAACTGAAGATAGCTCCAATACACAAAACCGAGAATAGAAAGGATAAAGGGAAATTTTAGGCTTGGTTAGGTTGTCAGTGCGACTAAGGTTGTGTGGGGAGCACAAACCTACCTAATTTTGTTAGCCAATTTTAGTTAATTTTTATCCTTTTTCCCCCGCTGACCTATTTTCTTTGTCCTTGATAACTTGTAATGAGTCTAGTAAGTTTAACTTTAATAAAATTCATTTTTAGGTTATTTTTAAGAGGATTCTAGATGTGGGAATATTGGAACCCTAGTCACCATAAGCTCTTTAGTGGTTTGTATAAAAATTCACTAGTCTAAAGTTATTGCTAGCTTTGAAGAGAAAAATAATTCTATTTTCTAATAAATTAGATCTTAGATTGAGAAGTAAGTGTAGAGATAGACTTTTTTTTTCTTGTAAAGGGAGTCTTCCTTACTCTAAAATTTAATACTATATTTCATTTATTCAATTTGGTATTTTTTTCTTTCATAGCTTTTGTGCCTAAATTCTTATAATCACTAAATTTTAATAGTGGGTTATTTATATTTTTCTTTATTGAGTTGATTTATGCTGTAGGTAATGTATATGAATGTTCAGTAGCAATTTTTCATTTAAGAATCATGCAATTTTTATAGGTCTTATGAGTTGTTGTGAAGTGCTTCTCTCATTTACTTAATTTATATTAAGTCAAAATCTAGAAAGAAAAATCCCTCAAGTTCTGACAGTAGAGAAAAGTCTTATGGGTCTTAAATTTCCCATAGGGGTCGAAACCAAGTTGATACAATTGATAAAATTTTAAAAAGTATAAAAATGAAAAATTTGAGAAATATGAAAATGGAAATTCTAGCCTTCCAATGTAGAGAAGAAGCACTTACTACCTTGAAGCCTATGCAACAGTAGTAAGTGATGAAAAATCGTCAAATGGAGAATAAGTATTAGTGACCATGAGATCACTTAGTGCTCCAGTCGTGGAAAATGACGAGAAAAGGGAGAACATCTGTCATGTACAAGTTTATGAAACTTAACTCCAGATTAGCGATGAGAAGAAAAAAGTTGAGGAGGAAGAAGAGTTTGCTGCCTCAATTAGGGCAAATCCAATGAGTGGGGGTCATCAAAACCAAGAGCTTGAGCTGGTTGAAAATGTTTTGACTGTTCGAGCCATAAACATGCACGCCGCAGATGATAATCTTCCATGCCTTGACTTTGTGTTTGGAGAAATTTTTTTTACCACACTCTGCTACAAATTTGAAGCCTTTAAAGATTGATGGCAAAACACAATTGCGAGAGTGGTTCAAGAAGGGCTAAACAAAAAGGATATTGTTGTCCATAGCCAAACTATTCCTTCTACTCCCTAAGGTGGTCAAAGTATATTAATTTCATCCTAAGGGTGTTGTTGAAGATTCGAGGATGAATCCTTTCGAGGAGAGGAGGAATGATGAGAATCCGAGAGCTATTCAACTTATTTAATAGGAATCTAGGAATCGTTCAACCTACTTACCAAGTATTTAATCCATTAAGGCATATCATGGGGCCGATGACGAAAGTTAGAATTAAACAACTTCAAGAAACCTTAAGTGTTTTAATCTATGACATCCAAACCCGTCAATTATGTAGCCAAAACATGAACAGCACCGTGAATAGTGTCGTGAACAATACTGTGAATAGTGTCATGAGCAGTGACGAATGCCCAAATTGTTTATTTAATTTTATAGCATTATTTTTAGGTAATTGTGATTGAATTATTTAGTAATTTTTAATTGCCAAATTTTGTAAACTTGCGAGAAGTTTTAAAGGGCCAAACCTCCAAATCCAATTGGCATTAGGGTTTTTTGTTTTATTTTTATTTTAAGGTTGCCCTTTAATTAATTAAAAGGAGCTTGGCTGCCCTACACAATTAGAGTAGGATTAAGATTTTTAGTTGTTACATTTTTAAGACAGCCTTGTAATCTATTTAAAGAGGCCATTCGGTCATTGAGTAATAGATAAGTTGAGAATTTTTGAGACATTACGTCCTTGAGAGTTTGAGGGAATCAATCTCTTTGTTCTTTCAAAGAACAATGCGCTTTTCAAATTTGAGCAGTTTGTAGTGCCTTTGAGTTTTATCAATCTAGTAGAACGCTATGTACTAGTAAAACTTGACTGTTCACGAACTATTCACGGTACTGTTCATTTTTTGGCCGCATGCTTGACGGGCTTGAATGTCATGGATTAAACCACTTAAGGTTTCTTGAAATTGTTTAACTCTAACTCTCATCATTGGCCCCATGATATGCCTTAATAGATCAAATGTTTGGTGAGTAGGTTGAATGGCTCTTGAATTCTTGTCAAGTAGGTTGAATAGCTCCTGAATTCTCATCATCGACTAAATACATTTTTTGATCTACCCATAAGTACTATATTATATTAGAATCAAATTTCAGATCAATCTATATTGATTAACTGGCCCCATTATGTTGTTGCTAGCAAATATCACTATTTTTTGTTGTGAATCTTCCAAATCATTCTCATAAGAGATCTGGACCCATTTTTTTTTCTAATCCTTTGAAAAAATATTCATCGTCTTCATAAAAAATAGTAGGTAAAACTAATAAAGCTTTGTTTCTTGATTCATCCCTAAAGTTGAATACTTCATTCAAGAATTGTTTTTTATCCAATCTGTATGGACCAATAGAAAAGTCAAATCCCTTATGATATGCTAGATTAGTATCAATTATTAATAGAGTGAATAGATTTGCTATTTACTAAAATCTCTTTTTTTATTCAAAATCATGGTGTAATGTGTATTCTCCTCAGTTTTTATCATGCAATAGATGAAATAAATAAAAAAATGAAATTTTGACTAACCTTTATCGAATACAAGAATGCATCATACCTATTTCTTTAAAATGATAAAAAAATTCCAAAAAAAAAATACTTTTAAAACTATGAATGAAAATCTATAGATCTCATATCTATTTAAAGTTCTATTTAAAGTATGAGAATATAATAATGTATGGTAAGAATATAATAATCTCTTGCATTAGATTTTTTTTTTTTTTGGTTGAATGGAACATTATTTTCCATCAACAAAAAAAAATAAAAAATAAAAGGAAAAGGAAAGCAAAAAATAAATTATTTAATACTTCCTTATTAAAATTGTGTTGCTATGTTAGAAGAAAGATAATTATTAATTAGGCAACTAGTACATTCATCTCGAAAAGAAAAAAAAGATATGGGAAAGATGCAAAGGCAAGACCACAGGTAAGAGAATCTCTCATATACAGAAAAATGTCTGCCTTTGACTTAAACTCAAGCTCCTATTGTAAAGAAAGTAGTGAAAGAAGATGAGGTGATATTTTCTTACTAGCAAGTGGAGCATCATACAAGGCTCTAATTTAGTCTCTAATGGTGTAGTTGATGTGTCATGTTAAGAAGCTAAGCTTGGACCATTTTTTTTTTTAATAGAGTTAAAACGTTTCTCCCCAACTTCTTTCAATGATTTTGAAAAATCAAGCCCCTTATTAAGCTTTTAGAAAAACAAGGAAAGAAATTCTAACGGGAAAGGTTTAGAAGTTAGATCTCATCTAATTTTATAAGGAATAGGGAGTGAATGCCCCTCTACAAACGATTTGAAAAAGAATGATCGCATTATCTCCTTCTATCATTTGTGCTATCATACATGAAGAGAAACAGTACTTTTAGGCATAAAAGGTAATATTAACTATAAATTTCATATAAAAAGAAAGATGAGATTGTAGGGTTGGTGAAAGGCATGCAAGTTTCATGATTGCGTTTGTAATAACTTTCTAAGAGGGGTATTTGGGTTCAAAGTTTTGTACACTCTATGTCTAAAAGATTTGTGAATTCCCATTACTTATGTTAAAACCTTCCAAGGCCTACCTCATGGTATTCAAGTCTCAAGAGATAAATTGAATAGGTATTGCCATCCCCTGTTGGGATGTACTATTAAACCTAAATTAGGTTTATCTGTTATATGAAGTCAGAATGTAATATTTTTGTTGCCTACACATAGGGCCATCCCACGCTCCGATCCCGAGCCCAATGAATTGGGATTTCCCTATTGTTCTATGCCATTTTGGGGCAAGTGGATAATCAAGATAGGATCATCCACTACATCATCAAAATTCAAGTGTTGAACCCTCTACCTTTTTTCATTTTTCCGGATTGAAATAATCTGTCTTTCCTCTTGCTTGAATATAGTGACACATTCACTAAAGAAAAAAAATCCCTTTGTAGACAAAAATTTATTAAAAAATATTGAAAAACTTAACATAAAAAAAAAGAAAGTTACATGGTCCAGAGCATCTACCATTATACCCACAATGATTGGATGTCGAACAATTTTCTTCTTCCTTCAAATATGAATACTATGGTCATAGGTTTATGAACAAACTAGAGCTCCTTATTGGATATGAATTCACTTTGCAAGTGAGAAGACAACAAAGTTTAGTTTATGAATCCACAACAAAGTGAAGGAGCTATGACACGAAATTCCTTACCTTAACTAGATGTCGCTAGTGTAACATAAATGCTAGGTAGATTGTGGATTTGGTGTCCCCTTCATCCAAGAATTAGGACCTCGTAATCACTAGTCAATATATTTTTCTCTCATTACTTCATCATCATGGTTTGGTATATGCAGATTCTTCCCCTTTTTTTTTGACAAAATAAAATTTTTTCCATTTGATATATCCAGACCAATTAAACTTGTTTTTTAGAGATTAGGTACGAAAAGAAAATTTCATTGAAAATGTGATAAGTATGTATCTATGTATGTATATATATATATGTATATATATACATACATACATATATATATATACATACATATATATATATATATATATATATATATATATATATATATATATATACACACACCTAGGATATATATCCCTTTATATTGAATTGTAGCTATAGAAATGGTATTATACCAATTTTTCTAGTTACTGCGTTTTTTATTTTTACTTGAGAAGATTCTGAGGAAAGTGATTTGATTTCCACCGAGTTAAAACAATAGGTTGATGTCTCCTTTTATAGTCTTATAGAAAATATGCAAGAAGAAGATAGATAAGGTAAAAGAGAAGAAAACACTTGTTTGAGATAGGAATCCAGTGTCTAATGAATTCAATGATTTAAGTCTGCCTTTAGCATATCCCTTCTTGCAGTTAAAGTAACAACCTTGGGTATGGCCAGCTCTCATAATATAAGGGGCAATGTGTATAAAGTCCGATAATCGATTATTCGCAATTTTGTCTTCATGCAGAGGCTATTATAAATATGAATTTTATTTCAAATTACATATATCATCATAGAAATAGTAACCAAATAGTGATAGCCATTGTTTGCTTATAGGTTAGTCGGTCCTTCCTGAGCACAGTTCTTTCCATGAGACTCAAATTGGCTAGATTACTAACAACAAAACATAATTGAGAGGAGTTGTTGTTGTGAACTAAAGAACATTGAAAAGTGTCTTCCTTCATCCATTATTTATACTAAGGTTCTTTAGTCCTTATTGATCTAAAGATCAAGGCTTTCCGCCGGTTCTTGATTTAGTTTTGAGGGTCATTGGGACAATTCCATACTTGTTTGTAGGTCTTTAGGACTTGATCCTACGGGCACCTTGCCCATTTTTTCAACCACAACTGTTCTTCCTATGATGCCTATGCAACCTTTTTGATACTTCAACCATTAATCATAAACCCAAATGACTAAAAGGGAATGTTTGTCAATCTACTAGCCATTGAATTAGCTTCTCTATAACAATGCATGAAATAAACAACCATCTCCTTATATCAAGAAATCTTCCAAATATAAACCCACAATTGCCAAGGGATCTCTACTTTATCATTAAACATTTGAATCAAAACTTTGGAATCACACTCCATCTCCACCATAGATACCCTACTTTGATGACATAAAGACAATCACAACAATAGAGCTTGGTATTCAACAATCATACTTATTCCAATCCTAAAATGCTCATAGAATGAAAACATTAGTCTTCTAGCATCATCTCTTTAAAAACCGCCTCCCAAACATTCACCCAAATTTCGCAATGAAGTTCTATCTATATTCAACATATAACGAGCCAAACTAACGAATCTCTACGATGCATGGATCACCTTGAAAGGGAACTTAAAACTTTCCACAAAATAGAAAAAATCCTCCTAGGTATGGCCCCTAAATTTCATTTTAAGAAAACCAACTCCAAATAACCCAATAACAATAATTCAACCTCCCGAATTGCCCAAGTGATAGAAAGAACTTTTGAATCATATCTATGATCATTTTGTAAATTTCCAAAATACCTAGAAAGTAGCATTGAAAATATTTGTAGTGCCCATTTCATAACCTTACTTGAAGAAAAAGAATTCAAAACTACCATACACCTATGATGAATAGAAGAGTTTCTAAAGTTAAGAGCTAATTTACTCTCAAAATATACCTATAAATTTGACACAATCCTTCCTTCCCACTAAGAATAGATAATCAATGATCTCCAAATCATGTTCATGACAACAAAAACATATAGAAGGACCCATAATCTGGAAAGTAGTTACCATCTCAAGATAGACAATATAAAAAATGCCGTCAAATTTAATGTCTTAACACTTCAACATGAACATCAAAACTTTATCCAAGTAAACAAGGTATTACCAACTCATTTACAGTCTTAATTGTGAACTCTCCACTTCCACACCATTTCATCTTTCTCATTAATATCAAACTCAATTGGAACTTGCAAGACCTTCTCCATCAACTCTTGAGACAAAAACTCACTTAAAAAATGAGAATCCCATTGATCGTCTAAAATGAATTCCGACAATAACCATACCCCACTTGCTTGAACCATGCTAGCTAAAACCCCCCATCCCCTAACTAATTAGTAAAGAAGAATGAAGAATTTCTAACTCAAACATCCTAAATCCTGAATTTGAATCATATATACTTCCATACATGTGTGGATGACCCAGAATATAAGAAACCATAAGATGTCCATGTTTAACATACTTTACCCACATATATGACGACCACAAGGATGATCTTTGCCTAACCCTCTACATAAACATAAAATCAAATTCAATAGCTAAATACTGGACTGATTGAAATCCAAGCCTGACTTCCAACTTAGGCACTCACAATTCTGTTGTCTACGCTAATTGCAGTAGGATTCAAACTAACTTTCCCCCCAAAAAAAACTCTACAAACAACCTCTCAAAATTATGGATGAGCCCTTTAGGAGGATGCATAACTCCTGATGAAAAATTGGAGTAGAAAAAAGAACATATTTTATTAATGCAACCCTTCCTTAAATAGACTAAAAAAAATTGAACTAGCTCGAAATCTTCTTCCGCACTCTCTCCAACATATTTGAAAATAAATTGTTTTTTCCTCCCTACTTATAAAGGTCAACCCAAATATCCCATGGGAAGAGGCTTATAAAGTTAGCACATTGCTCAACCACATTCCGTCTTTTGACCAGCCTTCTCCTATTCAGTATAAAACATGACCTTGAAATATTAACATGACCAATACTATCTCATACCCCCGTACTACCTTCATCAAGCACCTCAATGATCTCTTATCTATAATTGCAAAAATAATAATATCATCTGTATAGGCAAGATGATATACCAATGGACAACCTGAGGGAACTAAATAAGGGGAAAAACTATCCATAGATAGTAAGCTATTCCAAGATCTTGAAAAGACCTCTGTCATGACACAAACAATGATAGAGATAATGAACAATCATGTCTCAGTTCTTAAAAGATGAAAAATAACCATGCAAGTTTCCATTAATTAATAATGAAAAATAATAGTACGAAATTAGCTTCTAGACCATATCGACCACCTTCTCCAACAAACCAAAATTACACATGACGTTAACAAGAAAATCCAAAACACTCGATCACATGCTTTCACCGTATCCAATTTAATTGCTATATTTTTACCTTGTTTATTTATATCAATCTCACCAATAATCTCTAAAGAAAACAAAATGTTATATGAAATTAGTGAATCTCTAACAAAACCACTTTGTTGAGGAGAAAAAATCTTGTGTAACACCCCTTGAAAGATCTTGAAACACCTTCTAAAACACAAAAGTAAAATGAGTTATAATGATGAGAACTAGATTACATGAGGATTGATATGTGTTCTTCTAATTGTTGTTGATAGATGAACAAGTTCTAAGGGTTAGAGCTCAACAAATAAATGAGACTTTTGAATGGGTTAATTGATAATGTTCGAGCCGAACAAGTAGCTTTAAAGATTGATCCAAGTTTAAAGGACATTGTTTCATTATGAGTCAATTTGGGCTAATTGTACTTTAATCTAGCCCATTAGTGAGTATTAGTTAATTGTTATGATTTCCTTAAAATTTTAACTTCCCTAAAATTATGCCTTAAAAGCTTACCTAGGGTTTATTGTACGGCTAGGGTTTTATTTTGGACAACCATGTCTTAATTTGTGCGGCTCAAGTTATTTATTTTTCCTAGATTAGTCCCTTTTCCTAATTTATTTCTTTTTTTCCTAGTTATTTTGTTGTAAGATTGCTGCCTATATAAATATTGTTGCCCCTTCTCTCTCTCTCTCTCTCTCCCCCCCCCCCCTCCCCCCCCAACCCCACCTCCACCTAGCACCCTTGAAATAGAACTCAAAATTTGATAAATAAAATTATTTGTGCAGCTTTACTTACATTCGTTATTTCTTGAAGAACTTATATTTATAAAGGTTTGTCTTTGTAGAGTTTTCTTGACTTATTAATCTAGCTTGAATCATTGGATTGTGGCATCATTGATCCATTGTTTATACCAAAATTCTTAGTTCCTTGTTGAACTAAAGGTCGGGGTCTTCCACCAATTCGTTTCTTGATTTTAGTTGGGAGTTTTGGACCTTGTTCATCTTGCTTGTGAGTTTCTAAAATTTATTCCCTACGGAATTTACATTAGCTGGTATTAATGCTTTTTGGGTAACCTATTGAAATTGTGCATATTATCAATTTGTATGTGCTTTTGTTATTTCATATTTTTGAATTTTTGCCTCGTGTGCTTTGTGATTCTTTTCTTGATTGTTTAATAATCAATTTATCTTTAGTTATTTGAGACCAAGTTGATTCCTTCTTTGCTACCTATCTCTTGTGCTATGCATTGTTAATACTCATAAAAAATATTTCATGCTATTCACATGTACTATTTACTGTTCACCTACACTATTTATAGTATTGCTCACGGTAGTATTCATATTGGTGCACTGCTTAATTTTTTTTCCTTTTTTTTTTAAATTTCTCTTTCCCTAACACATTTTGATTATTTCCTTTTTGTTTACTTGCAGCGGCCCCCTTATTTCCTTTCATTGTTTTGTTTCTTATTTTTTTGAACAATTGAATTTAAAATTTTTCTTCTTGTTGTTCTTGTTGATTGAGATTCTAAATTTGAGTACAATCAAGAAAGAAAATTCTAAGTCTTTTCAAATTCAGAATCATCAATTCTATTCCTATTGTGATTTGTTTTGCATTCTTATTCCTAATTTGAATTAGATTTCTTGGAATTGTTTTCACTAGGGCAATAGTATTTTTATTTCCAACTTACAAATGTATTTGTGAAACTATAATCCTAGTTGGACTCGAAATTAAAGAAATCGTGCAATACTGTCCACCCAAAAATTAATCCCTTTGTTTTTAATGCTTGTTTTGTTTTGTTTTCTTGTGAGTCTTGTTCTTGCTTGTTTGTTTCTTGTTGAGTCGAGTTTTCTTCTTTCCATAATTTCTTAAAAATTTGTAAGTACTTGCCTTGGTGGAATTTGGAGTTCCTTGAAATAACTAAATTGTAAAGATTTGAGAGGTACAGAGTATAAACTTATATCAAAAGTTGAAAGTCAAATTTTTTAGTAAAATACTTGGTGAGAGAAAATTCATTGGGTAACAGTTGGGAAAATATAACTTGTGAGGTCTATTTTCTTTTTGGTCTAACTTTTGCAAGAAATCCAATGGCTAAAAATAATGGAGAAGGAGGTTTAGTTGAGCACTTACACTAATGAGAGCAAGTATGAGCCCATGTGCTACCCACGTGCTGTTAATACTTGAAAATGATGGATCTTGAAAAATGTATGTTGTTTATAGAGTTATCCCCAACATTACAATGGTCAAGATTCGAAAACGAATATTTTTAAGAAAAAGGAAAATGATGAGATATAGGGTGTGTGAGGGTTGACACAAATTCTACTACTTTTTGTTGATAGATGGACCAGTTCTAAGGGTTAGGACAAATACTAAGGCTTTTGAATAGGTTATTTGATAAAAATTCGAGCCCAACAAGCAGCTTTAAATATTGATCCAAATTTGAAAGCCATTATTTTATTAGGATTCAATTTGGGCTAATTGTACTTTGATCCAGTCTATTAGTAATTATTAGTAAATTATTATAATTTCCTTCATATTATGTTTTAAAATCTGACCTGGAGCTTAGTTTATGGCTAGGTTTTCATTTTGGACGATCATGTCCAAATTTTTGTGGTTTAGTTTATTTATTTTTCCTAAACTAGTTTCTTTTCCTAGTTTATTTTTTTTGCCTAATCATTTTATTGTAAGATTGCTGTTGATATAAAGAAGGTTACCCCCACACTTGAAATAGGATTCAAAATTTGATTAATAATTTTATTTGTGAAATTTTCCTTACATTAGTTCTTTCTTGAAAAATTTAGACTTATCAATGTTTGTCCTTATCTCGTCTTCTTGATTTATCAATCTAAGTTGAACCACTAGATTATGCGGTTATTCATCTATTTTTTATACCAAATTCTTAGTTTCTTACTGAACTAGAGGTCACAATCTTCCACCAATTCAGTTGGGGATTTTTGGGCCATATTCATCTTGTTTGTGGGTTAAAACCTATAAGATTCACATCATATAATTGAAAAAAAAAAGACTATGAAAATTAGAAAACTCTAGGGATTTTCAAAGTCTTGAATCCCCTCCTCAAGTTAAGTTTGAATCTCCTTCTTATTGGTGAGACAACCTTAAGACTTTGTTCCTTGTATGAGTAATGTGTTCACTAAACTAAATATATCTTATTCTCAACTAATGGGAAGAATTTATCCCAAATTAGTTCAATTAAAGATCAAAATTGAGGTCAAAATAGAAAGAAAACCAAATTTTGGTCAATGAGGCATGACGGGTGTTGTTTAGGGTTGGTGGTGCTAGGCGGCACTTAACTCTTGTATGCCAGCCACACTTCCAACCTTATTTTGAATTCCAAGTAGTTTTTATGTCTAATTCAGGCCTTCCATTGGTTCAAAACTCCCTCAATTTGGAGTCATGTCGCTCAAAATATGACTCTCACAAGATCACTAGTTCATGAACTTTGGGTGTGCTTATTTATTTGTACCTCTATGTTGGCTCCAGAATTGACTAAACAAGCAAATTTCTTATCACACATTTCAAACTTTCTATTGGTATAAGAATCATCCAAATTGGAGATTCGTAGATTGAGATATTACTCTAATTGATCAGCATTCTCATTCTGTAATTTGAAGGTTGCACCTTTAAATTCTTATGTGCTCATTTCTATTTTTTCCTTTTTGACCTTCTTATAATAAAAGTATAAAAGAAACATAAATGTACTAAAATAATTTGAAACTATTCATCATGTAAAATTACACAAAATAGGGTCATTGACAAAGAACGAGATAAAAGTTTGACTTTCATCAAACTTCCCCAAATTTAAACCCTTGTTCCTCTTTGAACAACTTATTCACAACCTAAAACTCAAAAGTTTTGAAGTGACTAAAGCCAAATTAACATCTACAAGCAAAGATGGTAACATGCAATTCTGAAAATTGCTTAAACATATTCCATTTCCAATTCAAAAGCATTCCAATTACTACAGAAAATTGTCATGCATTGTTAGCTCAAATGTCACCCAACTCACATAACGATTACTCATTTAGTGTTCATCTTTTTGATTCACTACTATTTAAAATTACTCATTTGTCACCTAAACAAGTTGTGTGTGTGATATAAGTATTATTGAAATCAAGCAAACCTCAATGTCCAATGTTTATGACTGGGAATTTCAATTACTTTGTATCAATTTTCTCTTATCAACAACAATTTCATTGGCTGAAAGACAAGTACTACACTAACTTTAAAATTATTAGGACTCTTATTCTTTGTTCTCTTTAGCACTTTTTCCCTCTAAGTTATAACTTTATGTTTTAAACATGAAGGTCATACTGTTTTATTTTATTTTATTTTATTTTTTGTATCGGCTATGATACAAGTCTCACCTTTTTTTATTTATTAGTTTTGGATTTTGTGGCATTTTTAGACCCATTCTTTACTCAATATAGGTTCACTTCATTTAATGCCTACAAGACATAAAATTATAGCATTTCTATAGTAAAGCAGCAACTTATTTGCAAAAGATTAAAAAGTAACTGATCAAGTTATGTCAAAACTATGATACACCACGAATGACCATCACAAAGATAGGTTGAATCACAAATTATATTGCATCAAAACACCAAAATTCATATGAAAGAATCATTTTTTCAATCAAATCTACTCTTGTTAGTGTCCCCTATCTAATTGCTCGAAACAACTTGTATAAAGTTAAAAAAAATTCATCTAAAAAATGGTTTATTCAAAGATTTCAACACCTCACTATTTGCACTATTGAGATGAGAATTTGGTTATCCATTTCACAGTTCAAAATTTCCTTCCATACATTAGGTTACTTCAAAATTAGAACATACTAGTTCATCACTTCCATGATAATTCTTATCTATTTATTTATTTTTATAAGAAAATCCATAATATACAAAATAAGAACAAATTAAAAATGCTAAGATATAAATTTTTTTAAAAACCCCCCATAAGCAAAATAAATAACTTAACTACAATCATCCATAAAATTCTAACAATTTAAACAAAAATTAGATTTCAATTAAAACATAGCCTATTTAGTTTCTCAAAAAAAATTATTACTCTTCTCCATGTCTTCAAACCTAAATCTAGCATTATCCTTAGGCAATCATAAAAAGAAAAATAAAGATGGCTTATTTGCACAAGAAATTTTGCTCAGTGGAGGATATGTTTTCTATTCCTTCTAATATTTTAGCTAGTATATACTTGGATAAGTATCAAATTTGCTCTTTTAGATATTTTTAATCCTTTGTTCTTGTCTTTTTAGATTGTTCTCATAGAGTTACTATGTAATTTTCTTTTTTTAAAAGAGTGAAATGGCCAATGCCTCACACTCTTCATTTATTCTGGAAGAGGTGAACCCACCAACCACACAAGAGCTTTTTTTTTTTTTTTTTTTTTAAAGTAGAATTACTTTTGTGTTGGATGAAAATGTGCATATGAGTGGCTAAATATTTTGAGCTAGGGTTTAACTTGAAAATAAGGAACATGTTATGTTGATATCGTTATGATTTATGTCATGAGCTTTAATTTTCCTTAAATGTTTACATCAATGTACTTATTATGGTATTAATTGGTGGATCCCCAATTTAAATTTGTGGTTTTTCCTTTTGAAAGAATTAGTGCATATGGAAATTGGACCTAATTGAGGTGATCCATGAACTAAACTTGATAATCTAATGTTCAAATTAGATAGAAAATCATACTAATTTACACGGGATGCTTAACCCTTGATAATTGAATTTCTTGCATCTAATCCAAATGTAACCATTGATATATAAGACATAGTTAGACTTTAAAGAGTTCTTGAGGCCTTGGAAAACATTTTAGTTGCATTGAATTATATAGCCTATTGCTAGGAAAATCTAATCCTAACATAAACAAAAGATTGGAATAACAAGTTCATGATTGCAAGTTCGACCTTAGAATCTTAATTACTTTGATTTCTTATATTGAATTTTGTGCATAGTTACTTCATTGTTTTATATTTAGTTTTAGTTATTATTCTATAAATTATTCTTGATCTCATTAATTAGCAGGTATCTTAGTAATTAGCAATATTTACCTTATGCTCATCATGGTTTTGCATGATGACAATCATGTGCTTTTGATTGGAGTCTATGAATCCCACTTATCCTTTCCAATTACAGAGCTAGAATTTGTAACAAATTTTGTAGTTTTAATGAAGATTTGGTCACTATAGCCTAAAATTCTATGTTATTTGGTCACTATCACATGTGTTAGCAATCAAGAAAATGCTCTCAAGTGTGATAATTGTGATTTTTCTTCTTACCTTTAGGAGTAGTATTTTTAGATGATTTTATCTTCTTGGAAGGACCTAGATTTTGGTTACTATTCTTATTCACAAATTCACTTTGGCCTTAGATTCTAATTCTTTATTTTACAAAATTCTAGTATCTTTTTCAATTCACAAACATTTTTAATCTAGTCCACAATGAATGTTTCGATAGTATGGAATCACATTTTGTAAAAATCATTCCAAATGGAGGGTAATTTTGAAATGAGTAAATCAAATTTTTAGTCCTTTACATTTGGTCATAAAAATATATTTTTTGTACCTCACCTTTAAAAATGATCTTTTTAGTTCCTGACTTTTATGGAATTGACATTTTTTTTTTAGTTTCTCAACTAGCTATAGCCAATCTAATTAGTCAACCTAAATACTAAAACATACATAAACTTATCAAAGATAATTTTATCATAAAACAAATCACATCACATCCATTTAATTATTTTATTATTTTAATACTATGTTATCACTTAATAGTCCTTCAACTATGATTTTCCCCGGAAAAAAAATTGCTCATGTTTCTCTCTCACTAAATAGGTCCATGTAAAATTCAATTTTGACCTAGATAATTCTAAGTAATTACTAAAACTTTCTTTCAATAGTGATAGCCCAATTTCATATATGAAAATCTTATCTATCTTCTTTATCTATTAAATCTACTCCAAGTGCAACAACTAGCTACTTAGACAGAGCTATTAGACTAATGCATCAACCGGAGCAGCAAGTACTAAACCCACTTCAAGTATGATTGCTGGCTTCTAAGTGGTGCAAGTTTTAGTGGAGGTGCTAGGCTATTGCTTATGTTCTATGTTTGAAATATTGAGTTTTAAATCAACTCTGTATGTGACCCAAAAAACAATCATAATGTTCGAAATTTTCACATAAAACTAAAGTGATAGAACAGTATTAAGCATCTTGTAAATTGTCAAACATTTGAAGGATAAAAGTCTAGTAACAACTAACTAAAACATCCAATAATAAGTCTCTTGATTGTTAAATAGCAAAAATTTTAACTTTTTTCAATCGTTTCACAACAAGTGAAATAGAACTTCATAATTTTCGTTCCTTCTTTATGCTTTCTTAAGTGCACTATATCTTAAAGTACCAAAGGGTAGTATCCATAAACTTTAGGGTGGCAATGGATTATGTTTTTAAGTAAATTCCATCATAATTACTTATATTCCTCTTTCACATACTACTATATTTTTAGGTAAATTTGACATCCAAACTAGTTATTATGACAAAATTTGCTTCTAGAGGAAAGGTTTTTGAACAAACTTACAATGGTGCCTGCTTTAAATAAGTAGTAGAAGCATGGAGATTTCTTTATGCAAAAATCATAAAATAATGTAGTAGATTATGTTATGTGTTTTTGTTATGATGTGTAAAGGATAAAAAGTGTGTTGACAAAATTACCCTTAAAAATAAATTTCTATACATTTAAGTGTCTGAATTAACTGGCTAGACTAGCTATAACTAGTCAAGAAATAAAGAGAGCCACTTTAATAACTAGTCAATAAATAAAGAAACCCACTTTACAAAAGTACAAAATCAAAAATTTCACTTTTGAAGGTTAGGGACTAGAAGGTTTTTTTTCTTTTTTGACCCCCCATTAGTAGTGACTCAAAAAATTCTATTTCTAGATTTCTAAGTTTAGACATAATAATTTGAAGATCATGAAACCTATCCTAGAAAAGAATAATTTTCATTAATATGAAAATCAAAATATTTCTTAATTAAGAAATTATTTTCACCTTGCTTTGCATTGTGTACTTATACTCTAGAGCTACTTTTTTTTTTCTTTTTTTTTGTGGAAATTTGATTGTAGTTGAACATATCGTACAGTCTATCAAAAAGAGTACTTAGGATATAACCTCTTCAAAGTAATTAATTTTTCTCATGCTTCTTACATTAATTCTACCTTTAGTGTATCAAAATCATCATCCTTTGGATCAAGAATTGCAGTCAGGGATGGGCAAATATGCAACCTTGAGAGCCATGAGAAAAAACATCATCCTGTCCTTGTATTTGTTGAAATTTGTTGCATTGCCATCCAATCAATCCAACTTCATAATATTTTGATTCATTGCCTTCAAAGGAGTCTCAAAAATTAACTCCATGATCAAATAAAACTTTAAGATTGTTGTTAAGAATTTAAGAGGATCACAAAAATTAGATTGATTTAAGGCATGGAAAGACATTATCCTTAAAATTTTATTTGCTCCCACTATAATCATAGTTTGCTTCTTGGTTGATAGCAATCTTTAGGATATAATAAACTAAAAAAAGAGAAAGAAATGAATACTAAAATGAACAAAGAACACAAAGAACAAACATTAAAGTCCTAAAAATCCCGTGGCATAAAAATATCAAAAATTATATATAAAAAATCTATCAAAAATATTAGGTTGCCCCTTCCCCCACCCCCACCCCCCTTCCAAAACTAGTTCTCTCCCAAATTCAAAATGTTTATTGCTCTCAATGTATCACTAAAATTTCCACAAAAGACTAGTTGACAACTCTATTGTATACATTGCTCCTCCCTAAAACTTAAAATGTGACATAATTTAGTAAATAAGACTAGTTGACAATTCCATTGTATACATTGCTCCTCCCTAAAACTTAAGGGATCACATGTTCAAAGTCATTAAAGTTTAACTCTGAGTATCATTTAACCTAATCAACTAAAGAAAATTAGTAACCATTAGTAAATAAGAATGTGAACATGTGATCATGTTAATTCATCCATGAAATACTCAATTTGAGTGACTATTACTTGAATTTTTAACAAGAATGAGCATTGGGCAAGTAATCAAACAAGCCTTTCCAATTTTCTCAAAAAGGATCAACATTTGAATATTACATCAACTAAAACAAAATTTCATCACAATTTCATGACATTCTCGTATACTAATGCTCATAAAACTAAACTGAAGGAAATGAAAGAAAGTATAAACACATTAAAAAGTATAATAAAGTGGATATTTATTCACTTGGATTGCCTCTCAAGAATCATTTGGTTTTAATGTCGCCAGTTCGACGTATTGCTTCTTTAATGCTGCCAAAGGGGATCCACAAAAGTAAGAAATGCCTTTCTTTTACTCCCACCTTTTAAGTTAGGTTTAAGAATTTTTCCATCCATTTTGATCTTCTTGTGATTAAAAAACTTCATCAAATGAATTGCGCCACGAGGTAGCCATACTTGTTTCTTTTCTTTCTTATGCACTTTGGAGAATTAACCTTAGGGGTTTTATTTTCTTTCCCACCTTTATCATTATGAGAAAACTTCCCTAGGGGATTATTTCTTGGAGATAAAAATATTTCATTTAAAACATCTAAACATGCCTTAACTTGAAAGATGCAAGAAAGAGCACATAAATCACCAAAACCAAGAGATTTATCTAAGGATTTATCAACTTTTACATCAAATGACTCTTTGAGAGGGTTCACATCAAAAGAGTTTATAGAACAAGAATCATTCACATGCATTCTCAAGCAATGCTTATTATTAACTTCATTTTCCTCTTTCCTGAGCAACTTATCAACATGATTTGTAATATCAAAAATAGATTTGTTAATATAACAAAATTCAACATTATAAGTGATCTCATATAAGATTTTCAAGTCAAATGCGTCTAAGTCATTAAGTTTAATAGGCTTAATTTCATACATTTCCTCATCAACTAAAAGAGTTATTAGATTATCATCATCATCAAAATCACTTTGGAAGGAAGTAGCAATATTATTCACATAAGAATCAACACTATTAATTTTAAACATGAAATCATAGGCTTTGAATGTTGCATAGGCTCATGAGATGTTACCTTTTTTTCTATTGACTTTGAAGGTGATTGTTTTGCTTTTAACTCAAATAGTTGCATCACTGGTCACCAAAAATGGACGTCTAAAAATAATTGCCACCTCTTTGCCCTTTCCATGTCTAAGATGATGAAATCGACCGAAAGATGAACTTATCCACTTTAACTAACACATTTTCAATCATCCTAGTTGGATGGACAATTAATCTATCATCCAATTGAAGTGTGATTTGCACTACCTTCACTTTGTCACTAACCCCAATGGCCTTAGTAATGGATAAAGGCATGAGATTTATCTCTGCTCTCAAGTCACACAAAACCTTATCAAAATACTTTAATAACACAACTACCAAGGTCTTTAAACTTAGAGGGAATGCCCTTTCTTATTACGCAACTACAATTCTCACTCAAGGTGACCACACCCTCCTCTTTGAATTTTGTCCTTATTTGAAAGAATGTTCTTAATGTACTTGGAATACTCTAGGATATGTGTGATCAATTAGATATGAAGTTTTTTGAACATTGCAATTGCTTCTTGATCTTTATCCACATTGGGTTTTTTGGAAGGGTTAAGGGGAAATGAGGAGGGAGGAGGGAGAGTAAGATCTAAAAAATTAAAAGACGAAAATTTTTACTTTCTTGGACCCAAGAGATTTGATTTCCACCTCTACTAGTTCTTTATTTTTAACCTTATCAACTTACTCTTCATCTTGTTTTATCTTCTTGGACTTTCCTTTTTTAATCTTGGCTTCTTACTTTTCCTCCACAAGTTTGCCACTTCTTAGTGTAATGGTATTGCATTGTTCCTTTCCCTTCAGATTAAGCATGGTGTCACTAGGAAGGACATGTTGTGGGTAATTATTTAATTCTTGAGGCAATTGTCCAATTTGAACCTCTGTATTCCTCAAAGTGGCATCATAGAGGATGATCTTTGCACTATGCTCTTTAAGGAATTTGTTGATGTTTCTCTCTTGTTTATTATTTTGTTTCTTCATTTCATCCATGAACTTTGATAAAAGTGTTATCCAAGGATAATTTTCTTTTCTCTTGCCTTGGTTGTTTGCCTCTAAATCCCAAGAAAAAATTAGGTCTTATTGGGCAATTGATGACAAAGAAGGGTTTCATTGGTTATCATTCCTCCAATTGCTAATTTGTCCCTTCCAATTGCTGTTGAAATTCCCTTGATTATAATTATTTGCAAATGAGGTAGACTTAATTATAAGGCAGTACAAAAAAATATTGTTCAACTCTTTTGATTTTGACAATATGAAAAAACCAAAAGTTTTATGGACGGGTATAGGCTTTTGGAGTCCCTTCCAACCAAGAATTGGAACCAAATGTAACCTTGTTAATTAGTTGAAATTCTGTCATGCAGATGTAGGGAGTTTGCGACTAAAGCGCAGGAGTGACAGCTTAGGGGAAAGTGGGTAAAACAAGATAAAGAAAAAACCTAACTAGTTTATTTTTTGACCTCTCTCTTTCTCTCTTTCTTACGGTTTAAGGAGAGTAACAAAAAAAGAAAGGGAAAAATCTCATCTTCCTAGAGATAGGTTTGGAGTTTGATATAAAGCTTAGAGATTTGTTGTCCTTTAATAAAGTTTTACCTTCTCCTTTATTTTTCAATGTTTCTAACTTATTTATTGGTTGTTGTCAATTTACTCTTTTCCATAGATAGCCTAGAGTATAAATGCTAAGTGTTTAATTTGAACATTTATAGCCTCATATGTCTTGCTAATATTGTTTTATACTATGGGATTCATTGTTTTGATGTTTCTGTTAAAGAAAAAAATTAAAGAAATATTGATGTTTTAATTGTTATTCCTGAACTAGTGAAGTCAATATTTTGAATGTCGACTTCAAAGTTCAAATTATAGATATCGTCTTTAGAGTCTTTGTTCTTGGGAACATCTTTGTTGGTATTAGCAACGAATATGGAAGTTGGTCAAAGGATTGTGCATAAAATGTTGGTTTTGGATGATTTGTGGAACTTTACTATGTAAGTGTACAATGGATATGCACACTTGCTAGGTCACTGAGTTGATACATTGTTGGACAAGATTTGAATATATTTACATTAATTAGTGCTCTTTTAGATGAATATGGCTTGATTAAAAAAATTAATTATTTTTGACAATGCTTCTACTAATATTAAATCTATAATAGATTTATAAACATTCTCTGAATTAATCTTACGTGGTAATTCTTTTCATATAAGGTGTACATGTCATAATTTGAATTTAACTATTAAAAAAGGTTTAAAATACTTTACAAATATTTTCAACCTATTAAAAAAACACTTTATTTTTTAATCTCACAACCATCTGTAAAGAAGGAGTAGGTAAGATTCTGTTTAACTAATAAAAAAATTCAAAAAATTTCAACATGATGTCCTTGATCACTAGAATTCTACTTATAATTTATTTTATACTTCCACCAAATATAGCATTTTGTTATATAATTTTTTTATGACTTACATTATGAGTTACATCCAAATCAACTGTTTGTATAAATATGTTTAAAGTTTTGAAAACTTTTAAAACTACTATTTGTGTTTTATTTGGGGTCTATTACTCCATATCTCATTTATTTTTATTTGAAACTTATAATATGGTTGATATCTTGGGTCGATTTCAGGTAGACCCAACTTCACCAACTTATGATGCAAAAATGGCTCTTATATTATGAAAAATTTCCCACTCATATAATTAATTGCTTTGATTTTTTATCCTCGTAAAAAATCAGATGTATGGATTGTGCCTTAAGAGGATGTTATAAAATAATAAATAAATTTTATGCATATGCTAGTATTGATAGAGAAATTGTTGCGCAAAAATACATAGATAAGACTAAATATCTTGCTAGTAAATTGTATAATGAATTTTCGTTCACTTTTAGTCATCAAATTCCTACTACTAGTGGTGATGGTAGCAATAGTTAACATGCTATTTTTAGTATTGATTTTATCCCTTATTGTTGCGAAGGTTACACGCAAGTGCACGTGATCGTTAACAAGTAATATAGAGTAAATATAATTTATCGTTCCCACAGAGACTAATGAATTATTAAATACCGAAATTAAAATAGCTCTAACTTTATTTGAAGAAAAAAATATTTTATGAATAAGCTAAATTAAAAGTAATTTTAAAACTTAATTAAAACTAAAATTAAAAACTAAACAAAGCAAGTTAATGGATTAAATTGATGAAAGATCTAGGGTTTTCGATTTCACCTTAACTAATCCATCCTAATATTAATCTATTTCTATAATCTAATTTAATTTCCTGGTTGATAGTCGAGATTCCCTAATTTATTTACTAGTCCCTCCCGAGATCTAATAAAATTCCCAATTGCTAATTCATCATATTCCTATGTGAATTACAACAATTATGAAGTCATTAATTTCTATGGATTCTCATGTAGCGACTACACAAACCATGCAGGTATATTCCTATCCTACATGCAATTCATGGCATTTATCTCAATGAACTTGACACATAACTCCCCTTCCAGTTCGTTATGATTAACAAATCATCTAATTAGTGATCAAGTAATTAGAAGCATTAAGCACAAAGATAAATACTCAACCATAGAAAATTAAATCAAATTATATTAATAGAAAAATATTAAGACTTCATAGTTAGGCTACATCGAAACCCTAGAAAAATGATTTAGTTCATATTAAAATAAAAGAATAACATCAAAATCTTAAACATAATTAAAAAGAAAAACAAAAGAAACAAAAACTAAGCCAAAACCCGTAGGTGCAGCCCTTGTGTTGTTCTTCTCGGTTTTTGCAATTTCGGTTCTTTGGTTTTTCTCACAAAGGCGGCTGCCCTATACTAATGCAAGACAATGAAAGGAAGAAAAAAAACTTGGCTGCTAAACTAAAGGACGAAAAAAAAAAACAAAGAATGGGTCTATCGGCTGGAATTTCTAAAGCAAAGGAAGAACTAAGAAAGAAACGGTTTCTTCTCAATGTTTCTCTCCAAGCAAGAATGCTGAATGAATGGCCACAGACCCCTCTTTATATAGGTGCAGCTATGTCCTTTTTCCTCTATTTTCCAATTGCCTCTTGGCTTGCTTTGTTTCCTTTTCCGAATTCTATTCCCAAATTCAGCTATATGTTGTTTCCAAATTCCTTTGCAGCTCGGTTTCTTTCTTTCTTGCCCGAAGTGTAGCAGACTTTTGTTTCTTATTTCTGCCATTCTTCTTCTCATTCCCGAACCAACTTTGCTTCCTTTTTTTTCTTTGTGCAAATTTTGTTACCAAATTTCAGCCGCCCTTTTTGTTTCCTGCTTTTCTTCCTTCTCTCGGCTGATTTTGTTTCCCACTTCAGCTCGGTTTTTGTCTTCTTGCTGCTAAAGAAATTTCCTTTTGTTTTGTTTTGTGCAGCTTGTTTCTTTGTTCCCGAATTGAGTTGCCCACTTACTCTCCAATTCAGTTGTCTTCTGTCTCTCATCTTTCGCACGGTTTCTGCTTGCTTCAAGTTGCAGCTGAAGAAAATTTTTCTTCTTTTGTTTGCAGCTGTCTTCAGAACTCACGGGTGAGGTGCGGCTGCCTGAAGCTTCAAATTGCAGCAGTATTTTGAATTGCACGTAGATGAAGAAGTTGTCCCAGCTTTTGTAGTAATCTTGTGCAGCATTTTTTTTTCCGTTTCCTGGTTCTAAATTGCAGCACGACCATTGTTTTCATTTTTCTTTGTTTGCACGGTTCTTGTTTGCTTACATGCTGCTGACTTTTCTTTCATGTGCAGCTGTCGGTTGTTTGTTGTAGCTGAAGAAGATTCTTTTCCTCTTTTGTTTGTGGGCTGAAGTGGTCTTCTTCCTCCGCTGCTTCTTCAGGAAATAAACAGTGAGGTGCGGCTGAGCAGGAGTTTTCAGCTCCAAATCAGCACGGCTGCTCTTCCTTCTATTTTGTCAAGAATGCGGCTGAGGTTTTTGTTCTTCTACAGCAAGAGTCTTTCTTTCTTTCCAATTTGTGCAGCCGCCAGAATTGAATGTCAAAGTGCAAAGATGGAATGCATGCAAATTGCTTTTATTTTGTTTTGACCCACATTTGTTTTGTCCTTTCTTGCTTCTTTGTTTGTTTGTGGCTTTAGAATTCTTCAGCTCCAAAATGCCTGGCTTCAACAATGGTCCGAAGACCATAGAAAGAAGGGTCCTTCAATAAAGAATATAGTGAAATCAAAACAGAGAAGCCCATCAAGCAAACATTTTAAGCATCAATACTACCGCACAAAGAAACCTTGAAGCTTTTGCCAAGAAAATATTATTTTGCTTTATTTGTCAAATTTTTCCTACAAAGCTCCAATCTAGCCATCAATAATAAAAACACTTAATATTCACATAAATAAGCATTTTAATCACTTAAACACAAGGAAATTGACCTAATAAATATGCAATTATATATTCTATCAAATTCCCCCACACTTAGATCAAAGCTTGTCCTCAAGCTTGCACTAGATCAATATCTTTCTCTCCATTCCATACCCTTTTTTCAACCCATCCCCAAATAATCCAAAGTTATCACACATTAGCAATCAAGATCAAATAATAATCCAAAGACAAATATTCTTAGTCCAATTTTCTAGACAAAATACACATCTCATTAATTCCAACAATTTCATTAAATCAAATGCAACAAAATTTGATACCCTCTCATAGGTTGCACTCTAATCACTCAAAGTGTTTAAGGTTTCATTTGGCACTCAAATCAAACATAGCATGTCATTACCATAGGCTTGCTTATATATCACATCTCCACCACTAATAACTATGAATCCATGCAATAATCAAAGGGTCTTTATAAGGGTTGTAACGGGCTTAGGTAAAGGCAGTAAAAGAAAGGAAAATTTAGGTTAAGCATATCAAGGTATGAAGGAACTTTCTTGCATAACTCAAAAGCACAAAAATAGCACATTAGAACCACTTCTTATTCCAAATAACATGCATCCCCTTTTTGCATTTTATCATGTAGTTGGACCCTCTTGTACACAATGAAGAACATCCACTTTGTAGAACATCTACTTTGTCCAATCTTTGTTGGGAATATTTTTCACTTCTCTTCTTTCTTTCCATTTCTTCTTCTTCTTCTTCTTCTTCTTTTTTTCACACTTTTCATTCATCATCATTTTTTTTTTCAGTGGTTCTTTTCTTTGGAATCAATGGACATTTTATCATGCAATTAATTCCCACATACTCTTGACATAGGGTTCAACATGATAAACAAAAACAATGGCTTAAGGCTAATGATGTGGTGTTTATAACAAAGAAAGGTTAAGGCTCAAAATTGGTTGACTAGGGGTATATGTAATGGGATGGCTTTTTAGAAAGTTAAAAATGGTTAATCCTAAGTGCCCTTATCATTTCAAAGCATAAATCCACAAGGTGATCTCAACATGCATAACAAAGCAAGTTCTAGAATAAACATACCATATTTGACAACACTCAACAAAGAAATATGTGAGCAATGAAAATAAAATGCTCATAGGCTCAAATACTCACAATGGGTTCATTATATCAAAATTTTGCACATTCTCATTCAACTCAATCATCAAAATCAACAAGATGCTTTAAAAATTTTAAAAACAAAGACTAATCATACGTGCCTCATTCATACATTCCAACCCAAATCACTAATGCATATAACTTAAAATTATTCTAGATGAGTATCAAAAGAGTGAGGAATGTCAATGAAGATATCAAAATGTCAAGCTTATAAAATTGATAACTAGCAATCAAAATTTTGGAAAATTTGGACAAAAATTTAAGCACAAAATTTCATGTACCCCACCCCCTAACTTAAAATTTAGCATTGTCCTCAATGCTACAAAGAACTAACAAAAGTATAGCAATTAAAGAGACATAAGAAAACGAAGGGTTAGAAACTGCCTGCTTTGAATAGCTTCAAAGAGGAATTTCTTTTAGGTACCAAAACAACTCCAAAAATTCTGAAATTTTGTGGATAGGAAGCTGAGAAATCCTCTACTTTCCTGTAGAATTTCAGCAAAAATCCCTTAGGAAGGCCTTGAACCAGATTTATCTTCTAACTGGTGCAGCAAAATTGTATGAATGTTCTCTTTCTTCATCTTCTCTAAAAAACAAATAAAATAAAAAATAAATTAATAATAATAATAAAAAAAAAAATAAAAAAAAATAAGTAAAAAAATAAAAATAAAAAAAATAAAAATAAAAATAAAAATCACACAAACTAAAATAAGAAAGGTAAAAGAACTTGGGTTGCCTCCCAATTAGCGCTTGCTTTATAGTCTTCAAATGACTTTCTCTGCTTGCCTCAATTTGCATCCACTAGGTGATAGTGCACTTTTGAAAGTCCACTCCACCTTCGATATAAGCCTTGAGTCTCTGACCATTTACTTTGAACCTTCTATCTTCGCTTTGAATTTCAATAGCGCCATATGGAAACACTTGCACAATCAGAAGGGTCCACCACCTCGATCAAGTTTCCTGTGGAATAATTTCAACCTTGAGTTGTATAGAGTACCTTCGCCTGGATGAAATTCTCGATGCAAAATGTGCTTGTCATGCCAAGCCTTTGTTTTCTCCTTATACATCTTAGCATTCTCATACGCCCCTTGACGGAATTCATCCATCTCATTTAATTGGAGTAATCTTTTTTTACCTGAGGCTGCCAAGTCAAAGTTAAGATGCTTGATGGCCCAATAAGCACGTGTTCCAACTCCACAGGTAAGTGACAGGCTTTACCATACACCAATCGATACGGAGACATACCAATAGGTGTTTTAAAAGCTGTTCTATATGCCCACAAAGCATCATCAAGCTTTCGAGACCAATCTTTCCAGTTAGAACTCACTGTCTTCTCCAAAATCCGCTTCAACTCCCTATTGGATATCTCCACTTGGCCACTGGTTTGGGGATGATAAGCAGTAGCAATTTTATGTTTTACCCCATACTTAGCCAAAAGAGCAGCTAACAATTTATTGCAAAAGTGAGTTTCCTCATCATTAATGATTGCTCTAGGAATCCCAGAACGAGTGAAAATATTTTTCCGCAAGAAATTTACTACCACTTTTGCATCATTGGTAGGCAAGGCAGTCGCTTCAACCCATTTGGATACATAATCCACAGCCACAAGAATATAGAGATTATTGTATGAAGGAGGAAATGGTCCCATGAAGTCAATACCCCATACATTGAATAGTTCAACCTCCAGAATGTTGGTGAGAGGCATCTCATGTCTCCTTGAAATATTCCCTGTTCTCTGGCATCGATCACACGCAGCTACATAAGATTGTGCATCCTTGAATATTGTTGGCCAATAAAAGCCACATTGCAGAATTTTAGCTGCGTTCTATTGCCTCCAAAATGACCACCATATTCAGAAGAGTGGCAATGCTGCAAAATGCTTTGTATTTCCTCTTCTGGAACACACCTCCGTATTACTTGGTCAGGACATAATTTGTACAAAAAAGGCTCATCCCAGTAATAATGCTTCACATCAGATAAGAATTTCTTTCTCTCACGCTAGATAACTGGAGGAAGCACATTAGTGACCAAATAATTTGCAAAATCGGCAAACCAAGGAAACTTACTCAGAGCAATATTGAACAATTGCTCATCGGGGAAGATCTCATTTATCACCGGTTGTGGTTCATCAATCATGGCGTGAGGTTCTAAACGAGATAGGTGATCAGCAACTACATTTTCACTACCCTTCTTATCTCTCGATTTCCATCAAATTCTTGTAACAACAAGACCCATCCGATCAACCTAGGCTTTGCATCTTTTTAGCTAGCAAATACTTAATGGCGTAATGATCGATAAACAATAACTTTGGAGCCAATTAAGTATGATATGAATTTATCAAAAGCAAATACTACTGCTAATAACTCTTTTTCAGTGGTAGCATAATTCAATTGTGCATCATTGAGAGTTTTACTAGCATAGTATATAGCATGAAAAATCTTACCTTTTCACGACCCAAAATCGCACTAACCGCATAGTCACTTGCATCACACATCAGCTCAAAAGGTAAATCCCAAGATGGAGCAACAATAATAGGAGCCGATACTAATGCACTTTTTAACAAGTCAGAAGCTCGTAGACAATCAGCAGAAAACTTAGAAGGCACATCTTTTTCAAGAAGATTACACAAAGGTTTTGTAATTTTAGAAAATCTTTTATGAACCTTCTATAAAATCCAAAGATGTCCTAGAAAACTTCTTACCCTTTAACAAAGAGTAGGTGGTGGTAATTTTTCAATGATTTCAATTTTAGCTCTATCAACCTCAATCCCTCTTGCAGACACTCTATCACCCAACACAATTCCTTCTTGAACCATAACATGCCATTTTTCCCAATTCTACACCAGTTTAGTGTCTTCACATCATTTAAGCAAAAGGTAAACGTTAGATTAGCTTGAATCAAAAGAAGAACCAAACACGTAAAAATCATCCATAAATATTTCAATGAAACGCTCCACCATGTCGTAAAAATTGCCATCATACTTCTTTGAAAAGTGGCAGGTGCATTCCACAACGCGGATGGCATTCTCCTATATGTAAATGTAACGTAGGGGCCTGTAAAGGTGCTCTTTCCTTGGTCCTCTGGGCTATTGAAATTTGGTTATACCTGAATAACCATCTAAAAACAATAATAAAAGTAACCACTAATCTATCAAGCATTTGATCAATAAAAGGCAAAGGAAAGTGGTCTTTCCTAGTGGCCGATTCAACTTCCTATAATCAATGCATACTTCCATCCAAGAATAAATCCTAGTAGGGATCAATTCATTTTTTCATTCTCAACTACAAGAAACCCTCCTTTCTTAGGTACTACTTGAACAGATCCACCCATACACTATCTGAAATAGGATAAATAATCCCTGCATCCAAAAGTTTTAATATCTCAGCTCTCACCACTTCTTTCATGTTAGGGTTTAATCTACGTTGGTGATCTACAGATGGCCTATAGTTTTCTTCCATCAAAATTTTATGCATGCAAATTGAAGGGCTAATCCCCTTTATGTCAGCTATAGTTCATCCTAGTGCCGATTTATGTTCCCTCAACACTCTTAGCAATTTATCCTCTTGCTCTTCATTCAGATATGCAGAAATAATAACAGGAAGAGTAGAGGACTCACCTAGGAATGCATACTTCAGATGCTTGGGCAGTGGCTTGAGGTCTAACTGTGGTGGCTTCTCAACTGAAGGTATTGCTTTGGCCCCATCTTTTCCAAGGGCTTCAAATGGCCTTTTAATGAACGCAGGTGCCAAGGTCTCTTGTTGTTTAGAGCATATATCTACCTTTGGATTTTCAGAATTCTCTATCCCCATCAAACATGCTTCCATGGGATCTTTTGGGTGGCTTGCCTGAAACTTTTCTTTAGTGCAACCATCAATTGTATCCACCTTCATACAATTGTCTATCTCATTTGGAAATTTTAGTGCCTTAAATACATCGAAGGTGACTTGCTCATCTTGAACCCTCATGGTTAGTTGCCCTTTTGCATCGCCAATTAGGGTTCTTCCGTAGCCAAGAAGGGTCTACCAAGAATAATGGGAATTTCTTGGTCTTCTTCCATGTCAAGTACAATGAAATCACCGAAGATAAATTTGTCCACCTTGTCAAGCACATCCTCTATAACACCTCTTGGGTATTTGAATGATCTATCTGCCAATTGCAATGTGACTGTAGTGGGTTTGGCTTCTCCTAAGCCAAGTTTCCTGAAAACAGAGATAGGCATAAGATTAATGCTTGCACCAAGATCACACAAGGCTGTATTAAAATTAGAATTTCCTACAAAGGCAAGGAATAGTAAAACTCCCCGATCCTTAAGCTTAGGAGGAAGCTTTTTCTCGCAGGATGGCACGCACTCTTCAGTAAGTGCAACAGTCTCATACTCTTCTAGCTTTCTTTTGTTGGAGAGGATCTCCTTCATGAACTTCACATAGCTAGGCATCTGTTCCAAAGCATCAGCAAAAGGAATATTAATATGTAATTT
Source organism: Gynochthodes officinalis (assembly GCA_020080225.1). Lineage (NCBI taxonomy): Eukaryota > Viridiplantae > Streptophyta > Magnoliopsida > Gentianales > Rubiaceae > Gynochthodes > Gynochthodes officinalis. Next base: position 36,641,596 of record CM034619.1, on the reverse strand, counting down.
CTTAAAAACATCAAGGAATTTAGAAAATTGCTTCTCTAGTTTTTGCTTCTGGAATTGCTGAGGATATGGCATAGGTGGCACATAAGGGGGTGAATTATCTGGAAACAACTTCGATGTGGGTTTCACGACTTCTTCAATTTGTTCTCCAGATTTTCTGGTCTGCACTTCCACTACTTGTTCGCTTTCTCGTGGTTCCGCTCGTGCAACTCTTGCCACTTCTCGCTTTAATTGCCTTCACATGTTCCTTAGGTTGATTTCCGTGTTACTAGGCAAAGACCCTTGTGGTCTAGAATTTAATGAATCGCAAGTTGTCCCATCCAACCTCCAAATTTCGAATGGATGCGATCGATTTTGCAATGTGGCTTCATTTTAGTCATGAACCGAGATGTGTTCAAGCTTAATTGAGCAAGAGCATCTTCTAAAGATACTTTTGTCTTGCGGTTGAAGTGGTCAGGAGGCCGAAATCTTGGGGTTTATCAACAGTCGATTATTTCTCCATTTAAAAGTTAGGATGGTTTCTCCATCCTGATTGTATGTGTTGGAGTAGGGATTATACTGTCTATTAGAATTCCCCACAAACTGAGCCTGTTCCATCTGAGATTGAGCAAAAGGATTTCCCACTTGACAATCAACACTAAGATGAGGTCCACCACAAATATCACAAGCTTCTGGAGGAATATGGATGGCATTTGCATTGAGTGTACTAAGTTGCTTTGACAGTGTAGCAACCTGGGCGGATAATGCAGTGAGGGCATCTACCTCATACTTGCCATGATTTTTCGGTAGTGTGGATCTCCCTGAAGACCATTGGTAGTCTCAGAATGCCATCTCGTCCAACAATGCATAAGCATTTCATATGTCTTCCCCATTAGTGAACCTCCCGCCGCAAAGATCTACAAGTATCTTGGTTGATCGAGTCAACCCGTTATAAAAGTCCGAATCAGAACTAACTGGGATACCGTGATGAGGGCATGCTCGCAAAGAAATCTTTATACCTCTCCCATGCTTCAGAAAGTGATTCCATCTCATTCTGAGTGAATGTGGTGATCTCATTCCTCATCTTTGCAGTTTTGGTAGGTGGGAAATATTTTGTCAAAAATTTCTGCCTACACATGTCCCACGTGGTGATTGCCCCTGCTGGCAAAGAAAGCAACCAACTCTTGGCCCTATCCCTCAGTGAGAATGGGAAAAGCCTCAGTCTAATGGCATCATCAGAGACACCATTCATTTTCAGTGTGGCACAAATCTCAAGAAAATTGATTATGTGAGCATTAGGGTCCTCATGTGCCAAACCAGTAAATTGATTTGCTTGAACCATCTGGATTATGCCTGACTTTAATTCAAAATTATTTGCAGCAACAGTTGGAGGTATGACACTGTGGAGATCATATGTGGCAGTAGGCAAGGCATAGTCACGTAATGCTCTAGTGTTTGCATTAGCGACCGGGAGTGTGTTCTCTTCAGGTTCAGCCATAGTGTTATGAGAGTGTGTAGAAGCTTCTCTCTTCTTTCTATTCAAACGACAAGTTTTTTCTAGCTCTTGATCCAATGGGAGGAGATTATCACTTCCAAACCTTCTCATGCACTTCAGAACAATATCCTGAAAAATAAAAGAACACAAGTAAATAAATAAACTAAAATAATAAAAGTTCAAATTAAAGCTAGAACTACTTGGTATCGATAATAATAAAATCAAATTAGTCCCCGGCAACGGCGCCAAAAACTTGTTGCGAAGGTCACACGCAAGTGCACGTGATCGTTAACAAGTAATATAGAGTAAATATAATTTATCGTTCCCACAGAAACTAATGAATTATTAAATACCGAAATTAAAATAGCTCTAACTTTATTTGAAGAAAAAAATATTTTATGAATAAGCTAAATTAAAAGTAATTTTAAAACTTAATTAAAACTAAAATTAAAACTAAACAAAGCAAGTTAATGGATTAAATTGACGAAAGATCTAGGGTTTTCGATTTCACCTTAACTAATCCATCCTAATATTAATCTATTTCTATAATCTAATTTAATTTCCTGGTTGATAGTCGAGATTCCCTAATTTATTTACTAGTCCTCCCGAGATCTAATAAAATCCCCTAATTGCTAATTCATCATTTTCCTATGTGAATTACAACATTTATGAAGTCATTAATTTCTATGGATTCTCATGTAGCGACTACACAAACCATGCAGGTATATTCCTATCCTACATGCAATTCATGGCATTTATCACAATGAACTTGACACATAACTCCCTTCCAAATTCGTTATGATTAACAAATCATCTAATTAGTGATCAAGTAATTAGAAGCATTAAGCACAAAGATAAATACTCAACCATAGAAAATTAAATCAAATTATATTAATAGAAAAATATTAAGACTTCATAGTTAGGCTACATCAAACCCTAGAAAAATGATTTAGTTCATATTAAAATAAAAGAATAACATCAAAATCTTAAACATAATTAAAAAGAAAACAAAAGAAACAAAAACTAAGCCAAAACCCGTAGGTGTGCACCTTGTGTTGTTCTTCTCTGTTTTTGCAATTTCGGTTCTTTGGTTTTTCTCACAAAGGCGGCTGCCCTATACTAATGCAAGACAATGAAAGGAAGAAAAAAAACTTGGCTGCTAAACTAAAGGACGAAAAAGAAAACAAAGAATGGGTCTATCGGCTGGAATTTCTAAAGCAAAGGAAGAACTAAGAAAGAAACGGTTTCTTCTCAATGTTTCTCTCCAAGCAAGAATGCTGAATGAATGGCCACAGACCCCTCTTTATATAGGTGCAGCTATGTCCTTTTTCCTCTGTTTTCCAATTGCCTCTTGGCTTGCTTTGTTTCCTTTTCCGAATTCTATTCCCAAATTCAGCTATATGTTGTTTCCAAATTCCTTTGCATTTCTGCTTTTCTTTCTTGCCCGAAGTGTAGCAGACTTTTGTTTCTTATTTCTGCCATTCTTCTTCTCATTCCCGAACCAACTTTGCTTCCTTTTTTTTCTTTGTGCAAATTTTGTTACCAAATTTCAGCCGCCCTTTTGTTTCTCGCTTTTCTTCCTTCTCTCTACTGATTTTGTTTCCCACTTCACTGGTTTTTGTCTTCTTGTCATAAAGAAATTTCTTTTGTTTTGTTTTGTGCATTTTGTTTCTTTGTTCCCGAATTGAGTTGCCCACTTACTTCCAATTCAGCTTGTCTTCTGCCTCTCATCTTTCGCACGGCTTCGCTGTTTTTCAAGTTGCAAACAAGAAAATTTTTCTTCTTTTGTTTGCAAATGCCTTCGTAACTCACGGGTGAGGTCACTGAAGCTTCAAATTGCAGCAGTATTTTGAATTGCACGTAGATGAAGAAGTTGTCCCAGCTTTTGTAGTAATCTTGTGCAGCATTTTTTTTTCCGTTTCCTGGTTCTAAATTGCAGCACGACCATTGTTTTCATTTTTCTTTGTTTGCACGGTTCTTGTTTGCTTACATGCTGCTGACTTTTCTTTCATGTGCAGCTGTCGGTTGTTTGTTGTAGCTGAAGAAGATTCTTTTCCTCTTTTGTTTGTGGGCTGAAGTGGTCTTCTTCCTCCGCTGCTTCTTCAGGAAATAAATAGTGAGGTGCGGCTGAGCAGGAGTTTTCAGCTCCAAATTGCAGCACGGCTGCGCTTCCTTCTATTTTGTCAAGAATGCGGCTGAGGTTTTTGTTCTTCTACAGCAAGAGTCTTTCTTTCTTTCCAATTTGTGCAGCCGCCAGAATTGAATGTCAAAGTGCAAAGATGGAATGCATGCAAATTGCTTTTATTTTGTTTTGACCCACATTTGTTTTGTCCTTTCTTGCTTCTTTGTTTGTTTGTGGCTTTAGAATTCTTCAGCTCCAAAATGCCTGGCTTCAACAATGGTCCGAAGACCATAGATAGAAGGGTCCTTCAATAAAGAATATAGTGAAATCAAAACAGAGAAGCCCATCAAGCAAACATTTTAAGCATCAATACTACCGCACAAAGAAACCTTGAAGCTTTTGCCAAGAAAATATTATTTTGCTTTATTTGTCAAATTTTTCCTACAAAGCTCCAATCTAGCCATCAATAATAAAAACACTTAATATTCACATAAATAAGCATTTTAATCACTTAAACACAAGGAAATTGACCTAATAAATATGCAATTATATATTCTATCAAATTCCCCCACACTTAGATCAAAGCTTGTCCTCAAGCTTGCACTAGATCAATATCTTTCTCTCCATTCCATACCCTTTTTTCAATCCATCCCCAAATAATCCAAAGTTATCACACATTAGCAATCAAGATCGAAATAATAATCCAAAGACAAATATTCTTAGTCCAATTTTCTAGACAAAATACACATCTCATTAATTCCAACAATTTCATTAAATCAAATGCAACAAAATTTGATACCCTCTCATAGGTTGCACTCTAATCACTCAAAGTGTTTAAGGTTTCATTTGGCACTCAAATCAAACATAGCATGTCATTACCATAGGCTTGCTTATATATCACATCTCCACCACTAATAACTATGAATCCATGCAATAATCAAAGGGTCTTTATAAGGGTTGTAACGGGGCTTAGGTAAAGGCAGGTAAAAAGAAAGGAAAATTTAGGTTAAGCATATCAAGGTATGAAGGAACTTTCTTGCATAACTCAAAAGCACAAAAATAGCACATTAGAACCACTTCTTATTCCAAATAACATGCATCCCCTTTTTGCATTTTATCATGTAGTTGGACCCTCTTGTACACAATGAAGAACATCCACTTTGTAGAACATCTACTTTGTCCAATCTTTGTTGGGAATATTTTTCACTTCTCTTCTTTCTTTCCATTTCTTCTTCTTCTTCTTCTTCTTCTTTTTTTCACACTTTTCATTCATCATCATTTTTTTTTTCAGTGGTTCTTTTCTTTGGAATCAATGGACATTTTATCATGCAATTAATTCCCACATACTCTTGACATAGGGTTCAACATGATAAACAAAAACAATGGCTTAAGGCTAATGATGTGGTGTTTATAACAAAGAAAGGTTAAGGCTCAAAATTGGTTGACTAGGGGTATATGTAATGGGATGGCTTTTTAGAAAGTTAAAAATGGTTAATCCTAAGTGCCCTTATCATTTCAAAGCATAAATCCACAAGGTGATCTCAACATGCATAACAAAGCAAGTTCTAGAATAAACATACCATATTTGACAACACTCAACAAAGAAATATGTGAGCAATGAAAATAAAATGCTCATAGGCTCAAATACTCACAATGGGTTCATTATATCAAAATTTTGCACATTCTCATTCAACTCAATCATCAAAATCAACAAGATGCTTTAAAAATTTTAAAAACAAAGACTAATCATACGTGCCTCATTCATACATTCCAACCCAAATCACTAATGCATATAACTTAAAATTATTCTAGATGAGTATCAAAAGAGTGAGGAATGTCAATGAAGATATCAAAATGTCAAGCTTATAAAATTGATAACTAGCAATCAAAATTTTGGAAAATTTGGACAAAAATTTAAGCACAAAATTTCATGTACCCTCAACTTAAAATTTAGCATTGTCCTCAATGCTACAAAGAACTAACAAAAGTATAGCAATTAAAGAGACATAAGAAAACGAAGGGTTAGGAAACTGCCCTGTTTTGAATAGCTTCAAAGAGGAATTTCTTTTAGGTACCAAAACAACTCCAAAAATTCTGAAATTTTGTGGATAGGAAGCTGGAGAAATCCTCTACTTTCCTGTAGAATTTCAGCACAAAAATCCATTGGGAAGACCTTGAACTAGATTTATCTTCTAACTAGTGCAGCAAAATTGTATGAATGTTCTCTTTCTTCATCTTCTCTAAAAAAAAAAAAAAATAAAATAAAAAATAAATTAATAATAATAATAAAAAAAAACAAATAAAAATAAATAAGTAAAAAAAATAATAATAATAAATAAATAAATAAAATAAAAATAAAAATAAAAATCACACAAACTAAAATAAGAAAGGTAAAAGAACTTGGGTTGCCTCCCAATTAGCGCTTGCTTTATAGTCTTCAAATTGACTTTCTCTGCTTGCCTCAATTTGCATCCACTAGGTGATAGTGCACTTTTGAAAGTCCACTCCACCTTCGATATAAGCCTTGAGTCTCGACCATTTACTTTGAACCTTCTATCTTCGCTTGAATTTCAATAGCGCCATATGGAAACACTTGCACAATCAGAAGGGTCCACCACCTCGATCGGGTTTCCTGGAATAATTTCAACCTTGAGTTGTATAGGAGTACCTTCCGCCTCGATGAAATTCTCGATGCAAAATGTGCTTGTCATGCCAAGCCTTTGTTTTCTCCTTATACATCTTAGCATTCTCATACGCCTTGACGGAATTCATCCATCTCATTTAATTGAGTAATCTTTTTTCACCGAGGTCGCCAAGTCAAAGTTAAGATGCTTGATGGCCCAATAAGCACGGTGTTCCAACTCCATGTAAGTGACAGTTTTACCATACACCAATCGATACGGAGACATACCAATAGGTGTTTTAAAAGTCGTCTATATGCCCACAAAGCATCATCAAGCTTTCGAGACCAATCTTTCCAGCTTAGAACTCACTGCCTTCTCCAAAATCCGCTTCAACTCCCTATTGATATCTCCACTTGGCCACCGTTTGGGGATGATAAGCAAGAGTAATTTTATGTTTTACCCCATACTTAGCCAAAAGAGCAATAACAATTTATTGCAAAAGTGAGTTTCCTCATCATTAATGATTGCTCTAGGAATCCTAACGAGTGAAAATATTTTTCCGCAAGAAATTTACTACCACTTTTGCATCATTGGTAGGCAAGGCAAGCTGCTTCAACCCATTTGGATACATAATCCACACCACAAGAATATAGAGATTATTGTATGAAGGAGGAAATGGTCCCATGAAGTCAATACCCATACATTGAATAGTTCAACCTCCGTAATGTTGGTGAGAGGCATCTCATGTCTCCTTGAAATATTCCTGTTCTCTCGCATCGATCACACGCAGCTACATAAGATTGTGCATCCTTGAATATTGTTGGCCAATAAAAGCCACATTGCAGAATTTTAGTCGCTCTATTGCCTCCAAAATGACCACCATATTCGTAAGAGTGGCAATGCCGCAAAATGCTTTGTATTTCCTCTTCTCGAACACACCTCCAGACATTTGGTCAGACATAATTTGTACAAAAAGGCTCATCCCAAAGATAATGCTTCACATCGATAAGAATTTCTTTCTCTCACGGCTAGATAAACTGAGGAAGCACATTAGTGACCAAATAATTTGCAAATCGGCAAACCAAGGAAACTTACTGTAGCAATTTTGAACAATTGCTCATCGGGGAAGATCTCATTTATCACCGGTTGTGGTTCATCAATCATGGCTTGAGGTTCTAAACGAGATAGGTGATCAACAACTACATTTTCACTACCCTTCTTATCTCTGATTTCCGGATCAAATTCTTGTAACAACAAGACCCATCCGATCAACCTAGGCTTTGCATCTTTTTAGCTAGCAAATACTTAATGGCGTAATGATCAAGATAAACAATAACTTTGGAGCCAATTAAGTATGATATGAATTTATCAAAAGCAAATACTCGCTAATAACTCTTTTCAAAGGTAGCATAATTCAATTGTGCATCATTGAGAGTTTTACTAGCATAGTATATAGCATGAAAAATCTTACCTTTTCGCTGGCCCAAAACTGCACCAACTGCATAGTCACATGCATCACACATCTGCTCAAAAGGTAAATCCCAAGGTGGAGCAACAATAATAGGTGCCGGTACTAATGCAATTTGTAACAAGTCAAAAACTCGAGACAATCAAAGAAAAACTTAAAAGGCTCATCTTTTTCAAGAAGATTACACTAAGGTTTTGTAATTTTAGAAAGATCTTTTATGAACCTTCTATAAAATCCAGCATGTCCTAGAAAACTTCTTACCCCTTTAACAGTAGTAGGTGGTGGTAATTTTTCAATGATTCCAATTTTAGCTCTATCAACCTCAATCCCTTTGCAGACACTCTATGACCCAACACAATTCCTTCTTGAACCATAAAATGACATTTTTCCCAATTCAAGACTAGATTAGTGTCTTCACATCGCTTAAGCACAAGTTTAAGGTTAGATAAGCATGAATCAAAAGAAGAACCAAACACGTAAAAATCATCCATAAATATTTCAATGAAACGCTCCACCATGTCGTAAAAATTGCCATCATACATCTTTGAAAAGTGTGTGCATTACACAAACCAAATGGCATTCTCCTATATGCAAATGTACCATAGGGGCATGTAAAGGTGGTCTTTTCTTGGTCCTTCTCAATATTGAAATTTGGTTATACCTCGAATAACCATCTAAAAACAATAATAAAAGTAACCACTAATCTATCAAGCATTTGATCAATAAAAGGCAAAGGAAAGTGGTCTTTCCTAGTGGTCGATTCAACTTCCTATAATCAATGCATACTCTCCATCCAAGAATAAATTCTAGTAGGGATCAATTCATTTTTTCATTCTCAACTACAAGAAACCCTCCTTTCTTAGGTACTACTTGAACAGACTCCACCCATACACTATCCAAATAGGATAAATAATCCTCGCATCCAAAAGTTTTAATATCTCACTCTCACCACTTCTTTCATGTTAGGTTTAATCTACGTTGGTGATCTACAGATGGCCTATAGTTTTCTTCCATCAAAATTTTATGCATGCAAATTGAAGGGCTAATCCCTTTATGTCACTATAGTTCATCCTAGTGCCGATTTATGTTCCTCAACACTCTTAGCAATTTATCCTCTTGCTCTTCATTCAGATATGCGTAAATAATAACAGAAGAGTAGAGGACTCACCTAGGAATGCATACTTCAGATGCTTGGGCAAAGGGCTTGAGGTCTAACTGGTGGCTTCTCAATCAAGGTATTGCTTTGGCCCCATCTTTTCCAAGGGCTTCAAATGGCCTTTTAATGAACGCAGTGCCAAGGTCTCTTGTTGTTTAGAGCATATATCTACCTTTGGATTTTCGCAATTTCTATCCCCATCAAACATGCTTCCATGGGATCTTTTGGGTGGCTTGCCTGAAACTTTTCTTTAGTGCAACCATCAATTGTATCCACCTTCATACAATTGTCTATCTCATTTGGAAATTTTAGTGCCTTAAATACATCGAAGGTGACTTGCTCATCATGAACTCCCATGGTTAGTTGCCCTTTTTGCACGCCAATTAGGGTTCTTCCAGAGCCAAGAAGGGTCTACCAAGAATAATGGAATTTCTTGGTCTTCTTCCATGTCAAGTACAATGAAATCAGCCGGGAAGATAAATTTGTCCACCTTGACAAGCACATCCTCTATAACACCTCTTGGGTATTTGAATGATCTATCTGCCAATTGCAATGTGACTGTAGTGGGTTTGGCTTCTCCTAAGCCAAGTTTCCTGAAAACAGAGATAGGCATAAGATTAATGCTTGCACCAAGATCACACAAGGCTTTATTAAAATTAGAATTTCCTACAGTGCAAGGAATAGTAAAACTCCCTGGATCCTTAAGCTTAGGAGGAAGCTTTTTCTGCAGGATGGCACTGCACTCTTCAGTAAGTGCAACAGTCTCATACTCTTCTAGCTTTCTTTTGTTGGAGAGGATCTCCTTCATGAACTTCACATAGCTAGGCATCTGTTCCAAAGCATCAGCAAAAGGAATATTAATATGTAATTTCTTAAAAACATCAAGGAATTTAGAAAATTGCTTCTCTAGTTTTTGCTTCTGGAATTGCTGAGGATATGGCATAGGTGGCACATAAGGGGGTGAATTATCTGGAAACAACTTCGATGTGGGTTTCACGACTTCTTCAATTTGTTCTCCAGATTTTCTGGTCTGCACTTCCACTACTTCTTGTTCGCTTTCTTCGTGGTTCCTGCTCGTGCAACTCTTTGCCACTTCTCGCTTTAATTGCCTTCACATGTTCCTTAGGTTGATTTCCGTGTTACTAGGCAAAGACCCTTGTGGTCTAGAATTTAATGAATCGCAAGTTGTCCCATCCGAACCTCCAAATTTGAATGGATCGATCGATTTTGCAATGTGGCTTCAGTCTTAGTCATGAACTGAGATGTGTTCAAGCTTAATTGAGCAAGAGCATCTTCTAAAGATACTTTTTGTGCGGTTGAAGTGGTCGTGGAGGCCGAAATCTTGGGGTTTATCAACAGTCGATTATTTCTCCATTTAAAAGTTAGGATGGTTTCTCCATCCCGGATTGTATGTGTTGGAGTAGGGATTATACTGTCTATTAGAATTCCCCACAAACTGAGCCTGTTCCATCTGAGATTGCGCAAAAGGATTTCCCACTTGACAATCAACACTAAGATGTGGTCCACCACAAATATCACAAGCTTCTGGAGGAATATGGATGGCATTTGCATTGAGTGTACTAAGTTGCTTTGATAAAGGTAGCAACTCCGGATAATGCGGTGAGGGCATCTACCTCATACTTGCCATGATTTTTCTAAGTGTGGATCTCCTCAAGACCATTGGTAGTCTCAGAATGCCATCTCGTCCAACAATGCATAAGCAAATTTCATATGTCTTCCCCATTAGTGAACCTCCGCCGCAAGATCTACAAGTATCTTGGTTGATCGAGTCAACCCGTTATAAAAGTCCAGAATCAGAACAACTGGGATACCGTGATGAGGGCATGCTCGCAGTAAATCTTTATACCTCTCCCATGCTTCAGAAAGTGATTCCATCTCATTCTGAGTGAATGTGGTGATCTCATTCCTCATCTTTGCAGTTTTGGTAGGTGGGAAATATTTTGTCAAAAATTTCTGCCTACACATGTCCCACGTGGTGATTGCCCCTGCTGGCAAAGAAAGCAACCAACTCTTGGCCCTATCCCTCAGTGAGAATGGGAAAAGCCTCAGTCTAATGGCATCATCAGAGACACCATTCATTTTCAGTGTGGCACAAATCTCAAGAAAATTGATTATGTGAGCATTAGGGTCCTCATGTGCCAAACCAGTAAATTGATTTGCTTGAACCATCTGGATTATGCCTGACTTTAATTCAAAATTATTTGCGAATAAATGCTTGGAGGTATGACACTGTGGAGATCATATGTGGCAGTAGGCAAGGCATAGTCACGTAATGCTCTAGTGTTTGCATTAGCGACCGGGAGTGTGTTCTCTTCAGGTTCAGCCATAGTGTTATGAGAGTGTGTAGAAGCTTCTCTCTTCTTTCTATTCAAACGACAAGTCTTTTCTAGCTCTTGATCCAATGGGAGGAGATTATCACTTCCAAACCTTCTCATGCACTTCAGAACAATATCCTGAAAAATAAAAGAACACAAGTAAATAAATAAACTAAAATAATAAAAGTTCAAATTAAAGCTAGAACTACTTGGTATCGATAATAATAAAATCAAATTAGTCCCCGGCAACGGCGCCAAAAACTTGTTGCGAAGGTCACACGCAAGTGCACGTGATCGTTAACAAGTAATATAGAGTAAATATAATTTATCGCTCCTACGTAAACTAATGAATTATTAAATACCTAAATTAAAATAGCTCTAACTTTATTTGAAGAAAAAATATTTTATGAATAAGCTAAATTAAAAGTAATTTTAAAACTTAATTAAAACTAAAATTAAAAACTAAACAAAGCAAGTTAATGGATTAAATTGACGAAAGATCTAGGTTTTCGATTTCACCTTAACTAATCCATCCTAATATTAATCTATTTCTATAATCTAATTTAATTTCTGGTTGATAGTCGAGATTCCTAATTTATTTACTAGTCCCTCCCGAGATCTAATAAAAATCCCCCTAATTGCTAATTCATCATATTCCTATGTGAATTACAACAATTATGAAGTCATTAATTTCTATGGATTCTCATGTAGCGACTACACAAACCATGCAGGTATATTCCTATCCTACATGCAATTCATGGCATTTATCTCAATGAACTTGACACATAACTCCCCTTCCAGTTCGTTATGATTAACAAATCATCTAATTAGTGATCAAGTAATTAGAAGCATTAAGCACAAAGATAAATACTCAACCATAGAAAATTAAATCAAATTATATTAATAGAAAAATATTAAGACTTCATAGTTAGGCTACATCGAAACCCTAGAAAAATGATTTAGTTCATATTAAAATAAAAGAATAACATCAAAATCTTAAACATAATTAAAAAGAAAAACAAAAGAAACAAAAACTAAGCCAAAACCCGTAGGTGCAGCCCTTGTGTTGTTCTTCTCTGTTTTTGCAATTTCGGTTCTTTGGTTTTTCTCACAAAGGCGGCTGCCCTATACTAATGCAAGACAATGAAAGGAAGAAAAAAAACTTGGCTGCTAAACTAAAGGACGAAAAAGAAAACAAAGAATGGGTCTATCGGCTGGAATTTCTAAAGCAAAGGAAGAACTAAGAAAGAAACGGTTTCTTCTCAATGTTTCTCTCCAAGCAAGAATGCTGAATGAATGGCCACAGACCCCTCTTTATATAGGTGCAGCTATGTCCTTTTTCCTCTGTTTTCCAATTGCCTCTTGGCTTGCTTTGTTTCCTTTTCCGAATTCTATTCCCAAATTCAGCTATATGTTGTTTCCAAATTCCTTTGCAGCTCGGTTTCTTTCTTTCTTTTCTTGCCCAAGTGTAGCAGACTTTTGTTTCTTATTTCGCCATTCTTCTTCTCATTCCCGAACCAACTTTGCTTCCTTTTTTCTTTGTGCAAATTTTGTTACCAAATTTCAGCCGCCTTTTTGTTTCTCGCTTTTCCTTCTCTCACTGATTTTGTTTCCCACTTCACTGCTTTTGTCTTCTTGTCGCTAAAGAAATTTCCTTTTGTTTTGTTTTGTGCAGCTTGTTTCTTTGTTCCCGAATTGAGTTGCCCACTTACTTCCAATTCGCTTGTCTTCTGCTCTCATCTTTCGTGACGGTTCCGCTTGTTTCAAGTTGCACCAAGAAAATTTTTCTTCTTTTGTTTGCACTGCCTTCGTAACTCACGGGTGAGGTGCTACTGAAGCTTCAAATTGCAGCAGATTTTGAATTGCACGTAGATGAAGAAGTTGTCCCAGCTTTTGTAGTAATCTTGTGCAGCATTTTTTTCCGCTTTCTCGGTTCTAAATTGCAAAGACGACCATTGTTTTCATTTTTCTTTGTTTGCACGGTTCTTGTTTGCTTACATGTCGACTTTTCTTTCATGTGCAAATTGCCGGTTGTTTGTTGTAGCCAAGAAGATTCTTTTCCTCTTTGTTTGTGGGTCAAGTGGTCTTCTTCCTCCGCTTCTTCAGAAATAAATAGTGAGGTGGCCGAGCAGAGTTTTCACCCAAATTGCAAAGACGGCCGCGCTTCCTTCTATTTTGTCAAGAATGCGTGAGGTTTTTGTTCTTCTACAAAGAAGAGTCTTTCTTTCTTTCCAATTTGTGCACCGCTAATTGAATGTCAAAGTGCAAAGATGGAATGCATGCAAATTGCTTTTATTTTGTTTTGACCTACATTTGTTTTGTCCTTTCTTGCTTCTTTGTTTGTTTGTGGCTTTAGAATTCTTCAGCTCCAAAATGCCTGGCTTCAACAATGGTCCGAAGACCATAGATAGAAGGGTCCTTCAATAAAGAATATAGTGAAATCAAAACAGAGAAGCCCATCAAGCAAACATTTTAAGCATCAATACTACCGCACAAAGAAACCTTGAAGCTTTTGCCAAGAAAATATTATTTTGCTTTATTTGTCAAATTTTTCCTACAAAGCTCCAATCTAGCCATCAATAATAAAAACACTTAATATTCACATAAATAAGCATTTTAATCACTTAAACACAAGGAAATTGACCTAATAAATATGCAATTATATATTCTATCAAATTCCCCCACACTTAGATCAAAGCTTGTCCTCAAGCTTGCACTAGATCAATATCTTTCTCTCCATTCCATACCCTTTTTTCAATCCATCCCCAAATAATCCAAAGTTATCACACATTAGCAATCAAGATCGAAATAATAATCCAAAGACAAATATTCTTAGTCCAATTTTCTAGACAAAATACACATCTCATTAATTCCAACAATTTCGTCGAAATCAAATGCAACAAAATTTGATACCCTCTCATAGGTTGCACTCTAATCACTCAAAGTGTTTAAGGTTTCATTTGGCACTCAAATCAAACATAGCATGTCATTACCATAGGCTTGCTTATATATCACATCTCCACCACTAATAACTATGAATCCATGCAATAATCAAAGGGTCTTTATAAGGGTTGTAACGGGGCTTAGGTAAAGGCAGGTAAAAAGAAAGGAAAATTTAGGTTAAGCATATCAAGGTATGAAGGAACTTTCTTGCATAACTCAAAAGCACAAAAATAGCACATTAGAACCACTTCTTATTCCAAATAACATGCATCCCCTTTTTGCATTTTATCATGTAGTTGGACCCTCTTGTACACAATGAAGAACATCCACTTTGTAGAACATCTACTTTGTCCAATCTTTGTTGGGAATATTTTTCACTTCTCTTCTTTCTTTCCATTTCTTCTTCTTCTTCTTCTTCTTCTTTTTTTCACACTTTTCATTCATCATCATTTTTTTTTTCAGTGGTTCTTTTCTTTGGAATCAATGGACATTTTATCATGCAATTAATTCTACATACTCTTGACATAGGGTTCAACATGATAAACAAAAACAATGGCTTAAGGCTAATGATGTGGTGTTTATAACAAAGAAAGGTTAAGGCTCAAAATTGGTTGACTAGGGGTATATGTAATGGGATGGCTTTTTAGAAAGTTAAAAATGGTTAATCCTAAGTGCCCTTATCATTTCAAAGCATAAATCCACAAGGTGATCTCAACATGCATAACAAAGCAAGTTCTAGAATAAACATACCATATTTGACAACACTCAACAAAGAAATATGTGAGCAATGAAAATAAAATGCTCATAGGCTCAAATACTCACAATGGGTTCATTATATCAAAATTTTGCACATTCTCATTCAACTCAATCATCAAAATCAACAAGATGCTTTAAAAATTTTAAAAACAAAGACTAATCATACGTGCCTCATTCATACATTCCAACCCAAATCACTAATGCATATAACTTAAAATTATTCTAGATGAGTATCAAAAGAGTGAGGAATGTCAATGAAGATATCAAAATGTCAAGCTTATAAAATTGATAACTAGCAATCAAAATTTTGGAAAATTTGGACAAAAATTTAAGCACAAAATTTCATGTACCCCACCCCCAACTTAAAATTTAGCATTGTCCTCAATGCTACAAAGAACTAACAAAAGTATAGCAATTAAAGAGACATAAGAAAACGAAGGGTTAGGAAACTGCCCTGTTTTGAATAGCTTCAAAGAGGAATTTCTTTTAGGTACCAAAACAACTCCAAAAATTCTGAAATTTTGTGGATAGGAAGCTGGAGAAATCCTCTACTTTCCTGTAGAATTTCAGCACAAAAATCCATTGGGAAGACCTTGAACTAGATTTATCTTCTAACTAGTGCAGCAAAATTGTATGAATGTTCTCTTTCTTCATCTTCTCTAAAAAAAAAATAAAATAAAATAAAAAATAAATTAATAATAATAAAAAAAAAAACAAATAAAAATAAATAAGTAAAAAAAATAATAATAATAAATAAATAAATAAAATAAAAATAAAAATAAAAATCACACAAACTAAAATAAGAAAGGTAAAAGAACTTGGGTTGCCTCCCAATTAGCGCTTGCTTTATAGTCTTCAGCCGGACTTTCTCTGTTTGCCTCAATTTGCATCCACTAGGGTGATAGTGCACTTTTGAAAGTCCACTCCACCTTCGATATAAGCCTTGAGTCTCTGACCATTTACTTTGAACCTTCTATCTTCGCTTTGAATTTCAATAGCGCCATATGGAAACACTTGCACAATCAGAAAGGGTCCGCACCACCTCGATCAAGTTTCCTGTGGAATAATTTCAACCTTGAGTTGTATAGGAGTACCTTCCGCCTGGATGAAATTCTCGATGCAAAATGTGCTTGTCATGCCAAGCCTTTGTTTTCTCCTTATACATCTTAGCATTCTCATACGCCTTGACGGAATTCATCCATCTCATTTAATTGGAGTAATCTTTTTCACCCGAGGTCGCCAAGTCAAAGTTAAGATGCTTGATGGCCCAATAAGCACGGTGTTCCAACTCCATGTAAGTGACAGCTTTACCATACACCAATCGATACGAGACATACCAATAGGTGTTTTAAAAGTCGTCTATATGCCCACAAAGCATCATCAAGCTTTCGAGACCAATCTTTCCAGCTTAGAACTCACTGCCTTCTCCAAAATCCGCTTCAACTCCCTATTGATATCTCCACTTGGCCACCGTTTGGGGATGATAAGCAGTAGCAATTTTATGTTTTACCCCATACTTAGCCAAAAGAGCAGCTAACAATTTATTGCAAAAGTGAGTTTCCTCATCATTAATGATTGCTCTAGGAATCCCAGAACGAGGGAAAATATTTTCCCGGAAGAAATTTTCTACCACTTATGCATCATTGGTAGGCAAGGCAGACGCCTCAACCCAATTGGATACATAATCCACCACAAGAATATAGAGATTATTGTATGAAGGAGGAAATGGTCCCATGAAGTCAATACCCCATACATTGAATAGTTCAACCTCGTAATGTTGGTGAGAGGCATCTCATGTCTCCTTGAAATATTCCTGCTCTTCGCATCGATCACACGCAGCTACATAAGATTGTGCATCCTTGAATATTGTTGGCCAATAAAAGCCACATTGCAGAATTTTAGCTGCGTTCTATTGCCTCCAAAATGACCACCATATTCAGAAGAGTGGCAATGCTGCAAAATGCTTTGTATTTCCTCTTCTGGAACACACCTCAGACATTTGGTCAGACATAATTTGTACAAAAAGGCTCATCCCAAGAATAATGCTTCACATCAGATAAGAATTTCTTTCTCTGCTGGCTAGATAAATCTGGAGGAAGCACATTAGTGACCAAATAATTTGCAAAATCGGCAAACCAAGGAAACTTACCTGTAGCAATATTGAACAATTGCTCATCGGGGAAGATCTCATTTATCACCGGTTGTGGTTCATCAATCATGGCTTGAGGTTCTAAACGAGATAGGTGATCAGCAACTACATTTTCACTACCCTTCTTATCTCTGATTTCCAGATCAAATTCTTGTAACAACAAGACCCATCTGATCAACCTAGGCTTTGCATCTTTTTTAGCTAGCAAATACTTAATGGCAGAATGATCAGTATAAACAATAACTTTGGAGCCAATTAAGTATGATATGAATTTATCAAAAGCAAATACTACTGCTAATAACTCTTTTTCAGTGGTAGCATAATTCAATTGTGCATCATTGAGAGTTTTACTAGCATAGTATATAGCATGAAAAATCTTACCTTTTCGCTGACCCAAAACTGCACCAACTGCATAGTCACTTGCATCACACATCAGCTCAAAAGGTAAATCCCAAGATGGAGCAACAATAATAGGAGCCGATACTAATGCAATTTTTAACAAGTCAAAAGCTCGTAGACAATCAGCAAAAAACTTAAAAGGCACATCTTTTTCAAGAAGATTACACAAAGGTTTTGTAATTTTAGAAAAATCTTTTATGAACCTTCTATAAAATCCAGCATGTCCTAGAAAACTTCTTACCCTTTAACAAAGAGTAGGTGGTGGTAATTTTTCAATGATTTCAATTTTAGCTCTATCAACCTCAATCCTTTTGCAGACACTCTATGACCCAACACAATTCCTTCTTGAACCATAAAATGACATTTTTCCCAATTCAAGACTAGATTAGTGTCTTCACATCGTTTAAGCACAAGTTTAAGGTTAGATAAGCATGAATCAAAAGAAGAACCAAACACAGAAAAATCATCCATAAATATTTCAATGAAACGTTCCACCATGTCAAAAAATTGCCATCATACATCTTTGAAAAGTGGCGGTGCATTACACAAACCAAATGGCATTCTCCTATATGCAAATGTACCATAGTGGTATGTAAAGGTGGTCTTTTCTTGGTCCTCTCAATATTGAAATTTGGTTATACCTGAATAACCATCTAAAAACAATAATAAAAGTAACCACTAATCTATCAAGCATTTGATCAATAAAAGGCAAAGGAAAGTGGTCTTTCCTAGTGGTGCATTCAACTTCCTATAATCAATGCATACTCTCCATCCAAAGAATAAATCCTAGTAGGGATCAATTCATTTTTTTCATTCTCAACTACAGTAAACCCTCCTTTCTTAGGTACTACTTGAACAGGACTGACCCATACACTATCTGAAATAGGATAAATAATCCCTGCATCCAAAAGTTTTAATATCTCAGCTCTCACCACTTCTTTCATGTTAGGGTTTAATCTACGTTGGTGATCTACAGATGGCCTATAGTTTTCTTCCATCAAAATTTTATGCATGCAAATTGAAGGGCTAATCCCCTTTATGTCAGCTATAGTTCATCCTAGTGCCGATTTATGTTCCCTCAACACTCTTAGCAATTTATCCTCTTGCTCTTCATTCAGATATGCAGAAATAATAACAGGAAGAGTAGAGGACTCACCTAGGAATGCATACTTGGGCAGTGGCTTGAGGTCTAACTGTGGTGGCTTCTCAACTGAAGGTATTGCTTTGGCCCCATCTTTTCCAAGGGCTTCAAATGGCCTTTTAATGAACGCAGGTGCCAAGGTCTCTTGTTGTTTAGAGCATATATCTACCTTTGGATTTTCAGAATTCTCTATCCCCATCAAACATGCTTCCATGGGATCTTTTGGGTGGCTTGCCTGAAACTTTTCTTTAGTGCAACCATCAATTGTATCCACCTTCATACAATTGTCTATCTCATTTGGAAATTTTAGTGCCTTAAATACATCGAAGGTGACTTGCTCATCTTGAACCCTCATGGTTAGTTGCCCTTTTTGCACGTCAATTAGGGTTCTTCCCGTAGCCAAGAAGGGTCTACCAAGAATAATGGGAATTTCTTGGTCTTCTTCCATGTCAAGTACAATGAAATCAGCCGGGAAGATAAATTTGTCCACCTTGACAAGCACATCCTCTATAACACCTCTTGGGTATTTGAATGATCTATCTGCCAATTGCAATGTGACTGTAGTGGGTTTGGCTTCTCCTAAGCCAAGTTTCCTGAAAACAGAGATAGGCATAAGATTAATGCTTGCACCAAGATCACACAAGGCTTTATTAAAATTAGAATTTCCTACAGTGCAAGGAATAGTAAAACTCCCTGGATCCTTAAGCTTAGGAGGAAGCTTTTTCTGCAGGATGGCACTGCACTCTTCAGTAAGTGCAACAGTCTCATACTCTTCTAGCTTTCTTTTGTTGGAGAGGATCTCCTTCATGAACTTCACATAGCTAGGCATCTGTTCCAAAGCATCAGCAAAAGGAATATTAATATGTAATTTCTTAAAAACATCAAGGAATTTAGAAAATTGCTTCTCTAGTTTTTGCTTCTGGAATTGCTGAGGATATGGCATAGGTGGCACATAAGGGGGTGAATTATCTGGAAACAACTTCGATGTGGGTTTCACGACTTCTTCAATTTGTTCTCCAGATTTTCTGGTCTGCACTTCCACTACTTCTTGTTCTGGCTTTCTCTGTGGTTCCGGTTCAGGCAACTCTTTGCCACTTCTCAGTTTAATTGCCTTCACATGTTCCTTAGGGTTGATTTCCGTGTTACTAGGCAAAGACCCTTGTGGTCTAGAATTTAATGAACTGGCAAGTTGTCCCATCTGAACCTCCAAATTTCGAATGGATGCTGACTGATTTTGCAATGTGGCTTCAGTCTTAGTCATGAACTGAGATGTGTTCAAGCTTAATTGAGCAAGAGCATCTTCTAAAGATACTTTTTGTGCTGGCGGTTGAAGTGGCTGTGGAGGCTGAAATCCTTGGGGTTTATCAGCAGGCTGATTATTTCTCCACGAAAAGTTAGGATGGTTTCTCCATCCCGGATTGTATGTGTTGGAGTAGGGATTATACTGTCTATTAGAATTCCCCACAAACTGAGCCTGTTCCATCTGAGATTGAGCAAAAGGATTTCCCACTTGACAATCAACACTAAGATGAGGTCCACCACAAATATCACAAGCTTCTGGAGGAATATGGATGGCATTTGCATTGAGTGTACTAAGTTGCTTTGACAGTGTAGCAACCTGGGCGGATAATGCAGTGAGGGCATCTACCTCATACTTGCCATGATTTTTCGGTAGTGTGGATCTCCTCAAGACCATTGGTAGTCTCAGAATGCCATCTCGTCCAACAATGCATAAGCGACCTCATATGTCTTCCCATTAGTGAACCTCCCGCCGCAAAGATCTACAAGTATCTTGGTTGATCGAGTCAACCCGTTATAAAAAGTCCAGAATCAGAACCAACTGGGATACCGTGATGAGGGCATGCTCGCAGTAAATCTTTATACCTCTCCCATGCTTCAGAAAGTGATTCCATCTCATTCTGAGTGAATGTGGTGATCTCATTCCTCATCTTTGCGCTTTGGTAGGTGGGAAATATTTTGTCAAAATTTCGCCACACATGTCCCACGTGGTGATTGCCCTCGCCGCAAAGAAAGCAACCAACTCTTGGCCCTATCCTCGGTGAGAATGGGAAAAGCCTC
This sequence comes from Gynochthodes officinalis, assembly GCA_020080225.1. NCBI lineage: Eukaryota > Viridiplantae > Streptophyta > Magnoliopsida > Gentianales > Rubiaceae > Gynochthodes > Gynochthodes officinalis. Next base: position 36,620,952 of record CM034619.1, on the reverse strand, counting down.
AGTCTAATGGCATCATCAGAGACACCATTCATTTTCAGTGTGGCACAAATCTCAAGAAAATTGATTATGTGAGCATTAGGGTCCTCATGTGCCAAACCAGTAAATTGATTTGCTTGAACCATCTGGATTATGCCTGACTTTAATTCAAAATTATTTGCAGCAACAGTTGGAGGTATGACACTGTGGAGATCATATGTGGCAGTAGGCAAGGCATAGTCACGTAATGCTCTAGTGTTTGCATTAGCGACCGGGAGTGTGTTCTCTTCAGGTTCAGCCATAGTGTTATGAGAGTGTGTAGAAGCTTCTCTCTTCTTTCTATTCAAACGACAAGTCTTTTCTAGCTCTTGATCCAATGGGAGGAGATTATCACTTCCAAACCTTCTCATGCACTTCAGAACAATATCCTGAAAAATAAAAGAACACAAGTAAATAAATAAACTAAAATAATAAAAGTTCAAATTAAAGCTAGAACTACTTGGTATCGATAATAATAAAATCAAATTAGTCCCCGGCAACGGCGCCAAAAACTTGTTGCGAAGGTCACACGCAAGTGCACGTGATCGTTAACAAGTAATATAGAGTAAATATAATTTATCGTTCCCACAGAAACTAATGAATTATTAAATACCGAAATTAAAATAGCTCTAACTTTATTTGAAGAAAAAAATATTTTATGAATAAGCTAAATTAAAAGTAATTTTAAAACTTAATTAAAACTAAAATTAAAAACTAAACAAAGCAAGTTAATGGATTAAATTGACGAAAGATCTAGGGTTTTCGATTTCACCTTAACTAATCCATCCTAATATTAATCTATTTCTATAATCTAATTTAATTTCCTGGTTGATAGTCGAGATTCCCTAATTTATTTACTAGTCCCTCCCGAGATCTAATAAAAATCCCCCTAATTGCTAATTCATCATATTCCTATGTGAATTACAACAATTATGAAGTCATTAATTTCTATGGATTCTCATGTAGCGACTACACAAACCATGCAGGTATATTCCTATCCTACATGCAATTCATGGCATTTATCTCAATGAACTTGACACATAACTCCCCTTCCAGTTCGTTATGATTAACAAATCATCTAATTAGTGATCAAGTAATTAGAAGCATTAAGCACAAAGATAAATACTCAACCATAGAAAATTAAATCAAATTATATTAATAGAAAAATATTAAGACTTCATAGTTAGGCTACATCGAAACCCTAGAAAAATGATTTAGTTCATATTAAAATAAAAGAATAACATCAAAATCTTAAACATAATTAAAAAGAAAAACAAAAGAAACAAAAACTAAGCCAAAACCCGTAGGTGCAGCCCTTGTGTTGTTGTTCTTCTCTGCTTTTGCAATTTCGTTCTTTGGTTTTTCTCACAAAGGCACGGCTCTATACTAATGCAAGACAATGAAAGGAAGAAAAAAAACTTGGCTGCTAAACTAAAGGACGAAAAAGAAAACAAAGAATGGGTCTATCGGCTGGAATTTCTAAAGCAAAGGAAGAACTAAGAAAGAAACGGTTTCTTCTCAATGTTTCTCTCAAGCAAGAATGTCAATGAATGGCCACGCACCCTCTTTATATAGGTGCAGCTATGTCCTTTTTCCTCTGTTTTCCAATTGCCTCTTGGCTTGCTTTGTTTCCTTTTCCGAATTCTATTCCCAAATTCAGCTATATGTTGTTTCCAAATTCCTTTGCAGCTCGGTTTCTTTCTTTCTTGCCCGAAGTGTAGCAGACTTTTGTTTCTTATTTCTGCCATTCTTCTTCTCATTCCCGAACCAACTTTGCTTCCTTTTTTTCTTTGTGCGAATTTTGTTACCAAATTTCAGCCGCTCTTTTGTTTCCTCGCTTTTCTTCCTTCTCACTGATTTTGTTTCCCACTTCACTTCGGTTTTGTCTACTTGTCGCTAAAGAAATTTTTTGTTTTGTTTTGTGCAAATTTGTTTCTTTGTTCCCGAATTGAGTTGCCCACTTACTCTCCAATTCGCTTGTCTTCTGCTCTCATCTTTCGACGGTTTCCGCTTGCTTCAAGTTGCATGAAGAAAATTTTTCTTCTTTTGTTTGCAAATGCCTTCGTAACTCACGGTGAGGTGCGGTACTGAAGCTTCAAATTGCAGCAGATTTTGAATTGCACGTAGATGAAGAAGTTGTCCACTTTTGTAGTAATCTTGTGCAGCATTTTTTTCCGCTTCGGTTCTAAATTGCAAGACGACCATTGTTTTCATTTTTCTTTGTTTGCACGGTTCTTGTTTGCTTACATGTCACGACTTTTCTTTCATGTGCAGTCATTGGTTGTTTGTTGTAGCCAAGAAGATTCTTTTCCTCTTTTGTTTGTGGGTCAAGTGGTCTTCTTCCTCCGCCGCTTCTTCAGAAATAAACAAAGGAGGTGCTACGAGCAGAGTTTTCACCCAAATCAAGACTACGCTTCTTCCTTCTATTTTGTCAAGAATGCGCCGAGGTTTTTGTTCTTCTACAAAGAGTCTTTCTTTCTTTCCAATTTGTGCAACGCTGCATTGAATGTCAAAGTGCAAAGATGGAATGCATGCAAATTGCTTTTATTTTGTTTTGACCCACATTTGTTTTGTCCTTTCTTGCTTCTTTGTTTGTTTGTGGCTTTAGAATTCTTCAGCTCCAAAATGCCTGGCTTCAACAATGGTCCGAAGACCATAGAAAGAAGGGTCCTTCAATAAAGAATATAGTGAAATCAAAACAGAGAAGCCCATCAAGCAAACATTTTAAGCATCAATACTACCGCACAAAGAAACCTTGAAGCTTTTGCCAAGAAAATATTATTTTGCTTTATTTGTCAAATTTTTCCTACAAAGCTCCAATCTAGCCATCAATAATAAAAACACTTAATATTCACATAAATAAGCATTTTAATCACTTAAACACAAGGAAATTGACCTAATAAATATGCAATTATATATTCTATCACTTATGGTAAAAACTTGCTTCATATATTAAAGAAACAAAGAGGTGATAATAGTATGGAACTTGATAATCACTATTTCTGAGTTTAATGACGATAGGTATGAGAAGAAGCTCAATCTTGTAGAAAGGTGGAATCAAAAGTCACATGATTATCCAATTTTCTCTCTTATAGTCATGCAAATCTTAGCAGTCTCGATATCAACCATAGCAATTAAACAAATTTTTAATATTAGTGAGATTGTTTTAGATCAAACATAGTCATAATTGAGCTCAAAATCTTTAAAAGTTCAAACAGGAGTAGTTAATTGGCCGGAGGTGAAATATAAAGATTAAGAAAAGAGTTGGACACAATTAATGGCAATACTCTTAGTCGTTTATCAAGCAAGAGATCTAACACAAATGTTGAAAAAATTGATGATGACCTTTATTAGTATATCACATAATTTAAATATTTCTTATTATACAATTTATATTGTAACATTAATATTTTTTTGTATTGTTTAAAATTTGTTTAAAAAAATTATGTAAATTTTTATTTTTATAACAAAGCTTACAATATTCAAATTTCAAAATATAAATAAAATATATTTTTTTTCCAAAATTTTATTTTTAATTCTAAATGTAAGTTGTGTTTTTTTTTTCCCAAAGTTATATTTTTTTACAACTTCTAAGTCTAACTTATTTTTTTTCCAATTTCTAATTTTAAATTATATTTTTAAAGGACAAAGTTCAAAAAGCTTCAAAATATAACTAATGTATACTCTTATTTCACATTCATTTTTAATTTTAACTACAAGTTTTATTTTTTTTCCCCTAACGTATAGGACTCTAAGTTATAATGGTATATTTATTTTAGAATTCTAAATCTATGTAATATTTTTCTAAAAAATAAAGTTTACAATCTTCAAAACATAAATAAAATATACTGTAGCTTTCACTTTTATTTGTAGTGCTAAGTGTAAATTGTAAGTTATATCTTTTTCGAAATCTAAATAATATTTCTATTATAACTTTTAATTCTTAAGTCATATTTTGTAACAACAAACTTTACAACATTTAAAATATGAATAAAATATATTCTTTTTCTCACTTTTATTTGTAATTATAGGTGTAAGTCATATAATTTTTAAATTTAAATTATATTTTCATTACAACTTTAATATTAGATTATAATTTTTAGGAAAATTTGCATATATAGCAGCGTTGACCGTTGACTTTGCATATATAGCACTCTGCTTTTTTTTTCCTTGCAAACATAGCACCTTAGAGTTGAACAAAGACCTACATGCCTCTCTCACTTCAGTTCCTTCTTCATAGCATCTTTTTCGTTTTTTCTCTCTAAGTTCACAGACCCCATTGCTCGTAATAGAATCGAGTAAACAAATTTTCTTCTCACCCCATTGTTCACAAACTCCATTGGCCCATCATCTGCAAGCAAGAAGATCACTACTGTGGAGTCAAAGGATCAGCTGTTAGAGGTTAGTCAAAATTTACTTTTGTGAACTGGGTTTGTGAAATTGAAAAGAAAGTTGAGCCCTAGGCGGAGCACGAGGTCGAGCAAAGGGAAGGTGGAGTATTATATCGAGTTATAGGTCGAGTAATATGTTGAAAGGTCACGTATTTGGACTGTCCATCTCATGATCGAGTCCTTGGTCTAGCCCAAGGTCGAGTCTTGTAATAGGTCGAACAAATAATCGTGCATAAGGTCGAGTCTTATGTTTGGTCGAATAAATGGTCGTGCATAAGGTCGAGTCTTATGTTTGGTCGAATAAATGGTCGTGCATAAGGTCGAATGAGTGCTTGGTTTGGTCGAGTATTAGAACCAGTTGTGGTCGAGCAATATTTACATTCCTTCCACTATCCTATTACTTGGTTATGCCTAATTTGGGTTATGGTTGTTAACAAATAGTTCTTGATTTACGGATTTCGTTGGATTTGTAGGAATGTCGCATCCCATTGTGGTCACAACCCATGTGTTTTATGGGAGAGAATGGGACGTTGATCCCAATACAAATGAACGAATTTTTATTAATTACAAGAGGCTTGAACCTCTTATGTTAAAAGAGGACGCAAACTTCACAGACCTGGTGAATCTCATAATATCTGTCATGGAATTAGATATGGAGCTCAAAGATAGACTGGTCATCGAATATCTACCAAAGTACTTGTCTAAAGTCTCCACTATCCCCATCAAGACTAATTACCATGTCAAGTGCTTTTTGAATGAAATTATTAGATGGCCCGAACATGCTAGGATCCCAATATGTGTTAGCGTCCGACCATCCACTGAAGCATCACAAGTTGAAGTTAATGCTAGCAATTCACCGATAAAGCGACTGGGATCAGACAGTTCGATATGGACTAACGATGTTCTTCCTCCAAACCTTTTTGTGGAAAACAATTGTATGGATAAAATTGACTCAAGGAGCTTTTGAAGAAAGCTATGAGGTCAAGAACACTAAAAGAATGAATAATTAAAGGTTACAAGAGGTTTGAAGAAGTCGGTTATGTTTGAAGGGTTGCAGATTTCGCGCGTCTGTTTGGTTTTGAAGAAACAAAGGGGCATGTAGGTCTTTTTGCGCGCAAAAACAAAATTAAAAAAGAAACCAGACTTATTATTAGGTCGAATTTTGTGTCGAGTAGTCGGATGAGCGAAAATAAAATTTTAAAAAAAACTATACTTAGTATTAGGTCGAGTTTTTGGTCGAGTATTAGGTCGAGCGAAAAAGAATTTTTAAAAAAATTAGACTTAGTATTAGGTCGAGTTTTTTGTCGAGTAGTTTGTCGAGCGAAAATAAAATTAAAAAAAAAACTATACTTAGTATTAGGTCAAGTTAAAAAGAATTTTTAAAAAAATTAGACTTAGTTTTAGGTCGAGTTGTTGGTCGAACGAGACCTAATACACGAAAAAATAAAATTTAAAAAAATAAACCTTCGCTGAAGTCGAGTAACAGTGACAAAAGTAAAAATGATACTTGACTGAAGTCGATTGAGATCAAAATTATATCAAAATTCAATATAACAACAAATTGTTCTAGAGACAAAAGTAAAAATGACAATTTCTTAAAACATAATGGTTCTCAAAATAAAAGTGAAGACTAATACAAAGTTAAACATGTCAATTGTCTTCAACTGCGCTACTACATTCGTCCTCTTCAGAAACAGTTCCTACTTTTTCAAAAAATTTCCTATGGCATTTTCTAAATGCTGAATTTTGGCCTGCAGCTTCTCAACACGAGCATCAAATTTGGCCGTCAGCTTCGCAACACGTTTGACACCCTAATCCAAACGTTTGACGCCCTTTTTTAAACGGCCAGTGTATTGCTGGCATCTCTCTGCTGTCGCCGCTATGCCGGGGCCAAGAGCATTCATTCATTCTTGCATATGCTGAGATACGATGTCCGATTTCTCTTGCAAGACATAAAAGAAAATAAAAGTAACATGCTGCTTGATAATTTGCTCGACTATTAACTCGATATGAATACTCGACTTTAGGCTCGACTAGTAACGAGACTAAATACTCGACCAACAATATGGCTCGACTAATTACTCGACCTAGGATTCGACATATGCTCAACCAAATTACAATTCTGGTCAAAACCTTAAATCTGACTTACACTATTAACTCGACATATACTGTTACTCAAAGATAGGCTCGACTATTAACGCGACTAAATACTCGACCAACCATATGGCTCGACTAATTAATCGACCTAGGTTCAATCTATGCTTCGACCAAATTTCACTTCTGTCCAAAACCAATTACAAATTCAAACAAACACAACTCAAATTCCAACATTCAATAACACGCACTCACAAAACACTCTCGATTTAATTGTAAGAATAAAAAGACAATTTGTAGTTCAATTTTGACTGACCTCGTGAGCTTGCACTTTCTTGCTTGAAGATGATGGTCCTCCTTTTGTGCTTGTCATTGAAACGGGTGATATGTATTATTTTGTTGTAGAGGAAGTTTTGAAGTGTAAAGAAAATAAAGAATTACTGAGTAAAGCAATTGAGCAAATGAAGAAGAATGGCTGCTTCTTAGGTTTTAGAAAAGAAAAGAGGGTCTGCGAACTTACAGAGAAAAGAAATTACGAGCAATGGGGTCTGCGAACTTAGAGAGAAAAAACGAAGAATATGCTATGAAAAAGAAATTGAAGTGCTATGTCTAAAAGAAAGAGAGAGGTATGTAGGTCTTTGTTCAGTTCTAAGGTGCTATGTTTGCAAGGAAAAAAAGCAGAGTGCTATATATGCAAAGTCAATGGTCAACGCTGCCATATATGCAAATTTCCCTAATTTTTATCACCGTAACTAGAATAGAATAAAACGGGAACCACAATTCCAGTTGCACTCACAAGGGAACCGCAAATTGGTTTCGGAACCCTAAGTACTACTATTTTTTTGGCATAAAATATTAAAATGTCCCGAACTTAAGCGCTGGTAACTATTTTGACCCGATCTTTTAATTTTAACAACACGACACCTGAACTTTACAATTTGTAACAATAGTGGCTTCTGACTAAAAAAAAAGACAAAAACACCCACCTTAATAAAGAATATAGTTTAAAATTCTAAAATAATTTTTTTAAAAAAAAAGATAAAATTTAAAGACAAAAATTTAATAAAATTATTTACACTATATAATAAATTTTTTTAAACTAAAAAATAAAATTTAAAGATGAAAATTTAATAAAATTTAAAGACAAAATTACCAAAAATTTGAGGTTAAGAAATAAAGTATCTGTAAAAAAAAATTTTGAGGTTAAAAAACAAAATATCATATAATACATTTTTGTCTTTTTGCATTAAAAATTTTAACAAAATTTTACATAATTTTTATCTTTAAAGTTTCTTTTAAAAAGTTAATAAAAAAATTAAACTATATCAATTTTTTCTCATTTATGTCTTTAAAGTGGTATTTTTCATCTTTTTTTTTTAATAAAAAACTATTATTGTTACAAATTGTAAAATTGAGGTATCGTATTTTTAAAATTGAAAGATTGGGTCAAAACGGTTACAAGTGCCTAAGTTCAGGATATTTTAATATATTATCCCCCTCCCCCCCCCCCCCCCTTTTTTTTTCTCCAAATAGGAATAGTTATATTAATTTTGTGAAAAAAGTTAAAATGCACAGAAATGGTCCAGTGGAACCTCCTTAACCCGATATATAAGGTAATGCAACCTTCCAACTATCATAGCTAAGAGAAATAAAACATCAAAACAAAAACACTTAGCTTGTCGGCCTTTGCTTTCATAGTAAAAGGTGCATGCAATACAAGAAACTAAACGCAAACACGGACCTTCATCTCTGGGACCTACTCCCGCCCATGCTAGTCTTTACGTTGTTTGGTATTTTGTTTGACCCTCCTTTCAAACTAAAACACGAACCCCTCCTATATAGAGGAAAAAACTACTTGAGTCCACCCTTTATTTTGGTATTTGTATTTTGTAGTGCACAATTGGAAAAATCAGATTGGATCTGACCTGATCCAATGCAATCGTGTAGATTTTGATCTAAATCCAATTCACATTGTATGGATCACACTTGATTGAGTTGGTTATATTATAGACCGGATATTCAGTCCAATCCTTTTTTTTTTTAAAGAAACAAAGGGTTTTATTTTTTTTCCTTTATTTTTTTTTTCATTTTTTAAAATCTAATACTTTTTTTTTTCAAACCAAACTGATTGTATTAATGTGGGAATTCCCAATTAACACATTACATTAAAGTTCATAAAAGGACAAGCCTTAAATAGACGTGCCCTAACACAAACAACCTAACCTACTAGGGATTGGTTAAGGCCAAAACCCTCTAAACGAGGACCGGCAAACCCCAAATATAGTGGGACCAGTATGCCCGAACTAACTTAGCTAAGAGCACCAAAATTCCTAACTTGTTGATCTCTACTTGCATAGCTCCTCTGATGAACATCTCGGCATAATGGAACAATTAGATTTATCCTGTACGACACTGGCTGGTCCGAACGCCGATCCCTAAACTGACTACGCAGAATAGAAAGAACAAAACGCTGATCCCTATCCTTACGCTATTGTCCGTTGCACATCATCCTGCTTGACCCTCCACCCAATTAGGACTGCAATCCCTGCAGTAGGGAAACCTCTCCTACTAGGGACTCCAAACCCCTCAGTAGTGATCTAACGAGCATCTACCCCGCCAGCCCTACTAGGGACACAAAATCCGGCTATCGCCGGCTACTAAAAAAAAAAAAAAACTTGTACAGTTCATAAACAATGTTACTGTTCATGAACGTTGGATTGTTCAGGAAAATTTGAAATTTTCACTGTTCATGCACAATAAAAATTCCGCATCGTTTTCGCACCATGATCGCCCACACACACGGTAAAGTTCCTTTGTTTTTTCCTGCCTTCTGGCACCCACCAAGATCTTGTAAATCTAATACTTCAAATACTAGTAACAATTACTACACAAAATTATGATGAATTCTAATTTTTTTTCTCCTTTTAATTTTTCACTTTTTCAAATTCAATACTACAAATACTACAAAAAATTACGATTGAATTGATTCCTTTTTTTTACTAAGGGGTTTAATTCATTTTTTTCCTCCTTTTAATTTTTTATTTCTTAAAATTTAATACTACAAATACTACAAGAAATTACCATTGAATTGATTCCCTTGTTTTTAATAAAGGGTTTAATTTATTTTTTTTTCTCCTTTTAATTTTTCATTTCTTAAAATTCAATACTACAAATATTACAAAAAAGGCTTAATATACAGAAATAGCCTGAACTTTACCTCTTGTAACAATTATAGCCCGACCTTTCAATTTTAACAATATAGTACCTGACCTTTTCAATTTGTAACAATTATAGCCTCAGTTAGTCCACCGTTAAATATTCTGTTAAATTGATGACATGGCTACCACGTGAGCGACACGTCAGTGCCAAGTCATCGCCCAGTCATAAAAAAAAATTAAAAATTTTGGGGTCTTTTTTAACCCATTTTGACCGCACAAAACCCACAAAATTTACAAACTTTTTCTCTCATTCTCTCCGTCCCGTCGCCGCCTGCCTCCGTCGCCTGCTGCTCCAGCTCTAAAATTCAAGAAGCTCCAGCTCTAAAATTCAAGAAGGTGATGTCGGTCTATGCACCCCTGAAATCACATTCTCTGAATCAGCCAAAGCAAGTACGACCGACTTATTGGCTGTTAGTGATGAGGTTGGGCTGGACAACAGCATGACGACCCAGGTGTTTCTAAAATCAAATCCTATCATTGCACCTAGTAGGGATGATGGACATCATAACAATATTAGTGCATCTGCATCTCCACATGATGTTTCGGTGAAGTCGGAAATGGAAAGTTCGATGGTCGGTAATGGTGAGTGGAAAGGCTGTTCTCTTGCATCTGATGGTGGCGATGAGAAGAAGCTTGAAGATTGGAACGATTGGAACTGGGACGATGAAGTTGTGAACAATATGACGACAGTATTTGGTGAGAAGGCGGACATGCTCTCCTGGGCGGCCAAAATGGGTTAAAAAAAGACCCAAAAATTTTTATTTTTTTTGATGACTGGGTGATGACTTGGCACTGACGTGTGGCGCACGTGGCAGCCATGTCATCAATTTAACAGAATATTTAACGGTGGACTAACTGAGGCTATAATTGTTACAAATTGAAAAGGTCAGGTACTGTATTGTTAAAATTGAAAGGTCGAGCTATAATTGTTACAAGAGGTAAAGTTTAGGCTATTTCTATATATTAAGCCTACAAAAAATTACGATTGAATTGATTTTTTTTTTAAATAAAGGGTTTAATTTATTTTTTCCTCCTTTAATTTTTCATTTCTTAAATTCATTACCGTAAATACTAGTAACAAATACTACAAGAAATTACAATCGAATTGATTTTGATTTTTTTAATAAAGGGTTTATTTTTTCTCCTTTTAATTTTTCATTTCTTAAAATCCAATACTACAAATAGTAATAACAAATACTTCAAGAAATTTAAAATGTCTCCTTTAAAAAAAAAAAGAGAGAGAAATTCTTTACAACAAACAAGAAAACTAAATCCAAATGTTTACTATATATGGCATTAAATGTTTCAACAAATTTTACTATTTTAGCCAGATAATCAATGTATTAAAGCAAATATTTTTCAATTCTTCCTATATTGCACATCAACTGCTCAAACTTCAACATTAATGATAGGATGTTCATTTATCGTCGATGTCTCTAAAATATCAAAAAAAAAGAAAAAAAAGAGTTAACACAAGTACATCAAAACCAACAAAATTACTAAAAGAAACTTACTATATATGCTGTCATTGCTATTGTCACTATTTATTAAGAAAGCTACTACTTATAAAGCAATGTTCATCTGGCAATCAAAGTAACAATAAGCTGAAGAAAGATAGGATGGGATTTCTTTTGCTACTAGATGATATCGTTACTCCTCTTAAAATTTTGTGCAAATGAGTACCCTTATCAGACTCCTATCTTTGTCAAGGTTTAAGAGTCAAACTCCCTGCAAAAGTTGTTTCACACTATATGCAAAACAAATGTGAAGCTCAACTTGTAATCAAACAACTACAGACATCAGCATGTTGAATATTTAAGTTAAGATTTTATCAAAATGGAGTTAGATTTCACTTGAAATGTTCTAAATGAGCATTGTACACAATACATAGTTCATGATGCTTAATGAATTCTGTTAACTCTTGAAGCTCCAAGACAACCTGGGCTTCAATGTGGACAAGGAATTCTCACACTGAGAAATGAACATAGATATGAAATCAACTACTAGATTCATCTTTCTGGCACATAAGATCATTAAAAGTATACAACAATCAACAAAAATGTTAATATATTTTAGCTCCAAGATGCTTTTAACAAAATTTCTACTGACTTGTAAAATCGGTAAATGGATTCTGTATGTACATAATTAGAGAGCTTGAAACAGAAATGAACCTACCATATAGAAAAATGGAATAAGATCCAGGCTTCTAAACCTAAAGGAGATGAAGATAGAATATTTAAAGCAGAAAGTTGAACATATAAAACTGTCCTAACTTATTTGAGATGGAATAGGGTTCATTTCCTTTCTGAATGCTCCAAACCAACATCAAAACTCATGCAATAGTGAACAATTATCTCTCCTCTTAAAGCTCTCTAGTTATGTACTTCTTGGATGATATGATGATTCTTTTGAGTATATACAAATGTCATATTGTTATAATAGGGAGAAGGATTAAACAACATTACACCACGATACAAATTCAAAGAGGAAGCAAATCCTTCTCAATTGATAAAGAACAATGGATAATCAAATGGGCCATCAGGGACTGTAGTCTATGCATGTCTGGGAAGCCTGGGTCGGCTCACACTTTCAGAGTTTACAGAGCTTGCTTAGGCCTGGAAGCATCAAATCATCCATTTATGCTGGCAGTGAGAGGAGAAAGAGCAGAAGAGATTGGAGGAGGGATTTGTGGAAAGAACAAAAGGAAGAGGAGTTCTGATCAGTGGTTGGGCTCCTCAGGTACTCATCCTATCACATCCAGCAATTGGAGGATTCTTGATACACTGTGGTTGGAATTCGACCCTGGAAGGGATTTGCGCTGGTATACCAATGATAACATGGCCTTTTTTTGGCGAACAGTTTTTCAATGAGAAACTAGTAGTGCTGATATTGGACACTAGGTTGGGTGTCGGAGCCAAAGTTTGTTGGCAACTAGGAGAGGAAGAAAAGCTGGGAATGGGCATGACGAGGCATGAAATTCATAAGGCCATAAGCAAGGTGATGGATGAGGACGGCAAAGATGGGAATGAAAGAAGAAAAAGAGCCAAAGAGCTTGGGGAAATGGCCAAGAAGGCGGTTGAGGAGGAAATGGTGCAGAAGGAACAAGAATTTGTGAACCTAATACAATGTAACATAATATTACTTATAATTAAACCATAAGGAAGAAAAGAATAGGAAGTAATTAATATGTTTCATCCAGAGCCTCAATTATGTAGCTCAACTGAATTATAATTACTTATAATTCTAGAAGAGACAATTGACCAAACACCCGCGATGCCCACCAAATTCAAGAAACTAAATCTTCCAAAATTCCTGTCTTGGTAAAACTGATACTTTTAATCAGTACAGACCAAATAGAACATAACTTTACATGAAATTCAGTGGTGTTGACACATAGAATTGAAACTCCTGGACTTAAAGAGTACCTCTTAGGAGAAATCCGAGCTTAGTCCAAGTATCTTAAACTTGCCTTATCCAAACCTACCAAAGTTCAACAACAGATGAAGGAACCAGTTCTCCATAATAAAAAACAGCTACATCAGGCATAATTTGTCAAAACCTTAGTTTGACAAATTATGTTGTCAAAACCAGTTCAATGGTGTCCCTCTCCTTGCTATATCATGCATGATACTTTTTCTTCCAATTCACAAAAACCTAGACTGACTGATTTGAATTTAGTGCTAAGAACCAGGGGAACGAAAGTTGGGTGTGAAATGAGGAATTATATCATAAAAACCCACCAATGGCAGATCTGGAGAAAGGAACAGAACCCCCAAAACCTCCAAAAAAACAAAAAGTATTGAAATTCATTGAATTGAAAAAAAAAACATCTGATCTTCTCACCCCTCTCACCTAACAGATATAACACTATCCCACTAAGGTCTTCTAGCAAATTGCATGCCCAAAACGAAGACAAGTATATCCATAATTTAACTACTTAAAGCTGAAAGGATGAAGATTAAACCAGAAAGGAAAACAAGACATGCATTTAAACTAATAGGTCGGGATTCTCAAAAATATCTCTCTGATGGACCAATACTGGCTTGGAGACCTCAGAGACATTCCTTAAGAAGCTTCACGTAGCTTCTACAAGAAATGCAAACAGAAAAATACAAAAACAAAAGGCAGCGCCATAGAAGCTTGATTCTAAAACAGGTGGCAGCCCTGTTAAATAGCTCCTACGATAAAACCCAAGATTCACAAAATTTACAGAGACGAAAGACAGAGAAATATAACTTGGCTGAACTGAGTCTCCAAGACCTTTCTCTTATTTAGGGATAAAGCCGCAGCTTCCTAATTTCTCTTGTACCCTCTTATTTTTTTCAATAGGCTGAAGAAGAAGAAGAATGACTGAGGAAGAAGAACAGGTGAGGAGGAAGAAGATTGGCTCGAAGGAGAGTGAAGAAGATCGGCTCTAAATGTTTAGGGACGAAGCTTCAAGTAGGAAAATGATTTTAATCAATCGGATATTCGGATATCCGCCGATTTAATTGTGAACCGATCCACCACACTCCAAACGATTGATAAATATACAAACATTATCCTATCCGATCCGATCCGAAAAATTCGGATCTGATCCGATCGGGTAATCGGATAGTATGTTTAGGCGGATAGTTTTGAGCAGCCCCCGGAGTGCTACTTTGTCCACTGGCACTGGCGCAAACACGTAGATACTAGATGCCTTTTGTTTGGCTGAATTCAATTCAGTTCAACTTCATCGAAACAAACACACAGAAAATTGACATTTTCATTTTGCGGCTTTGCGGGCTGCCCTGCAGTAAATAAGTCAGTCGGTTCAACTGACCAAGCTAACTGAACCATCCCTTTCTCTCCCTCCATCTCTTCTTCATGTCGATCGCAGCTGCAGCAGTAACCTCGACTTCTTCCTTAATCTCCCTTGGTAATTTATCTCTCTCTTTTGTTTTTTCTTTTTCTTCATTTATGGCGGCTTGGTTCCTATTTTCTGCCACAAATTTCACATTTTCTTTTCTGTGGTGCTTTTCCATCATGTGTTGATATTATGAATCCATTTCAGAATTGAAATATTGGGTTGCAATGAACTATGAATTTAGTGTGGAGAGTCTGTAAAAGACCCAAATTTTCGACAATTCCTGGTTAAATTTTCGTTTTCGTAGACTTTTTCAGCTAAAAATTGACTTTTTTCGGGGGCTTTGTTAAAATCCTTTGAGAATCTATCGGCAAAATTGACTTCACTGGAAATGCAAGATTACTGTAAACTTTGGTGTTTGGGACATTTTTTTCACAAGGCAAATTTCGTCTGGATTACAAAGCTGCTTTTGAATATTTAGATCCTGATGAAGTGAAGGTTTTTTAATTGTTGGGAGGGAGAAGGGAATCTGAAATGAAGAGAGAAACCAAAGAGGCTATGGAGCAGTTACGTTCTTCTCTTGCATTTTGTTAACTTTTAATTGCGAAGCCTGCTACAGAAGTGTTGGTTTACTGCCAATGTATAACATGAGTAAAGCTTCTAATAAACATTATCTTTTAAGCTCCTTTTTGATTCATGTGTGATATCCCGTTGCAATAGTCAAAAAAAGCTTTAATAATATTCAAATCTTAGGCTATATCCGTGATCTTATATTCATTTTTCCAATCTCTCCCTTTCTCTTTCCCTTTCTTTCCTATCTATATATATATATATATATATGTTGGGGGTGGGGGAGGTTTAAAATCTTTTTATGGGGTTTTTTTCTTGAGCAGTAAGTATTTATCTGTTATTGATGGAAAAATGATTTAGATGGATCAAACCTGCTTTGACCTTCACTTCAGTCCTTTTACTTAAACAAGATGACATAAAAGATTTGTTACTTTTTAACCATGGAAGAATTGGGCAGTGTTGTGCTAGTATGGTTTTTTAAGTGTGTTGGAGGGCAATATTAATCCATTAGGAACATCAAGAATGAATAAAGGGAACATCAAGAATGAATAAAGGTGTATTATTCTTTATGGTTACTATGATCGATCTTCTAAGTTTGGTGGTGCTTGATATCTTCTTGTTTTCCTCCATTGTTTTTGCTTTGTTGTGTTTCAGGTCCTTATTGCTGCCATTATTGTAGATCTGAAGTAGTCAGTTGCTCAACATCAAATGGAATAACCAACAGTTGGACCAAATCGCCATCCGACATTCATAAGATTTCTGATAGTTCAGGCTTAAGGTATATTTTGAGAGCAAGTTGCTTATGTATTTCAGAATTCAATGGGGTTGATCATAAGAATTATGGGTTAAAAGCCACAATAGTTCATCCATAACTGATGGAGACTTTGTTGGCATGGAAGGATGATTGACTGGTCTGTTATTTTGGTATGTGTAATTTATGCTTCATTTATACCAACCACAACCAACATCATTAGAACTTTTGGCTTCTATAAATATGTTACATTGTCTTAATGGAATCCAGAGGAGTGATTTAGCTTCCTAAAACTTCCGAAGAATTGGGTATATATTTGGAAGGTATTTTGGTGTAGCATTTTAATGAAAAGGAAATTCTCTCTGTTCGTCCTGTTCTTTTAACTGCCTTGAGGTTCTGCATTATTGCTTTTTATTCCTCCTTTTATTATTTTAATTTCTTCACCAGCCTGAAGAAAAAGGTAAAAGAGGTGGGCCAGATTATGATTTTTGGTGTGTTTGTGTAAAGAGAATGTACATAACAACCTAGTGAAGTTATTTGTACAATTTAATTTAATTTAATTTTTTTTTTTCCTTTTTCCTCCTTTCTATCATCTCATCCACTCTATGTTCAGTTTCAGGTGTGAAAAAACTTTTTTTGGAGTTAGACAATTCCACTCATTGCCTAATGGGCATCAGCATTGTGATTTAAAGGTTTCGGTTGCTGCTGATTACTCGGACTCACTTCCTGAGTTTTCTAGTTGCATAGGGGACAATGGATATCATCCTCTTGAAGAACTAAGAAAATGTAGAAGTGTCCGGATAACTAAGCTCTCAGATGCTGAAATTGCAAGGACAACTGTTGAGGTTTTCCCAGTTTTGACTTTTTAGTGTGAAGAGATTTGCATTAAATTTTCAATACTATTAGTTCCCAATATGTTAAACACATTTAAATATATAGTTGGCTTGGTATCCCTTGAAAAACAATTCTCCTTTGATTTTTAGAATGCATATGAGTTTAACTTTAGTTTTTGTTGCAGGCAAACAACCAAGCTTTGTTGTTATTTCCTGGTATTGTTCACTCTGAACCACATGAACAAGTCTCATGGGCTGAATATCATTATGTTATTGATGAATATGGAGGTTTGACTTCCCATTTCATGTGCACTCCAGAATTTTGCTCACAGCTCAGGTTTTAGATATTTCAGTTTATAAATTTTCCAAATGCAGATATATTTTTTGAGATTTATGATGATGAGAATATCTTGCAAGATTGTGAGGCAATTAACCCTGTGGTGAGTCATTTTCTCTTTCTGATTAGCTTTTCTGTTTTTTCATTTTTAAAACTAATTTCAGTGGGAATTTTTATGTTCTGAAGTTCTGTAGCATCTTGGCCCTTATTATGTTCTTTGTTTTCTTCATCCCAGAATGTTATAGCCAAAACATCTCATTGTTTTTTGATCCTCTAAAGAATAAATATATTGATTTTGAAATGTATGTTGTCTGAGGACCCCCTGATTTGTCGATACTTGTTTCAAATGCACTTTGGAGAAATGATATTTGTATAAAATTGATAGCTGAATCATAATCACACAAACTGGCTGGGATTAATGTTAGTCATTTTGTTACAGTGAGTCAATAGAACTGGTGCTCATGGAAGTTTTCCTGGCATATCTTCTCTTTCTCTGGGTTGGGATACATTTCTAACTTCTTTCCTCTTGGACTTCTAGAAAGGGTTTCTCTGACTATGAGGTCGAAACAATGGCTCAATGACATGGGCTACTAGTATTAACACAACTATGATAGGGATTGGTTACATAATTGTATTTTCAATACGAAATTTAACTTGCATTGATATCAATTCCTATTGTTAAAGAGCCTAGAGAATTTCATTTTGTGGCATGCAGATGTTTGATTTTGTACATGATTGTCACATATGCATACTGCTTGTTTGCAGAATGCTTTAATTGGAATGGACATCCTGCAATATGAAAGCAGAAGGACATATACTTCTGACTACAGCAATTTAGAGTCTGGCTATAGTGATGATATAACTTCCCATCATGATTACTTTGAGGTGAAAATTAGCTTCTTCTCCTTTTTTTTCCCCTACACTTTGAAGATCCTTCTTTACTATTGAATTATAGCTCAAGTAATTTGTACTTTGACCAGATTGAGAATTTTGAAATGTCTGATGTACAAGTTGATTGGGGGATGCCAGACAGTTCTAGCTGGGTTCATCCAATTTATTTTACCAAGTGCTTGGCAAAGGTGGTTATTACTTTTAATAACTTCAAACGATAGGTAACTGATTTTTAAGCTACTTGTTATGCATCACATGTCATTATATACTTGTCCATGGGATACATGTGACAAGAAGAGAGCTCATAAAATATGGGTGCAAATGGATGGGAGCCTTGCACTGTTTTGTCCTGTATATGGTTGAAACACCATCCACATAATAATTCCTGATTCTGTTTCCATTAAATAAGTTTCTTCATTTGGATAACGCCTACTGTTGTCCTTTTCTCAGTTAAAGTACATGGTTTCTTTGTCATGTAACTGGTATTATGTTGTCAGTGTGACTCAGTGGTCACCGTGTAGGTGGTGATTATAGAAATTGTTGAAGACATAAACTCCTCACAGCTTGGTAAAAGGTTGTTATTGTAACTCCTTACTTTGCTTGACAACCTAAGTTTTGCTACATTTTAATATTTGAATTCTGCTTGATGCTTATGCATCACCATGACAAATAGAAAATGCTTGTGGAAGGTCTTTAATGGGGGCTGGCCACATAATTTGTGACCTATAGCTTAGTTTTCTCTATTGCCTCTAATCCTGTTTCTTCGTCTTCTCTAAAATGTAAGTAGTAGGGCAGCCAGGTGCATAGAAGCCCCCTGCATGTGTGGGGTCCAGGGAAGGGTTGGGCCATTAAAGTCTAATGTATGCAGCCTTAACCTTATATTTTTATAAGAGGCTGTTTCTATGACTCAAACCTGTGACCTCTCGGTCACGTGGCAATAGTTTTTACCGTTGTGCCAAGGCTCCCCTTCTAAAATGTAAGTAGTAAATAGGAAAAATTGAGAATTGGCTTCCATAGATATTTCAATTTTCTCAAGGAAACCCCCTTCCATGGAGTACATAATGCATCTTGTGGTGAAGACAGTTTTATTTTCATTTGCAAGGCACAACTGAATTCGTCAAAAATAGAATTTGAATTCCTATTTTCTATTAGTCAACTTGATATAATTTCAGACACTTGGTTTCTAAGGACACACTGATCAGGGAATGAGCAGATATTGAAACAAGAAATAATTTCTCTATGTAATATTTGCAGAGCATGGCACTATTTTTACCAAAAAAACATTCAGTATTAATGAAAAATAAATTGTCAGACAGACCTGTCAGTTTTGCTTTGTCACATTTTGCGTTCTAGTTGAGGTCAAAGACAACTATAACCAACTTTAATTTTCATTTCCCCTGGAATGTGTTGTTTATAAAGAAGAAAGGATGAAACTGCTTTAGCTTACAATGATTTCTCCTTTGTACTCAGAAAAGTTTCAATGCAAATAATGTGACAAATATAATCATTTTCCTTGAGAAATTGTTAGCAGAAGTATTTCTGTATCTTGTCATCAGACCTTGAAGCAGAAGTGCAGCAACTAAATAAAGCAGTAGTACTTTCAAACATCAACTCTAAAACACTGATCCAAACTTTCACCAATGAATGGTCAAAAACACTAAGGTGCATTATTGTCTTTATTTCCGTGAATTCTTAGAGCTAGAAAGTGATTTTTGAAAAGAGAAACATGCTTGTATGTTTTTGAAAAGAGAAACATACTCATGAATCATACCTGATATATTTTTTTATAGACATTTTGAAGAAACTTGTTTCCACGCCTTTTTAGAGATGAATGTGCTCTTGATGGATTTTGATTTACACTCGACAATCTAGATCTTGTCAACTTTCTTAAACTTAGCCTTGGGAATTGCTTTTGGCTCATAGGCTGTCAATGAGGAATGTGTGAAAATGATGGATCATCCTTCAAATGGTGTTTCACTTTGGGGACACCTCAGGCCTGCCTATGTTGATGAAGAATCATATCTGCGAAGGCTTTTTGATGATGAAGATAGTGATGGCTACAGCTGGACAGGTATTCTCCTTTATTTTATTTATTTCAATGTGTATACGTATTTAGTTTTGGCATTGTTCTTTCACTTGCTTACCCATGTTTGTGCATGTCTATTTGAAGAGATTTTGGTAAACATAGTGCCTAAGTTAGGGGGTGCTTGGTTCAAGAAGGGGAATGGAAAAGATAATAGGAATGATAATAGGTTCTTTCATTATAATTGTGTTGGTTGGTTTGTGATCAGAATGATAATAATAATAATAATAATAATAATAATAATAATGATAATGATAATGATAATAATAATAATAATAACAATAATAATAATTCTTCCAAGTATGCAAAGCATTTCTTCTACAGCTTTGGTTCAGGGAAAAAAAAATTGTGGGTAATCACTTTCATACCTTTCAAAAAGAGGGGGAATGGAGGATACCCCAATTTTGGTATTTGGAGTTACTATTTACGAAATGATACCCCTCAATTAAGCATCAAGAATCATTTCATTCCCATTTCATTCCCATTCCATTCCCCCCCAAACCCCTCATCCAAGCACCCCCTCAGTCTAATGCCATGTAATTTCTTATAGAGAACTAGTAATCAGTTGCGACAACTCTCCATATCTAGATGATTTCAATTCAGTTAAATGAATTAATTTTCAAGTTCTGCAATAAGGAGGTGAACTCCCCATAGATGAAATAGTACGAAAAGGAGACTAGTATTTACTGTGATGGAGCTGGAAAAACTCAGGGAAAAAAAAAAAAAACTCTATAGTGTTCTCCTTCTTTGACTAAAGAATGCAAAAGACAAAGTTGACCATGTAATGTATAATTGTACATGAGAGTTTCCTTGTCAGAATCATACTCCTGGGAAGCGGAAATTTATCTTTAATCATAAATGCTGTTCTTGTTCAAATCTTCTGATCACACCCAATTCTTTTAATGTGATCTTAAATTTCTTCTTTCATCGGCTTGACATACCTTGTGATGAATAACCTTTTTAATGAAACTGTGCTTTAATAATTTCTTTTTCCTTTTTCTTGGAACATTTTGGATTTTGTAACTATTTGTTATTAGTTCAAGTCTCTAGTCTAAGTCTAATTTACTCACTTTCCACTTCCAGATGGAGAAACTTTGAGCGTCGGTTCAAGTGCTGACAGAAGTTGTAGGAGATCAAGTATCTACAGATTGGAAATCATAAAAATTGAACTGTTTTCCATCTATGGTGTTCAGGCATGTATTTTCATTCACTAGCTTTATATGTCTTGCATATTCCTAGTAGACTAATGGTATACATTATCTCTGTACAACTGAACATGCATCGTTTTCCGCAAATCATGCAGAGCTGTTCATAAGAAGTTGAGACACATTTTATGGTTTCTAACCATTGACCACATCGGCACTGCAAGAGTGAATATTGTAGTACAAAACTGCTGCTGATAACAGGGTTTATTTTTTGGATTAGTAGTATTGCTGAAGATAAAATTGGCTCACAAGGGATACTTATTTGGGATTGTGGTAGGGGTTCTGTGTTGCTAAAATTGGTTAATTTATTGCAAATTTAGCCGTGAATGTTTTTACTCTGGTTTACCAAACATTTCAATTTGTTAATTGATCAATTGATGAGATCCATATTTTGTGGTTGTTTGGACTGGACTTGGATATCTTTTTGAGAAATAATCCCTTATCCTTGAATTCAGTTCTTACATCATAATACAAAATCTTATCCAAGCCTAAAATTGCAAGGCCATTTTTTTTTAAAAAATTTTTAGCTAATAGGTTATGAATTTTTTGCATTGATTATACTCTCTCTCTCTCTCTCTCTCTCACTCACTCATTCTCTCATTCTCTCTTTCTCTCTTTCTTCTTTCCTTTTTTTTTTTAAAAACCACTTTTGACATCAGGATATAAATCTCCATATCTTCAATTCTTTAATACTTTCCAGTTGGCAATCAGTTTAGAAGATTTTCAAGATGCTGAGCCTGATATTCTGGCACATTCAGTGCCAGCACTTGTTGAGCGATTTGCTGAACAAGGAATGCGATGCAGTTTTGCACTCAAAGCTCTTTGCAAAAAGAAGGGACTCCTTGTCGAGGTAATATTTAAACCCGTTATGTCTAAAACATATTAAGAGAGACCATGCCAATTTTACCTAAGATTATAGAACTTATCCATGAGTTGCTTCAGACCAACCACCATCCAAAGCTGAAAGGTTCTGGTGATTGGTTGCGTAATAATTTTTTGTACCTCATAGTGCAGTAAAAGATAGTGTTTTTTGTCCTTAACTTTCCAGTTGAAAGTATATTGCGGAAAAGTTATTTCTTTCATATATCTCAATGGTATATATACAAAATACAATGTCCTAAATATGGTAACTAGATCAATCATAATCCCCTATATATGACAACTATATCAATCTCCTATATATGACAACTATATCAATTATACAGCTATATATATATATTCCTAATTTACACAAGATACACAACAAATTAGGAAGTTATCAAATTAGGAAGTTATTGATCATGATTCTTGCTAACTCTCCCCCTCAAGTTGGGGCATAGATATCACTCATGCCCAACTTGGATAATGTTGAGTAGAATGATCCACTACTGACAGCATGAGTCATAATATCAGCCAACTGATCTGAACTTTTGGTGTAGGGAATTTCTATGGCACCGGAATCCAGATTATCTTTGATGTAGTTCCTGTCTAACTCAACATGCTTAGTACGATCATGTTGTACTGGATTATTAGCAATCTCAATAGCAGCCTTATTATCACAATACAGCACCATAGGCTTTTTTTTGACTAAAACCCAGCTCAGTTAAGAGAATTTTCAGCCAAGAAAGTTCTGTGATTCCATGATGCATAGCCCGATACTCTGCTTCTGCACTAGATAATGAAACCACATTCTGTTTTTTACTCCTCCACGTCACCAAATTGCCTCCAAAAAAGGTTAGATATCCAGAAGTAGATTTTCTATCCATTCTACTACCAGCAAAATCAGAATCTGTATATCCTACAATATCCAGATTTCCATGTTTGGAGAACAGAATTCCTTTACCTGGAGCTGATTTTAAATATGCTAGAATCCGATTAACAGCATTCATGTGTTGATCACTAGGATTGTGCATGAACTGACTTATGACATGGACTGCATATGCTATATCCGGCCTTGTATGAGTCAAGTAGATTAACTTACCAACTATCCTTTGATATCTGGCTTTGTTTGTTGGGATTTGATCAGGATAAACTGATAGCCCATGATTCACCTCAATAGGAGTATCTATTGGCTCACATGCAGAATAACCAGTTTCAGTTAGGAGATCCAAAGTATACTTTCTTTGGGAAAGAAACAATCCTTGCTTAGACCGGGATACTTCAATACCCAAGAAGTATTTCAAGAGCCCCAAATCCTTTATCTCGAATTCTTTGGCAAGATAACCTCGAAGGTTCTCAATCTCATCTACGTTATTACCTGTTACAATCATATCATCAACATAGACAAGAAGCAAGGTAATATCTTATGATCATGTTTATAGAACAAAGTATGATCTGCCAAAGCTTGTTTGAACCATACTCCTTCATTGCATGACTCAATCTCCCAAACCAGGCCCTGGGAGATTGTTTTAGTCCATACAATGCCTTTTTTAATTTGCATACTTTACCTTCTTCCATTGCAAACCCTGGAGGTGGATCCATAAACACTTCCTCGGTTAGGTCACCGTGAAGAAAGGCGTTCTTTACATCAAACTGTCGTAGAGGCGGTCTAAATTAACGGCAAGTGACAATATGACGCGAACAGTATTCATCTTAGCAACTGGTGCAAAGGTCTCCTGATAATCAATACCATAAGTTTGAGTATAACCTTTTGCTACCAATCTAGCCTTGTACCTCTCAATCGTCCCATCTGACTTGTACTTGACAGTAAACACCCATTTGCATCCCACAGTCTTCTTTCCCATAGGTAACTCAACCATCTCCCAAGTAGAATTCTTTTGGAGTGCCCACATTTCATTTTCCATAGCATCCTTCCACTTAGGATCTTCAAGAGCTTCCTGAAAATGACTAGGAATAGAGATGGATGACAATTGAAGAGCAAATGTCAACTTGGCTTTCGACAAACGGTGATAGGATATGAAATTTGAGATAGGATAAGTAACATTGGAAGTCTTTGAAAAACCAAGTCTATCAGGTACTTTTCTTTCACGAAGAGGATATCTCCTATTCCTATCAATACTAGAATTATGATCAGAAATTTGAAGAGATTCAGGAGAATAAGCACATACCTCATTGTCAACCTCATTGTCAATCCTAGAAGAGTCATCCGATGGCATGGTAAGATCATCAAGAGATGTATTAGGTCCAAGAGACTCCTTTTTTCTAGAATATTTTTTTTCAAACAACTGAGCTGGCCTCTCAACTACTGATTCCCCATTTGTGTTAACAGTTTCTGTACCTGAATTAACAGTTTCTGTAACATTTTCTGTTCCTGAATTGATAGTTTCTGTAACATTTTCTGTTCCTGAATTAACAGTTTCTGTACCTGAAATCCATATCTTCTTCTCTCCTAACCACAATTGTTCCTCTTCCTTACTCTCACTCTCCCCCTGAAGAGGAACCATGGATATATTTTGAGAAAAATAGGACTCATTTTCACAAAACTGAACATCCATAGAAACATAATAAGTGTTTGTAGGAGGATGAAAACATTTGTAGCCTTTTTGTGAATTAGAGTAGCCAAGAAAAACACATTTAATAGCACGAGGATCAAGTTTATCTCGATGAAAATGATGAACATGAACATAGCATACACAACCAAAAACCTTAGGACAAATATTAAGGGCAGAGGGAATGGAGTGAAATCTAGATAACATTCTTAACGGAGTTTGAAAATGAAGAATTCTTGCTGGCATTCGATTAATAAGGAAAACAGAGGTCATAACAGCTTCAGCCCAGAAACTTTTTGGAACCTGCATAGTAAAACACAAGGCTCGAGCCACTTCAAGGATATGGCGATTCTTACGTTCTGCTATGCCATTACATTGGGGTGTATAAACACAAGTTTTACAGTGAAGGATGCCATCTTTGTGTCATAAATTCAGCAAGAGTGTGATTTACAAACTCACGACCATTGTCAGTGAAAAACCTTTATTTTGTGTTAAATTGAGTGAGAATCATATTATAAAATCGAGGAATAATGTGGGAAACATCACTCTTAGATTTCATCAAATAGACCCAACTAACCCGTGAACAATCATCAATGAAAGACACATAGTATTTATGACCTGAAGAAGAAGGAGTAGAGAAAGGACCCCATACATCAGTAAAAACACAAGAGAAAGGAGTAGTACTTTTATTAAAACTGACCTTAAAAGGAACACGATGATTTTATGCATAAATGCATTGTTCACATCTTAGACTAGAAGCAGAAATGTTGGAAAACAACTTAGGAAATAAACGTTCTAAATAAGAGAAAGATGGATGTCCTAATCGACAATGCCAAAGAATAATTTTCTTTTTATTTGAAGTCACTCTCTGAGCTTGGAAGCCACGAGTAAGAGGTGGTATGCCTCGGTGGTCCTCAAAGTAGTACAAACCATCTCTCTCCTTACCAATGCCAATCGTCATCTTCGTGAGATTGTCCTGAAAAACACAATGAGTAATATAAAAGGTTACATGACAATCAAGATCTCTTGTTATTTTGCTAATCGAGATGAGATTATTTGAAAGAGTGGGTGCAAGCAAGACAGAGGACATAGAAAATGTCGGAGATAGAGACACATTTCCTGCCCCTGTGATTGGCATAGAGTTGCCATCAGCAACCTGTACACACTTAATTAATGGAGGTGTTAGAGAATCAACAATAGATGAGTTACTAGTCATATGATCAGTAGCCCCTGAATCAATAACCCAAGCATCAGAACAAGTAGAAGTAGAATTGATGGACAGACCAAAATTACCTTCTTCAGGAGATACCCGAGTTACATTAGAGGCAGAAGGTGATGTAGTAGCAGTGTGGGCAGATTTCTTGTTTTTTCTCTCAGCTTGCATGAGTTTATACCATTACGGATAGCCATGCTTTTTCCAACAAACATCAACGGTATGTGTATTTTTATGGCGGTGAGTACAATACCGAGTTTGAGAAATTGTGGAATCGCCAAGAGCCAAACAGAGTACCTTTATGTATAACTAGAGCTGAAGTCTCAGAGTGTATGGCTGCTCCCATAGTCACTTGTCGTTGTACTTCTCGACGAACCACAGAATAGGTTTCTTCTAATGTAGGTAAAGGAGAAGTAGATAGAACACGGCTCCTAACCTGATCCAAATTCTGGTCAAGTCCAGAGAAAGATATAGACCCTATCCTCAGCAAGACGGTTTCTATACTTCTCAATATCAGCAGCACAAGTCATATCGTTTGGTCGTCGATAATCAAGCTCCATAAAAACTGAGTTTAACTCATTATAGTAGTCTGCCAAAGGCCGACCACCTTGACATAATTGGAAAGACTTCTTCATCGTTCATAGACTTGAGAAGAGTCGAAACATCAAGGTAACTGCTTTTACAGCATCCCAAACTTCCTTTGCTGTTCCACATTGCACAAAGTGTGACACCAGATTATCATTCATTGAAGTTATGAGCCAAGTTTTTACCTGTGCATCTTCAGCCTTCCATTCATCATAACCTGGATCACTTTCTGAGAGTGCAGCCTTTCTGCATGTGATATAGCCCATCTTTCTCCTTCCAGCAATATGCATTTCCAAAATTTTAGACCAAACACGATAGTTAGAGCCATCCAATTTAATATGGATGGATGAGGGAGAATCATGAATGGTCATGGTGGACATGTTCTTGCTATTCGAAGAATCAGCCTCAGTTTTGGTAGACATAACAGAGGTATGGCCGGTGGTGCAGGGATTAAGGGACGGGAACTCTGTTTTGGAAGAATAGAATGGCTAGGAATTTTTTTAACCTAAGCTCTGATACCAAGTTGAAAGTATATTGCGGAAAAGTTATTTCTTTCATATATCTCAATGGTATATATACAAAATACAATGTCCTAAATATGGTAACTAGATCAATCATAATCCCCTATATATGACAACTATATCAATCTCCTATATATGACAACTATATCAATTATACAGCTATATATATATATTCCTAATTTACACAAGATACACAACAAATTAGGAAGTTATCAAATTAGGAAGTTATTGATCATGATTCTTGCTAACTTTTCCCATATAATACTGATCCTTTTTTGTTTGCAATTGAAGAGGTAGATTGCCCCATACATTACTCTTTTATGAATCTTTTCTAGCAAGTGCAACCCTCTGTATCTGCAGCTTGTCAGTCTGGCTTCCAGGAAAAAGCATATTATCTCCTTTTTCAATAATAATGGGAAAATTTCATTCTTCCATTTATCCCATGAAGCGTTGCTTTTATGCTGATTCAAGACTTCAGATCCAAGTAGCTGTTATTGATTTTCTGTTTCTAACACTGTTCTTGATGTCAAATAGCTTGCTATATACTACTTTTGACCATTTGTTAGCCAATGATCTGCTATGCTAGCTCTAATATTAGTTGAAATCCTGAACAAGGGGAGAGGGGGGTTTGAGCCATGAGGTGTGCGCATCAGTCCTATTTTCTGTTCTTCCCATTTCTCTGTTTCTATAGAAAATCTCCTTGGTTGATCTTTCAAGTTATGTTTATTCAGGTGTTGCATTGTGGCAAATGGGCTTAGAAAGTGAACACCAACTTATAAAAATATGACTAAAAATGGTATAATTTGATCAACTTGTACACTCTGTAAAAGTTTTAAGTTCTTTCTGTTATCTTTGGTCCATCCCAATGTGTTTTTTTGGTCACCAAAATGGAGGATTTTTGTGGTTATAAATGTGAATCACAAAATGCACATGGAAAGGACAACTTTGTATTCATCTTACTTTCTTGTTGGATGCATGTAAATGAGTCTGTGCACCCTATTTCTTTCCAACATTTTTTCTATCTTGATTTATCTTCAACTTTTCTCTAATGCCTTGCCTTGTCAAACCAACAAATTCAATATGCCTTGGAGTGTTAAATGTATTAGAAACATGTTCTTTGTCTTTGTTACATTACACGGGATATGTTTCAGGATGAAAAGAATACCTTTCTTCTTTTATATTTACCAGCACTTAATTATGTTAGTCGATGGATTTGATCAACTTACTTGATCATTGGTAAAGTATATAATTTTCATGGCTATTACTGAGATCCATTCCAGAATATTTTATTGATGACTTATGGAGGTATAAAAATGTATGGATTAGCCTGTGTTTTCCCCAGAAAATCAAAAACAAAAATTAACTATGATAGATATAGATATATAGATAAGTATATATGCCCATGCTCATTGGATTTAAGGAATGCTGGCCTTTTGTTGCTCTTTAAGGTAGAGTTGTATCTTTGAATACTGCATAATATTTTTATTTAACTTGAAGAACCCATTTGGGAGTGACACTTTTTGAAAAAGAACATTTCGAGGTCTTTAAGCTCTGATGTAAAAGCATTCGCAATCCATCATGAGTACTATCTCTTTTATTTACTCTGATTCCAAGTTCAAGCTTGCATTGTAGCATTTTTATTTGCTAGTATTCCAGAAAGCTATTATGCTTCTCGAAACCCTGAGATCTCTTCTATTTTATTCTAGTACTTACAGAGCAGGGTAGCACCAAATTGGATTATACTTCATTTCCTCTACATGAATATGATTGTTGTATGCTGTAATGTGTGTGCGAGATGGTTGATATAGCACAAGCAGTATCCACGAACAATTTTTTGGGGAGGGGGGGGGGGGGGGGTTGTGTGGTGGGGGGTGGAATTGGGTTGTATGTGTGTGGGTGTTGTGGAGTTAGGAAGAAGAGCAAAAGTGGGGAAAATAATGGAAAGAGTAAGAATAATTAAATTGAATGATAAATGTCTATTGAAAAAATAGAACATCTAGCTATTTATAACGAAGACATCTACCTAAAAGATATAATCCATCTAAGAATAGTATTCACTTTTGCCGTAACTTTCCTAAATCAATCATATAAGGTTAACTACTTGAATTAATCATGTGACATAGCTCTACTTCAAATGGATTCTCCCTTCCCACAGAGTAGGTCGTAGTTTAGATACTGCCGAAAACTTACCAAAACACTCCCAACTACTAAAACGCTAGATATTGACTACCAATTACACTGTCCTTTTGACTATAATCCCTGCAGCTTTCACATTAAGTTTCCCGAACCTGTAATTCTTATCCAGCCAACTTTAAATAGCTGCAGCATCAATGGGGTTTTTTTTTTTTTTTGCTGTATTTATTTATTTATTTTTAATCTCTGTATTGGAAAATAAATAGTTGACTGATTTCAAATTTTTTTTCACATTGAATGAAAGGTAAAATGCAACTTCAGGCTCTTTCAAAATTTGTTAATTATGCTTTGACCTTTGAGTGTGATGTTCTTCATATGAAATCAATGTCTTACAAATTGGTTTCAGAATTTCAGTAGAGATTGACTTGTCCTAATAAAATGGTGCTTTTTTTCTTTTTTTTGCTTTGGGGGGGGGGGTGGGGGGGGGTTTGTTTATAAGAGATAATGAACATTTTTCGTCACTTTGTTTTAGTTATATTTGGTTCTTGTTGGTTATTTATTGTGTGGAGACAGTCTACAAAAATTTAACATTCTTCTGGTCTTAAGCTACGCAACATCAACTGCATATACTACATATCAGTCTCATTGTGACAATTATCGGTACATCATAATTAATTTTGAGATTTCTGCACAAAAAGGATTAGTAACATTGATTTTGTTGATACGTTAAAGTTCTCTGCACACTTCTCTATTGATGGCTGTAATGATTTTCCTGCTTTACACAATTTATGTTCCATGTTATTTTCTTGTCTGCGGCATGCAAAGTGTGCATTTTGCTAATGGAATCTTCTACTTACTATGCAGGGGGCACATTTGATTGGAGTTGACAGTCTTGGCATCGATGTTAGGGTTTTCTCAGGATCAGAAGTGCTAACACATCGTTTTCCTTTTAAAGTCCGGGTAAGTAATACACTACCATTGGTAATCTAAAGTTAAAAGATTCCTAGTTTTCCCTCAGTTTTGGAAAATCTAATAGAATGACACAAAAAGATATCATACTCCTCAAGTTAATACTGCTGGAACTAGTTAATCATCTTGTTTGAAAACTTAGTATGGGCTTGATGACACATTTCGGGTTTTCACTAAGACATACTTCCTTCGTCCTGATATTTGAGTTCATTTTGAAATATGACTCATTATGTGAAATGCACTAAGTGAGAGAACAGCTATAGACTTTTTCAATGGTGACGTCTCTTTTTATTTGTGGACCACACGTGATCACAATTAAACAAAGGATATTATTGGTTTCTCATAGAAAAAGTAACTTTGACTCTTTAAATGGGACTTTGGTTTTGGAACACTGGAAAAGTGAAAGATGGAGAGATCACAATTTACATCAAGTTGGCATATAACTAACTCTCCTTGATTTCAGATTGTATAACTTGAATCATTTCAAGAAGCTGATAGTTTATTATCCATTTCAATGGCTTCTTTAGCTTCAATAGATTGTCCATCAAACTAAAGTTGAGTTTCTGTAGAGAACCCGGTTAATTTTTTATTATTATTATTGTAGACTGCTAGTGTGTTGACTAATATTTTTCTTTAGTCTATTAGAACTAAAAAACATGGATGTCTAGGGATTCTTTGAGATTTAGGGAGCAAGATATGGCCACAGTTTTCCAGCATAACGAAGAAAATGGATAGAAGAAATTGCATCATTTGATTTGTGTGAACATACATGTCAATGAAGTAAGGTTTTGCATGCTTTGTAATCTTTACATGTAGTCTTTTCATTGTCAGGCAACATCCGAGAGTGCTGCTGAGAAGCAGATCCAACAACTTTTGTTTCCAAGGTCACGACGAAAAAAATTTAGGGCTCTTGAGAAACTTAGTGACATAGATTCGTTTTAGTATTGTAATGTTAATTTTTGGTGCTAAAAAATATTTATGGATAAATACAATATATCAATATAGTTTTATTAGTTCTGTTCATAGTTCAGTTTTCATTCCATTGCCTTTTCTGCTCAAAGGAAATTGAATATTAAAGATTAGAGTCAAAGAAAGCTGGTGACGGGCAAGAATTGCAGGATTGTTGGATTCTTTAAGCTTCTGAAATATAATTGACAAAGTAAATCCCCAAATAGTTTCATTAAAATTTTCATGTGATGAAAATGGTATTTTTCAGATCGCAATGAAAATATAATTTCCTTAAAGGCAAAATTCTCTTAAGCGGCTGTAAAGGTTATCAAATAAATAAAGAAGGCATAACTCTCTTAATTATAAAGTTGGTAGAGTAGTTTTGCCTTTTTAACTCAAATTTTCTTTTCTAATTGATTTTTTTTAAACCTAAAGTTATTTAAATATATAATTTTAAAAGCCTATATATGAAATCAAATAAGCATAGTTCTTTGATCTCAATATAAAAATAATAAAAAAAGAAGTTTTAAATAAATAATTAGATAATTTCAAAAACTTATTCAAAACTTTTAGGTTTAAATATTTTTTTTCTTGTGGCCTTGAAAGTTATGTAATAAAAGAAATCACCAAAATAATTATATAATTACAAATTACAAATTACTAAAAATAACTCAATATTTTCTTATTTCATTTTAACTTTTGTGAAATTTGTTGTTAGATAGAATTAAAATTCACAAAATTTTCAAAAAGGCAAAATTTTTACACAAATTTTTTAACTTTTGATAGCTTTTTGAATATTCAAACCTTGAATTTTTTTTTTCAATTTTCAAAAAAATTGAATTTTGAAAACTAGTAAATCTTTAATTTCATATGAAAGATTGTCTCTAAAATTAGATATTTAGTTAAATTTAAAAGTGTAAGACTTTTTTATTTACAAAGATCAAATTAATAGCTTTGCTCATATTAGAAATTAAGGTAAAATTATACCATTTTTTTTAATTTGATATCTTCTACTTTCCTTAGAAGTATAGTTGTGATAATTACCATGACTAGTCTAGGTACTTTGCATTTAGCAAAGCAAGCTAGTTTTTCAACTCTTATCTTTTCCGTTATATTACAATTTATAATTGCCCCCAGTAGAACTTTGATATCAAACATATGGTAACAATGAGATTTTTTTTTTGTTTTTGTTTTGTTTTGTTTTTTTTTTAATGCTAAATGGAGGCTCACTAGTGAATAGAACTTCTATTACGTTATTGCTCAATATTATGTAGAGGTTGAATTTCATGATATGGCGCTCTTTCCATTTTAACTATTGAGATTAAAGCATTTGCTGGTTGAAATTGGTAAACAATTACCTCCATCAATAGAGTGAGAGTGGTAATCAAGTTAAATACACATTATTTTGAGGTTGACTTTTCAAGAGGAAATTAAACATATTGTAGTTCAAGTGATTGTGAACTGTTGTTAAAATAAAGAAGGGAACGAAAAACTAAGAGAGAAAATGAGAAGAGATTTCTTTTTAAGAGTAGAAAGAAAAATCATTATTTTATGATCTTGCCTCATCTATAAATAACTTATTAAGGTTGTAAATATTATAATAACACTCTTCTTAAAAAAATATTAAATAATTTCACCTTTATACTTAGTTTATTGCACTTTCCCTCAAGTTGAGCAAAGATATTAATGATAAGAGTACAAAAGCACTCTTTAAATAAACTTTAAAACAAGGAGTTTTACATTATTTATCGAAATAAATAGGCACTATCTTGTATTTTAATGTATTTTGTAGGTAAAACATTCTAGCGGCATAAGGAAGTTAGAAAACAAATGTCAAATTTGAGAAAACTCTATCAATGATGCAATTCGAAGGGATATAGTGCTTGAACAAGTAAATGGACAAAAAGAGGCTAGAATTCAATAGGATGTATCTCATCTTTTATATAAACAAATAAGGAGATTTTAGATGATTTAGAAAGTTCTTTGGATACAATTTAATGTTGATGTTTGGAATTTCTCCTGAATCAACGAGCATTTAGATCAAAATTGACGTCAAAATGACAATGCCATTCAATCAATTGACAGCTGATACATTTTGAGAAAATGACCATATTTGGAGCTACAAAAGTCGAAATAAATGATTCTTGAACTATTGGAAAGCTAAAAGGAAGAATAATTTTATAACAAGTTAAAGTCTAATTTTGTCGATAAAAGCCTCAAAACATTAGTTGAAATCAACACTAATGCATATATCGATAATAGAGAGGGCAAAGAGAAAGTTAGACTTAGTCTCTCACAGCCCGTATGACCATGCCCGACTGTTGTGGCCCATTTTGAGTCAATTTTTATCTTTTAACTCCTCTTGAGTATTTTTCATTAGACTGTGACCACTTATAATGAGCCTAATTAGTCTAACTCCAATAAAAAATCATTTTTGGGTCTTTAAAAAGGGGCCTAGACTTAAGAACAACTTGGAAGCCTAGTCTCCACAAGAGCTCTAGAGTTTTGTATAAAAATTCATCTTTAGCACAAAGCTCTTGTGAGCTTTGAAGAGAAGAGACTCTATTTTAGAAGAAATTGGATCTTGGGTTAAAGATTAAGTGTGCAGCTTGGCTTTTCCTTGTAAAGGGAAGTTTTCTTCACTCTAAACGTTAATCTTATATTTTTATTTATTCAATTTGGTGTGTCTTTTCATTTCTATATGTGGCTAAATTCTTATAATCTCTAAGAATTGATGATGAGTTATTGATATTTTCCTTATTGTGTTGATTTATGTTATGGATACTGTATATTAATGACCAATACCAAGTTTTCATTTAAGAATCATGCAATTTATGTAGACCTCATGAGTTGTATGTATTGGTACTTGTGTTTGATCATTTGATCTTCACTAAACTTGGACCTTTGTTATTGGAACAATAGCACTTCTAGCATAAAAATATGTAAGGAGAATGGATAGGCTCTGTATTATCAATGTGCTTCATTAAATGGTGTCATAGATTAGGAATAGGAGCCATATCATTCTATTCTAGTGACTAGGAATAAAAGTAAGGGAAAAAGATAATAATTGCCACTTTATATACATAATCTCATAGCTAAATCACACAATTAGGAAAAAATAGAAATAACCCTAATTACTTCTTTGGGATTAATCCATCATTTTTGGTTCCAAATTTTAGATTTAATTAAAAAATTAAGTTTACCCCATGTTTTTCATCTATTGTTGATTTTACCATACTTTTCTCTACTTTAATATAGCATAGTTATAATGTTCTCTATATAAATTGCCTTTTAACTTCTAGACAAAATAAATAAATAAACCCTCAAAGTAATAACATTTCTTGTGATTAACCCTACTTTCACAATTCAACGATAGGTATATACTTACATTTAATTGTGTGGATTTAGATTTTTATTATTTGATTAATTATGGTATTTCTGTTGTATTTTATATCCTAATCCACACCACATCAATCAATGATATTTAAATTGTTTAGTAACTCTTAAAACCTCATCTTTGATAGGCCTTTTGCAAATATATTAGCAAGTTGATTCATGGATTGAACATATAGCAAATACAATTATCCAGATATAAGTCTCTCAAGAATGAAGTGCTTGTTCCACTCAATATGCTTGATCCTATCATGTTATAGTAAGTTATTTACAATATTAATGGCTGCTTTTTTGTCACAATAAAGCATTAATGCTTATGCAAACTTCAAACCAAGTTCCTTGTGTAAAATTTTTTATCTATAATAACTAAGTAACACCTTGATATATAGCTTCATATTTCATCTCCACATTAGAATGTGTATAGATTGATTTTTTTTTTTTTTTTACTTATCCATGTGACTAGATTTCTCCAACCAAAGTATAATACCTATCCCTAATTGAACCTACCCAATCAATATCCACATAAGCTTGAAGTTTTAGATGCCTATGCTTACTAAACCATAATCCTTTTTCTACACAAGATTGAACCTAAGAATTTATTGAAAATATGATAATGAGAAACTCCACGCTTATGTTGAATTGGCTCACTGTACTGATTGAATATGATATATATGATCTTGTTGGGTAAACATACAATAGCTTACTAGCTAAACACTAGTACTTCACATCATTTTCATACAATTTATCATCAAAATCGTTCTATCAATGATTCAGGTCAATTAGAGTATAAGGAGGCTAATGCCTTAATTTTCTTCTCTCCTTTAATAAGTCAAGTGCATACTTCCTTTGACCCCAAAAAAAAAAAAAGATTTACTTAAGAATTTAATTTCATAGTTGGTAGCTAGTTCAGTCTTTAGTCACTCTACTTTACTAGGACAATTTTTTTTTGTTTTTGTGACAATCATATCATTAACATAAACAACTAATATAATCAATTCTCTTTAATTCACTTTTATGAAAAGAATATACTACGTACAAGATTGAGTATAACCATATTTTTTTCATTGCTATGGACATTTGTTGAAACCAGGTTCTAGAAGATTGATTTAGTTTATACAAAAACTTCTCAAGTTTAAGCACTTCACCAACAACTTCATATCTTGGAGTAGGATCCATGTAGACACACACACACACACATACACGTGTATGTGTGTGTGTGTGTGTGTGTTAACTCTTACATCTAGTTGACGCAATTCCCAATTAGAAATAACTGCTGAAAATAGAAGAATCTAGATTGTATTCAATTTTGCTACTGAAGCAAATATCTCAACATAGTCAATATCTTGTTTCTTAATGAAAAATTCCAATCATTAGATTGGTTCACCTTTTTAATAGTTGACATATGTATGAATAAGCCAATTATATGGTGTAGTATGAATAAGTTAGGTTCTTTGTAAGGTGAGATGTTGTGCATTGTTCATACCCTACATTATCTGCTAGAGACAATGGGAGCTTAATTGGCCAATTATTTTCAAAATAAAAGAGATGACAATTGGGACTAAATGGAGCTTCCTTGTCTAAGTGTCATTTCTTGTTTCTAAAAGACTGATAGGTGCCTCCTTTGAATAGAATTGTTAGCTTTCTTTAGGAAAGAAGTGCAATTTTTGTTTATTGAAACTTTAGATGATTGAACAATGTTAAGGAAACAAATTAGCATGATCCTTTGTTGGCTTTGTAAGTAATTGGTCTAGTCTAAAGAATTTGTTAATTAATGTTATGTGGTTTAGGTTATGAATCTTGACAATCAAAATAAAGGAAACTTCTTTTTCTGATTTTTAGTTGCAAAATAAGAACCTTTTTGCTTATGAGAAGACATGTTATTTATTGTATGCATAATGCCAAGAGTGTTTAGTGAAATTAGATATTAGAACTTTTTGGTCTCTAGTATGATTATAGTTATTTTGAATAATAGTCCCTATCTTTTAATGCACAACTATGTTTATTTATCAATTACTCTATTGAGATTTTGCCACTCTAGTTTTCCATCTCGTAATTCTAATCATGGTGTTTGATCTTAGTACTACTACTAAATGTCCATGAACATAATACAAATAGAGCATGATTGCATAATACAATCAACAATGTTTATTTATCAATTACTCTATTGAGATTTTGCCACTCTACTTTTTCATCTCATGATTCTAATCATGGTGTTTGAT
This sequence comes from Gynochthodes officinalis, assembly GCA_020080225.1. Taxonomy (NCBI): domain Eukaryota; kingdom Viridiplantae; phylum Streptophyta; class Magnoliopsida; order Gentianales; family Rubiaceae; genus Gynochthodes; species Gynochthodes officinalis. The sequence goes on along the minus strand of CM034619.1, from coordinate 36,584,327 downwards.
CATAGTAGTACTACTAAATGCCCATGAACTTATTAATTGAACTCAAGCTACAAATAAATTCAATGGAAGAGACAATAAAGTAATATAAAGCACAATAAATAATAAACCATTGCATAATGCAAATAGAACATGATAGCAAATATCACTTTATTTATTTATACTAATCATTAATAACATGCAAATAATAGTAATATAGTATTGAAGGCCTTGTTGATGCATCATTACAAGAAAATGAGCATTTAATATGCATTATATTTAGTTTCATCAACTTCAAATGTGATAAAATTGGAGTTCTATCTAAACCTTCATTATAATATTATAATATCATCTTACCACGTGTTTTCCTATGAATTAATGGATTATCTTTGATAACTACTTGATTGAATCGTCATCCTCTGTTTACTTTCTTCAAGATCAAAATATGCATTCAATATTGAAATTTTTGGATCTACATTTTTCACAAATAATATATTGTGGAAGTTTTCAAATTATCATTGATGATCAACTACATTAGCCCAATATGAGAAAAATGGATAATGATTAATAAGAAAACTAGAAATTAAAACCAAAATGAAAGATGTGAAAATGGTCATGGTGGAATTTATAGGTGGTCAAGATTAGGTCATGTTTAGTTGGTCCAAAGTGCTTATTTTGCATTTGATCACTAATGTTTCAAAAATAAACTAGCAAAACTTGCCTATAAAAAGATTTACAATGTTAACAACTAATGCTTCAAGTAGAAGGGGCAACCCATTCACTGATATTCATGGAGAGTTTAGTGGCCACCTATTTGGTCTCATAAAAGTAAAGTCAAAATGATACATCCGATGTGGCTATGAGGCCTAAAATATTTTTTTTAGTTCAGGACACACAAGGTCATAGTAACTTAGAATGAAATGGTCATCATCACACTCCATAGTATTGAAGTGACTAAGATCATGTACTATCCATTCTTGATCATTGTCCCTAAAAAATAACATTAGTTTAGGCACTAGAAATGTGGATGAAAACTAAAGCTAATTCTACAAAAGGAAAAAAAATGTAGAAACACTTCTATTTCATTTCATACCTGCACACTTGAAACTTTGAGTATCATTTGACATAATGGCTCTGGTATAGGCCCCTCTCCAAAGTTCAAATTTAATCCTAATGAATAATTGTACATAGTTGTAGATTTATATAAAGAATTTAAATAGTCATAAAGAAGCTCAAGAAGAAATAGAAGAAGTAGAACATAATGATCAAATATTATTAGGCTTCCAACTAATGTTCTCATTGTATTTTTCACATTTTATATTAATTGCTTAATGCTATTATATGTCATTGTGTTCTAACAAATGCAAATAGAGAAAAAGCAAGAAGAAAATCTAACCAAAAGTACTACAAGCCCGAACTATTAAGTAAGACTTTCAAGATATTTAAAAAATATATATCGAAAATTGCATAATGAACTGATGATCATGAGTTCAATAAGCACATTGTAAGCCAAATTTTCAAGAGTTGAAATGATTTGGGATTCCACCAATAAGATAGGAGAGTAAATGTGTTTACTTCCTAGGATTAATCAATTAAATATTCAAGTGCCAAAGGCAAAACAACTACTATAAATAAATTAGTATTATATGAAAAATACAAAATAGAATATATAAGTAAATAGTACTTTATACCACAATTGGAATCAAAAGACCAATTTTCTAACCATTTTTTTTTTTAAAAATGGATATTTGAATGAAGAGCAAGCAAGTAGATCTAATGAATAATTGAATTATATATTATGTGAGTAACACAAGTATAGTTGGAGAAAAAAAGTTCATAAGCTAAGAGTAAACTTTCCCCATCATCACACATGCAACTTAAGAATAATGAGGAAATGAAACTTAAAATGAAACAAGGAGGTAGAAAGTTGTGCATTAAAAAACTACAATAGTCTAAGTCAACCATACAATTCAAAAGTTAAAATATTAGTAAAAATTATCAAACACTTGAAGTTATTGTAGATAGAGGCTTAACAGGAGGAGAAGGTAAGAGTAAATTTATTAACTAAATTAATCAATAAATTTTAAATGAAAAGGTACTCAATTGATCCTTGTCGCTCTATCCTTTATAACTAACCACTCAATCATATTATTGCCTTGCCATTCAACTATCTTAATACCAATTGAAAGAAAACAAATACAAAAAAAGAAGACTTTCTAAAAAATGTTCATGACCACTAAAACATTTAGATAATGCTATTTTTATCTTTGATAGCCTAAAAAATAGAAAAGAAAAAAAAAAGCAAAAGACCAAAGAGTTCAAACAACAATTACCATCTTGTGAATCTTATGGGTTATTGATTAAAAAGGCATGTTAAAACCTTTGCATTATCCATATCTCTTTCATAATAGTGATATTCGAATTACTCCTATCAATAGGATGCTTAATCACTCTTGTCATGAATCCTAAATAACCTCATCTAGTGATACATAACTGAGTAGCAAGACTTCATTGTAGATAATTATTTTTATCAAGTTTCATTAGACTAATTTGAGATCCAAATTAATCTATTGTGCTCCCTACATCTAAGAGGCCTTTGTTTAATGAACTTGCTTCTTGACTGGGCATCATCATGATGTTTTAGTCTTGAGAAAGTAGGGCCTTAAAATTTGTGATAGAAATCCAGGAGCTATTCAACCGACTTGATGGGAATCTAGGAGTTATTCAACATACTTACCAAGTATTTGATCCGTTAAGGCATATCACAGCTCCGATGATGAGAGTTAAGTCTGAACACCTTAAAAAACAACTTAAGTAGTTTAATTCACGATATTCAAACTTGTCAAGCATGCGGCCAAAACGTAAACAGTACCATGAAAAATAAGCACGAACAGTACCATGAATAGTATTTGATAAACATTGCCATGAACAGTGAAAAAGTGCCCGTGAATCATAGTTCGCAAGATCGGGATTCTACGTAGGATCGATTTGGGATAGCAGGATCAGATCGGTGGGATCGGATCGTAGGATTGTAAGATCTTACAAAAATTGACCAAAGTAGTTATAATTATTCATATTTTATCACCTACACTAAATTTTTCACAAAAATAAGTTTTGTACTTATGTTAAATTGTAAAAAATCAACATTATAAAATATACGATGTATATGCATTCTGAATTTTGTCCAAATCTTGTTTAATAACAAACTTCCATCATTCAATCATTCAACCACACTCTACACAAAATAGTAATAGCACCATAAAAAATATATAACGCATTTTAAATTATCAAAACATGAACAATTTCACACCCAAATAGACAATGTAAATAAATCCATTAAAATTTTATTCATAACTATCAAATTTTATTCTATGACTAAATCTAGTCACCACTGCTGTCCATTTTAGATTCCAAGTCACCCTCAAAGTCATCAATGTCTATGGATCCAGGAAAGACGTTTTGCACTTCAGAGTTGGAACTTTCACCTGGGATTTTCGCCTCTTGTATGATCCTCCTTATTTCTTCCGTGCATTGTTGGTCTATCTTAGGTTCTTGACTAGTACTACCATTTCTTCGCCACCTCTATTCACGCATTGGGCATTTGGGCAAATTCTACCACTGCCTTCAACAAGAAGTGATGTTAGGACAAACACATGCAATATCCGTGACTCTAATATGGAAACAACAATCAGGGGAAAGAGGATATCCATACAAAATAGGTTGGCATGCATTGATCCCAAGCCTTCTATCTAGGTTGAAAGGTGTGGCTTCCAAGACCCTCACGTGCACACACTACAAATGGCCTAACACAAAAGGAACAAAAGGACAAAATTGGTTTTGTCTGCAGAAAAGTGGCTTTGTCTCAAAAAGTCTTACAACCGTACACAACCCAAAGCCATTAATCAATACATTCCCTTAATACACATTCCATTGAAGCATTTTATCAAACAATTTGTTAGCCTTTAAACCGTTCACAAAAATCCTATACCCCAGTAACATGGTCACCACAAAACTTGTCATTCCCATCCAACCAGAACCATAACACATAAGAAACTCTTTCACAAAGCAAAGGAAATAAAAGATGAGAAACCAGGCTCAATTTGGTCTGATGTCTTGTTCTTTCTCATTTTGATTGCCATGGTTTGTGGGATGGGGCTAGTGGAAGCTAAAGCATGCAAACCAAGTGGCAAAATCAGGGGGAACACAAGCAAAAAAAGACAATTGTGATCCTGGTATTAAGAATTATTTGATTTGATTGGCAACTGATAGGCTAACCAAAGCTGTGAAGTGCGAACTGCAAAGGAGAAGAAGTGAATAATGAAAACGGGAGCTACTTTGTTCTTTACACACGAAAACAAAATGACGTCATTTTTGTTAAATTTGTTGCTACTTTGGCTTTTTCCCTAGGATCGTTAGAATCGGTGAAATCGTGTGATTCTAACAATCCTACCGTATGAATGATTCTATATGATTTAGGATCTATTTTGTGTATTTGGATTGTAGGATCGTATGATCCTACGATCCGGATTGCGGTTTTGATAACTATGCCATGAATAGTGAATAATCATGAACAGTGACAAATAGGGTTCTTGTTTTTGTTTCTTTTTATTTTTAAGGCTGCCCTTAATTTCTTAAAGGAGCTAGTCGCCTCATTAGGAGTAGATTAGGGTTAGAATTTTAGTATTGCCTTTTTAACACATTTTTGTACTCTATAAATATAGGCCATTGGCCATGAGTAATAATAGAAGTTGAGAATTAATTTATGACATTACGTCCTTGAGAGTTTGAGTGAATCAATCTTTTCATTCTTTCATAGAACAATGGGCTTATCAAACTTAATCAATTTGTGGTGCTTTGAGTGTTATTAATCTAGTAGAACCTTAGATTGTGGTGACGTTTCATCCATCAGTCCAAATTCCATTGGTTCTAGTGATTTTGCAAGTTAAGTCTTGGGTCCTGTTCACTTGTTGTGTATTGATGATTCTTTATAGCCATGAGGTGCACATCAATTTATCTACTAACTTTCCATCTCTAAATCTCAATATGTAGGTCTGGCTAATTGTTTAGGGTTTATATGTCCATATAACCTTAAAAAAATTTATGAGGGTCTTATGTGATAATAGAACCTAGAACAATGCTCTAATATCATGAAGTGATTGTGAGTTGTTGCTAAACTAAAGAAGAGAAAGAAAAGAGAATAGAGATGTTTGATATGGCAGAAAGAAAAGTAATTGTTCTGTGATCTTAGCTGATTTTGGAATAACTTATTAGGGTTATAAATATTACAATAACAATCTACTTAAAAAATATTAAACAATCACACATTTATACTTAGTTTAGTTTAAAAATAAATTGTCATTCTATTCGTGAGAAACATATACATAAAGCACTTGTTACTGCATTTTTAAGTTCAAATGATTAATGAGTGATACATTTTATTTATTTTTATTTGAGACTTATAATATAGTAGATATTTGTCACAATTTCAAGATGACTAATTCTGATAGCTAGTATTTCTATTATGATGAAAAAATTACTTGATTATTATGAAAAAAGATCTCTCATATATATTTAATTCCTTCCAATTTCTAATCCCCATGTGAAACTTGATAGTATGAAATACTATTTAAAAGGATATTATGACATAATAAATAAATTTTATTTATATACTAGTAATTATAAGAAAAATGTTGTATAGAAATACATAAATGAGGCTAGACTTCTTGCTAGCGCATTATTTAATGATTGTTTTTCACTTTTAGTTATTATCTTCCTAGTACTAGTGGTGCTGTGGTGGTAGTGATATTAGTAGTCAAAAGACTCCTAGTACTGATTGCATCTTTTATGTTTAAAAAATACTTCATAGACTAAATAAACAAATGGGTAGTGTTAGTATAGAACTTGATATGCATCTAATTACTGTGGACTTTAGTGATGGCAGTTATGAGAACTTCAATGTGTTAGAATAGTAGAAGCAAAAGTCACAAGTTTATCCATTTCTCTCTTTTATGCTTAATCAAATTTTGGCAATCCCAATGTCAACAGTAAGTGAAAAAGTGTTCAATATTGGTGGGATTATTTGGACAAGTTGAGCCAAGAGTTTTTGGAAGTTCAAACATTAGTATATGATTGGAAGAAGACAGAGTGTGAAGATCAAAAAAAAAATCTAAAATTACTAAAGATATGGAAGAGAACACAATTGATGGTAGTATTATAAGTTGCCCACTAAGCATTGACCACAACATGGATTCTAAAGGAGATAACAATATCCTTTATTGGTGTATTTAAAATAGTTTTCAAATATTTCACACTGCATAATTATAGTTTGACATTAATATTTTTTGATTTTATTCTGTGTGTCAAAAAAAATGCTTCTTTTTTTTTTTTTAAAAAAGTTTAGTTTTAAAAATTTTCTTTATCTTGAAAAATGAGTTTACTTTTGTGTACAATTTTTGTATTATCTTTACTAATAATGACAATGTTTAACCAAATAAAAAAATAAAGATAAAAAAAAATTATACATGTAATTGTATATTAAGTGTGTTGTATCTTATACTTTAAAAAAGTTGTATCAAATCAAAAGTAAACCTTCTTCTTTTCTTTTCTTTTCTTTTTTTTTTTGAGATGGTGGGAGTAATCTATTTTGGATTTGGTATAATTTTTTTTTCAAATTATGAGGTGCAACATATTTAGTACAACATTTAATTTATAATTTTCTATTTTCAACCTTATTTTTTAATTTTGGTCATATATAGTCATTATTTGTAACATAATATAAGATTTTTATTCTAAAGTTGACTTTTTTTAAACAAAGTTTGAAAGTAAACTCTTTTCCCTAAAATGGATAAAATATCATTTATAATTTGTTGCAAAATATTATGCATTTAAAAAAGATTTACAGTTTTGAAAATATAAATAAAATATATTTTTTCTTACTTTTATTTTTTAATAATTTCTTAAGATATACCGCTTATAAATGTAAGTTGTAGTTTTTTTTTTTATATTTGATACGAAGGTAGAATTCAAAATCAAAACCAAACTAGATACATATCCAAACCAAAAGGGTATCCAAAATTGCCTAAAACTGAAATTGTAATAGAATTACTCCCCTAACCATAAACCAAAATCATAACCAAAATTGCCTAGAAGTGAAATTGTAATAGAACTATCTCCAAGTGGTTTAGTTCTAATTCCACTTGTTTTGAACTATCTGTAGTACCTTTTAACATTGAAAAATTACTAAAATATCACTATTAATATTATTATAGAATGGAAAAGTCACTAAAATATTGTAATATTTTTCTTCTATATCTCCTTCTACTCTAGCGTCATCCATATTTATATCCTCCATTCCATAGTTTATAGAATCGGGATTCTATACAGAATCGATTTAGGATAGCAGAATCGGATCGGTGGAATCGTAAGATTCTACAAAAAATGAGAAAATATAATTTATAAATTATTTTTAAAAGAATTATTAATCAATATATGAATGAATATGTAAAAAATTCATGTATAGTTTATAATTAAATAATTTTATTTCAATATTTATTTCTTATAACATTTTATATGATTTTTTCAATATTTTAGTAGTTGTCGCAGTTAAAATCTAATAAAAGTATAATTAAACCAATTAAATTGTTTATATAAGTATACCTCTTAATTTTACTTAGATATATAAAGTTTTTTTTGAGTGAATTTAATTATATTTTATTCACATAATAAAGTGAAATCATAATCAGAATCGGGATCGTTTTAATGAATTAGGATCGTAAAATCATAGGATCGGTGGAATAGAATCGGGATTCTGACAACTATGCTCCATTCCATGCTTCCTTTTCCCCCCCTTCATTTATTTTACCTCATATTGGGTAATCCCTCATACCCCTCAATATTCAGGGGTATGGAAGTTAGCGATGGTTTCCTTTTTTTTTTTTCAATTAATATTATAATTAATTAATATTAACTAATTAATTTATTATTATTAATTATTATAATTAATATAAATTAATTTATTATTAAATTTTTATTATTAAAAGTATTAATTAATTAAGCTTAATTTAATTAATCATTCATTTACTTAATATCATAAATTAAATAATTAATTAATCTCATTTATTAATAGTAATTATTATAATTAATGTATAATTAATATTAATTAATTTATAACTAATTAATTGATAATATTAATTAATTACTAATTATTACTAAATAATTAATTAACTAATACTAATACTAAATAATTAATAATAATTATTATAATTAATATAAATTAATTTATTATTATTAAGTAATAATAAATTAACTAATTAAGATTAATTTAATTAATTATTAATTTACTTAATATTGTAATTTAATATTATAATTAATAATTAATTAATCTTATTTACTAATATTGATTATTATAGTTAATGTATAATTAATATTAATTAATTTATAAATAATAATATTAATTAATTTATAATTAATTAATTACTTAAGATTAATTTAATCAATAATATTTTTATTAACAATTAATTAATTTAATATTATGTTGGGCCACCTTGCCCATTTTTTCTCTCATCCAAAACTTGTAGGGGCGACAGCGATGCAGAAACGGTGCGATTTTCGCACTATTTCCGTTTTTCAATTTTTATTTTTTTTCGTAACGTAGGTATCGGTGTTAGTCGGCTTTTGGGTTCCTCATAGGGGAGAATGCGTTGAGACATATCATGGACGCTTCTTTATTGCTGGCCTTCGAAGCTAGTGGCATTTCGTGGTGCTATCGGCAGGGCTTCCCTACGGTCGGGTTTTGGTGTCCTAGATTGGGAGGAGGGTTGAGTACGTTGACACACAGTGTAAATCCGTGCAGAGATAGGAGTTAGGTCCTTTCAGTTCCGTACTATAGGGGTAAAGCTACGCTGTCAGTTTCTTCTGCAGCTGCGTCAGGAAGCTGTGCTAGTAGCGGCCACCTTGTACAAGCTAGGGCTTTTATTGCTTTTGTTGCTTTTAGCTATGTTAGGTTAGCTATGAGGTATCGGGCCATTTTACGGGGTTGTGTTGGTCCCGTTTGATTGTGTTTCTGTCCTAACCAACTCCTATTGCGTTTAGGTTAGTTGGGTTAGGGATAGTCCTTCAATGGACCCTTTCTGTACTTATTAACTTTTCTATGAAAGTTATACACAACATTTGGCAAAAAAAAAAAATTATAATAAATAATTAACTAATAATAACTAATTAATTAATACTAATTATTATAATTAATTTATAATCATTTCCATTCCCCAACACAAACTAACCACAATTATTTGTAATCATTTCCATTCCCTAGTATAAACCAACTAGCAGAATTATAATAAAAGACCTCACTATTATTTATCACTATTATCATTTCCATTACATTTCCCATTACTCTCCGCTAGCCAGGCACCCCCTTAGTTTTTCATATTTTCCTATAATGAAAACTTATTATAAAAGGTGTTGTAGAAATTGGAGAATTCTATAGTTCTCACCTTCTTTCTTACATAATGGTTCCGTCACTTTTTAACCAATTAGAAAGTGACATGTAATATATTCAAATAGGCATAGTAACATCCTAAAAAATCTTTGATAATTAATAACCTATTATTACAGGTTACCACTATTTATTAAAGCCAAATTACTGCACTTATTAAATCAATTATTTTTACTATCTATCAACTTTTTAAATTAAATCGCCAAAATTTTATTTAACTAGTTACTAAATTCAGTTTATTATAAATAAAATTGAGAAATCACACATTATTAGGAAAAATCCTAATAATATCAAAGAAATTAAATTAAAATTTTAATTTAAAGTGTAGAAATTTTTTTGTAATTACTAGTATTGTTACACAAAAAGAAAATATAAGACCATTATGAAAGTTATTAAATTACACTATCAAAATTAGATGAATTTGTTAGAAAAATTCATTGTACCACCATTAATTAAAAATAAACAAAATTTTGATTGGGGTATGCACTCCAACGTGATAGAAAAATGCATTGTACCATCAATAATTAAAAATTTACTTTCTAGTTATTCACATTGTATCATCAAATAATTAACATTGTACCACTTGAAAAAAAATAATTTACCGTCACAACAATTAATAAATTAATTTGTAAATTGAGTTTTGCACATATGTAAATGAACAATCAGACTTGCGTAAATGCAAATGTCTAAAAATTTTGATCAGTGACTACACTTTAAAATGATAGAATAATGCATCATACAATCATCAACTAAGACTGTACTTTCTATGTATTTACATTGTACCATCAAATAATTAATATTGTATAACTAAAAGAAATGGTATTGTACCACCACGACAATTAATAAATTAATCCGCAAATTGAGTTCTGCACATATATGGATGAATAATTACACTTGCATAATTAATTAATTAGAAAAATGCATTGTGCCACCATTAATTAATAATGTACTTTCTAGTTATTCATATTGTACCATCAAATAATTAACATTGTACCACCATGAAAGTTAATAAATTAATTCGTAAATTGACATATGTAGATAAACAATTACATTTATGTAAATACAAATGCCACAGTATTCGAATAAGGGTATGCACTTCAAAGAGATAGGAAAATACATTGTACCGTCACTAATTGAAAATTTATTTTTTAATTATTTATATTATACCATCAAATAATTAATATTTTACCACCCGAGAAAAAGTATTGTACCACCACGACAATTAATAAATGAATTTGTGAATTGACATATGTACATGAATAATTACATTTGCATAAATACAAATGTTAAAAAATTCTAAAAAGTGACGGCACTCAAAAAGTGACGAAAAAATGCATTGTACCATTATTATTTATGAATGTACTTTCTAATTATTCATATTATATTGTCACATAATTAACATTGTATCACCTAAGAAAAAATATTGTACCACCATGACAATTAATAAATTAATTTGTAAACTGAATTTTTCACATAGATAGATGAAAATTACATTTGCTTAAATGCAATTGTTACAAAATTCTAATGGTGTCTATACTCCAAAGTGGCAAAAAATGCATTGTATAATCATTAATTAAGAATGTACTTTCTAACTATTCACATTATACCGTCCAATAATTAATATTATTCCAACTGAGAAAAAGTATTATACCACCACGACAATTAATAAATTAATTTGTAAACTGAGTTTTTCACATTTGTAGATGAACAATTACACTTGCGTAAATATAATTGTTACAAAATTTTGATTGGTGTTTGCATTCTAAAGTGACAGAAAAATGCATTGTACCATCATTAATTAAGAATATATATTTTTGTTATTTATATTGTACTATCAAATAATTAATATTGTATCACCCTGAGAAAAAGTATTGTACCACCACGACAATTAATAAATTAAATCGTAACTCCAATTTGGATATATGTAGATGAACAATTATACTTGCATAATGCAAACGGCAAAAAATTTCTTAGCATTCTAAAGTGATGGAAAAATGCATTGTATCACCTTTAAATAAGAATTTACTTTCTAGTTATTCGCATTGTATTGTCAAATAACTAATATTGTACCACCCGAGAAAAAGTTTTGTACCACTACAATAATTAATAAATTAAATTGCAAATTTTGTTTTGGACATATGTAGATGAATATTTACACTTGTGTAAATATAAAATTGATCCAAAATTATTCCAAAATTGGGTTTCAAAAATAAATGTACTCATAATTATTTGAAGTTTGATTGGATAAATTTTGAACTAAAGTGATAGGGGTTCAATTGAAAGAAATAAACAAATTTTAAGGATGTAGTTGTATAAAGTTTTATTTGTTATAGGATTGAAATTGTAATCGGAAAAAAGATTAGGGCACACGTGTAATAATTACTTTTTTTTGGTTTGGGCCAATTTAGAAATCAAATTAATCTTAGTCACAAATTTGAAAAGTAGAGTAGTGATTGTCTTTCACTACTCAACTCTCCTCTCCTATTTAAAGAGAAATTCTATGTTTAAATACTACTAAACTTGTTATTAGAAAGGGTTACTAGTATTAGTGATTTATTATTGTGTTATTTGTATTTTTCCCTATTTGATACACCCTATTTAAATCTAACCGTTCTGAAAAATAGTTAAACGGAACCATTCGGTCAAAATACTAGACGTGATTGTAGTCACTCCCTACAATTAAAGGCCTCTATTTGTAAGTTATAATACATAGTTATACAAGGTAAATAATCATGAATCTATACAATTAATGACATTCATAACTAATTGATTGATATCAATCTAATTTTAAATCATCATTTAAATATCTATATTAATGATATCCTATGAATCAGGATGAAGTATATAATCATTAATACAAAACCAATTACTAATTAATATGATATATTGAGAATATAAGCATCAATATAAGATCAGTTGTTGATTGATAAGAGATATCACTCAATGATATCTTAATACAACTTGTTGACAAAGGTAAGGTTTTCAAGGAAATCTATTAATAATGAATAATTAAAATAGAAAATAGAATTGAACTAACTTCATAGTTTATAATTAGGGATGACACATGGGTGGGTTGAATCCCTCATGGGTTGTAATTTTATAGGTTATGACCCAATTCAATCTATATAATTACATTTCAAATTTAGATTAGGTCAGATTGGGTTCATTTCAACATAGCTCATAAAATTACAAATTATTGTTTAACCTATAAGCAATTTTAACCCAACCCAATGGATAAAAAATAGTGGATTAATTGAATCCATGCAATTTAGTAGTGTACTAAATATGATGAACGTAATAATTAACAGAAAATTATATATAATCCAAGTCAGAGGCGGATCAATTAAGGGTCCAGGGGGGGCAAGTGACCCCTCTCACATGTTAAATTTTTTATTTATAGTATGTTTGAGAAAGAAATAGATTGTTAGTGATAGAAATTATGGCAAGTGACCCCTCCTGGGCCTCCTATCTGAAGCTCTTAATTTCTGAAAACCGAAGTCGTGGGTTTCTATGCATGGGTTTCTGAAATTCAATGCGTCATGCTCTCGAAATTAATTTCTAAATGACCATGAAAGAGCTTGAGGTCGCTGAAGAACATTATACCCGAAGGTCCCGAAACTTGGCCAAATTTCAGGTTGCAATGGATCCCCTTAAACATGTGATTGATTGTCCATTAGATTGTAATTCTTCTGATGTTGAATCTTCAAATGAGGTTGAATGTGTTGATTGTGATGAATCTTCATCCAATGATGAAATTGAATTTCCTGTGGTTCAAGGCTTCAAGCCGTTTCGGACAAGGCTAATTTCCTAAACATCACTAAAAGTGCAGCCAAGGTGTTTGATAAAATGCCCCAGTCACGAACAAAATAGCAAGAAGCAAAGAACTTCTTACCACTAGTCTTGCTTTTCGCTAAGTTTTGTAGTTTGTAAAATGGTCATACTATGTAAGTTGCATACTTTGAATTGTCCCCCCCCCCCCCCCCTCCACTTTTATCCCTTTTCATTTTTCTACGTCTAAGGAGTATCATTGTTTTGCCTAAGTGAGTTTGCTCTAGTAAAATAAAGTATAAATTCTCTCATTTGAATCATTTCAGATTCAAATCTTACACTCATTGACTTCTTGATTCCTAATTACAAATTGAAGCTTCTTCTTTGATCTCTACAAGTTTTTCTTTTCTGGGTCAGAGAACCCTAGTTGAAGCACATTTTTGAAAGTGTTGTTCACTCCAGATAATCCAACTGCAATTCTTTAAATTCAAGCACTAGAGACTTGCAGTATGATATGGGTTTTGTGCTTTATAATACTTTATCATAAAATATTCTTGAAATTTTTTGTGGGTTCTCAGTATGGAGCATTGAGTAATTTACATATTAGATAAACGGATTATCTTTGGACATGAGCATTTATCTTCTTTTCATCCAAGAAAATTAAGTTAATTTTCTTGTAAGTGTGCCCCGCTTTATAATATTTCTACGTCTACCACTATCCAAAGTGAATTCCTTCTTTTAGGATAAAGGGATTAATATTTAATTTACTTTTTATCTTCCTTATCAGGAAAAGATTTTACTCATTAATTTTTAATGTGGTCATAATAAATATGCTATTATTATGAAGATGGTAAGTAAATGACACCTAAGTCATCAAGAAAAGTAGTGTCACTTTGGTTTAGTCATAATAAATGTGTTGAGAATATGAATACAATAGTTGAATACCATGCACGTCATTAAAGAAAGTCACATTAGCAAAGTCCTAAATGCGTTGTCAATATCAAAACTCTAAATAAATACTTTCTAAGTTATTCGCGACTTGTAAAATAAAATTATTTGGTAAGTCATAATAAATGTATTGTGAATGTCAACATTATAAATAAATACCACATAAGCAGTTAAACAAAGTCATCCTCCATATATTATAATAACTTACTATTTGAATACTTTTACTACGAACTAAAGATAACTGGTAATAAAAATTTACGTATGAAATTAGACCATCAAAATACAAAAATTAAGGTTAGAAATCTATATTTTCGGCCGAGTGCGGAATAAAGAAAGAGGGCAAATGATTTAATACATTGCATGGAGCCAAACAGCTAGACACGACGCAGACAGCTTTTTGTTTTCAAGTCCCTTTAAACATTAAAGACTAAAACAATCCAATCTATTATATTAAAGATAAAACTGTCAAAAACATTTTATAAATGTGGGTACCATATGTTCCAACCATTAATTCATTAACTGTTTTCGTTAATTGTCCTTAAATTGTTACAATTTGAAATTATAAGTATTAAATTTGTCAACCTAAAAATTTGGGGACTAAAACTGTCCAACTCTCAAATATTGGGGACTAAAACTTTTGAGAACTCTTGTTTTAATTAAATGAAACACAATTAACAAAAAAGTACTCTTTAGTACAAATTAGTATAAACACAATTAACCAAACAAATACTCTTTAATTAGTACAAATTAGTATATGATAGTGAGATAAACACTCCTTGATACAACTTATGCTGCTTAAATCCCTAATTTCTATTGTGCCTCAAAAAAAAAAAAAAGGAATTCAATATGTGAAAAATGGAATGTGGGATTCCGTATTTATCATTACATGGACAGAAATTAAATCAACAGTTCTGTGGTTCTCTTGTGTGGGATTTCTTAGTTTTTGTTTTGCCAAAAACGTTAGTAGTATTTACTTCTCAAAATGGCGAAATTTACATAAAAAAGCCAACTGAATGATTTTCCTTAACTCTTGCATTATGGCTAAGGCTAAAGTGTAGATTTTTCCCAAGCCACTCACTTCTATACAATGCTATACGGATTCATTAATTCCAAAACTACTCCCTATTACTCCCCAAAATATCCCCTACAGGCTGAAGTGTGAGATTTCTGAGTACCATATTAATTTGTTTCGATTTGTAGTTGAATGCAATCATAAGACAGAGGGATTGATTTTGACCCTACCTTAGCATTTTCAGGCCAAGCATGCGTTTTTTTCATCCATTAATGATAAACGCAAGTAAGAGCCAGAGCACTTACGCCACAGCCGTATATTGGCATCGGCTGGATTCTTGTCCCGTTATTTGGACAACTCTCAGTCATGGTCTTCTTTAGGTGAGAAGTCAAAATCTTTGATTAATTTAGGTAAGTATATATCATATAAAGTATCATCTTTGTTTGCGAAATGCCGAATTAAGTTCAAATTTTGCTAAAAAAAAAAAAAAATCATTTGAAGACACAAAAGTTAGATAATGTCCTCATTATGTAACAAACTTTCAAAAACAATAAAAAAAATAAATAAATAGTCTCGCAAGGCCATTGCCGCTATCCGTACCGCCCTCAACCACGTCAATAATCTTATCAATGGCGTCCTCAAGGGTTAGAGCTAGGAGATGCGATTCGTCTATGCCCATTTTCGATTGCAAACGAGTCAGCTCGGATTTCGATTGCAGCACCCCGAAGTTTCGCACGTGCGGCTCGGATCTTCCTCATCCGTGAAGCTCGTGAGGTCGCTTCTCCGGTCCGTAGCTTTCAAGTTAAGTGTATTTT
Organism: Gynochthodes officinalis; assembly: GCA_020080225.1. NCBI lineage: Eukaryota > Viridiplantae > Streptophyta > Magnoliopsida > Gentianales > Rubiaceae > Gynochthodes > Gynochthodes officinalis. Next base: position 36,568,315 of record CM034619.1, on the reverse strand, counting down.
GTTCACAAGTTTCAGAGTTTGATGATTCTGTGATTGGGTTGTGAATTGTGATTGAACTGTGTGTGATTGGTCTGTGATTGTTGTAATTTGTGGAGAAATTGTTGTCATTTGTAGAGTTAGTTGGCTTGGTGATGTTTGGGTGTATAACCTGTTTGACAAAACGCCCCAAAGAAACTTGGGTATTCCCCTTTATAAGAAGATACATAAAGTAAATGAGTCTTGTTCTTGCAACCCTTTTGATTTGTTGCTCCTCTAAATTCAAAATATTTATCCTCTTTGATAGCATTGACTTCAAAATAAGGACCATTGAGCTTGATGGAAAGCGAATCAAGTTGCAAATATGGGATACAGCAGGTCAAGAGCGGTTTCAAAACATCAAAACAGGTGCATAGTTGTTTTTTTTTTTAATTAGATTTTGAGGTTTAACTGGTACTTCTTTGATGGCATATGGTGGAAGTTTGGTCCTTTTATGCATTGGCTTTTCTTTTGCCTCTTTGTTGGATTTCTTTTTTGACACTTTTGAGTGGGTATGTGAGCTATATAGTGTTGTTTGTCCTAGTATTTTATGGCACTCAATCAAGCATCTTGGCAATATGATCATATTGGTTTATGTGCATATTTGAAAGTAGCGGCCTTAAGTAAGCTTCATTTTCTTGAATATTGATCATGCTATCAAAATTGCAAAGGATGGACATAAACTTTGCATATTTTATGGAGTATATATTTCTTTATTCAATGCTCCTCAAAAGAAAAATGTTGAAAAAGTGGTAATTCTAGGCTCCATTTTACCTCCAAGAGTCGTGCAACATAAGCAAAATAACAGCCACGCACAAAGATATTGATATCTTGCAAAATTTCTCAATCCATAACATGTTAGTCCCAGCTTCTTAATTGGATGAAGTTGATTAATCATATGAAGACACCCCAGGCCCCCAGCTATTATTTGCCACAAGTGAAACCTGGGGATGATGTATTTTGGGCTTTGGTATGTGCCCAATTTGCATTTTGATCGTGACATAAAGATTGAAAGTTCATGCCTGCATGTGTGCTACATACCTTTAAAACATCATGCCGTATATGGAGTATGTGCTTGCAAACGTGCAAATGAACATTGGCCACAACCGTGGAATTGTGGATCATATACATAGACATTAATGAGTACAGTATAGGCATCAAAATTTAACTTATCCCTTAATTTGTGAAGAATTAGTCATGATACTTATAATTACTCAATGCAAATTAACGTGAATAATCAAATTAAACACTACTAATGGTTAAACAATTAAAGACAAAATGAATTAAGCAGAAGTAGAGATAGTACGTGTGGTTAATTATTTAATCAAATGTTTGACTGAAATGGTTGCTAAGACGTGCCTGGAGGGAATCCTTGATCTGCCTTTACATCTTATCCATACAGGGAGGAGAACTGCCTCGTGTTTTAGTGCTACCAAAAGGGTAGACCCAATGGGATAGGGAAGAAATTAGAAAGGGATGTGAACTTGATTGGGGGTGTGTTTATTGTTCCCTCCACTCCAAACATTAAGGCATGAACCTATTATGACTCTTGTTATTCGAGTGTGTCTCTTTCACATCATTCTTTACATTCTTTACAATTGCTAAAATGTTTATGTATAGAATAGCTTAGATTTCTGCCCAAAATGGGGAACATAATTCTTTATGGCTTTATCTAAAAATTACTGCACCTACCTTTCATACATTTTCTCGTTATTTCGACTTTGTAACCCATAAAGTATTGACATGCCGCATATCCCAACCAAAGGTCAAAAGAAATTGTTATTGTGTATTTTTATATCTTCTGTTTGTCCTCAAATAACGTGGACTAAAGATGTGAAGTTAGTACTTTTGTGACTACTTAAATGGTGCACTGGACTCAATCCAAACCGGAGGATTAAGCAATGGTTTCTCTAAGAATATGTTCATTTTAGTGTTCAAGTAGAATTTCAAGAATACAATGTTGAAATATCTGGAAAATTTTCTTGTATGAATTAATTATGAAATTTGGTCAAAGTTCAAAAATTTGTTTTTGAATTCAGGAAAGCTTATTGCCATTGGAATTTGCAATTTTAGTTGAAATATACAACATGCATTATGTAAAATGTGCCTCGTGCTTAGAGTGCATAGGATAGGATTTATATCAAGTAAGCTAGTCACTTTGTATTAACTAGCTTACATGTCTGTCAAATCAAAAGGTTGTTAATTGAATCAAGAAGCACTATATCCGAGTCACTTCAAAGAACGCTATTCTTAGCACATGCCTCTCAGATGATGGGATGGTTTATGTTACAATTGTGGGAAGTATATTTGATTCTTTTCCAATGAAAAAGACTTCCTTTGCATTGTTAGTCTTTTCTGTCCTAACGATTGTGGTGCACTTGAAGGTTGTAACATGTATCTTTTTGTTTGTAGCGGTAATGTTTTTAAGTTTCTAACTTCAGAAGTATTTCATGTTGCAGAAAGGGTGCAGTGGATAGCAAATTTCTGTATTTTTGGGTAGCTTTCAAAATGGTTCTGAGTATTACATGTTTCAGTGGACTTGCATCATCATCACCACCACCACCATCATCATTATTATTCCTCTAGTAGATCATTAGGTGCAGAAGTTCAACATAAGATATATGGCATTAACAAATGAGTGGTTATCTTGATATATCTAACTCTGTCATTGCAGAAGCTTCTACCTTCTATAGATTAATTAAGTCTTCAGGTAGCTGATGCGTGATGTTGATTCAAATTTTGTAAATAGACATTCACATCTATGTTTGATTTCACTTTTTATTTCCAAACAAAGAACTTCTGTAATCATATGCCAGTTCAATATCCATTTCCTTCCTATTGCTCAGTTTTATTGCCTCGAGCTACTTATTGGTTTGCCTTACACACAAATATAATTTTAACAGTGACAGTGAAGATTCTAAAGATGAGCCGGTCATCGGACTTCAAACTCACTTGATGCCTCATGTTGGTTATCTGGAGGGCGCACTTTCTGAGCTAACTAGTGACCGATAACTTGCAACCATGGTATGATGTACCCAAGTGAAATTGGTTCTGCAGTTGTAAATTTGATTTATCAAGTAGGCAAGCATGGATATCACTCAAAGCATGATATCATCTAATTGTCTATGATTGACATTTCTCTCTGGCCTATTTACACTACTGTTCTCATTTAGTTGGTTTTTGTTCACGTACATGAATTACTTTTGTCGTCCTCATGCTATAATGACGAGTTGTAATTTTTTTTCGTAATGTTGCCTTTTGGTGTTACTTTTTGCGTCTTATTGTTTAAGCACAATCTTGGTTTCTGGATTGTGATTTTATCTTGTAAAAGCCTTCTCTGACATCTTTTATAGCTTTTCATGTTTGTGAATTTTAGTTTACAGATGTAAAACATCCTATCTATTCTACCTCAACTCTCTGGTCAACATGTCCACTTTTCCTATTTTGCATTTTTTATATTTTGGATTTACTAACTTTCTGCGTTGATTAATAGGAAGAAATAAGAGGCCAAGTAATGGACTTGGAAATAGGTTTGACGAATGAAAATGAGAAATTCACCTCTAATCTTACCCGGACAGAAAGATATGCAGAGACAAACGCGAATCGATAGAAAATTTGATATGCGATGCAGAGGAGAATGTAAGTAATTTGATTCTAGTATGAGGAAAATATATTTAGTAAAAATAATCTATATATAAGCGATATCCAAAAAATTTATGTAGGAAAAGATGGGATTAAAAGGGTGAGTGCTAAAGTCTGCTTTGATTCTTAAATTCTGAGCTACAAGAATTGGGCGTAAATTTTTCTGATTTTTTTGTAATTTTTCGCATTGGTGCCTAAGGTTCAAAGTGACTTTTTTTCTCTCTTTTTCTTGATTACCTACATTCTTTGGAATGTGCTATCCAATAGTTGGATTGTAGGAATGTTCAACTAGATTTACTTGAACACCTTGTTTTGCACCTTACACAAATGATTCCATGTTTTGTATACTTGGTTTATCTCACAATATCTCATGTTGATGGCCTAGTATTATCAAATTGGTTTGTAATTGAATGAACTATAATGTTGGAGTAGGGATACTACTGGACAAGAACGATTCAGTTTGTACTTCTACTTCATAACTTCTTTAGCCTTATAATGTTGATGGTGTTATATTCCATTTGATGTAACTGGTGTGATTTTTGGGGTTTAGGCCGGCAATCTTTCCTGAACACTTCAAAGTGGATTGAGGAGGTTCGCACTAAGAGAGGCAGTGATGTCAGCATTGTCCTTGTTGGAAATAAAACTGACTATGTGGATAAGAGGTAATGAAAATTAGCCATCTTTTTGTGTTTGGATGAAATAAAATTGCATTTCTGTTGTATGGACTCTGAATATAAGGCAAATTGTTGTATCGTAAAAGTTCATTTCTGTTTTGGGTTTATTGTTGTTTTTAAAGTGGATTGAAGTTGTGAATTTGTGGGATTTTTTTATGCAGTTTATTGATATTAATGGGTTATGCTTAAATTGGGTTATTTATGCACTTAATGGTTTTTTTTTCATATGTACACTGTCATAGAGGTGTTTGATCATTATATGGAAAATTTTCAGCTTTTGTGACCTTAAAAATAGAAGAGAATCGCTTGAAACGTCATTTGATCCAAAACTATGAATAATGCAATTGAAGGTTGGCTTTCAAAAATTGTGTAGAAGGATAAGTGGCAACAACTTTAGGGTACCGATTCTTGATTATTTTCAGTATTGGAAACAAATGACCAGATTGTAATCTTTATATCACTTTTGGCTGAATTCTTCGGTCAAGTATGAAGTATAATGTGACTAATTTTTGGTTTTTTCTGGATTGAATTGGCTGAACTTGAAGTAGATGTCAACTAATTTCTCGCTTTTTTTTTTTTTGGTTTTTAGACCGAATTGGCACGAAGCATGTTGCTATGTGTCTTTCTCGTTAATTTTCCGATTGTGTCTAGATTGATTTTATAGGTTTTTCCGATTTTTTCTTATTTTTCCGACTGAAATATTGCATCGATTTCTTGATTTTGTTCTCGATTTTTCGATCAGTAGAATGACCGAATGAGACTGATTTTTGGGTGTTAAATCGACTGAATTGGGTGAACTCACCAAGTAGATGGCGACTAATTTTTCGCTTTTCTGATTGGATTGGCTTGAAGCATTTGGTTGTTTTATCGAATCTTCAATTATTTTTGGCTTTTTCGACTGGATTGGCTTTAGCATTTGGCTTCTTTTGCTTGTTTCTCGATTGTTTTGGTGTTTTTTTTGGTTAATTTCGACCGAATCAATTGGCGAAGTGTTGTGACTAATTTTTTTGCCTTTTTCCGATATTTTCTTGGTTGAATCGATCGCAATAGAATGCGACAAACGCCGCTTTTTTTCTGGATTGATTTGAGTTTTGGTAAGTAGATCTTGTGATTTTTCTAGTTTTTTTGGTTATTTCGATTGAATTGGCTCAAGCATTTATCTCTGTTTTTAGTGTTCATTTTCGTTTGTATGAGTGTTTTGTTTTTTTAGCTCATTTTGTGGTTTTTCCAACTAATTTTGGGGTGTTTTTCTAAGTTTTCTAGTGAAGTGTTGTGAGTTGTGAGTTATTTTTGGTGATGTTTTCTAATTTTTCAGATTGAAGTAGAATGCGACTAGTTTTCCGGATCAAGTTTACGACCAAAGTAGATTGCGGTTTATGAGTATGATTTTCGATTTGTGGTTTTGTATTATGTCACGTGATGGATTGCGTGGTTATTTTCGTTAAATGTGATTGGTGGAAAATGTAGTATGATGATTATCATTCATTACGATGAATTGTACTATGTCATGAGATATATAGTTATGGGGTGTTGTTTTCGTAGCTAGTCATATTTACAATTGGATTGGATTGAATTTATAACATTGAGTGCTTTTTCTTTTCTTGTCACGATGGCGCAACCACCACCACATATAGCCAAGCATCCATAGATTAAAGGCATCACCAAATGGCCTGTCGAGGTCTAAGTCATTCCTTTTGCCTCTTTTTTTTTAGAATGCCAAGGGAATTATGTGTACATTACTATTTTGTGAGGTGTAAGGTGTTTGAATAATGTTTTATTCTAATGGTACAATTGGGATATTTGACTTTAATTTTCTTGTATGTTGGGAAAGGAAAATGTTATCTTTTGCAATGCACAAGTTTATCTTTTGTGTCTTTCTTCATATAAGTTGTGAATATTGAATGATTAGTATGATTGCTTTTGTTACATTTTCGACGTCGACGATGTTTTTATTAAAAGGATAAATAATGTCACAATCAATATATTAATATTATTAGTGATCAAATATTGAAATATACAATGTTATAGCTTCGGTTAAAATTATCACTAATAACACTATTTAGTGACAAATTTTTTTCGTCACTAATGCAAAAGGACGTCAAAATTTTCCGTCACAAAATTGCATTCGCTAACAAACTTTCTGTGACAAACTTAAAGTCGTCACTAACCATTTAGTGATAATAAAATTTTTGTGACAAACATAAAGTCGTCACTAACCATTTAGTGACGACAAAATATATCGTCACTAGTTTGGCACAGAAAGAGTTGACCAAGGTTCTTTTTAGTGACGATTTTTTTTTCTGTCACTAAACCGTCACAACTGCCCAACTGACCGAAATAGTTTCAGTGACGAAAATTTTTCGTCACTAAATTTCGTCACTAAACGTGCTCAATTAGTGACGATTCTTAACTTTTAGTGACGACTTTTTCCCCTTTTTGTGACGACTTTTTTCCGTCACTAATTTTCGTTACATCTTCAAGTCGTCACTAACGCCACTCATTTAGTGACGACTTTTTTGTTTCGGTCACTAAAACTTTTTAGTGATGGAGCATTAGTGACGACCTAGTGACGAACCATTTTTTCGTCACTAACTGGTTTTTGTGACGAAAAAGCGACTTTTAGTGACGATATTCTAGTCGTCACTAAAGCCCATTTTTCTTGTAATGAAATCTCATGGATATTAGAGCACAAAAGTGGGAGATGCTTTGTAATTAAGCTAACTTAGAAGAATAGCGGTTGCAGCGACAATCTATCAAATATGGGACCAGAAATGCTGTTGAATATGAAAAAGTAAGAATTGGACCTATGGCGACTGTTGATGCGGTCATTAAGAACATATGTGCAGTAGTTTGTTTACGAATAACTGCAATTTAGCCATGGAATGGGGGTTTGGATAATGTAATCTTTGTTGACAATTGAGGAACTATAGTATCAGAGTTCTAGCAGAAAGCTATGTGTTGCTGGCTTGTAATCTCTTCTAATCTTCAATTAAAAAATAATAATAATAGTTTTATTTGCGTGTAAACAAAACAAAAAAAAAACACAAATTAATTACTTTTATAGCTTGGATTCTACTTCAGATCCAGCTCATTACGACCAAAAGGAAAAATCAATATTGTTTATGCATGGCATGATGAATTTAAAATTAACGACACTGTGTTCTTTTGAGTTGTCTATTCTTTTATGGCGACAAGAGTAAAATGGATGAGATCTGTAATATGAGAATGTCAGCTTTATTATTTGAATTGGCAGTTGATGAGCTTTCAAATGCATAAAAAATATATAAATCAAGTACTTTAAATTTATTTTGACTCAAAAAATTTGACTCCTACAAAAATCATATAATTAATTCAATTTATAATTTAATTTAAAATAATGGTAATATTTTGTCATTAATTATATTATTATATTGACTAATAACACATATAGTGAAATATATTCAAAAATTCTCATTATGTGTATAGGATTTCGGCCCACCATACAAGATCCAATAGATCTAACACAAGAAGGGCTTTTTGGACAACTAATTATACTCGACCTTAAAGCCCTACTGTAGCACGTTTCCTATCATCTCCGATATCAAATATAAATATCTCATAATGACACCAGGTTACAGGAAGGAATCCTAACTTTTGAATTCTATTGCTTTCAACTACTCAAAAACCCTACAATTGAGAGTATTTACCCCTAAATCATTCCAGGAAACAAGCTTTTTTCCGGTAGGAGAGTTCAAAAGTTGTTTGCCTTTAATCGGGTGGTGGTGGATATCTCTTTCATAGTGCTTACACATAGAAGTTACTAAACAATGACCCTTCTATGTGTTAATTAACTTTCCACCACATAATTGCTACATTAATCATTGTTAAAATTTATGGTAAAATTTCACCATAAGTATTATTTTTCTTATATTTTTATAATCATTTAGCAAACTCCAAATTAAGTCGCTGGTTGGTCACCTGCTTATCAAATTTTGACTTTGGGCCATATCCAATGCCAAAGAATCCTTGAACTCTTCATAGGAATTTTGCTGAGCTTTTCATCTCGCTGACTTAATTAGGTAAGATTTTGATGGAAATCTATATTCGTGATAAATTGTTAAATAGAGAATTAGAATTTTATTGATCACTGAATTATATTGCAACTTATTGAAATTTTCGGTAAAGTAAATATTTTAGTAATTTTTTATATTAATTAATTTTCTGTAAAATGATTATTAAAATTATTTTTAACTTAATGCAACTTGTTGACAAAGGCAAGTTTTTCAAGGAAATCTATTCATAGTAAATAATTAAAATAGAAAATACAATAAAAACTAACTTCATAGTTAATAATATTTTTCCTATACAAAATTGTTGCATTCTTATAATGTTTTCAAAACCTTTGATAATTATTTGATGTTTTCGCATCTGACAATTTCATTTGCAAAACTGTTATAGTGCAAATTTAATTCCTTATTTTGATCCCATTTTCAAAAGCTTGACCATATAGGGTGTTTAAAAGGGCTCCATTTCTCCAAAACTTCAAACAAACAACACGATTTCAATTAAATAGTACACAATTGAAACCATGTCAGTTTATTCAAACTCTGAGACAAACGGCATTGTTTTAATTAAATGAAACACAATTAACCAAAAGTACTCTTTATTACAAATTAGTATAAACGTACAGAATAAATAAAAAAGAAATATTCTTTAGTACAAATTAGTATATTATAGTAAGAAAAACACTCTTTGATACAGCTTAGAACTTATGCTGCTTAAATCCCTAGTGCCTATTATGGCTCAACATATATATATATATATAGATTAAATGAAATGTGACACTCCCAATTTATCATTACATGGACAGAAATTAATTAAATGAAGAGTGTATAAGTCTGCATAGAAGCCAAAATTCCGGGGTCCTCTTATGTGAGATTTCTAAGTGACCATATTAATTTGTTTCGATTTGTAGTTGAATGCAATCATAAGACTGAGTGATTGATTTTGACCCTACCTTAGGATTTTCAGGACAAACATATGTTTTTTCTATCCATTAATGATATACACATCTGGTGAATCTAATGATATACCTTACGATTTTGTGGCTTGTAATTTTGCATTTTGCAATGTAAATATACTATCAGTTTTGAAAAAAAAAAAAAAACCACATACTTGAAGGCGTGGTCCGCCAGGCTGCCAAAAAAACAAAAGCCAAACAGTAACTATAGGAGATTTGAGGTGCGTCTCGCATAGTTTTTTTTTTTTTTTTTCAAGGTTTTCGCTATGACTTTGATTATCAACTCTTCAATGCATACGACAATAGTTCGGTTATTAGGTTATTCAACGCTTGCAGTAGTAGTTTGGTTTGTCACGTTACTCAACGTATGCAGTTTGCAGGATCATTACAAACGTGTGAGACAAGAGTTAGGATTTAGGAACCTTGCGTTCAGTTTCTTTCTTTATATATCATTTGCAGTGCACGGTCGAGCCAGCCACCTTCGTTAGTAGTTAATAGTTAGTAGTTAGTAGGTAGTAGTCGTAGTACTAGTATTAGTCTTTTGTTCCTCTTTATGGGGGTGTCTATCCCTACATGTTAGGATATTTTCCCGATTTATTCGGACTTTTTGACCTATTTATGATCATTTGTCTTTTGGGGATTTAATCTACTATGATCAATTACTGCGAAAATTATTCAGCTTTTTAGCTATGTTTTTTTACTATTTGCAATATTAATATTGCTATAGAGCCAGAGCACTTACGCCAAAGCCGTATGGGGTTGGCATCGGCTGGATTCTTGTCCCATTATTTGGACACCTCTCAGTCAAGGTCTTCTGTAGGTGAGATGTCAAAATCTTGGATTAATTTGGGTAAGCATATACTCATTCCATCTAAAAAATAAAATTCACTTTAATTAAAATATAAATTTTTATTAATTATTAAACACAATTTATATATAATTTTATATTTTTATCTTTACTTTTTAATTTTGAGCATCCATATTTATTATTAGTAAGAATATTTTAAAATTTTGTTTTAAAATTAGACTCTTGTTTTGAGATGGTAGTATAATATAAAGTATCATCTTTATTTGCAAATGCGGAATTAAGTCCAAATTTCCAATATATATATATATATATATATATATATATATATATATATATATATATATATATATATTTTGAAGACACAAAAGTTAGGTAATCTCCTCATTATGTAACATATATATATATATATATATATAATCTCATATTTTGTGCAAATTTTGTCAAGATAATTATAATCTTGGTAAATTATTCAGATGTTATCCAATGTGGTACGTTCGATGAACACAATAAGTTCCTCAAACCTCACTACTATAAATATAAGGTGACTATTTGTATCTAGTGAAACAATACTTTCTAGTTTTAGTTTTACTTCGAACTTCCTATGATGGAAGGTGCATTAATAGTCTCATCTTTAACATGCCTATACCTCGTTTCACTTGTCCAATGTTATGGTGGAAAAGGATATGATCCACTAACAAAATTCCTAGAAGCTCACAGCTTAAAAGGGTCAGTAAATTTTGCAAATGAGGATCTGGAAAAAGAGTATTCTCCTGTTTATGTTGGCTCTCAGGAGGGCTTGAAAGAAGCAAACAAAATCACATCATTGGTAGGACAGCCAAATGGGGTGAATTTTGATCAGTATTCAGGATATGTTACTGTTGATCCTGAGGCTGGTCGAGCTCTTTTTTATTACTTTGCCGAATCTCAAAACCCTTCTACTAAGCCCTTAGTATTGTGGCTAAATGGAGGTATGTTCTTGCTGAATTTTTGTACCATGTTAAAGTTATGCTAACTATATGCTTTTTTGCTTTTTCTCCCTATCTTCGGCCAATTTACCCAACACCTGTTGGTTACATTAATGTACATTTCTTGATCACAATATATGCTAAATGGTTATGACAGGACCTGGCTGCTCTTCACTGGGGGCTGGAGCGATGACTGAATTAGGACCATTTCGAGTGCGTAAAGATGGAAAAACTTTATGGCGTAACGAATATGCCTGGAACAATGGTATGAAACAATTTTAAAACCCCTGTCAAACAATTTTCCATTCATCAATTGAAACTGATTCACACTCTCGTCTTCTTGATTGCAGTGGCAAACATTCTTTTCTTGGAATCCCCGGCGGAGCGTTGGATTTTCTTACTCAAACACATCATCAGATTATGACGCTGGGGACAAAAAGACTGCAAAAGATTCGTATACGTTCTTGATTAACTGGTTAGATAGACTCCCAAAATATAAAAGCCGGGACTTTTTCATTGCGGGTGAAAGTTACGGTGGCCATTATGTACCTCAACTCGCTCAACTCATCCTCCATAACAACAAAATAACAAACCAAACTATCCTTAACTTGAAAGGAATTGCTGTAAGTGTTCTGCTCATTTCTCTCATTATCTGTATATATACATATATATCATAAGCGGTATTTTAATCCAAGGAAAAAATTATTTCCTTGTATTTTCAGATTGGAAATGCATTTGTAGACATACAAACACTGCTCCAGGGAGGATTAGATTATTAGTGGAGTCACAGCCTAATATCTGATGAAATTCATCACCTCATAGTTTCAAACTGCAACAACTTTTCTATACATGTTAGGGAATCAGATGCTTGTATAAAATACAGGCTACAAGCATCGGCAATTACAAACGACATAAATGCTTATAACATATATGAACCCTGGTGTTCTTCTCCACAAAGTGTCCCTCCGGTAAAATTTAGATTATCATTAATTTTGGATATATATATACTTCGTTGTTTCTGAGTTCTACTCTAAATACAAAAGGAAATTAATTATCTAACTTACTCATTTATGTTTTCTGATTGGAACAGATGTCTGGATTTGATCCATGCTCGGGCAATTACGTATATTCTTACCTAAACATTCCCGAAGTGCAAAAAATTCTTCATGCTAATACCACTGGAATCCCTGGGCCTTGGGGTCTATGCAAGTAAGTAGGACAGGAGGACAGCTTTCGTCCCAGTTTGAATGCCGTAAAACAAATTTGTCTTATAACTTTTACTTCCATGTTCAGCGAATATATAAACGCTAATTGGAAGGACAGTCCATACACAGTTTTACCAACAATCAAGAATTTGATGGCAAGAGGGATTAGGGTTTGGATATTCAGGTAATTCAATGTTAGCTACTTAGCTACCATTTTCTTGATATTTAGTGTAAAATAATATGTATTTGATAAATCACTCTTAAAACTTTTTGCGATGCTGTGGGGATACAGATGGTGCGGTAGCTGTGACAGCAACCAGATATGCAATAAACAAATTCGAGTTGTCAATAAAAACTCCCTGGTATCCATGGTACAACCAAGGCGAAGTAAAATTGATAGTAATAATTATTACCTCATAAAATATTGGTTCAAGTAACAAAAATATTTAATCAATGTTAATTTTTATTTCAGGTTGGTGGTTTTGTGGAGGGATATGAAAATCTAACGTTTGTGACTATAAGGGGATCTGGACATTTTGTTCCTAGCTATCAACCTGTTCGAGCTCTTGCCTTTTTCTCATCATTCTTGAAGGGAAAGCTTCCACCTTCAAAATAAATAGAACTAGATTAATTATATTGAGATGGAATAAAATCGAAAAGACACGGATATTAAATGCAGTCTTATATACATTTTTTTCATTCATTAACTTTTTAATGTGGGATTGGGGTATCACATTGTAGCTTTTTGAATAATTAACAATTGACTTAATTGTAAGTAAACCTTAAGCTGACTTTCATTAAAATTTCTAGTTTTAGAGTGTATTATGACCTCGGGTAAATATTTTAAATTACTTTCATGTTTGTGCATTAATGGTTTTATCCATAATATTTTATAGCTAATTGACAGCAATCATTTTTCTTTTTTAAACCTTGAACAATTTTCCTTCGAGATTTCACACCCTAACAATCCAATTATATCACACCAAATTAAAGAAAAAAAACATTAAATTTATGCAAACCGAATTTTATGCAAAAAAAACAATATGGACACGGTTTGCAAGAAAAGAATAATATTAAATGTTTCTCTTGATTTTTATTTATGCATCGAAAAAAATCAAATTTCTTTTTATGGGGATTGGGTCTAGGGCTGGTCATGGTTAGATTTTTCGGTTTTTTGGTTTGCCATTTTGGAACCCCCTACCCGAAAATTGAACCTAAAACCGAATAAACAAACCGAATTTCTTATTCGGTTTTTTATTCGGTTTGGTTTGAATAAATAAACGTTAGTAAATAAATATTATATAGTTATAATTGATTACTCAAAGACTCAACACTTAGACATTTAATAGTTAATACTTAGCAATCACTTAGTTAACAACAATAAGTTATTAATTATTGACTATTATATTGAATAATTGATGATACTATGAATCTATGATGTTTGATTCTAGTTAAATATATAAAACATAATAATCGTATGCTATATAGTTACACGCTAGTACGCTACACAGCCTATAAGCCCTACACCTTCTATATGCTTAACATTTTAACAAGTTTGTCAACTTATGTATTATTTTATTTTTCTTTGTTTGTAATTTGATATTTCATATTTGTTTAACTTTTAAATAAATTGATAAATTTAAATTATAGTATAAACTAAAAATTATTTACTGTTTAGTAATTAGTAATATATAGTTATATACTATATTAATATTACTATATAATTATATATTTATTATATTGCCCATTATCATTAATATCTATACATGATAAATTTTATAATAACAATAAATTAATTATACACAAACATATATACATAACTACAAAGTCTACAATGGCTTTATAAACTATAAACCATAACTATAAAATAACAGATATTTATACAAATATACAAATATTTAATAACATATATTTATACAAATATACAATATACAAATATACAAACATACAAATATAAAATAACATATATTTATACAAATAACTATAAAATAAAAATATACATATATATATATATATTTATAAATTATAAAATTCAGTTTATTCGATTTATTCGGTTTCTTTATTCGATTCAGTTTCCTTATTCGATTTAGTTTTTTTATTCTATTTGATTTTTCTTATTCGATTCGATTTCCTTATTCGATTTGGTTCCTTATTTGGTTCGGTTCAGTTTTCAGAACCCCAAACCATAAACCGAACCGAATAAACAGAATTCATTTTCGATTTGGTTTATTCGATTTTTCGACTCAATTTTTTCGATCGATTTATTCGGTTTAACCAAACCATGACCACCCCTAATTGGATCTACTTCAAATCCAACTCATCAAGAAAACCATAAAGAAACATCCATTTTCTTAAAGCATGGCCCAATGAATTTCAAATTAATTACACCGTGCTTTAATGATTACTTCCGCGTGGTCTACTCCTTTATAGGGAGACAAAACTGAAAAAACAAAAGCAAAGACTTAAATAGATGAGACCTTTTAGTATAAGAATGTTAAGTTACATTATTTTAATTCCTACAAAAAAAATCATAATCGATTCAAGTTATAGTTTTATTGACAGTTGTCACTTATGGCTAGAAATATACTCTTTGTGTTTCAAAAAAAAAAAAATTAAAATTCAAGTTTAAAATTGTTTTTTGTTTAAAAAAAAAAGTTTACTTTTTGTGTGATATTTTTTTATTACCCTTATTAATAATGACAATGTACAGTTTAAATTAAAAAATAAAGATAAAAGTATAAAATTATATATTTAATTTGTGTATTAAACATATTGTATTTTGTAATTAAAAATAGAAGTTTTACCACTCTTTTTTCTAGAATGGAAAGTAATATTCTGTCAATAATTTTATTATATTGAGTAATGTTACATATAAGGGAAAAAAAATCTTAAAATTCTCAATTAATGTAATGTTAAATAAGAGAAGTTATTAATTAACATTACTCTATGTATTCACTAATTTTATACTATCTCAATATCACATCACTCGTTATGTGATTTTTCACTATAAATATTACTTTTTCTTCTATTTTTATTATCATATGGTAAATTCCAAATGAAGCCGCCTATTTGGTCTCCTCATTCAACTCTGACTTTGGACACATATCCAATGTCAAAGAACCCTTGAACTTTTCGTATTGTGCCAAAATATTTGATTGAATAAAACAAATTCATAAGGAATCCAGGGACCCATACAATCCAAAACTAGTTTAAATTTTATGTAAATTGGCTGCTTGTTTTGTGCATTTCTTGATTGTCCTAAATGTAAAGCAGGCAAAGATACATCTTTTGTCATGGTTATAAATAAATAAATCTATATACAAGCCAAAATTCCCATGATTTCAAAGGAAAATGTCGCCATATATACTTTCTTCTTCTTCTTCTTATTATTTTTTTTTGGGATGTGGCGATGATAACTCTTAGGTCATTGAAGTAGGGATTACTTACAAGAAGATTTCTTTCCTTTTAAACTCAAGGGCGAGTTTTTTTGAAGTGAGGAAATCGGTTGTGAGACATATCTTAATAGTTTTTGGGCTTTAATAGATGCTCAATAAAATAAGTCCATTAGGTTTTTAAAAATTTACAATTGTAATAAAAATAGTCTTTTTCGACCGTCAAGTTTGTTTTAAATTTGATATTTATTAGTATAATTAAATTTAAATTGCCTTAGGAAATACTTTTCATATAGAATTTGACTATCAAATTATAGTTAGTTTTGATAGTAATAGATTTTAAGAGAGGTTATTAATTATAGTTTTCACAACAAAGGTTTTTGTTGAGGTTGGATTATCTCTTTTTCATAAGTGCGGTCATTGTGTTTTTTTATTTTTTATAAAACCATTTGAGTGGTGATCGTGTGTCTTTTTTGTCTTCCTCCGTGTGAGATTATGTGACTGGAGATGAACAAACTGCAGCAGATTCTTATACATTTTTGCCGATGTTTAGGAAAATTTCCCGTATACAAAAATTGAGAATTCTACATAACTGGAGGAAATTATATATGATGGTCATTGAGCCCGACAACTTGCCCGACTCATCATTCGTATCAATAAGATAATGAACCATACGATTAATTTGAAAGGAATTGCAGAAAGTTTTCTTTCTATTTTTTTCCCTTTGCTTCTTCAAATTATTGTGTTTTTTAAATATCTAATTGCCCATTAATTACATCTGCGACCAAAAGCGCAAAGCAACATTTTTTGTGATTTTTAGATGGGAAATGCATATGTGGATTTTGAAACAACAAATGCAAGAACATTTAATTATTTCTTGTGTTCATAAATACTATTTCGTATTAGAAAAATAAAAAGAACTAAAGCATAAGTAAAACAGATCCAAAACAAATTAATTTAAAATTTTAGTTTCAAGTTAAATTTCTATTACTTTAGATAAGCTTCCCTTGTTACATTCTTCCCAAAAATCTTTGGTCACGTTGCCTGATATCCAATGAGATTCTTGATGCAATTTTCCGTCCTTTGTGCCCGTAGCTCCGGTTGATACGGGATAAAGTATTATAGACACTTTTTCATATTTTGTATTGTACTTTATTTAATTTTTTCTGCAATTTTGGATTTTGGTGTCAAGTTAATACTGGATAAAGCATTATAAATGATTTTCTATACTTTGTACTTAGAGTACTTTATTTAATTTCTTTTGCGATTTTGGATTTTGACGGAATTTATCATGCACAGTTAGGTTGTGAGATGCTTAAAAAATCTTTTTCATTCTTTAATAATGTATGAAAAGATAGAAATAAATTGACTTTTCATCATTTTTGCCCCCTCCGGTTGTCACCGGATAAAGCACACTGTGGACATTTCATTTGCTGGTATACAGAAATTTGGATTCAATCCATGCTCGGGTGATAATGTTTCTTCTTATTTGAACAATCCGGAAGTGCAAAATTCGCTACATGTCAATGTCACCGGAATCCCTGAAACAGAGCGTGGCTGCAAGTGTGTACCATAGTCTACCCATTTAATAACTATACATACGGATATGCCCTTGTTTCCCTTTATTGTAACTTACACAACTATTTAAAAATGCATCCAGTTGGTCGTATAGGTAATAAGTTCGGCCCAATGTTATGCTAAACAACAAAAGAACATTGTAATAATTTGTTGGATAAATTACATTTATTATCCCTATGATTTGTAAAAATTATCAATTAAACCCCCAAGTTTGATTTATTACTAATACCCCCCCTAAATTTTATAAATTTAAAACATTTAACCCCTTTAATCAACGAAATTAATAACATTTAGCCCCTTTGAAGGGGTATTGGTAATAAATCAAATTTAGAGATTTAATTGGTAGTTTTTACAAATCACAAGAGTAGTAGATGTAATTTACCCTAATTTGTTTTATGCAGAAGCAATCTTTTTTTTTTTTTTTTTGCCATAATCACATGTTGGTAGCCGAGAATGGTGGACTAATGCTTGTTCCATTGCAGCGAAGACACAGATAGTGAGGATTCTGTGACAACAACAAAGTATGCCATAAACAAACTCGAATTATCACTCAAAACTCCATGGTACCCTGGTACAACCAAGGCAAGGTAATGAATTATGACACTTCTTCAACTTAGCTTCTTTCTTGATAAATGATTTAGATATCTTATCTCATATATATAACATCTTCTAGTTAAAATGACTTTAAGTTAACTCAACAAGTCACTCCAACATGAGTTGTCTTAAATGTAATATTAGGCAATTAAAATGATTTAATATTTTATCAAGAGATTTTATGAAAAATATTATCGTCTCATCAACTATATGCAACACAAAAACTATTAAATATTTGACAAAATGTGACATACTTTATGCAAATAAATTATCATATTAAATGAACACATTATATCATCAAATATTTAATCGAATGTTGCATATAAATATGTAATTAAACAATCAAATTAAATAATCACATAAATATGTCGAATTTCTAATCATGGATCAATATGCTCCACCATTTCTAATCACATTAGAAATAATATTCTTCAATTATTTTGAGAAGCATTAGGGTTTTTAAAATTCAATTAAATCAAAATAAATTAAATAATTCAACAGTTAAGCTTTAATGTTTCTAAAACCCACAAACCATAAATTTAGAAAAACCGTAGTCTTTCGCAAAAGATTGTGGTTTTTGCAAAATTGATAAATATTATTTTGAAATTCAATTTAGATTCCCTTCCATAATTTTAATCAAATTAAATTATGAAACATGTCAAAATGTGAACATCCTTTAAATTTTAAATCATATTTAAAATTTAAAAGTTTCAAAATAATAATTGTCAAATTCGAATCTAATTGAAATCAAAGACCAATTTTTTATATTCAATCTAAAATATAATTTCCAAGATTTAATCATATTAAAAATGGAAAATAATTTTAAATTGAATTTATTACGAAATATCAGGTCACATTTAAAATTTAGTAAAACTCCAAAATTAGTAAACTGCTAAATTTCTAATCAAATTAAAGTTAGTAATTTCCTCCAAATTTATAACAATACGATTTTAATGATCATCTAAAAAAAATCCAATTAAATTTTGTAGTTGATTTAGAAAATAAAAGGATTCAACTATTTATCTTGAAACACTTCCACTTAAAGAAAAATCAAATATTTATTTTTGAAATTTCTTCAAATTTAAATCACTTTTAAATTTGAACAAATAAATAATTTAACTGGATCACATATTTTTTATATTTTAACCTAATCAAAATATAAAATTAGCCCAAAAATTGTTTTAGATGTATAAATCATTAAAGATTAAAATATTTTGTAAATCAAACTTACAAAATAAAGGAACAAAACAAAACAAAACAAAATAATAAGTCTATCGCTAAAACTTTATAAGCACATTGCAAGATTTTTAGAATGTAGAACGGGAAAAAATTAAAATATATATTTAATGTTAATTACCCTATTGATGATGTCATTGTACATTTACTGCCATAGCAATGACATCATCCGATGATGTCTTCTTCTTCTTCATTCTCCATTTACTGTCACCGTTGTTGTTAAGTTTTATTTATTTATTTATTTCTAGTCGTCGACTAGAATTCTTTAGGCCAAAGTGGGGTCGGAATCATCTTAGTCGTGGCCTAAAGGCTCCAGCAAAGTAGCCACAACTATTATGGTCACAAAGCCATCTCATCACTTGGCCAAACGGCTTTTGGCCAAGTGTTCAGACTAATTCTACTGGCCTTCTGGTCGTGCGGCTAGATCAGATCAGGTCACAACCACAAAGGTGATTGCTTTGTTTCCTAGATTAGTCGGTCTAGCAACATCCCCCTCTCCCCTTTTTCTTTTTTTTGAATTTCAGGCTATTGACTGACCTCAACCTTTTAACTAATCAATCCGGTCGGGTCAAACCCAATCAATTCTAGTAAAAGATTCTTTTGGCTTTTTTTTAAAATTTTTTTTATGAAAAATTTTCAAAATTATGATTTAAACTGTTCAAATCTAAAAATCCTAATTTGAACCCTTTCAAATTTAGAATTTCTCAAAATAAATGAATCAAGAATAATATATACATGAACAATTCATCATCCATCACGATTAAACATATAAAATTATGTTAAAACATAGATAAACAAAGATTGCTTTGATACCACTATTAGGAAATCAACCCATACACACAAACGAAATGATAAAATGATTGGTTATATACTAGGATCTCTTTGTAATCAGTGTATAGCATTAATTCAAAATGTCAACAACAGATCCATTGATAATATGTAAGATTGGTAAGATTGATTACAAGCCGCACAATTGTCTGGTCTCTAATGGTATCCACACAGACAATTTGTTGGGATCCTCAAGGGATTAACCAATCATAAGTTGTTGATAACTAGTTCCCTTGAGTATAGGAAAAACTGGGGTTTTGAGAAACCCTAGGAGTCTTATACGTACGATAAGTAACAAACCTCAACACCTTACTCAAAACCCAATATTGAGAGTTATTTATAAACTAGATGGGTTTGGACTAATAACTAAATAACTCAAAATGGCTTGTTTATTAATGAATTCTAAGATTAATTTATCTCATAACTTTATCCCATAATTATCTTATAATTATAAATCATTTTAACCCAAGAAATTATCTTTATTTGTATGTGACCCATTAGGTTTTTACTCACGTTAGCAATAAATATAAATTACAATCCCAAATTAATGGCTTTTAGGACATAAAACCAGTAATACCTGGATATGTTTCTTTAATTGTTTTCTAACTCCTTTTGATAAAAAAAGTTGCAATGTTTGAATAATGGGTATCCAATGCTTGCCAAATTATTATTATACCCTCTTTTAGCCTAGCATCATCCATATTTAAATCCTCCATTCCATGTTTCTTTTTCTTTTTTTTTAAGTTTAAAAAAATTATTCATTTTCAGTATTTTAAATATTTTGTATTATATCCTTTCAAAATTTTGGGACTTTTCACTTTTTTCATAGTCGGATGTATAAATGAAATGAAAAAAATTGCAATCCTATTGTTTATTTTGGAGTTTATTTGTTGAAGCCAAGAAGATGCTACATATATTAATGATGTATAATCATCATCTTCATGAAAGGCTTTAATTTCTTACATTCTTTTAATATTATATTTGTTATAACATGTCTATTGAAGCTATTCACGCATATTCTACTTGGCATTTTGTCTTTCTGATTTTTTATTGCTCTTGTAAATAGAAAACCTAATTAAAGCACTCGAATGCAAATTATGGTTACAGAATGGATGAACCAGGTTTAGTCATTTGAAGAATTGGTGATTCTTTATAGAATTTTGGCTTATTTTCTAGACTTTCTAGGAAGATAATGTAGGAGAGGGGAAACTAGTTTTGTCCAAAAAGTAGGTAGAGAACTCATCTAAACTCAAAAGTTAAGTAGGAAAATACTCCCTCCATCCCAAAAAAAAAGAGTCTATTTTTAGACCAAATTTCTAAAATATCCTTACTAATAAGAATTGTGTATACTCACAATTGAAAAGTAAGGATAAAAATGTAAAATTATACATTTAGTTAGTGTAGTAAATGTGTTGTACCTAATAACTAATAAAAAGTTATACCTAAACCAAAGTGGCCTTTTTTTGGGATGGAGGGAGTAAGTATTTTCAACTTATTAAATGCTCCACTTCTTCTTCTTCTTCTTCTTCTTCGTCTTCTTCTTTTTTACTTTTCTACTATAGGATAGTATTCATTAACTCAACAAATATTCCTCATAGATATAGTACCACATTAAATCCTTCTATCTTACAAACCTAAGTATTATTGTAATAAACTTGTCTCTTCACCATCAAACTATTTAATATTCGTGTAAGTTAGTAACTAGTATCATGGTCTATTTCTCTATTAGTCCCCCATTAAACTCCGATCTGATAAGAAGAACAACTTGTTGCACCAAAATGTTCAACTTTAATACTACTAATTGTTAGGAAAATAACGTATGCAAAGCTTAACTAGATCGATTCAATAAGTAGGTTGAACCTAAGCTAAACCTAAAAGTTTAAACCAATAGGTCTCAAATCCTTCAAGATTATTACGTGTTCTAGTATTTCTTGCTTTTTTAATATAGAACAGTACCCATGAACTCAAAACTTCTATCCACAATTACAACACTTGCCATTTTTATTTTTGGTTTAGATTTCAATTTGGATTTTCTCCTAGCCCCCTTCCCTCTTTCATTCTTTGCACATTTGGCAACCAACTTGTGTGCATTAGTTGTATCCCTATATTTACTAACTATTTTCTTCAAGTTGCTAGAATTTAATGATACCTATTTGTTCTTCAAAAAAGTTGAGTCATGCCCATAAAGGAAAGTGGTAACCAATTGATCATGAGATTTATATAAAAAATATAGGAGAATAAGTGATTGATCCTCATCTTCTATTTTTACATCAATATTATTCAAGTCTAAAATAATTTTGTTCCAAATATCAATATGTGTTTCAATGAATATACCTTCTTAATTCTCAAGATGTACAATTGCTGTTTCAAATATAGCTTACTCTTGGGAGAAGTTGTCATTTAAATACTCCTAAATTAACTTTAGTCACAATTGTACATGTGTTCGTTTTCTAATAACATCGCCCAAGTCATTATCAACCAATGACAAGACAATTTAGTCATACGTCTTCTACAAGAATTCATTTTTCCCGTAGTATGTCATAAATCCATGATCTTCCACTAATGATGAGACAATTTAATGCCTTTGGAGACTTTCTTACAAAGAAGCATGTATCTTCATATTCCACAATTTGAAGTAATTCATCTCATCAAAGTATTCAATGCCATACTTGATAATAGCCACCATAAACTAACACTAGCTCTAATATCAATTTGTTATGATTATATCCAAAATTGTCTAAGAATAGAAAAAGTAAGAATATAAAGAATAAATCAAAATTCACAAATTAATGTCGTCAAATCAAGCCTACATCCATGGTGAAGATGATGATGATGATATTAAAAACCCTAAAGATTACAATGATTTTTTAGTGTGTCTCAATCTCGAACCTTTGAAAACATTTCATCTCTCACCAATTTTATACCACAATTTATCAATTTAGAAACCTCTCTCTAAATCTCCTAAAGTTTTCTATAGAGATAATATGAGAAACGATCTTTACTATACCTATCCAAATCCAATTTGAATCAACATTCCAAAATATAAGATAAGATTTCTAAAAGTTGCCACTCAATTAGTAATATGATTAGGTAAATAACAATTTGAAAAATTGAAGAAACTTTTCTAATTTTATCCAAATTTGGAAAAAGAACTTAATCCTACAAGAATGGTTATTAAAAAAGGGATTGTTTAAAGGTTCAAAAAAAAGAAGAAAGTGAACTATATTGGAAATGCCAAAATTGTTGAAGGTGAGTTGAATGTTGTAGATATTTTTACTACTAATGTTAGACTAGTTTATAACTAATCAATCCATTGATAGCAGTAATTAGGGGTGGCAATTAGGTAGTGTTTCGGGTTCGCGGGTCGTGTTTTGATACGAATATTACAAATTTTATAGGAACCCGAACACGACCCGCGAACCCTAATTGTGTTAGGTTCATGTCGTGTTTTCGTGTTAAAGTCATGTCCTGTCGTGTTAGGTTCGTGTCACATTTTGTGTGATAATTACGTGTTAAGTTCGTGTCGTATTGCCAATTGCCACCCCTAGCAGTAATGTTTTTATGGGCAATAATGCTTTGATGTTGTTGGAATAAGTACAGTAAAAATTAAAATGCATGATGATTAAGAATTATAATAGATGTTACACATATACCAAACTTGTAAAAGTTTTAGTTTATTTAGTTATACTTGAAGTAATTGACTGTCACTATAACTGTGGAAGTGAAATTCTTAATATTTTAATGTAGCACTTATTGTCATATAGAGAATAATATAGTCTAGTTTCTAATTTTGCAAGGTAGCATGATTACAAGTGCTGTAACATTTTCATCTTCTAGTTAGGATGATGATTTGGAAATTACTAAGCTGTGGCATATGCTTTTAGGTCATATAAATGAAAAATAGATGTCTGAGTTGAGTAAACAAGGTTCGCTTAGTTGACAAGTAACAAGGAAGTTAGATTTCTATAAGCATTACATGTTTGGCAAGTAGCATAGAGTGAAATTCACTATTAGAGTTCATAAGACCAAGCAAGAAAATCAAGCATTTAATAATGAATAGTTGTATGAAATTTTGTAATGGTAAATTCAATGAATTCTACAAGAATAAAAAAATTGTGACCCCATTCATACCACTAGAATAGAGTTGCAAAATGGATGAATATGACTATTCTGGAAACCATTATGTGCATACTTTCTAATGCTTTCTTGAGATACTGTCTACGAACATAACTTGTTACTAATTTAATTGGTCTCCTTATACAATAATTGATTGTCAGATTTCGAAAAAATAATAATCAAGTTCCCTTGTAGATTTCTTTGAATTGAGTGTTTTTAGTTATGAATTATATGTTCATCTTAAAAATGGTCAATTCGAGCAAGGGCAAGGAAGTGCATATTTTTAAACTATGCGGATAGAGTGCAGAGTTATCAATTGTAGTGTTGTGGCAATAATTCATCTAAGCTTTTGATCAAAAGGGATGTTACTTTTGATTAATCTTTAACAAACAAGGAGAAGAAACCTGACATGGCTAAGGATAGGAGCATTAAGAAAAAGCAGGTGGAGTTTGAAGATGGAACTTCCAAAAAGGTTCTCGAAGTAACTCTAGCAAAGCCCATTGATGATATATTGATTTCGTCTAAGGATATATCAAAGATCAGCACTTTAAAAAGTTCAATTAAGTAGTTAGTTTAAAATGAATTAGGTGCAGCAAAAAGATTTTTGAAAATGGAAATTACCAAAAATTGATATGTAAGGAAGTAGTGTTTGTCATAGAATATATATAAAAAAAAGTTTGTTAGTGGCTTGAGATGTAAGACTTCAAAATTACTTATACATCTCTTACTAAACACTTTAAACTTTCAACTAGTTTGTCACTAAAAACTATGAAGAAGGTGGAGCATACGTCTCGTTTCCCATACGCTTGTGTATTTAACACTCTCATGTAGGCATAGTACGTGTTAGACCAATTTTTTCACATATTGTAAGTGTTGTGAGTACATGTATTCATTGTTATGGAAGAATTCACTAGGAAAGTGTAAAATAGATCCTTTAATATCTCAAAGCAACTACAAATGTTGGCTTTGTATATGAATGAGGTCGTGAGTTTGGTGGATTCATTAGTTATGTGGATTCAAATTATGTAGGATACTTGAATAAGAGAAAATCTCTGACAATATATGCTCTATCACTTTGTGTTTGTATTATTAGTTGAAAGTCTACATTATAATCAACGATACTTTATCTACAACTAAAGCATAGTACATAGTTTTAGCAGAAGTTGTGAATGAAACTATTTATTTGATGATATGATTTGAAAATTGAGTTTGGAGTTAAACCAAATAGCTATCCACTGTGACAATCAAAGTGACAAAAACTCTTGATGTAAACCTAAATGTATTATGAAAGAACTGAGGACATTGATGTCTATATCATTTTATTCAAGAGGTTATATCCAAGGGTTAAACTCTATAGAGAATATTAGGCCAATAGATAATCAAATAAATATGATGTCTAAGTCAATTATATTATTTAAGTTTGGATTTTTTAGGATTTAGTTAAGATATGCAATTTGAGAAAGAGGCTCTTCGGGGGTGCGAAAAGGGCACGATGAGAAATAAGCTATGGTTAAAATTTGTTGGATTATGTCATGTTTCCAAACCAAAATTAGATTAGAGGAGTTTCTCTAATTCCCAATTTAGTATTTATCTAATTCTATTAGAAATTACATCATAAATTTTACAAAATTTAACCCTGTATTTGGTCACGCGAGTTCGAATTGGATTTGGGTTTGATTAATGTTTAGTGCCTATATATATAAATGCAGTAAAAGTATTTTATCATATTATAGTGATTTCAAAGGAAAAAAGAAATTACTCTTCCTAGCTATAAGAAATTGATTAGGTCCATGGGCCAATGGACTTTAACTTGTAAAACTAATACTATGGCCAACTCTTTTGGAGATATATATATATAATTGTAATAAATTGAGTTAATGTATTTTTTAATGATAGAACTACTATAGCTAGTATCTATGGTTGTGGGATCAGGATTCTATACAAGATCGATTTAAATTTATAGAATTGATTGGTAAGATTGGATCATAGAAACATAATATTCTATCAAAATTTTTAAAAGAATATTGTATTAATTATTTTGTATTCCATAAATCATAGAAAAAGATGAAAAATTAGTTAAAAATAAAATGTACCTATATAAAAAGATTAACTATACCACTTGTGTCACAATATGTGGGTAGCAACGACAATTTAATTACTTTTATTTTCAACTGCTTTTTTGAAATTTATTAAAAAGATTTATTATTTATCAAAATTGTCAATAGTAAGATATTTCACTTGTTTCTACTATATTGACAATAAAAGTCCAATATTTGAATTTTTAAAGTGCACAATTTCATTATATTATTTGGATATAAAAAGATTAACTATATTATGATTCTACTACGATCTCATATCTTGTTATCATTTTATAGATAAAAGTAATTTTATAAGATTTAAAATCAATTTTACATATATGTCGTAGCATCACAATTTTAATAACTATGCCGAATACTTAAACTCCATCAAGATCCAAATCAAACACAACTTTTCAAGATGAAAGGGTTGGCGTTTAAGAAAAGCCATGAGCCAACCATTGACTTCGACCCTGTCAAGATCAAGATCCAAATGAAAAACCAAAACGTAAAGGATTTTATTGCATTCACATTGATGTTTGGATAACATGAAGCTGATTTAGTGAATAAACTGAAATCATACATAAAACACACACACATATATATTATGTTAGTAAATAATATTCAACAACCATGCATTTGGGATAAGATCCAACATATACAATCGTTTTCCTTCTAGAATCTTGACGTATGTGCGTACCACATATATCTTAATTCGCTTGTGAAATTCTTTTTCCTCGCAAATATTAATAATGTATTTGAAATGCCATTTTCATATTTTTGAATTTAAATCTTCTGGGTGACATAATAATTTTTTTATGCTACGTGTGAAGTATAATTAATAATTGTAATTAGTAATTATCATAATTGTAGATTTACCCTTAGCTGCATTAATTCTTCCCTTTATTTTTGAACTTCTTTCTTAAAATTACAAATTCTTAAAAAATATTTCGAATTCTCTATGCACATATAACCTTCTGAAACTTCTCCTTTAATTAGATAAAGTTGATTTTATTTACATTAAAATTGAAATCCTAGGGCAAATAGTTATTGGATATTATTTCTTATAAGAACAAAGAGTTGATCTCTTCATTCTTCTTGTGTTTTTGTTTGTTGTTTTATTTATCTTTTTTGGGGCTGTGGGGAGGGGGAGGGGGGGGGGGGGTGGTTGTTGAAGTGTAAAGAGTTGGGTGGGCATTGGGATCAATTTCTAGGACCACGGTCAAAATCCAAAACCCACATGGTCAGCGTTGTTGTTGTCCTAATTTTTTTAGGATTTTTAAGTTCTCCCTTCCACTTAACATGAAATATTCTCTCGTTCTAAAAAAAAAGTTTACTTTTAATTTGATATAACTTTTTAAAAATTATAAGGTACAACACACTTAATACACTATTAAATGTATACTTTTGCATTTTTATCCTTATTTTTTAATTTGAGTTTTGCATTATTATTATTAGTAAGGGTAATACAAAAATTTCACACAAAATGTGAAGTTTTTTTGGGGACACATAATTTTTTTGAAACTAGATTTTTTTTTGGGACAAAAGTAGTAATATATTAAATATTGTCCATTTAAAAGGCATATTAATGCATAGAAGCTCCTATATATAGAGAGTCTAGTGCAGAATCAGAAAAAAAAACCTAAAGATTAAATATTGTTAGTTGACGAAAAATAATTAATAAACTTTAATTTTCACATGTCGGTAACTACATATTCTTAATGTTGAAACTTTCACTATACATATATTGTCATAAAAATAACTTAAATATATGTGTTGCCGTTTCTTTTTTCTTTTCTTTTTTTTCTAAAAAAGTATACAATTCCACCAATGAATAAAAACTACTTGAATTATGAAAGTTTTATTCTTCCATTAAATCTATTCCTTAGTTTGTAGAAGATGTCCAAAAAAATAAAAATACTTTCTTTGACCTAATAAAAGAGTTCACTTTTAATTTGATACAAATTTTTTTAAATTACAAAATGCAACACACTTAATGCATAGTTTAATATATATTTTTACATTTTTATCCTTACTATTTCATTTGGGTTATGTATTATCATTATTAGTAAGGTTAATATAAGAATTTGGGTAAAAGACATTGGGGCCTACTAAACTTTTGAAATCGTATACTTTTGGCCACTCATCTAACAAAATTGTCCGAATAGCCATTCAACTCGTAAATTTGGCAACCCGTGGCCATTTCGTTACTTTCACCCTTTAAAGCCAAATGACAATACTTCCACGGGCAAAATGATCAGTTTCGCATAGCACCTCTCACCCTCAATTATAGGCTTTTTCAATCATTTTTAAATTGAAATAATTTAATATAAAATAGTGTATTAAAATACTTACCCATATTTTAAAATATTTTAAAAAGTGTTGTACTCATTATCCCAAAAAAATGGGCTATATTAAAACACTTACCCATATTTCAAAATAAAAAAATTAATTATTATATTATATTAAAAAGAAAAATTTTCTTCTTATTTAATATTTTAATATAAAATATGTATAATTTTTATCAATCTCTACTATGAAATTGACTGAAGAAGCTTATGTTTGAGAGTGAGAGGTGTTATGCGAAACTAACCATTTTGTCCCTGTAAAAGACATGTGGAAGCATTGCGGCTTGGCTATTCAGACAATTTTGTTAGATAAGTGGCCAGAAGTATACTATTTTAAAAGTTTAGTGGCCTCCAATGTCTTTTACCCTAAAAATTTCACATCAAAAGTGGATTCTTTTTTGTAACAAAGAAAATTTTTTAAATTGAACTCCTTTTTTGGGAAATTTGCAAATATAGTAGGTTTTGGAGCAACATTTGTAAAAATAGCAGGTCCAAAAATTCCTTTACAAATATAACAGGTCAAAGGTATTTGACCAAGTGAAAAACCCAAAATGACCCTATTCGAGAATTTCATCGTTTCACTTCACTTCACCATTGTTGTTTAACTTTCTCTATTCATTCTTCATCAATTCAATATCTCATTTCTTGGGATTCTACTTGAAAATGGTCGCCTTGTTTGAAAGTCCCATATAGATCGATGGTTGTGTAGATATTTCATAATCATCGAATCTATTTAATAAACTAGCAAACTAGCAATTGGGTATTTTATAAACAGCATCCATCTTATGGCCGAAATCTTATTAAAGTTCAACTGACAAGTAACAAAAAAAATTCAACATTTGTTCGTGTATTCGACATTTATTCCACATTTTGTCGACCAAAAATTCGACAAAACGTTCATTTTAGTCGATATTTTATTTGACATTTTGTCAACAGAAAATTTGACAAAACGTTTATTCGACATTTTTTTCACATTTTATTTGACGTTTTATTCCATATTTTATTCCACGTTTTTCTTTCACATTTTGTTCCATGTCAACATATTTAATGTAAAACAAAATGTTGAAAAAATGTCATTTTTTTCCACATTTTTCTCCAATCCAATTTTTCTTTACATTCTTGAACTGGGAAAGTACCAATTCATCTACAAAAAGGTTGCCCATGAATTCCTTCATCATGAAATTAGATCTTTTGGTAATTAATTTGTCTTTTTATACCCCAATTCCATACTGCTTTTCTGCACCTCTACGTGTTCAAGAATTAGATTTTTCCCTTTACTATTGATGTAAACAATTACGGATTGTGTGAAATAGGATGTTAAATCGATGAAAGATAAAGAAGAATAAGAAACTTCTAACAACAAAGGTAGAATGAAGCGAAATGATGAAATGAAAAAAAAAAGGTTATTTGAGTCTTTTTACCTGATAACTTGCTATATTTGCAAAGATTTTTTTAGACCTACTATTTTTGCAACTGTTGCTCCAATACCTGCTATATTTGCAAATTTCCCCCTTTTTTTGGATCAAAGGGAGTAAATAAATAATAAAGAACAAAAGGGAAATAACATTAAGAGTGCGACCTGATCAGCAACTATCATTAAAAAAGGCATATTTAAAATGAATTATTGTTATATTTGTTTAAAAAAATAATTTTATGAAATACATGAATAAATATTCATTATATTCATCCTTATCTAATGTTTGTTCATATCCCTATCCATTGTATATTCATCCTATCTAATATATATACTTATCTCTATCTAATGTAGGTACTTATCCCTATCTAATATATGTATTTATCTATATTCAATGTATATATTTATCCAAATACATTGATAGGTACATCATTGTTCTCCTATAAATAAAAGCATAGTTTGGTCATTAGGAGGTGCGAAGAAAAGTGGAAATAAAATTTTTTTTGCTTTGATTTTCCCTACTATCTATGGTGTCTTTTTACTTTCTCTATTATATACTTTTTCTCCATTTTGTTCTATTATAGACTTGTGACGTAATATTCTACAACATGTTATCAGCACGAAGATCTATCAATTGAGTAAATAATTTTTGCAAGTTGTTAACGTAAGTGCAAATGGAAAATTGCGAGAAAAATAAAGATACCTGTTTACTCGATAGTGCAATAACACATACCATTTTTCGTAGTAGACACTTTGTCTCGAATATGACATTGCATAAGACATATGTCCATACAATATTAGGTCCTGCTCTGATTATTGATGGTATCAGGAATGCTACAATTATTTTGTCAAATGGCACCATCCTCCATATTGAGGATGCATTTCTAAATAATAGATCAAAAAGGAATTTGCTCATCTATGGGTTTGTATTGTGTCATGATTAAGGCCGTTGAAATCTACGCTACCATATCTTGGAAATTGATAAATCCTGATCAGTTTGGACTATGGCATGATTGCCTTGGTCATCCTAGCACTTCAATGATGCGTAGAGTAATTCAAAATACAAAAGAACACCCTTTAAAGGATACAAAGGTATTGTTGTGTAAAGATTGTAATTGTGAAGCTTGTTCATAAGGAAAACTCATTATTAAACCTTCTATAACAAAGGTTAATCTTGAATCCCCTTTATTCCTGCAAAGAATTTAGGGTGATATTTATAGGCCAATACAACTACCAAGTGGACTATTTCGATATTTTATGGTACTAGTGGACACATCCTGTAGATGGTCCTATGTTTGCCTATTATCTACGTGCAATGTCGCATTTGCACGTTTAGTTGCGTAGATTATAAAGCTTCAGGCCCAATTCCCTAATTATCCAATTAAAAGCATAAGGATGGATAATGCTGGTGAATTTACAACAAAGAGTTTTGATGCGTATTGTGTTTCACTTGAATTTGAGGTTGAGCACCCAGTCACACATATTCATACTCAAAATGGATTTGCAGAATTTTTTATTAAACATATCCAAATCATTGCCCAAACTCTATTGTTGAGAACAAACCTCAACGATGTCGCGTGGGTCATGTAGTTTTGCATGCGGCAGTCTTAATTAGATTACGCCACACTACTAGTCTATTACAATCTTCCCTTCAAATGGTTCTTGGTTATGACCATAATATTTCACATTTACAAACCTTTGGTTGTGCAGTACAAGTGCTTGTAGCACCACAAAAAAGAACAAAAATGGGTCCCAAACGCCGTTTGGGCATTTATGTTGGGTTTAATTCACCATCCATTATTAGGTTCTTGGAACCAACTATTGGTGATCTTTTTATTGCTAGATTTGCAGATTGTCATTTTGATGAGATAGTATTTCTATCAATTGGAACACCTATAACTTCCATGGCTGCAAAGTAGAAACCAATTAAGGTTCTCTTCTAGAATGAGAAAATTTTATCTTAATTAGACCCAAAAACTTCTGAATGTGAAAACGAGATACAACGTATAATCCATTTACAGACTATGGCCAATAGACTTCCTGATGCATTTAATGATGCTGTTAAGGTAATGAAGTCTCATATTCCATTTGCAAATGCTCCAGCTAGGATACTTGTTCCCGAAGAACAAGCTAAAATGGATCAAAATCCCTCGCACTTGAAGCGTGAGAGACCAATGGGATCAAAAGATACTGTTCCTCGAGAACGAAGGGGAAAGATTCAGGAATTAGCTCCAGAAGAGCCTAAGAATTAGGAATCTGCTCTAAAAGAGCCTGATGTTGTGTTTGCTCCTAAAGAGCTTATTGCCCTTGAAGAGGCACAAACCCATGAAAATATCACTAACCCTGAGAATATTGAAAATTTCATTATATATTGTAATGAAATTTGGGATAGAGATGCAATCATCATTTTTGCATTTTCAGTTGCTCATAAAATTATAGATGATGATTATGAGCCACAATCTATTATTGAATGCCGTCAAAGGCAAGATTGGCCAAGTGGGAGGAAGCAATGAATGCTGAATTAGCTTCCCTAGTCAAATGAGAAGTTTTTGGCCCCATAATCAGAATCCCTGATAATGTAAAGCCCGTTGGATATAAATGGGTATTTGTTTGGAAACGAATGAGAAAAATGAGGTTATCAGGTATAAAGCCCGACTCGTTGCCCAAGATTTTTTTCAAAGACCTGAGATTGATTATGATGAGACATATTCACCTATAATGGATATGATTACATTTAGTTTTCTAATTAACCTAGTCATCTCTGAAAGATTGAAAATACGTCTTATGGATGTTGTGACGGCATATCTATATGGCTCATTAGATTCTGATATTTATATAAAAATTTCAGAGGGATTGAAAATGCCTGATGTATACACTTCCCGCAACTTATTCTCAATTAAGTTGTAAAGATCTTTATACGGGTTAAAGCAATCTGGCCGCATGTGGTATCAACGCCTACATGAGTACCTAATTAAGGAAAGGTACAAGAATGATCCCATCTGCCCATGCATGTTTATTAAGAAGTCAGAAATCAGATTTGCTATTGTAGCAGTTTATGTCAACAATATGAATTTAATTGGAACTCCAGAAGAGTTAGCTAAAACTACTGAATATTTGAAAAGGGAGTTTGAAATTAAAGATTTGGATAAAACCAAACTTTGTCTTGGTCTAGAGCTTGAGCATAAAGCAAATGGAATAATTGTCTATCAATCAGCATACATTGAAAGAATACTTAAATGTTTCAATATGGACAAAACTTACCCATTGAGCACCCCTATGATTGTAAGGTCTTTAGATCCCCAAAAAAATTAATTTCATCCTAGAGAATCTTATGAAGAGATACTTGGTCCTGAAGTACCATATCTCAATGCAATTGGGGCTTTGATGTACTTTGGCACAATATACGAGACTAGATATCGCTTTTGCAGTAAATTTATTAGCACGTTTTAGTTCTGAGCCAATTCGGAGACACTGGAATGGGGTTAAATATATTTTTTGTTATCTTTGAGGAACCATAGATTTGGGATTATATTATTCCAAGAATTCCACTACCTCTGGTTTAATTGGATATGCTAATGCTGGATATAAATCTGATCCACATAAAGCTTGCTCTTAAATCGGTTATTTATTTTGTTATAATGGTGCTGCCATTTCTTGCGTTCTACGAAGCAATCACTAGTAGCTACATCTTCTAACCACTCTGAGATTATTGCTTTATATGAAGTTGGGAGATAGTGTGTTTGGTTAAGATCTGTTATAACACATATTCACAATTCTTTTTGTTTAACACCGGTTACTAATTCTTCAACTATAATTTATGAAGATAATGCTGCTTGTGTTGCACAACTTAGGGGAGGATATATCAAAAGTGATAGGACCAAGCATATATCACCGAAATTTTTCTATACTCATGAACTCCAAGAAAGTAAAATTGATGTCAAACAAATTCAATCCATAAAGAATCTTGCATATCTTTTAACCAAATCATTGCCAACGTCAACTTTTGAGAAATTAGTATATGACATTGGTATGCGGCAAGTTCACAAGATGCAAGATTGACTAGCTCCGGCAGTGGCTATATAGCTCAATTAAGGGGGAGATATTATGAACTATGCATTGTACTATTTTTCCTTTCTGATCGGTTTTTTCCCACAGGATTTTTCCAACTTAAGATTTTTAACAAGGCAACTAATGTATCCATAAAAGGGGGATATCATAAGACTTGTGCTCTGTACTCTTTTTCCTTTTTGTTCGATTTTTGTCCCACTAGGTTTTTCCGGCGTAAGGTTTTTAATAAGACAATGTCATGCACGTTCGTCAAATAATTAATACAATGAATATTCAAGGGGGAGTGTTATGAAATACATGAATGGATATTTATTATATTTATCCCTATCTAATATTTGTTCATATCCCTATCCAATGTATATTCATCCTATCTAATGTAGGTACTTATTCCTATCTAATGTAAATATTTATCCCTATCTCATATTTGTATTTATCCAAATACATTGATAGGTGCATCATTGTTCTCTAATAAATAGGAGCATAGCTTGGTCATTAGGTAGTGTGGTGAAGAAAAGTGAAATAAGAATTTCTCCTCTAATTTCCCTACTATCTCTGGTGTCTTTCTGCTTTCTCTATTATATACTTTCTTTCCATTCTGTTTCTATTATATACTTGTGATGCAATATAACCGATCAACCACAGAAATCTCCTTCTCTTCTCCCCAACTCAATGTTGCGGATTTTACACGCAAGTGCACGTGATCGTTAACAAGTAATATAGAGTGAATATAATTTATCGTTCCCACAGAGACTAATGACTTATTAAATACCGAAATTAAAATAGCTCTAACTTTATTTGAAGAAAAAAATATTTTATGAATAAGCTAAATTAAAAGTAATTTTAAAACTTAATTAAAACTAAAATTAAAAACTAAACAAAGCAAGTTAATGGATTAAATTGACGAAAGATCTAGGGTTTTCGATTTCACCTTAACTAATCCATCCTAATATTAATCTATTTCTATAATCTAATTTAATTTCCTGGTTGATAGTCGAGACTCCCTAATTTATTTATTAGTCCCTCCCGAGATCTAATAAAAATCCTCCTAATTGCTAATTCATCATATTCCTATGTGAATTACAACAATTATGAAGTCATTAATTTCTATGGATTCTCATGTAGCGACTACACAAACCATGCAGGTATATTCCTATCCTACATGCAATTCATGGCATTTATCTCAATGAACTTGACACATAACTCCCCTTCCAGTTCGTTATGATTAACAAATCATCTAATTAGTGATCAAGTAATTAGAAGCATTAAGCACAAAGATAAATACTCAACCATAGAAAATTAAATCGAATTATATTAATAGAAAAATATTAAGACTTCATAGTTAGGCTACATCGAAACCCTAGAAAATTAAATTAGTTCATATTAAAATAAAAGAAAATCACCAACATCTTAAACATAAATAAAAAAAATAAAAAAATAAAAAGAGAAAAATTTAAGTACAAGAGACGGGACAACTGCCCTCAATTGTGCTTTCTTCCTTCGGTTTTCTCGGAAAAAAACCCAAAGATCGCTGCCTCTCTTCATCGCTACTAAACTAAACTAAAACTAAAACTAAAAGAGAAGAAAAGAAAAGAAAACAAAGGACGTGAGAAAGAGGATGGCTGCTCTCTCAATTTTCTCTCCAAGCAAGAATGCTCAATGAATGGCCACAAACCCCTCTTTATATAGGTGCAGCTATGTCCTTTTTCCTTTGTTTTCCAATTACCTCTTGGCTTGCTTTGTTTCCTGTTCCGAATTCTATTCCCAAATTCAGCTATATGTTGTTTCCAAATTCCTTTTGCAGCTCGGTTTTTTTTTCTTTCTTGCCCGTAGTGTAGCAGACTTTTGTTTCTTATTTGCACTAAGCTTTCCTTTCTGCGGTTGTCTTCTACTTCCACTTTGCTGCAGCTTAATGTTAAGAAAGTCTCCTTTTTGTTTTCCGTTTTGCAGCTTGCAACTTTGTTCCCAACTTCAGTTGCCGACTTTTCTTTTGTTTCCTAATTCAACTCAGTTTGTTTTTTCTTTCCAAATTGTAGTCCAGCTCGGTTCTTGTCTTCTTGTTGTTTTCAGTGTCTAGCTCCTTCTTTCCCTTGGGCAATTTTGTTTCCTACTTCAGCTCGGGTTTTTCTTCCAAATTGTAGCCGGCTTCATTCTTTAATTTCTGGTTTTCCATTGCAGCACAGCCGCAGCTAGTTCCTTCTTGTTCAAGAAGTCTTCTTTCGTGCAGCTGTCGGTTGTTTATTGTAGCCGAAGGAGATTCTTTTCCTCTTTTGTTTGTGGGCTGAAGTGGACTTCTTCCTCCGCTGCTTCTTCAGGAAATAAAACCGTGAGGTGCGGCTGAGGGAAGCTTGAAGTTGCAGCTGTCCTTTGTTTATTTGCGGCTGAGCAGGAGTTTTCAGCTCCAAATTGCAGCTTTCTCCAGGAAAATATGTTTTCGGTGCTATTCTTCTTTGTTTTGTCAAAAATGCGGCTGAAGCTTTTGTTCTTCTACAGCAAGAGTCTTTCTTTCTTTCTTTCCAATTGGTGCAGCCGCCAGAATTGAATGTAAACAGTGCAGAGAAGGAATGCAATGCAAATTGACTTTCTTTGGTTTTATCTTTCACTTGTTTTGTCCTTTCCTTTGACCGTTTGTCTTCACAACTCACATGGGAACTTCTTTGGACTGCAAGAATAAAATGTACATCATCAAGTTCCATGTTCTGCCATACAAATTTATCCAAATTTAACACCATTGAACCTCACTCATGTGAATGTTCGGACACATGGGACTGAATAAACTCTAGGCACAAAGAAACCTTGAAGATTTTGCCAAGAAAAATATTATTTTGCTTCATTTGTTAAATTTTTCCTACAAAGCTCCAATCTATCCATCAATAATAAAAACACTTAATATTCATATAAATAAGCATTTTAATCACTTAAACACAAGGAAATTGACCTAATAAATATGCAATTATACATCTTATCAAATTCCCCCACACTTAGATCAAATCTTGTCCTCAAGCTTGCACTAAATCAACATTTTTCTCTCCATTCCATACCCTTTTTCATCCCATCCAAAAATAATCCAAAGTTATCACACATTAGCAATCAAGATCGAAATAATAATCCAAAGAACAAGTATTCTTAGCCCAATTTTCCAAACAAAATAAACATCTCATTAATTCCAATAATTTCGTCAAAATCAAATGCAACAAAATTTGATACCCTCTCAAAGGTTGCACTCTAATCACTCAAAGTGTTTGAGGTTTCATTTGGCACTCAAATCAAACATAGCATGTCATTACCATAGGCTTGCTTATATATCACATCTCCACCACTAATAAATATGAATCCATGCAATAATCAAAGGGTCTTTATAAGGGTTGTAACGGGGCTTAGGTAAAGGTAGGTAAAAAGAAAGGAAAATTTAGGTTAAGCATATCAAGGTATGTAGGAACTTTCTTGCATAACTCAAAGGCACAAAAATAGCACATTAGAACCACTTCTTATTCCAAATAACATGCAGTCCCTTTTTGCACTTTATCATGTAGTTGGACCATCTTGTACACAATGAAGAACATCAACTTTGTCCAATCTTTGTAGGGAATATTTTTCACTTCTTTTCTTTCTTTCCTTTTCTTCTTCTTCTTCTTCTCTTTTTTTCTTTTTTCTTTTTTTTTTTCTTTTTGTTTTTCACACTTTCCATTCATCATCAATTTTTTTTCAGTGGTTCTTTTCTTTGGAATCAATAGACATTTTATCATGCAATTAATTCCCACATACTCTTGACATAGGGTTCAACATGATAAACAAAAACAATGGCTTAAGGCTAATGATGTGGTGTTTATAACAAAGAAAGGTTAAGGCTCAAAATTGGTTGACTAGGGGAATATGTAATGAGATGGCTTTTTAGAAAGTTAAAAATGGTTAATCCTAAGTGCCCTTATCATTTTAAAGCATGAATCCACAATGTGATCTCAACATGCATAACAAAGCAAGTTCTAGAATGAACATACCATATTTGACAACACTCAACAAAGAAATATGTGAGCAATGAAAAAAAATGCTCATAGGCTCAAATACTCACAATGGGTTTATTGTATCAAATATTGCACATTCTCATTCAATTCAATTATCAAAATCAACAAGATGCTTTAAAAATTTTAAAAACAAAGACTAATCATACTTGCCTCATTCATACATTCCAACCCAAATCACTAATGCATATAACTCAAAATTATTCTAAATGAGTATCAAAAGAGTGAGGAATGTCAAAGAAAATATCAAAATGTCAAGCTTATAAAATTGATACTAGCAATCAAGAATTTGGACAAAAATTTAATAAAAAATTTGGACAAAAATTTAAGCACAAAATTTCATGTACCCCACCCCCAACTTAAAATTTAGCATTGTCCTCAATGCTACAAAGAACTAACAAAAGTATAGCAATTAAAGAGACATAAGCAAACGAAGGTTTAGGAAACTGCCCTGTTTTGAATAGCTTCGAAGAGGAATTTCTTTTAGGTACCAAAACAACTCCAAAAATTCTGAAATTTTGTGGATAGGAAGCTGGAGAAATCCTCTACTTTCCTGTAAAATTTTAGCACAAAAAAACCATTGGGAAGGCCTTGAACCAGATTTATCTTCTAACTGGTGCAGCAAAATTGTGTGAATGCTTGAGAAACATAAGAAAGAGAAAAATTAATAATACTAATAATAATAAATGAAAATCACACAAAATAAAAATAAGCAAAGTAAAAGAACTTGGGTTGCCTCCCAATTAGCGCTTGCTTTATAGTCTTCAGCCGGACTTTCTCTGCTTGCCTCAATTTGCATCCACTAGGGTGAGAGTGCACTTTTGAAAGTCCACTCCACCTTCGATATAAGCCTTGAGTCTCTGCCCATTAACTTTGAACTTTCTATCTTTACTTTGAATTTCAATAGCACCATAGGGGAATACTTGCACAACTGTGAAGGGTCCAGACCACCTCGATCGAAGTTTCCCAGGGAATAATTTCAACCTTGAGTTGTATAGGAGTACCTTCTGGCCCGGATGAAATTCTCGATGCAAAATGTGCTTGTTATGCCAAGTCTTTGTTTTCTCCTTATACATCTTGGCATTCTCATACACCCCTTGAAACTCATCCATCTTATCCAATTGGAGTAATCTTTTCTCACCTGAGGCTTTCAAGTCAAAGTTAAGATGCTTGGGCAATGGATGGAGGTCTAATTGTGGAGGCTTCTCAACTGAAGGTATTGGTTTGGAAACACCTTTTCCAAGGTCTTCAAATGGCTTTTTAATGAACACAGGTGCTAAGGCCTCAAGTTGTTTGGAGCATGTATCTAGCTCTTGATTTTTAGAATTCTTTATCCCCACAAGACATGCTTCCATTGGATCTTTTGGATGGCTCGCTTCGAATTTTTCTTTAGTGCACCCATCAATTGTATCCACCTTCATACAATTGTCTATCTCACTCGGAAATTTCAATGCTTTAAAGACATTGAAAGTGACTTGCTCATCTTGAACCCTCATGGTTAATTGCCCTTTTTGCACATCTATTAGGGTCCTTCCCGTAGCTAAGAAAGGTCTACCAAGAATAATAGGAATTTCTTGGTCTTCCTCCATGTCAAGTACAATGAAATCAGCTGGGAAGATAAATTTATCCACCTTGACAAGCACATCCTCTATAATACCTCTTGGGTATTTTAATGATCTATCTGCCAATTGTAAGGTAACTGTGGTGGGTTTGGCTTCTCCTAAGCCAAGTTTCCTAAAAACAGAGAGAGGCATAAGATTAATACTTGCACCAAGATCACACAAGGCTTTATCAAAATAAGAATTTCCTATAGTGCAAGGAATAGCAAAACTCCCTGGATCTTTAAGCTTAGGAGGAAGCTTTTTCTGCAGGATGGCACTGCACTCTTCAGTAAGTGCAACAGTCTCATACTCTTCTAGCTTTCTTTTGTTGGAGAGGATCTCTTTCATGAACTTCACATAGCTAGGCATCTGTTCCAAAGCATCAGCAAAAGGAATATTAATATGTAATTTCTTAAAAACATCAAG
The DNA here is from genome assembly GCA_020080225.1 of Gynochthodes officinalis. Lineage (NCBI taxonomy): Eukaryota > Viridiplantae > Streptophyta > Magnoliopsida > Gentianales > Rubiaceae > Gynochthodes > Gynochthodes officinalis. The sequence goes on along the minus strand of CM034619.1, from coordinate 36,528,315 downwards.
AAATTTAGAAAATTGCTTATCTAGCTTTTGCTTTTGGAATCGCTGAGGATATGGCATAGGTGGCACAGAAGGAGGTGGATTCTCTGGAAATAACTTCGACTTGGGTTTCGCAACTTCTTCAGTTTGTTCCTCAGATTTTTCAGACTGCACTTCCACTGTTTCTTGTTTGGACTTTTTCTGTGTCACAGGTTCAGGTAACTCTTTCCCACTTCTTAGTGTAATTGCCTTCACTTGTTCCCTAGGGTTGATTTCTGTATTACTAGGCAAAGACCCTTGTGGTCGAGAATTTAATGATCTAGCAATTTGTCCCATCTGAATCTCCAGATTTCTGATGGATGCCGAATGATTTTTCAATGTGGCTTCAGTCTTTGTCATGAATTGAGATGTGTTCATGCTCAATTGAGCAAGAGCATCTTCTAAAGACACCTTTTGTGCTGGCGGTGGAAGTGGCTGTGGAGGCTGAAATCCCGGAGGTTTTTCAGGAGGCTGATTATTTCTCCAAGAAAAGTTAGGATGGTTTCTCCATCCCGAATTGTATGTGTTGGAGTAGGGATTATATGGTACATTTGAATTCCCCACAAACTGAGCCTGTTCTATCTGAGATTGAGCGAAAGGATTGCCCACTTGACAATTAACACTAGGATGAGGTCCACCACAAATATCACAAGCTTCTGGATGAGCATGAATGGCATTTGCATTAAGCGTACTAAGTTGCTTTGACAGTGTAGCAACTTGGGCTGATAGTGCAGTGAGGGCATCAACCTCATACTTACCATTATTTTTCTGTAGTGTGGATCTCCCTAAAGACCATTGATAATCTGTAGATGCCATCTCTTCCAAAAGTGCATGTGCTGCCTCATATGTCTTCCCCATTAAAGAACCTCCCGCTGCAGCATCTACAAGTATCTTGGTTGATTGAGTCAACCCATTATAAAAAGTCTGCAACTGTAACCAATCTGGGATACCATGATGAGGGCATGCTCGTAGCAAATCTTTATACCTCTCCCATGCTTCAGAAAGTGATTCCATCTCATTCTGAGTGAATGTGGTGATCTCATTCCTCATCTTTGCCGTCTTGGTAGGTGGAAAATATTTTGTCAAAAATTTCTGCCTACACATGTCCCACGTGGTGATTGCTCCTGCTGGCAAAGAAAGCAACCAACTCTTGGCCCTATCCCTCAGTGAGAATGGAAAAAGCCTCAATCTAATGGCATCATCAGAAACGCCATTTATTTTCAATGTGGCACAAATCTCAAGAAAATTGATTATGTGAGCATTAGGGTCCTCATGTGCCAACCCAGTAAACTGATTTGCTTGAACCATCTGGATTATGCCTGACTTTAATTCAAAATTATTTGCAAGAATCGCATGGCGGTATGACACTGTGGAGATCATATGTGGCAGTAGGCAAGGCATAGTCACGTAATGCTCTAGTGTTTGCATTAGCGACCGGGAGTGTGTTCTCTTCAGGTTCAGCCATAGTGTTATGAGAGTGTGTAGAAGCTTCTCTCTTCTTTCTATTCAAACGACAAGTCTTTTCTAGTTCTTGATCCAATGGGAGGAGATTATCACTTCCAAACCTTCTCATGCACTTCAGAACAATATCCTGAAAAATAAAAGAACACAAGTAAATAAATAAACTAAAATAATAAAAGTTCAAATTAAAACTAGAACTACTTGGTATCGATATTAATAAAATCAAATTAGTCCCCGGCAACGGCGCCAAAAACTTGTTGCGGATTTTACACGCAAGTGCACGTGATCGTTAACAAGTAATATAGAGTGAATATAATTTATCGTTCCCACAGAGACTAATGACTTATTAAATACCGAAATTAAAATAGCTCTAACTTTATTTGAAGAAAAAAATATTTTATGAATAAGCTAAATTAAAAGTAATTTTAAAACTTAATTAAAACTAAAATTAAAAACTAAACAAAGCAAGTTAATGGATTAAATTGACGAAAGATCTAGGGTTTTTGATTTCACCTTAACTAATCCATCCTAATATTAATCTATTTCTATAATCTAATTTAATTTCCTGGTTGATAGTCGAGACTCCCTAATTTATTTATTAGTCCCTCCCGAGATCTAATAAAAATCCTCCTAATTGCTAATTCATCATATTCCTATGTGAATTACAACAGTTATGAAGTCATTAATTTCTATGGATTCTCATGTAGCGACTACACAAACCATGCAGGTATATTCCTATCCTACATGCAATTCATGGCATTTATCTCAATGAACTTGACACATAACTCCCCTTCCAGTTCGTTATGATTAACAAATCATCTAATTAGTGATCAAGTAATTAGAAGCATTAAGCACAAAGATAAATACTCAACCATAGAAAATTAAATCGAATTATATTAATAGAAAAATATTAAGACTTCATAGTTAGGCTACATCGAAACCCTAGAAAATTAAATTAGTTCATATTAAAATAAAAGAAAATCACCAACATCTTAAACATAAATAAAAAGAAAATAAAAAAAAATAAAAGAGAAAAATTTAAGTACAAGAGACGGGACAACTGCCCTCAATTGTGCTTTCTTCCTTCGGTTTTCTCCAGAAAAAAAAACCCAAAGACTGCTGCCCTCTCTTCGTTACTGCTACTAAACTAAACTAAAACTAAAACTAAAAGAGAAGAAAAGAAAGAAAACAAAGGACGTGAGAAAGAGGATGGCTGCTCTCTCAATTTTCTCTCCAAGCAAGAATGCTCAATGAATGGCCACAAACCCCTCTTTATATAGGTGCAGCTATGTCCTTTTTCCTTTGTTTTCCAATTACCTCTTGGCTTGCTTTGTTTCCTGTTCCGAATTCTATTCCCAAATTCAGCTATATGTTGTTTCCAAATTCCTTTTGCAGCTCGGTTTTTTTTTCTTTCTTGCCCGTAGTGTAGCAGACTTTTGTTTCTTATTTGCACTAAGCTTTCCTTTCTGCGGTTGTCTTCTACTTCCACTTTGCTGCAGCTTAATGTTAAGAAAGTCTCCTTTTTGTTTTCCGTTTTGCAGCTTGCAACTTTGTTCCCAACTTCAGTTGCCGACTTTTCTTTTGTTTCCTAATTCAACTCAGTTTTTTTTTCTTTCCAAATTGTAGTCCAGCTCGGTTCTTGTCTTCTTGTTGTTTTCAGTGTCTAGCTCCTTCTTTCCCTTGGGCAATTTTGTTTCCTACTTCAGCTCGGGTTTTTCTTCCAAATTGTAGCCGGCTTCATTCTTTAATTTCTGGTTTTCCATTGCAGCACAGCCGCAGCTAGTTCCTTCTTGTTCAAGAAGTCTTCTTTCGCAAATTGTCGGTTGTTTATTGTAGCCAAGGAGATTCTTTTCCTCTTTTGTTTGTGGGTCAGTGGACTTCTTCCTCCGCTTCTTCAGGAAATAAAACCGTGAGGTGCGGCTGAGGGAAGCTTGAAGTTGCAGCTGTCCTTTGTTTATTTGCGGCTGAGCAGGAGTTTTCAGCTCCAAATTGCAGCTTTCTCCAGGAAAATATGTTTTCGGTGCTATTCTTCTTTGTTTTGTCAAAAATGCGGCTGAAGCTTTTGTTCTTCTACAGCAAGAGTCTTTCTTTCTTTCTTTCCAATTGGTGCAGCCGCCAGAATTGAATGTAAACAGTGCAGAGAAGGAATGAAATGCAAATTGACTTTCTTTGGTTTTATCTTTCACTTGTTTTGTCCTTTCCTTTGACCGTTTGTCTTCACAACTCACATGGGAACTTCTTTGGACTGCAAGAATAAAATGTACATCATCAAGTTCCATGTTCTGCCGTACAAATTTATCCAAATTTAACACCATTGAACCTCACTCATGTGAATGTTCGGACACATGGGACTGAATAAACTCTAGGCACAAAGAAACCTTGAAGATTTTGCCAAGAAAAATATTATTTTGCTTCATTTGTTAAATTTTTCCTACAAAGCTCCAATCTATCCATCAATAATAAAAACACTTAATATTCATATAAATAAGCATTTTAATCACTTAAACACAAAGAAATTGACCTAATAAATATGCAATTATACATCTTATCACTCAAGCACAACAATTTCTTTCTCTTCTCTCCCATTCTCCTCACTGGAAAATGGGGGAGGTACTTTTCTTTTTTCGTTTTTCCTTTTTCTTCTTTAGTGGTTTCAAGTAACAACCAAGAAAAAAGAAAAAAAATGGAAATCTAATAATAGCCACCGTCAGTTTTCCTTTTCTTATTCTCATCCTTATAATCGGCCCACCTCTCAACTCCCGTGAAATCATCACTGCCACCACCATATTCAAGCAAATTTTGTGCAAACTAGTCAAATGTTGTGCGAATGGGATTGGTATTACCGTGTGACCATCAATGGGGAGGCACATCTTCTCTCCTTCCTCTACGGTTTTCATTGCAACCTTGTGAGGCGCTGTCAAGTGGAGGGACAATGAGGTCCGACAGTTACAGATGGAAGAACTAGGTGGTTTCGGCGGCTGATGAAGGAAGGAGGTGAACTGAGAAGAAGACAGGTGAGGATGGGGATGACGGAGACAATCCATGGTGGTGGTTGTTTCTGTTCTTATTGTTGGACTTTTTTTTTTGAATTTTTTTCCTGTTCTTTTGTTCCTATGAAAGAGGATGTAGTTCCTCTTTTTTAGGATTTTGTTGTCCTTCGGGAGGTTCTCCTTATCGGAGGTGGTTTAGTGGACCAATTTGGATGGTGAGGTATTTGATGAAAAAATTAGAGTAAAAAATAAGAGTAAATACTTTCTATTTTTTATCCGACAGCCCTACATGTTGGTTGCGATACCTATGTAGGGATCAACAAATTGAATTTTAGTCATTTAACTAATATAGTTAGATGATTTTTTGTTCCCGTTTCTATGATTCGATAAAATTTTATTACTCTCCAAGTGACAAGTAAAGTTTTGTACTGTCAGTAGGCAAATGTATATATTTTTTTTATATTAATATATCTATCGTTTTTTATTTAAAAAAAAAACTCACTAGTTTATTAGCTAATATGGGCTTACTTAAAGTAAGAGTTGTCAAAGATTAGGGGATTTGGTGTCCAGGCACCCTCAAATCCAAAATACTCCTTAAAAGAGTTTTTCCAAAAAAAAAAATTGTTTAAATAAATATAAAGTAAATAAATATGGGTATTTTAAAAATTCTTTCATATGTACTGAAATCAAAAGTCGACATCCGAGGTTTTGACTTTAGGCAACTTTTTTTTTTCAAAAAAAAAAAAAAACCAACCATACTATCATCCTTCCTTCATTTTCCTTCTGCCCCATTTTTCTTCAATTCCCATCCGGCCCTTAATTATTTTCCCTCCTCTCCCCATCCCTTCTTTCCCCACCTCCTTCCACTGCTAGTGCTACTGCCCTTCTCCTCTCCCCAAACCCCACTACTGCCCCTCCCCTTGCTTCCTCATTGCTGCCCCTTGCCCACTTGCCTCTTCCATCCCTCCCAACCCCACCCTAAAAACAAAAAATAATTTCCTAATTGTTGCTTTTGGAATAAATTTTTTTCAACAAAGGTAAATTATTTTATATTTCATACAATTTTTAAATTTGTTAATACATTGTAATATTATATAGTTGGTAAAATGATAAAATTTTTATTTTGCAGGGAAAAAGGAAATAAACCTATAGTTCGAGGAGCGAAAAAAATGAAAGAGGCGAAGGTAAATAATTTATATATTTTAAATTATGAACTGATGTTATTTTAATTTGAAAATTTGTCATTCTGAATATTATATTATTGATATAATGATTTGAAGTGAGTAATAATTTCGTTGTGAATAAATTATGCTTATTGGATTGATTTGCAGTGAATAATAATTTTATTCGTTGAGTTTATGATTATTGGAATAATAAGCTGTGAATAATGGTGTTGATGATTATGATTAAAGAATTGTGGTTGGATGTGATAAATATAAGTGTAAATGTTTATTTGTTATCACTTGGTTAGAGAATTATTGGAAAATGTTTGATAGGACTGAGAGAGTATTATATTTGTACCTAAAATGATAGAAGGGATTAAATTTTAAATTTATTAATGGCTTTTAGTCTAGATAGTTAATCGATTGATTTTGAAATCAAATTTTAGGATAAGAAGTTAAAAATTCTTTGAGGAATGTTAGGTTCTGTTTAATAACATGAAATATTATCTAAAGTTAATGGATTAAAAAATTTTAATTTTTAGATTGTTTGGGAATGAAATTTCAATCCACTTAATTACTTAAACAGTACTTAATCTCTATAGGAAAATTTAAACGCTAAAAGTTAGTTTAATACTCAACACTTAATGCTATTAGTAAGTAGTTTTAAACAATTTATATTCAATTCCCACTATATCTAATTTTTAGATATTGTGACATTATTACCTTAAACACTAAAAAATTGCTTAAATAAATGTAAATTAAATAAACATCATTGGAAAATGTTAGTTGTTTACTAAAATATTTTTTAACTATTAATTAACTAATTATTGTTATTTAAAAAATGATTCCATAAATATTGAAATCTACATTATTTAATAACTTTGAAGTCAATATTAATATCTATTTTATGTTACTATTGATTTTATGTACAATATAGAAATATGAAAGGATTGAGTGAGACTTGTATTATATTGGAATGGAGAAATAATTAGTGCCTCGAACGGCCTCCAATACAGTATTAGTCCAAAACGATTTATTATTGTTGATCATAATGTTAGCTAGGTCGAACTTTTGGGAATTTTACTTCGGGTAACTAGAATGGATGCTAGTCAAGTTAGGATAAAGTTAATGTGTCGTTGTCCTATTAGCATCGCTGGTCATTCAATCATATACATACATATTCCAGTGGATGATGATAATACGTTGAGGGAGATATTGTGTATTTCAACGGCATTTCCTACTCTTAATGTCGTTGAATTGTACATAAGTTAAAAATCCATCTCATATTACTTTTGTTCTAGGGACAATATGTCATTTGTTCCTCATTCAAGTGTTGGGTTATTCATACAACTTCTACGTAGTCACGGGGGAGAGGGGTTTTTTAATGATTCATGGTTTTCTTATGGTGCTTTCATATCGAATGATGGTACTTTGCCACGAGCAAGGGTTGTATCGGACCCTTCTTTTTCTCACGGGAGTCCAAGTGGTGTCAATTTTAATCAGAGACCAAGTGGTGCCAATTTTAATGAGGGCCCAAGTGGTGGTAATTTTAATGAAGGGCCAAGAGGTGCCACCTTAAATTTTGAACTTCCTACTCCCGAGGCAAGTGGCCAAACAATAACTAGCTTGCCACTTTGGAGCACAAGTCAAGATGTGGCCAATTGCGTTGATCTCATAGAGGATTGGGTGGACAATGGTGGTGGATCATCCGATGATAGTGATGAGAAGGAAGACGTGGGTGGTGGCTAATAGGAAGTAGGAATTTTGAATCCAACGGTTGATGCTACTATAAATAGCGTTGTCAATGATATTCCTTTTTACTCTAACTTTGATGATACAAAGTTTTCAATGATAGACAAGTTCGATAACTATAGATGATTAGTTTGAGTTGATGATCGGACTTCGGAGTAAGAGGTTGGAATGGTATTCCAGACCAAAGAAGGGGTGCAACATGCAGTTAAATGTTGGTCTATTCGTGCATGCAAGTACTTCAAAGTGTACAAAAGTACTCCTACTAGCTGGTTTGTCCAATGTCTCTATTATGTGGACAAGAATTGTTTATGGAGGATTCGAGCAAAGTTGAGAAAGCAACATGGATTCAAAAATGCCCTTGAAACACACATGCTTCCCTGAGAAACAACCAGAAGACCATCCAAATTTAGATCATGGCATAGTTGGTAAGATGGTACGGAACAATATTAAGGAAAATGCTTCTTACAATGTCCTCAATATAGTTGAAAATGTACGCTCACTTGGAAATATATCATACAAGAAAACATGGTTAGGAAGAAGGAAAACTATTGAAATGGTGTATGGCAAGTGAGAGTCGTCATACACCATATTACCGAGGTTCTTACTTGCTCTTCAATTTTGTAATTCTGGCACAATTGTTGAATGGCGTCATACGAAAGATAGTATTGGAGATTACAATATTTTTAGTTTTGTATTTTGGGTATTTAAGCCTTGTATTGATGGTTTTCAACACTGTTGTCCCATAATTAGTATTGATGAAACGTTTCAATATGGAAAATACAAGGAAAAAATTCTTATTATGATCAGTGTTGATATAGCTGTGCATATTCTTTCCTTGGAATTTGTCATTGTTGACGAAGAAAGTTTGGCTAATTAGTCCTGGTTTTTGTATAACCTATCTCATTATGTAATTTGTGGTTGGCAAGGCATTTGCTTGATTTTTGATTGAACAAGAGGAATATTGCGAGCCATTAAGAACAACCATTCATTACAACCACCAATAGTTCATCACAGGTATTGCGTCCGTAATGTCAAAGTAAATTTCAGTGCTCGTTTCAAAAATAATGCTTTGATGGAATTGATGCACCGCGCTACTTGTTTACACTAACAGTGTAAATTTGCTCAAATCATAGAACGAATCAAAGAATTGGATGAAAACGCCTATAAATGGTTATGGATATTCTCTCAACAAATAGGCATTGTGTTTTGATGATGGGTATGATATGGTATAATGACCACAAATTGTTCTGAATCATTCAATAAGGTGTTGAAGGGGCTAGAAAGTTGCCGATAACAGCTTGTGTGTGAGCAACTTTTTATCACCTGGTTAAATGCTTTGATTCACACCTCACCAAAGCCCACAAGTATGTTGCTTATCAAAATCCGTGGCCACCAAATGTGCTTGAAAAATTCTTTAGGAATGAGCGCAAGTCTAAGTATTACCAGGTCATGGCCTTTGTGCGTGAATAAGGATTATATCAAGTCATTACAGGGGTACATGATGACAAATGAGGCAACGTGCATACAATACATCTTAATAAATGTACATGCACATGTGGCAAGTTTGAAATATACAAGATCCCTTACACGCATACACTTAAGGTTTGCTCTCAAATGGGAAGGGTTGCTCTAACCCTTATAGATAGACTGTACAATGTGTAGGAGATGGTTGCAACGTATCTTTCCATTTTTACCCCCTTCCCCATGAAGATTATTGGCTACCTGCACATTTTCATCTTGTGGTCAATCAAGAATAGGTCAATGATTGACCGGGTCATCCCAAATCTACCCATATACAGAATGAAATGGATCGAGCACAAAGGTAGCGATGCAAGACATGTAAAGCAATTGTGCATAATAGGAAATCTTGCCCAAACATTGAAAGATTTAGGGATAGGGCAACCATGCATCTATGATGTGGAACGCGCAGGATTGAAGTAGCTTGTTTTTTATTGTTGACATAAGGTTTACAACTCAATTTTATAATTTATTTTGATGGTAACAAACATGAAATTGAATTTTCATAATTAATTTTCAAATAGACATTCAATGAAATATTTTAATTTGATAGATTGAAGATAATATGAGTGGAAAAGATTTATATTAATTTTAAGATTTTTTACCTAATTTGGATGAAAAAAATAAAGGAATTTCATTGTTTGGAGTAATGGAAATTAATGAAAGATGAACACTTGAAATTAGAGGCTAACTTGGAAGAACATTGAAATCAGATATATGTTAGTATTTTGATAATATCTAAAGATCTAACGGTTGGATTACTGTGAAATTTGAATATAATAAACCATATTTCCATATCTACAACTTTACTGAAGTATAAATTTTCTGGATCTGAAGTTTAGATGTTCAAATATGAGCTGGAATATCAATCCTAGTTTAATTCTGGATTCTAATGCTAGTTTTGGTTTTTGAGGCATAACTCAAAATTTAAAACTTTAAAAATTTCAAATTTTGGTATGTGAAAAGAATAAATATAAATACACAATTATTTTAAGTTTTTACAAATTCGGAGAAAATAATGGTGCAATAATAGCTTTAAAGTGCGAAAATAGATGCATATTGTCAAAAAAAGCTGTCTGGAGGTGGTCTTGATATGGTGACTATATCTAAAGATCTAACCGTTGGATGAAGCTGAAATTTGTCTACATGATATCCAACTTCTATAGCTACAATATTATCACTCAAACAAATTTTCAGATATGAACGTTATATGATAGAAACAATGGTCACAAATATATTCTGGAAATTTGAATTTGAAAGGAAGCATTGAATTCAAGGAATTTCAAATTCTTTGAAGAGCAAAAGAGTCTTTTCGGTTAGCAATGGACATTTTTGGATTTTTGCCTATAAATACAACCTCAAACTTAGACTAATGTAGAAGTGCAAGAGAAGAAAAAGAGATAAGGCAAGAAAGAAGTGTTTACCAAGAGAAATAAGTTTTTGGGTGAATTTTTCCACAATTGTGCTTCATTTTTCATATTCAAAATTGTGAGAGTTTTGCTCTTAGTTGATTGAGTTTTAAACTCATCTTTATTGTTGAAAGAAAAGGAAATTTATTGCCCTTTTTTTTGTGAGAGTTGGGAGAACTCTTGTTGATCTTGTTCTAAGTGTTAGAATCAAGATTGGAGCTATTCTTTGAGAGAGTTTTGTTGAGTGATTTGAGGATAAAATCACTTGTTTATGTGTTTTGGGGATAAATTCACTTGGTGTGAAGTGATTCGGGATAGAATCACTTGATAAGGTTTTCTAGCACCTTTAAAAGTTAGTGTGTAACAAGCTCTTTCAGATAATAGTGGAAAAATCTCAAGGAGAAACTTGAGGAGTGGAGGCAAGATTGGAGTCGAACCACTATAAATCACTTGTGTTTGTTTCTATTCCCTTCTCTTTATATTTATTGCATATATTTGCACTTACTTCTTATTTAAGATATATTGAATCTGTTTTTGTGAATTTTTTCTATACTTGATTACCATTGTCATTTTGATATATTTGTTTTACGGTTTTATTTGTTAATTTTTAGTGCACCTATTCACCCCCCTCTAGTGTTTCTATTTGGGACAACATATATAATATTTGATTTTAGGTTCAAATGTAATATTTGTATTTCCAATTTTGTTTATGGTTTTACGTAATGTTTGAACCCATTAGCCAGTATTTATGTAATATTTGAATATTATTTTCCAACATCAATTACTACTCAAAGTGATCTAACACTTGTATTCGCTATTACTTAATGCAATCATAATTTACATGCTTGACAATTGACATGTTACTATTATGTTAAAAATAATCTAGTAAAAGTGTCTTTACTATGTTTAGATTATGGCAGGAGAAGGTGTTTCATCCAGATTCGCACATTCATCATTTGGAACTCGTATGGGAAGACCCCGATATGCTTCCATTGAGAGTGCATAAGTCGGATGTTGAGTTTTGGAGATCTGCTCCTCTCGACATTAAGGTGCAGGACATCCTTTATCGAATAAGATTTTATGGTGTATACATGGCGGGATGTATACTTGTATACCATTTGTTGATCATGGCACTAGTGGAAAGATGGTGCCAAGAAATTCACACATTCCACCTTCCAGTTGGTGAAGCGATTGTGACATTATAAAATGTTGCAGTATTTTGGGGTTTACCAATTGATGGAGATGCATTAATTGGTCCTGATCCGAATCATACATTAGAGAACTTGCATAATATATGTCAGGAGATGTTTGGCTACATGCTGACCCCCAATGATTTTGATGGCTATCGGTTTAAATTGAAAAGTATCTCCATGTATCTGCAAATGTGCCCTCTACTACCCGAAACCACAGATAATGATGTTTTACAGTATGTCAGATGTTGGATGGTGCAGATTATAGGGTCAATTGTGACGGACAATTTAGGTACAAAAATGAAATTGATGTACTTGTTTCTATTGAGGGATGTAGACACTACATCAAGATATAGTTAGGATAGTGCAGTTTTAGCATCGTTATATAGGGCATTGTGTCGAGTATCAGTGGAAGACACGGCTGGTATATGTGGCCCACTTTACATTATGTAATTGTGAGCGTGGGAGAGACTACCGAGAATCAAATCGTAACATCGTCACGTAAGAGACCAACCAATCCTGAATTTTTCCGGCATGCTTATCGGGTCTTGAGCATGCATGTATATTTTTCAATGCTTTTTAAATGGTTCGTTTCTTTTATCCAAGATTGTGTCTCATATTCTATATTGTCGTCCCTAATTTGTTGAAGGTGGAATACGGGATTGAGTTTCAATGACGTCGGTTCACATGTGTTGCGCATATATAGGGATCGTTTGGATTATATGTCAAAGGATAATGTAAGTAATACACAGTTAATACTTTTTAATTTTTTCCACTTTAAACCTGAACTTAGATTTCACGCTAATTTTTTTTAATTTCTTTTATTTCATTGTTTATCTAGCAACCATATTTAGCGAATAATTTGTACCAGTTGCCAGATTATTGCTTGTGGATAGGATGTTTGGTGTGCAAGGGTGTCTCTGATAAATTTTGATGTTGTTGAATGGCATTTACCTGAGCAAGTTATGTGGCAGTTCAACTATCATCAGACTATTCATGCTGCCGTCAACACGGATTTGAGGTTGTATAGACTTGATTAGTTATGTATGCATCATATGTTGATGAGTAAAACAGGTGAAGGGAAAGAATTGCGCATGAATTGCCTTTAAGTTGCCCTATGGAGTATTTTTCAGAATATATGATTTGGTATTGGTAGATTATTCAGATTTTGATAAGCAATCCCGTGCACCATCCTACCCAGGGTATCCGCCTAATTACATTAGTTGTCGAGTATTGGATATGTATAAATTTGCTTAATTTTTCAATATTTAACATAATATTCAAAATTTTAATCGTCAATTTTTTTTATTTGCAGGGTGAATATTGGGAGTAGGTGTGTGATTTGACACACAATACTTTCAAGAATTTAGAGATAGATCCGACAGCAGTTATTGCAGATATACGTGACATTTCTTCTTATGCATTGACAATAGTTGGAGAAAGTTGCCAAATGCAGATGACACATTCAAACTTTGAAGACCATGGTGAATTTCAACAATCGCATGGTCGTCCTTCTACATCTGGGTGTCCATTCACATCCGGATGTCCATCTATATTAAGGCGCCGTATAGAAAATGATGCTGATCAGATATTTAATACTAATTCATTTCCTCATCAGTCCGATGAGCCACTTGTGGAAACACTTGAGATTGAGCATTCATCACAGTTTAACACTAGCACGTTATCTCACGTCCCTCCGTATGATTTGGTCTATGAGCGTTGGAGGCGTCCTCATCAGTGATCACATATGGATCAATCCATTCTTTTTTATCTAAACTCATTGAAGACGTTGGGATTCTAAAACCAATCTATTGTAAACTAACAGTCCCAACCCCCTAGGCGACAGCCACGTAGGAATATTAGACAGTCTCGCTGTGGAACTTGATTCTTTTTTTGTAACTTGTTCAAATTTAGAATTTCTTTCTATTTCAAATTTTTTTCATACAACGTTTAGTAATAATTTCTTATTCAATTATAGAATAATAAAAATTCTAACTAATTAACTGAATTTTGTTTTTCCAATTGGACTTCTTACCTAAGATGCATTGTATGAAAAAATTGACTTCGAAATCAATTTTCTAAAAGTCAACTTTGGAATGGGCTGAGTTGGGATGCATCAGTGTGAGGGGAAAATAGAGGATGGACAGCACATGCACCCTTAAATCCTAAACCCTAATAAATATTGAAGAAAAAAATTGTAAAAATCAAGTATAAAATTGAGACATAAAAAAAATATTTATCTATAACAATGATTACATAACAAAATATTCATAATTTTCATTTTGGGTAGAAATTTAGACATTACACTTTTTCTCCCTTCAAAAAATTAGTATGGAATATCAATATACAAAAAATTATTGCAAAAATGTTGCTCAAAATTTATTACGTCCGTAATTTTTTTAATAACTAAAATACTCAAATATTAAGAAAATATGGTACAATGGGGTTTTTATCTTGATATTGAGCATTTTATCTCTTTTTGAAAAAATAATGATGCTTTTATTTATGTTTCCAAACTAGTGAAGTTGATATATAAAATATTGATTTTAAAGTCGATATTGTAGGAATCTACTTTTTTCACTATATAACTTTTCTATTATTTTTAAAGGATTTATAGTTAACCTATACAACTAAATTTTAACCTTGTTATATGATTTTTTTTTTCTTCTCTTTACTTTCAAAGCTTTTCCTCATCTATCCATCTCAAACATAGGGGTTGTTAAAAAAAATCTTGTTTGTAAGGTTTAATTCAAAAGCAAACATTAATTCTCACAATACTTGGAATTAAACAATTTCATCTCAAATATGGGAATTTTTAATAGAAAACCTAATTTATAGAGTTTGTTTGATTCAAAATCAAATATTAATTATATGGGAACAAACACCACGAATATAAGACAATGGCATAGGAAATTTAATGGTTCTTATATATCATGTTATATAGGAATTCATTTATCTTCTTCAAAAAAGTAAATTTAATTTTATTCATGTACCAATTTGACATACATGACACAAATAAATTGGAATTTAATTCATGTATCAATTTGATATATTTGACTTTGTTGATAAGTTGTAAACATTGGGATAAATCCAAATTTCTATAAAATTAAGTTGTAAAATGTACGGATAAATTTAAATATCTCTAAAAAAGTTTTTAAAAAGTATATTCTAAGTGAAATTCATTTTGTGTGTTGATTTTTTCAAAAATCGACTTTAAAAGTAGTAATTGAATAATCAGCTTTAAAGTCGATTTCCTATTAATCGACTTTTCTATTTTAAAAAGCAAAATTAAAAAATTATTATTTATTTCAAAAAGAATAAATAGGTCAATATTTGTGTAAAAAACTCAAAAAAATTGAATAATTTTTTTAAAGAAATACACTAAAGTTGATATCGCAAATATCGACTTTGAAGTCGATATTACAGATATCTACTTTGGTGATATCAAATACACAAAAATCGATATCGCAGATATCGACTTTGAAGTCGATATCATGAATATCTACTTTGATGATATCAATTTTAGTATTTCAAAAACATCTCCTATATTACCAATATTTATTTCATTTTTTTAAAAAAAAATATTCGCAAATTTTACTCCTCCTCTGAAAGTGCCCGCGGTTTTGAAAAGAGAAAACCAAAAACCAAAATAAATGATGAAACAAAAGCTTGCAAACTTAACATACAAGGGTATCACCACAAGACAATGCAACGACATCCTTATCAGAGAGACCCATCTGTATGACAAAAAGGGTCACAACCTGCAAGACATCAACAACATATTGATGACCACTCATGGTGGTCAATTTTCTCTCTCTTTCCATAAAAAGTTGTGAAAATCGTATATCAATTTTATATTTAAAAAAAAATTATATTAGAATATAAAAAAAAATTAATGAATATTTTTTATTAAAAAAAAGTATTTTTGAAGAAAAAATAAGAGAATTTTTTTTAAAAAAAATTAATGAATATTTTTTATTAAAAAAAAGTATTTTTGAAGAAAAAATAAGAGAATTTTTTTAAAAAAAATTATGTAAGATAAATTTAATTGAAAAAAATTTAAATTTAAAATTTAAAAATAAAAATGTGTTTAGATATTTTATTTTTATTTAAAATAATTAACTTTTTGTAAATAAACGTACTCCAAATGAGAACGAACATAAGAAACAAATGAGACTAATAGCTAAATGAACAATTCAGAATTTACTTGTACGAAGTGAATTACCCAAAAAGTGAATCCAAGATATTAGCTATGGGGCCTAATATTTGAGTACAAGCGATATTTCTTTGCAAGATAAAGCAATTTGCTTATTGGAGACTCTTTACAATTACATTGCTGCAGACTGTCCCCTTAAGGCATTCACGGTAGTCCCTGGCCGCAGCTAGGGCGCGGTCACGCCACATCAGCTTGTGGCAAAGCTAATACTATTCACACAATCATAATAAAAATTACTCACACTAGTTGGCTTGGCCTGCACTATTCACGCAACCATTATCAACTTTTTTTTACATTAATAATACAACTTTAATAATTTTTTGGGCCATTATTAAAAACATTTTTTGAAAAATAAATTTACATTACATTAAATTTAAAATTTAATAATATACTTAAAATATGAAAATAAATATTTTAAATTAAATATGAAATACGTAAAATAATTAATGGAAAATAAATTTACATTACATTAAAATTAAAATTTAATAATAAACATGAAATGATGAAAATAAATACTCTAAATTAAATATAAAATACAAAAAAATTTTAATGGAAAATAAATTAACATTATATTAAAATTAAAATATAATAATAAATTTAGAACATGAAAGACGATACTCTAGATTAAATATGAAATACGTAAAACAATTAATGGAAAATAAATTAACATTACATTAAATTTAAAATTTAATAATACACTTAAAAATGAAAATAAATACTCTAAATTAAATATGAAATACTTCAAACAATTAAGGGAAAATGTTCTTAAAACATGAAAATAATTTCCAATATCATGTGTGATTTCCACCAAAACGCTACTATATGTGTTCAATCAAGTCATTTTTCAACTAGTTGTGGATTTCTCTATTGTGAAGTTGATTCCTGTTCATCAAATAATTATTCATCTTGAAAACTCTTCTCGTCGAAAATTGCAGAGTATTATTATCTCCTCCTGCTCTATTGCTGCTTTCTGGTTGCTCCCCAATGAATGTTGAAGGATCAACGTAATGTTCATAGTTAATTTGTTCATCCTCCACGATCATATTGTGCATTATAATACATGCATTCATGATACGATACAATATATTCTCATCCCATGTGACTGCCGGATTTTTAATTATCCGCCAACGTGTTTGCAGCACTCCAAATGCCCGTTCAACATCCTTTTAAGCAGCTTCTTGGCATTGTGAAAATTTTCTATGTTTATTTGTTTGTGGTATTGGGATTGCTTGGATGAAAGACGCCCATTTGGGATATATACCATCAGTTAGGTAGTATCCATATCATATTGATGGCCATTAACCGTATATTGAACGGTCGGTGTCCTACCAAGTAATATACCATTAAACATAGGGGAACGATAAAGCACATTTAGATAATTACACGGACCTAGAGTATTGAATAATGCATGCCAAATCCATAAGTTTTGGGAAGCTATAGTTTCAAGTATTAATGTAGCTATGCCATCATGCCCTTGGTACATCCCCTTCAAAGCCGCTGGACAATTTTTCCATTCCCAATGCATGTAGTCAATGCTTCCAATCATGCCCGAGAATCTGCGTATTTCACCAAAATGCAATAGCCTTCTCATATCTGCCGGGGTTGGCTTCCTCAGGTATCAGCACTAAACACATCGATAATGCCGTGACAGAAATGGGAAATGCACTATCTGGACGTACTCGCACTAATGTGCAAGTACTCATCAATTGAATCCACAGAACTACCGTAGGCTAACATTCGTAATGCAGCTGTGCATTTTTGTGAAGGTGTAAAACCCATTCTACCAGTTGCGTTAGGACATTGTTGAAAGTAGTGAGAAGTTTGTAGTCCTTCCACTATACGTAAGAAGAGGCTTCTATCCATTCTGAATCGAATTCTGCATGCCTGGCATCATATATAAGACGTTCGGGCAAAATAATCATTCCAAAGGCAGATTTGACCGGCTTCTCAATCCCTATCTGGATGACGATTGGAATCTTCGTTTCGTCTATGCCTTCTTTAAGACCTTGTAGTATGTTCTGCATTCTCCGTATTTACACTAGCTTCGTAAATTTGCACACAAGTTTCATCCAACAACTTGTCCATTTCTAAAAAAATTGAGTCAAAATCATAAGACGTTGGATTCATTTTTTGGAAGAAAATATAGATTTTGAGAGAGTTTAGGAGATAAGGAATTTAGATTTTGCACCAAACATATGCAAAATGCATGTTAATTTATAGAGAAATTTTTTTTATGACTGTTGGTATTCTTTTTTTAAAAAAATGGCTCAAATGCCCGTTGCAAACCGTCCAACGGTTTGCAACGGGCAGTATATGTGGTGCACGTCACGTCGCCCAACTGACAGACTCATCACTGGTTTTTTTTTTTTTAGAAAAAGAAACGTCGCCATTTGGCGTTCTTAAGATGCCAAACAGCATCGTTTTTGTGTCAAATTGGCAAAAAAAAAAATTTGGTTCCTGGATGCGGTACGAGACCGTGGCAGAGGCCATGAATCGCAGCCAAGTCAGCGTTTTTGTTGACTTGGCATGGCCTCAGCCACCCACAGCTAGCCCCAAAAGGGGCTACTGTGGGTGCTCTTAGGGCATCCACGGTAGTCCCTGGCTACAGCTAGGCCGCAACCACGCCACATCAATGCCATATCAGCGCCATATTAGCTCGTGGCCAAACTAGTACTATTCACGTAGCCATCATAAAAAATGACTCACGCTAGTTGGGCCTGACCAGCATTATTCACACAGCCATTATCAACTTTTTTTACATTAATAATACAACTTTAATAATTTTTTGGGCCATTATTAAAAACATTTTTTGGAAAATAAGTTTACGTTACATTAAATTTAAAATTTAATAATATCCTTAAAACATGAAAATAAATACTCTAAATTAAATGTGAAATACGTAAAACAAGTAATGGAAAATAAATTTACATTATATTAAAATTAAAATTTAATAATAAACATGAAAATAAATACTCGAAATTAAATATGAAATACAAAAATAATTAATGGAAAATAAATTAACATTACATTAAAATTAAAATTTAATAATAAACTTAGAACATGAAAATAAATACTCTAAATTAAATACTAAAACATAATAAATAAATTACTACTACATCCCTAAACTTTCGCTAAGCTTATGAGACATTTTCTTTTCTGCGTTTGATAAGTTTTCTTCTCCACAGTTTGCAAAAGTAAGCCAAACTATGAACTTTTACTCATGTTTCATCCTTTCCATGTTTTCTTGATGAGCAATTCTCTCGGCCTCCATTTTCATTCTCCCGACCTCCATATTTTCTTGATGAGCAATTCTATCGGTTTTTACTTTTTTCATATCCAAAGCAATCTTTTCCCTCTCGACCACTATCCTCTCTTGGAAGGATAAGCCCATCCTTTTAATGCTCGGGCTCTCCGAAAATAATTGAATGCCAACCTTTTGTTTTCCTTTACTTTTAGCCTTTTTCACACTCATTGGCCGTTTTACAGGACTAGCAGCAGTGTCTTCTAAATTGATTGGAACTTGTTCGCCAATTGGAGATGATAAGTTGATAAAATCATCATCTGTGCGTGATCTCTTCCCGCTACTAGCAGTGTTTGGTGTTTTGGGGTTATTTGAATCATCTAATGGTACATTTGAAATAGGAACATTTCTTCCAATGCAGGATTCCCACTTGGGAAAAGATCTCAACAACTTCCAATGCTCCATAAATTGAAACTTTGAATCCTTATTTAAATGCTCCCATATGGTGAGTGCGTTTCGAAGCACATCTTCATCGTTCATTCCGCTTCTTTTCAACTTTTCCAACTCTGCAAAAATTTCAACCCACTTTGACACAACTGCAGAAATTCTCCTCCACTGAGCTCTAATCTAGGCCAAGTTTTTGGGATTGATGTTGGCATTGTCTTTCCGAGCGGCTCTATATTGTGAAAGTATATCCTTCCACATCGTACAACTTTTTTGAGATGTACCTGTCATCGGATTTGTTGTGATGTTAATATATGCTGAAATCAAAGTTGTGTTTTCATCAAGTGACCAAAACTTCGTCTTATTTTGCATTTCTCCATCGTCTACGGAGGCATCTTTATTATAAGCTTGATGTTGACCATGTAAATTATCAACATTTGTAGGAATTTCACGAGTTGTTTGATGATTGAAATTGGACATCACGTGGTGTTGAAACATTGCAGGATTACTTGGAAAATTTGTTGGAAATTGAGATGGATTTTGGAGAAATTGGGTAGGATTTTGAAAATTATGAGCAAATTGACCAACATTATATGATGGTTGATAGAATGGAGGGTTATTTCCGTAGAATGGATTATTTCCAAAAGGGTTAGAAAGATCCATTTTTTGGAAGAAAAAAGAGATTTTGAGAGAGTTTGGGAGATAAGGAAATCGAATTTTGTACTAAAAATATGCAAAATGCATGTCATTTTATAGAGAACAAAATTTTATGACTGTTGGTAAAAAAAAAATTAAAAAAAAACACTCAAATGTCCGTTGCAAACCGTTGTCAACTTCTTCTTCTTTTTTTTTTTAAATGAAACAACGCCGTTTGGCATCTTGAGACTCCAAACGGCGTTGTTTCTCAAAGGTAAATGCGGAAAAAAAAACACTGACGCGCTGACATATGGGTCAATGCGTTAACGCTTTGGTCAATGTGTCAGCGCTAACCGTTGACACACTGACCAAAACGGCGGCATCGTTTTGCATCCCAACTAGCCAAAAAAAAAAATTTTGTGACCGCAGTTTGGGGCAGTGGCAGAGGCCACGAACCGCGGCCTCTGGAGTACTGTTCAACGCCAAGTCAGCAAAATTGCTGACTTGGTGTGGCCGTGGCCACCCGTAGCCAGCCACAAAAGGGGCTCCAGTGGGTGCTCTTATAAGAACCTAGAATAGCGCCAATAAGGGCTTTGACAAGTGCTTTTGGCACTGTTTAAATTGTGCTATATTTGAGAAAAGTTGTTTTAAATTTATGAAAATTTTGATGGGTATTTTTTTTTAGAAAAAATGTTTTAGAGAGAAAAATGAGAAAGAAAATTTTTTAAAATTATGTGAGAGAAATTTAGGTAGGAAAACTTGAATTTTAAATTTTGAAATAAAAATGTATTTGGATGTTTTATTTTTATTTAAGAAAAATTAACCTTTTTGTAAATAAGAATGAATCCAAACGGAGCCGAACATCAGGGCACAACTTCATTTCAGTAAGTCCACACCCTAAATAATACAAAGAGATTTTGTTTTCACCTAACCAACTCCAAGTAGTTACACAATTATGAAGTTCATTCTTCTCATGCTCCCCTAAATGACCCATTTTAATCAGCATAACATTAGATAAATGCAAATCATGTGAAACAAGAAGCTGATCCAAAGATCTAACAAAAGGAGTAATTTAGCATAAAATATCTGCTAAAGTGACTTAGATCTTTAACACATAATCAAACATGAGCTCAAAATTTCAACATCATAATGTAAGAAATTTTCTGTAAGGAGAATGTACCTAAAATTAAATAATGGTATGAATAGACTCAGAAAGTTCAAGCAGAACTCAAGAAAGACAGCAATAGAAGAATATTTGTACCAGAATCCACCATCAGAAGCTCATCTAATGCATTTACGAAGTCCAACAGTAACAACTGATCCTCCTGATACTTGACCACATAAGGATAGCTTTTAAAAGTCCCCCACAGGAGAGCTAACCTATTGTCTCCAAACTGAAGAAAAGATAAATTACCACCAAGTGCATCTCTTATCATTCCAATCCAATAACTGATTATGCCTCCAACAAATCCAAAAATCTTTGAAAGCCTTTCTTCCTATATCCCATCTAAGAAACTCGAAGTTGGCATTTGAAGATTCTCAATGAATCTTAGCAACAAATATACTCTTTCCTCCTCTGAAATGTCCACTAAATCATTCAATGCACTGAAATCCAGTTGGATCATGTCAAAATCAACCACAATTTATGGCCAACGAGTATAAATTTCTCAAACAACACTGACTAAAATCAACAAATAAGGAAGTTAAAATGTTAAGCATTTTCAAATGAGATGTATGCATGAGTATATCACCTAACAATGTTGATCCTGAAGACACTGAGAATCCCTGAATCCCTTAACACGAGATCTCGTAGGAAAATCAACAAACTGTTTCCAAGTCAGGGTTCTTTCTGAGTCAGGAATATATAATAGCCACAGTTAACAGATTGGGAATACAAAAAGTGAAACTATATTTTGCAAAAAATTATACCATCGCAATCACCACCCATCCAAGATGAGAATTGAATTAAGGGGGCATAGTAAGGAACATGCTCATTTTTCCCGATATTCTTAAAAGCCGTATCAACACTTTGCAGAAACTTTGGTACACCCTTCCAACTTGTCTCATGAAAGTAGCACATTCCAGCTCTCATCCCATCTTGAGGTGTTGGAGGAGTCCTCCTGATCTCATCCATAATGAAAGCAGCCTGAATCTGTACAAAAACAGAAAACCACAACAATTGTGGATGACTAACTAATATATCCAGGTCAATGCCAAATTCAGATGAGTAAATTAATGAGGTGGTTTACGAAGAAACAAATTTAGAAAATGGACATCAAAATTGCATCAGGTACACAGTAAAAAAGCTATTTTACCTCCCTCTGCAAGGCCTCATCATGCTCCTGCTTATCATCTGGCGTAATGTATTCTGGATATAACTGAGCCAAACAATTTCAAATCCTAACAGAAGAGTACTGTAGTAAGGAAAAGGAAAAGAATAAATACAAATTTAAGAAAGTTCAATATTATATGGGCAAAACTAATGCAAAAATAGAGGCAGAAGGATACTGATAAGCTGTGGATAGAATTCAACAAAGAAAGCAGGTTAGAGCACAACCTTCCATGTTTTTGAAGCAATGACCTTCGGATAGATTGAGTGGGATAAGCAGTAAGGACAAGATCCACAGTCCGATTTTTTAATGCATCAAAAACCTCTTGACGTGATTTCTTCAACTCTCCTACAAGTCTTTTGAAGGTCTCCTCAATGTCTGATTCAGTTATTGCCGGGTTCTCATCAGCAAAATCACCTTTCTTTAACTTGTTCCTTCGACAATAAGCTATCTGAACCTCCTCAGCCAAATTGGCCAAGTTAAGCATATGAGAGAATGCTTTTGCAATGACTATAGAGTCCCCAGGATCCAAACTGGTCAATAACTGCCAACCTCTTCAAGTTTCTTTGGATCGTGCCTGCCTTCATAGTCGGCAGAAAGTTCATAACATTCTTGGACCTATAACAATCAGACTGAGGACAGAACAGAATCAACTCCATTTACCACATCTTGCAGATTCTGAAGATCATTTAAACTAAGGAACGCCAAGATTCACTAAATTGAGTAGTAAATTAGCACAATGTTTTAACGATCTAAAATGCATAAAAGCAAAATAACAGAAATGGCTTACTGACACTCTGACAGACCAAGTTACAGTGTCTTAGCGGTGAATGGCGTAGTAAGAATGCAATATCAACTTTTGAAACTATATTAAGTGTAATTTTTCTGAAACACAGGCTAATCAACTAAAGAAGGCATTTAAAAAAACAAAAACAAAAGCAAAACCCAATCAAAATTGGGATCATCATAATTCTGAAGTTTCTCCCCTCACATTGATATTATCGAATCAAGCAATGCCCCATTTAAGCTTTTCAACAACCAAAAACATCAAAACCAAAATGTTATTGATTTGGCTTCTGAGCATGAAGATCAGATTTTGTATCATCGAATACATCAAATACATGGAAGGAGGCAAAGTTGACAGTGTCAGTTAAAACGGAAGCTATGTTAGCTTTGGGCTCGAGAGTTTCAGATGAGAAGCTGGTAACAATAGCAGAATGGGTTTAGGGTTGGTGCAAAATCAATGGAGGATACCAGGCTTGACGTTGGTCTTTGGGGGTGTTGAACGAGCGCCAATATTTAGATACTACCAGCGGGTTGGACTTATTTGAGGTGGGTTTGGGCTTTGGTTTTACAGGGGAAGGTTTTGGTTAAGCTACTCCGGCCATATTCTTCAACCATGATTGCCAAAAATTGCATGGGAAGCTTGTCTACCCAAAATTACATCTTCAGTTTTGAGAAAACTGAAGATTCTTTATATACAAGAAAAGTGATGAAAAGAAACTGGCGTAATGAGTTGGATTTGTGGACCTATTTTTACTACCATTTAGGTAACGTATCTTGTTGTTTCATTGGAAAGCACAAATCTCACCAGAGGTATTCTTCCTTGAAGCATAGGTTCTGTATGCTGCCACTCCAACTATAGCAATAGCAGCACCAAGTTACCAACTGCAACAATCAGTTAAAGTGTCAAAACAATGGCACGTCAATCAATGAATTTTCAGCGGTAATAGCGACCTAATTATTTTCCTAATTCCCTTTCTTTGGGTGGGGAGTTGTCTTTAGCTTATATTCCTCTTATCTTGCCCAAAGCTCAAAAGAAAGTTGACAAACTCAGGGATATAATACAATAGGTTGAATAAACCTTTTAGCTTAAAGGGAAAACCTCTTAGTAATTGTAAAAAGTACATAGGGCCGCATATTATGATGAAGAAACAGGAGTTCTATGCAAACATTATCAATTTACCTTTGAAGCTGACATCAACCAAAAACATACCTAGACAAACATGAGACAGCGGTTGACAAGATGACAATGTAGTTTCTTGCTTCGTCCAAATTCAGTTTCAGGAATATTTAGATGAGGTGCACAGTGGCATACACAATTTGTGGAAGACATTGTTAAGATCTCTCATGAGCAGGTGCATCTATTCCCATATCCTGACAAATCTGAAACAAATTTCAAAATGCACCGCTCTTTCCTTGGCCACTTAAAGCAAGACGATTGTTGAAAATACAATTTCAAAAGTCACTGATTTTTTCTTGAAAGTTATGAAAAGCCACAAAGGTCTTTCTCCAAAGCTACTCGATAGCATTAGCAGCTTGATATTAGGTAGAGAGAAGAAGTCAAAGCTCAGGAACAGGTAAAAGCAACTTTTAACTTCAGAAAAGGTTTTTTAAGGGAAAAAAAAAAAAAACTACAATAGGCCAAATAAATTCCTAAAATAGTAGACCAGGAAACCAATGAAGTTCCACACTCGGAATCTAAGATCAAACGTAGAAAAGATCAATGAATAAACTTCTGAAAACAAAGATAAAAAATGAAAGATTGGACATTGTTTAAACTTCCATCTACATCAAAGCAAATAAACATAGAAAATTACTCCTAGAATGTACCTCTACATCACCAATGCTGGCTGTACTATGGACAATAGATTCTTCATTCCCCTCCTCTGCTTCATTTGGCTCAGCATTGTCACAATGTCAGCAGATAAGGCTGTTTCTCCGGCAACAGCAAAACCCATGGCTTCACCCAACTTTTGCAAAACTTCTTTATTATTCCAATATCTGCAGACGATAAATAAATTCAAAACTTCATTCACGATGAAGCGACCCCACATCAAGTAATGCAATAGATAAAAGGTATTCACTAAATGCAGACAAAACCCCAAACTGCAATGCATTCAAAAGTTAGTGCTCAGCCTTTGGTCACATGTGTCCTTTGCCCTCTTGTCCTTCAGATGTAAACCACCATTTCCAAGATAGTATTACAAAAAATTTCTCTGGAAACTAACAGCAGTTGGGAAGAAATGTACACATTTCAGTTCATACAATCCCCACAACCTTAAACATGTCTCTCGTGTTAGGCAAAACGACGTAACTCCAGTCATGTCAGTCCCCTGTTAACAATCACAATGGAAGGCTCTAAATTGTAACATGTAACTGCATTCTCTTCTCTTGTTGCCTAGGAAAAAATGGCCCAAGATGAGAGAAATTCATTTTACACCTATTCCTAATAATATTCGGAACTTTAATAATTGCATGCTCAAATTGTTACCAATAAACAATAATGGGTTGAGTTTGATGTTCATCTTTTTCATTTTACATACTACAAACAATCTTTTCAACCGCCTTTTGGAATGGGAATTCTGAACGTGTAAATGGGCATTTTCATTTGTTTTCTTTGCCAAACAGAAGAAAAGGATATTCATAGCAATAAAAGGATATTCCATAGTAGTATTAATTAATAGAAATCCACTGGGAAACAACTTTGGCTTTGTCCAATTGCGTTGACTTACTGTCCATTACAAATTTTTGGTTCCCAAACGCATCTGACTCTCATTTTTGTTCCTAACAATTCCTCTCTATGTTTTGGCTTTGTCCAATTGCGTTGACTTACTGTCCATTACAAATTATTGGTTCCCAAACGCATCTGACTCTCATCTTTGTTCCTAACATTTCCTCTCTCTGTTTTGCCTTGCTGCATTCCTCAACTCATATCCCAACACTCGTTTCTTTTGCTTGCCGAACATGGCTGATGCTGCACTTGGGGTTGTTACGGGGCCTCTGTTGAAGACGGTTCTCTCACTTGCTGCTGAGGAGATCAGTCTCGAGTGGGGTCTCGACAAAGAACTCACAAAACTTGCTCAGAAGGTGAAGATGATTCAAGCTTTGCTGTCCGATGCTCAGAACAAGCAAGTAAATGACAAAGCTGTGCAACTTTGGCTCGAAATGCTGCAGTCTGTCGCCCTTGATGCTCAGATTGTGTTGGATGAGTTTGGCTACCAAGTTCTTCGCCAAAAGATTGAGAGCCGATGGGGGGACAAGGTACACATGTTCTTTTCATCCTCAAATCATGTTTTATTTCGTTTTAAACTGGCTCACGAGGTGAAGGATGTTATGTCATCCTTAAAAGAAGTTTATGATGAATCAAATCGGTTTGGCCTTAAGCCGGTTAAGCTGAGAAACTCACTTCCAGATCCTAAGGAAAAGAGGTTAACAGATCCTTTTGTGGAGGATTCAGAAATCGTGGGCAGGGATGATGATACCTCACAGGTGATAAACATGTTAACTGGTTCAGACTACTCTGAGACGGAATTACCAGTCATCACCATCCTTGGCATGGGTGGTCAAGGGAAGACAACCCTGGCCCAGTTAGTTTACAAAGATGCCAAGGTCAAGAGTCACTTTGACAAGAGAGTTTGGGTCTGTGTCTCTGATAATTTTAATGTTCAAAGATTGTTGGCTGAAATGTTGGAGTCTCTCACTAAAAGTAACTCCCAACTGACAAATACAGAAGCTTTAGTAAGTAAACTGAAGGAAGAATTGGGTGGTAAAAGATATTTGCTGGTACTTGATGATGTTTGGAATAAAAATAGAGAAAAATGGGATGACATGAGGCGATGTTTGCTAGAAATTGGTGCTTCTAGGGGAAGCAAAATTCTGGCCACCACACGCAGCGAGGATGTTGCTTCAGCAATGAGAACATCTGGATCTCATCAGCTTAAAATACTCTCACCAGAGCACAGTAGGGCATTATTTGAGAAACGGGCATTCGCAGAGGGGGGAGCAACAAAGAAACCAGAATTGGTGAATATAGGCGAAAGGATTTTAAAAAGGTGTGGAGGCGTTCCCTTGGCCATAAAGGCAATAGGAGGCTTATTGTACTACAAGCATTCTCAATCGGAGTGGTTGATGATTGAGAACAGTGGAGTGTGGAGTGATTTTTCCGATGAAGGAAACGGAGGAGTTCTTTCGGTCATAAAGCTAAGTTACGATCATTTACCCTCATTGTCACTAAAACAATGTTTTGCATATTGTGCGATTTTTTAGAAGGACACCTGGATGAGAAAGGATTTGCTAATTCAACTTTGGATGGCGCAAGGGCTGTTGAATCCTCCAAAGGGAAGTGATTTACAAATGGAAGACGTAGGCAGTGAATATTTTAATATTCTACTGAGGAGTTCTTTATTCCAAGATGCTGAAAGGGATGATCTAAATAATATTCGGAGTTGCAAAATGCACGACCTTGTGCATGATGTTTCATTACAAGTGTCGGAGAATTACTGTTTTCATGTGAAGGATTGGAAGCAAGTAAGAAATAAGATCGAGGCTGTGCACTTATCAATTACTGTAGGCGAAGGGGAAATGTGGAAGAGGTTGAAAGGTATTGTTCCCTCAAAGCTTCGAATACTTCATTTGAAAGGTGATAACATGCTTGAAGAAGATTTGTCCGCAAACTTTAGATGTCTTTCTGCTTTGATTGTTGAAGATTGGAATGAGGAGAAATTACCAAATTGGATTGGTAAGATGAAGCATTTGAGATGTCTTGACATAAGTCGAACACACATAAGAAGGTTCCCAAAGTCACTCACAAAGTTGCACTATTTGCAGACCCTAAGAGTCGACGAATTGTGTGACGTACCTCAGGGTTTTCTTCAGAAATTAATAAACTTGAGGCATTTTTCTCTCGGTGGCATGGAATGCTGGGGTAATGTTTTGCTTCCAGGAATCGGCCAATTGACAAATCTTCAAACTTTGAGTTCATTTAAGGTGGACAAATGCGATGGATGCCAAATTGAAGAGTTGGAACACTTAGACAACCTTAAAGGTAAATTAAGAATTTTTGGTCTTGAAAATGTGGGCAGCCGTAAATCTGCTTTAAAAGCCAACTTGGCAGAGAAGTCAAACATTCAAAGTTTAATGCTTAGATGGAAGGAGGGGAGGGAAGAAGATTGTGATGACAGCGATGTTATGGAGGGTCTGAAACCTCATTCCAATCTAAAAAGTTTGGAAATTTATGGTTATCAGAGCCCAAAGTTTCCATCTTGGATGATGAGGGGAGAAAGGAATGATTTAAACCAACTTCACAATTTGGTGAAGTTGAAATTAGAGAGGTTGAATAAATGTGAAGGACTGCCATCGCTTGGGCACTTGCCTTGCCTTGAGTATTTACGTATAGTATCATTACACAAAGTGAAGTGCATGGGCGAAGAGTTCTATGGGTATGGACAGTCAAATCCAAATCCAAATGTAAATGATGTTGGCAATTGTTGTAATACCCTCTTTCCTGCACTAAAAAAACTTGAGTTATTGTCCATGGAAAGTATAGTGGAGTGGTCAGATGCAATAATTCCAACACCACTACATTCATCATCATCAGTTATTGTTAAAATATTTCCTAAATTAGAGGAGATAAAGATGTTAGACCTTCCCATGTTGAGTGCATTTCCAAACTTGGGTTGCCTACCAAGCCTTCGTTGGTTGTATATACGTGACTGCCAAAGCCTAACCCTTTCA
The DNA here is from genome assembly GCA_020080225.1 of Gynochthodes officinalis. Taxonomy (NCBI): domain Eukaryota; kingdom Viridiplantae; phylum Streptophyta; class Magnoliopsida; order Gentianales; family Rubiaceae; genus Gynochthodes; species Gynochthodes officinalis. Next base: position 36,499,434 of record CM034619.1, on the reverse strand, counting down.
TCGAATTGGAATTGTGGGGTTGGATCTCCTCCGGATATCCATTATCTCCAATCGCTACGTCACTTATCTATTTTCAATTGTGGGGAGTTTACTGCTGCATTTTGTGGCCTCAAGATTTTGGCTCTACTTGAGTCGTTGACAATCCGCGACAACCCTAGTTTATGGCCTAAGGATCTGCACCACCTCACCAACCTTAGGTCATTAAGTCTAGCAGGCTCTTATTCTCACAATTCTCCAGAAGTTGATTGTTTCCCCTTTTTCCCTCATTCCGTCTCCCATGTCACCAGTGCTCATTCTCCTCCTTCATTGGATCATCTCCAATATTTTCACTCTCTTACGTCTCTTTTCTTGTATGGAATTGGATTACCAAATGTCACCTCTCTCCCTCGTCAAATTCAGTATCTCACTACGTTAAGTGATTTACAAATAAATTATTTTCATCTATTGGAGGCTCTTCCAGAGTGGTTGGGTAACTTAACAAGTCTTCAAAACCTGGAAGTTTTGGGTTGCAAAAACCTCAAGCAGTTGCCCTCAGCGGAAGCATTTCAACACCTTACCAACCTACAACGTCTTCGGATTAACTCTTGTCCTCTCCTAAGGGAGAGATGCACTGAAGGAAGTGGCTCAGAGTGGCCCAAGATTGCCCATATTCCCAATTTGGAGCTTCGTGAATTGTGACTACTAATCTACTTTGTAAGTTACTCTCTATCTATATTCCTAATTTATTTAAGCTATTCTACGATTGTTTGTTTGTAAGTAGATCTTCTTTGGATTTTATTTTTAATTAAATAATAAGGGAAACATATTTTGTTTTATAATCATTTTGCCTACAAGACTAGAATGATATCAGTATTAAGATAGAATCATTTTTTTTGCCTAAAAAAAATTCAAAATTCTTCCTTTTGGTGCTGTTTTGTTTTATTTATAGCTACATGATTTGTTGGTCTTTTTGAGCTTTATCATCTTGCCTTGTTTCCCCCTTTTTTTTTCCATTCTTGCTAATCTTAATTTCTCTTTAGTCACAATTATGAAACATGCATAATTTTGCTGCGGTAAATTTATTGCTAAAGATACATCACAATTTAATATCTTGCTTGAGCCCGATGAAATATCTAACTTCAGATTAAAAAAATGAAGGGGACCACGAAGTATCATTTGAAAAAAATGGGAAGATGGTAAGTGTTGGGGGATTCCAAAGCTAGCGATGGCAGTAGTGACAAAGAGGAGGCAATGGTGACAAGGTACATAAAGGCTAGAATGAGTTCATAGTATGTGCAATTTCTACTAAGGTGATTGGTATAATCCTTGATATGTCTTTGGAATACTTGTACATATCTGATATAACTTACAGCAAAACAGTCTCTAATTCTGTTTCCTTCAAGGTAGTGGCCAAAAGAAAAAAATGCAAAAGAAAGGTTATATTTAGATTAGTATGTTCTGCTAGTAATCTCATTGGAAAAGTGGAAAGGTTATATTTAGATTGTGGTCTCGATGTTTTGGAGTTGATTTAGTCCGATCCTACCTTAGTGCCTAAGGATCTACACCACTTAACCATCTGCAAAGGATGTTGATAATGTCCAATATTTTTTCTCCTGATGTCTAGTCAAAAGTATATTTTGCCCATCATTTTGTCTCTCTTATGTTCAACATTTTGTCTTTCCTCCCTGAACAAATTTAGTATCTAAATATCTTGAGGGATTTAGACTTAGACATTTACTAGTTTGAGGTACTTCCTAGGTAGCTAAGAAACTTGGAATGTCTTCAAAATCTGAGATTTAGTGACTGCAACAACCTCAACCAATTGCCCATGGCACAAGCATTTCAACACATTACCAATCTACAAGAACCGAAAATATTCAATTTTCCTCTTTTATGGTAGAGATGATTCATAGGTCATGACTCAGAGTATCCCTAGATTGGCAACGCTAATCCCTACTTGGGACTCTACTAATGTTTTCTCTAAACTATTTTGTGAGTTTCTCTCTGCGCTTATTTATTCCTTCTACTTATTCAACGTCTTCAAAAGCTTTCTTCCTTTGTAATTGTGAACATGTTGGGGTATAAGACTTTTTTGGGACTGTCTTTAAAATTTGATTGTTATAGATTGTAAGAACCTCAAGCAGTGGTCATGGTAGAAACATTTCAATGCCTTACCAATTTACAGGAACTGAAATATCAATTGTCCTCTTCCAAGGCAGAGATGCTCCAAACGAAGTGGCTTAGAGTGTCCCTGTAATTGGCTTCACTCCCAACTTGGGACTTCATTAGTGTTCACTCTAATTCACTTTGTGATTTACTCTCTGCTTCTGTTTGTTCCCTCTATTTATTCTATGTCTCCAAAAGTACTCTTCTTTTGTGATTGTGAAGGCACAAGTACTCTACGATTTGTTTGGGAATGAAATAGTTAACCATGATTCTTTCTACTTTATTTCACAGAATACATACTTTCCAATCTTAATTTAGAAAGTAAGTACAAGCAAACCAAAAATCTTATTCAAACTGAATTATTTCTTAATTTGACATAACTTAGAAAATGACGTTAATAAATGCTTGATACTTTCTGGTAATATAGAACAGTTTCCATTAACAAGAAAAGAACATTAGTTGAACATTCACAGTATGAGCCTTCTTACGATGAAATAATATCATTTTATTAATAAATTTGAATTAAAATACAATAAGTGGAATAGAGAATTTTAAATATTATTAATTTTGGAATTAAATCCTACAATTAATTCAAAAATGCCAAATAAATGTCATCAACTTGTGCAAGTTTGATAATCAACTACATTTATGTCTCTCATTTAAACAGAAGGCTAATGTTCAAATTGATACTTGTGAAGTTCATTCTGGAATATAAAAAGAACTCATGATATTAGTGTGAGAATGGAATCATTTTTTGGCTACGAACTTCCTAAAATTGTAAATTTTCCCTCCTGGACAATTGTGTTGTATTTACTGCTTAAGAACTTGTTTCGCTTGTGCTTGATTATGATGCCTAGTTCCTTTTCTTTCTGCTCATGGCGATGTCAATGTCTTGTTAGCTATAATTAGGATGCATGTAGAATCTTGTTGTGGTATGTCTATGATTGAAGACTTTGAATAACATTCTTGCTATGGTATATGTATGGCTTAAGAACATTTGAACTTTGCTATTATTTGAATAACATTCTTGCTATGGTATATCTATGGCTTAGGAACATTTGAACTTTGCTGTCATACTGATGTTATGAAGCATTTCTTCTTTTTAAGAATGGCTGAAACTATTATTGGTTTGTTACTCGCGCACATTTTGATGATAATGTATCCAACTTACATGGTGAGTGCAGACAATCCATGATCAGAAGGTCTTCAATTATGATCCAATCATTGGTTCAGTTTGCAAGAACATTGTGCAACTCGAGCAAGGAAGCATATGTGAATGGAAGATGTTGGTTCAACAGAAGTTGGCATTAAGGATCTAGATATCTTTTACTTGTTTGGAAACTCTCAAATTGATTCTAATTTTACTTTATTATTCGAGCAACTTTGTACGACCTTTTCTGTGATGGCTGTATTGAAGCTCACCTCATTCGAGATAGGATAGGCGTTATTCAATGCTACTGTGTCATTTCCACTGATATTGTCATGCCTTTTGTTTCTCACGCTATCCTGAAATTATTGTCACTGATCTCATTTGGCATGAACCAATTGGTATCTTCTTCCTCCTCTAACCCCTCATGTAAACGACTGGGTATTATTGCTGCTGCTTTCACTTGAGTTTTAAACAATAGAACTCCCATGAATAACTAACATTTGCTAGTTTGATTTTGCTTGTTTGACACTTGTAGCTGCATAGATTTACATATTGTTTGATTAGGTCAAATGGCTCTATTCTTCAAACTGCAAATTAATTCACCCCTATCTTGTCTAATACTTAACAGAAGTAGTTAGCCTAGATTTACAAATTACTGCTATTGATTAGGCATTAGAGAAACAATATTATGAAATAACTACTTAAAATTAGTGATTACGCATTTAATTTAAATTTATTTCTTAACGTTTGCAATTTGGGGTGAAACATATGGTAATACTATAAAAATAATTGAATAAAAATCATCCCATCAACTTTTACTGAATAAAAATTTATCACTGATATATTATTATAAGGTGAAACATATGATAATACTATAACTTTTGAATAAAATTCTATCTTTCACCATCTTTCACTGAAAAAAAACATGGTAATATTAAAACTTTTGATCTCATACATATTTTGTTTACATAATTGAAAATTTTTTGTATATATGTCACAAAACTTTTATAATAAGAATTGTATTAAAAATTTATTATTTATTGTTAAAAAAACTCAATTCATCTCTAATAATAATGCCTCACAAAATAATGTGCAACAAAAAAAATGAAAGCTGTAGGCTATTGTACCACAAACTATTAGAATTGTTTAGAGAGCCAAAAATAATTTCTACAGTCAAAAATTAAAAATTCTATTTGCAAAATAATATGACATCTCCTTATCACTTTATTCAGAATAATTTTATTAAAAAAATGAATTTTTATATTTCCAACTAAATGTATTGTAACACCTCTGTTGAAACATGTATTATTTAAAAACGGTGATTGATATGAATTATTGGGGAATTCATCCTATAAGCCTCACATGTAAGGATGACCCCAAGAACAACTGAACTGCTTGTTCTAATTATGTAGATTGAAATCTTAGTATCAATATGGATTGAAACAACACCACAAATTAAGAAAATAAAACTTAACTTGATAAGTAACAAGAATAATATAAGGACAACTTTATTTTACTCAAAAGTTCACAAAAGAACTTATAATTGCAAATTGCCTTACAAAGAAATTGTTATTGATGATAATTGTACATACACTTTCAGCCAACATGCCCTTTTATATGAACCTAATCCTAAAATGAGACTAAATTAAAATTTTGGCCCGCTTACAATTTGAAAATCTTTGAGTAAGATCCCTTAAACAATTCGGTCAATAATCAAACTACGAAACTAAAATTAAGGATAAGAAAAAAAATTAGTGTTAGGTAAAACCCTTTTGGTTGACCAACATGAATAATTTCAGCCATATTGACTAACTTTTACAATGATCTAGTGTTCATTATTCGACAGTATAGTGTAGAATTGTTGTGGTGCAATATATTTTCTTTAAAAATGCTAAAGCTATATAATAGCGTCTAGTCGACTACGTCTTCCAAAAGCAAATAGGCCAAAACATGGAGGTCTGTGTAGATGATATGATGATAAAAAGTCAGACTGAGTAGGAGATGCTAGAAGATATTAGGGAAACCTTTCTCACACTAAAAAATGTGAACATGAAGTTGAATCCCAAATAGTGCAGTTTCGGGGTGCAGGTTGGAAAGTTTTTGGGACACTTGGTGTCTGATGTGGGGATTAATCCAAACCCCAAGAAAGTGCAAGCTATACTGGACATGGAGTCCCTAAAAATGCTCTAAGAAGTTCAATCCCTTAATAGCAAGTTGGTCGCACTCCACCATTTCCTATCTCGGGCAGTAGAGTGGTCACTACCCTTCTTGTAGTTACTCAAAAAAGAGAATGAAAATGAAAAACTCCTTTAAATGGACTGACACATCAAATAATGTTTTCCAAACACTGAAGCAGCACCTGGCGCATCTGCCTTCTTTCACCACCTTGGTGGTTGGAAAGTTCTACATATATACCTGGTTGCCACAAGTGAGGACATCAGCACAGTGCTGTTCAGATAAGAGGGAGTTGTACAGATATCTATCTATTATGTGAGCAGAGCTTTGTAAGGAGCTGAACAAAAATATTCTAACATGGAGAAATTAATCCTCACCTTAGTCCATGCAACTAGACGATTGAGGTACTATTTCTAGGCTGACCCCATCGTGGTATGTACTGATCAGCCATTGCGACAACTTCTTCATCGATCGCAAGCTATAGAAAGAGTAACTAAGTGGGTCATTGCATTGGGGGAACATGACATCTCTTTCCAACCAAGAAAAGCCATTAAGGGCCAAATAGTAGCAGACTTCCTTGCAAAAGTGCCATCATAAAAAAATGGCAGTTGTGAAGCCGAGGTTAGACAGCGGCCCTCTCCACAGTGGACTCTATATGTAAATAGGGCATCCAGTATGGCTGGAGCTGGGGCTAGTCTCCTCTTGGTTGACCCACTAGGCAATGGGTTATCTTATACCCTTAAGTTCGCATTTTCGGCCTCCAACAAAGAAACGGAATATGGGGCCCTCGTTGCTGGTTTGCAATTGGAGAAAAGGATAAAGGTGAAGAGGTTAAGTATATATAGGGATTCACAGTTAGTCACCAGCCAGGTTAACAAACGATACAAAGCCAAGGATAGGATTATTGCTAAGTACCTAGAAAAAGTCCGAGAATTGTTTCTGCTATTTGAATCCTTCCAGCATGAGAAGATCCCAAAAGGAAGAAATTGACACGCTGTGGACTCAGCAAGTTTTCATCCATGTCAGACGCCCCACCATCTCATGAAGTCATTGTAGAAAGATTTGAGTAAAGCAGTATTGATACAATAGTAATATTGGTAGTAGTAAATTATGTGGAGGAAACATGGATGATAACTTCTTTGTTAAAGTGCTTGGAAGTTGAAGAGTTGCCCAAAGACAAAGCTCAAACTAGGTATATTCGTATCCAAGCGGCTAAATATGCGTTGGTGGATGGAGTTTTGTATAGAAGGTCTTATCTAATGCCTTGGTTACGGTGTTTGGGCCTAGTGCAAGCCGAATACGTACTACAGGAAATACATCAAGGGGCTTGTGCCAATCACATGGGACCTCCAGCCATTACTCAATTGGCAATGCGGCAAAGCTATTATTAGCCTACACTACATAGGGATGCGAATGCTTTGGTCCAGTCTTGCAACCAATGCCAACGCCATTCAACTGTCTGAAAGCTTCCCCATGCAAACTTGATTTAGCAGTCAGTCTGTGGTCATTCTATTAGTGGGGAATAGATATCGTGGGGCCATTTCCCAAAGCACCAAGAAGATAAAAAAAAATTGACAGTAGCTATAAACTATTTTTTGAAATGGGTAGTATAGGAAACCGAGTACATCAAGCAGCAAAATTTTAAAATTCGGTTTCTTTCAAAGATCCATATGAAATGAGATCAAATCAAAGTTTAGGGTTTGTACTTTGGTAGTTTTGGAAGAGGCGGCTTGCGAAGATCGTTGTTTATCGAATCACTAGCAAAACCAATTTGGCTTCACCTCTATGCTATCCACACGACTGATCCAAACTTTTAGTTATTGTAACACAATTAACTAGATCAGGAGCACACAAAATCCAAAGTGCTAGTTTCAAAATTTGTGCTCGGGATTCTCAAATTTTGCTCTCAAGATTTCAGGTTTTCTTTTCTTGATTTTTGCTTTCAAGAGAATGGCGGCTGTTTTCTCTTCAAAATGATGGCTGAAGGGTTTCTTGTGTTTTCTATTGTATTATGGCTACCGAAAATCCTAGTATTTATAAACCTAAGTTGTAGTTTTAGGGTAAAGCTCTTCTAAAGAGTTTTACTTAGACTACCAAACTCTAGTCTGTTTGAGATTTCTAAATTCAATGAATCTATTGGCTACCAAGCAAAAGAATTCTATCCCATTCGAATTTGGACTTCAAAGCTTTGGATATTTCCATTGCTAAGTCCAAAACTATTTTGGATTTATTAGCACTAAAACCCAAACCTTTTCAGTCTTAAATCCGAATACCATTTTAAACTGGAAAACCCTAGAGAGTCCTATTCACATTAGGATATTTGAGATTACTCAAAATTCATCATATGAATTTTACACTCCTTTTGGATTTGATTTAAATGTGCGACCCAATAGGTTCTCATAACGTTGGCCATGACATAAAATCTATTTCATGCCATAAGTAATAAACGGTGTCTAGCAACACATCAAAACTACTCAAATTATGAGAATGTTAGTAACTAGACATAACCTTATCCTGTGATAGACGTTACCATGTAATTCAATCTTTTTTCCCCAAATACCTTAATTGAACACGAGCCATGAAACATGTCACGCTCGCATAATTCAATCTATGCATTTCTTAATTCCCAAGTAAACTCATCTAAGCAAATGAGACTGATCTCACATATAAACTCATTTGAGCACGGCCATACATTTTATGGTCTGACTCAATCAAGGGGCCCGAAGATATCACTCCCGTTATATAGAAGGGACAAATCCTATCTTGATCACTCAACATCCCACTGCATGATTCATTGCATATCTAATTACTACTTTATAGTTCACCCTATTATAGTTAATATTTGGTAGCATCAAAATATGCAACTCCTCATGTTGGGATCTCTGATGACCTCAAGTCTAAAGATCGCATACATCATCATCACTATGAGACATGCTTATGACACTAATATAAAATAATCCATGTAGCATTTCTGATGGCGGATCGATCTAGTACATTGTTCTCTAACATGTACCTATGTGTTAATTTGATATCTCATATCATGACACATGTCAAAAGCCACTACACATACTAGTCTTAATGCATTATCATTATCTCATTTGATGATAATACTTGACTAGGGATAGTTTTAGAATTATCAAATTTTAGGGACATTATTATATTTATTCATGTTACGCAAATGTATAATTGAACATAATAATAATGAAAATGCCATAAACAATAAGCGTTATGATACAATATATGCCCAAATAATCATCACATGATTGGTCTTTAGGGCATAATCCAACATAGAGGCTGATAGAGTGTATAATTGCATATTTATTGGATCAATTTCCTTGTGTTTAAGTGATTAAAATGCTTATTTATATGAATATTAAGTGTTTTATTATTGATGGATAGATTGGAGCTTTGTAGGAAAAATTTAACAAATAAAGCAAAATATTATCTTTCTTAACAAAAGCTTCAAGGTTTCTTTGTGCACATAGTCATCTTAATGAGATGATTCAAGATGATATGGAAAGCTGAGAGAGAGAGAAAACCAACAAAAAATTCTCCAATATTCACACAAGAAAACAAGAGCACAGCACCAAGTTGTCACACAAGAAAACAGAATGATAAGGGCACAAAAAAAGATATGATGCCCAACTGCATTTGAGTGAAAGAGAAACATTTGCACATGAAGGCTTGGAGACAGCTGCCATCTTTTATTTTTAAGCCAAACAAGAAGTGCATGAGGACACCAAGAAAGTCCTTCCAAAATGTAGAAGCCAAACAAGAAAAGAAAATCAGGCTATTGATTAATTATGAAAAATGGTGAAGAATGTGAGGAAAAGCAAGTGGCCACAACCAAATGTCTTCCTTGCCTTATAAATAGGCAGGGCTTTTGGAGACAATCAAGGCATTTTTTTTTTTTTTTTAGTTCAATAGAGAGAAAAACAAGGTTTGGAGATGAGAAGGAAGAAGAAGGAATGAATTCTCTTGATTTTCTTGTATTTTCTTTTAATTATGTTTAGTTAAATTTTTATTTTCCAATCAAGTTTAATTAAGGTTTGATTCCAACAATTGTGAGGTTCCTAATTTTATTATTTCTTTTATTCTTGAGTATTTATATATTTTCTATGCTTCATATATTATTGAATTGAATTGTTAGACAAGAGGCTATTGTTTGATAGTTGAATTCAATATATAGTCATTTAGAATAATTAATCTTTTGTTGATTGTTCTAATTCAAGTGACAAATAACAACATCTGTATGTTATGAAAATATATAATCTAGCTTAAATAAACACTTTGAATCTTAATGTGTGTTTGTTAATTAGAGAAATAACTCAGATCTTCAACAACTATAACCAATTTATTCAAGATAAAAGAACCTATCTTTTGAATCAATGATCAATTCAATTAATTCTTGATTGGAAACTTCTTCTTATTAATTTTTCCTCATATTTTTAGTTGGTTATTTAATTTGTTTAGTTGTCTTAATTGATTCTTCCTTAGTTTCATAATACAAACCCCCCCCCCCTCTTTTATTTTATTTTGTTCAAGGAATAAATCTAACAGGATTATTTTTGGTGGTTTCGACACCCATCAGTGGCCAAGCCGCTGTCAACAATCACTGGTCAAAATGTTCTAAAATTCATTTGGCGAAACGTGGTCTGCCATTTCGGTATCCCCCGTGTTCTTGTTAGTGACAACAGAAAGCAATTTGTGGACGAGCCTATCCGAGGCTAGTGTGTTGAGTTAAACATATAGTAGAAGTTTACTTTTGTGGCTCATCCTCAGGTGAACGGATAGGTGGAAGTTACAAACAGGTTCATAGTGCAAGGATTGCGCACTCGCTTGGGAAAAACTAAAGGGGATTTGGTGAAGGAGTTACCCAACGTCGTTTGGGCAAACTGGACTTTGCCCAGGACAGCGACAGCCTACGGCATGGATGCTGTGATACCGGTTGAGATCGACATACCTACCAGGAGGATAGAAAAATTTCAAGAAGCTACAAATGAGGAGGAAATGCGGCACAATTTGGACGCATTGGAAGAAAGAAAGGAGATCGTTGCTTTTTGACAAACGAAGTACAAGCACATGGTGGCTCAATACCATAACGCTAAGGTCCATCATGCATGTATTCAGTCTGACGATTATGTTCTTCGTAACAACAAAGTCAGCTGCGTCAAAGGGCAACGGAAGCTAGGCCGTACAGAGTTGTAGAAGTCTTCGAATTAGGAGCCTGTCAGTTAGAAACTATGGATGGCCAAGTCATCCCAAGAACCTGTCATGTGTCTCATTTGAGACACTTTTATTTTTAGTTCTATTTGTAAGTAAGCACCGTCTTTGCAAACAAAGACTGGCACTTTATTTATAGGGGAATAACCCTCTATACAACCTGATGGCTCCAACTTTTGTTCTTGTGGATGAAATGAAGTCCCTGTTTTTAGCTCATTTTGAAAACTGATAATTTGTGTTTGGGGAATATACCCAAATGTGAAAATTGGTTAAGGCAATGAACAGCCTATCAAAGTACGACATAACTATAAGGTTTGATGGCCTATTTCTTCCATTTCAGTAAGAACTGATTCATCACACTTGAAGTTTTAAAAATAAGTTAAGGCATAGGCTTATTATTTTATTCTGGATCACATGAAAACCACAAGTATGATTTCGAACGATTAGTTGAAAGAACAGAATTGCTGGGATGACTTGAAAATTGAAAGACACTTCAATCATAATAAAGAGATACAATGGTGTTCCAAAAAAGAGAAAGATGCAGATAGAGGAACACTATGGCTCGGGAGGGACGAATCCTAGTATGTCATTGATGGTCATGTCATGGGTTTCGGACTGGAGTTCACAAAAGACAGCATCCATTTCTTCACCCGCATTAGGGTTGAACACAGGAATTTGGTCCAAGGGGCTGTGGCTGAAGTACTTTTCCCTGAATTTTTCCAAAATTTCTGCTTTACCGACAGCTTGTAATTTAGGAACCAGATTTGCAAACTACATGTTGAATTTTGGACCCTCAATCAATTTGTTGAAAAGGATTTTACAACCCTGGGTCATAAGGAAATTTCTGATCTGCTCAGACCAATCCCTCCTGGTTGCGATGTCATGGAAATCGGAAATTCACTTTTGAGATGTTGCCTTCGCTTCACCCAATGTGGCCTTCAGATTCTCTACCTCAGCTTCTACAGCTTTTTGCCGCTCTTCTGCTACCTTTTGACTCTCTCGAGCTTCTATTAGCTGGGAGCCCAACTTGGCAGCTTCGTGGTTATGCGTATTTATTTCTTTCATCACTCATTTCTCGCATTCCACTAAATGCGCCACAGAGTCCCTCAAATTTTCAGTAGTCTCTTGCAGTTGGGAGTGGTTTTATTTTTTTTACTTCCCTTAGCCTCCATGAAAACCCAACAAGTAGAGTAGCCTAGAGAGAGAGAGAGAGAGAGAGAGAGAGAGGGGGGAGGGGAAAGTGCATGAGCCCCATTAACGTGGGAGAAATCTAATGATAAATGTTGTGAACGCACCTCAGTAACTAGCATGTTCATCTTGTCTTTGAGCTCAGACTCTGACATTCAAGTTGTAAACAACATTCGGTAGGTGGTAATACGTTTTCCGCCCATTTCGCTCCCTAGCAGTGTTCAACCTAGTGTTGAGGAAGATATTCTTCCAGCCTGGCTTGAAGGGCTCAACTGTTGCTAGAACAGATGTTGATATACCTCCTGATCTCACGCTGGCCAAGGTCAAGGGGACTATTTATTGTTCTTCACTCGACAACTCTTCGAGAATAGGTCGGCCGTGGCATTCCTTTTGAGTTTTTTCTTTCCGTCTCTTCTTAGGCTGCTCTGGGTTTCCAAATTGGGGTGCAAGGCTTGTCGGAATCGAAGCCCCTAACTGAGTAGAAGGGAAGTCGACTTCTTGATCTATCGAGGAAGCCGAACTTGAAGCTTGAGCTTTGGAAGGGGTGGAACTCAAAGCTGAAGCCTTTTAGGACCCTGCTTCTATTTTAGTGCCTCCAGCTTGTCGGGCTGCATCCATGGCAACGAGCTCGCAAAGGTTCATGGCTACAATCGTTAAAAATAAAAAAATAAAGAGAAGAAAAAAATACGAAAAGAAAGAAGTAAAAGAGGTTCAAGAGAGTGGAATCTAAAAGCCTACAATTCCCCTCTTCGTCCTCTGCTATTAGTACGTCGCCCTCGGAAGCAAGCACTAGACTCATCCGGCAGCAAATAAGGCCCTTTAGTCGATGTAGTCCATATCGAATGTTAAGTCTAATAGCAGCCCTGCGTTCAAGGCATTATACTTGTCCTTTGTTGGGGAGGGATTCCTTACATTTTTGGGGTCGCGCCACTCCATTTTATGGTTCACAATGGAGTCTAGCACGAAGAAGGACTTCACTTTCCACATTTTAATTGAAGTGGCAAACCCTACAAGGATTTCAAGCCTTTGGGGCCTGTTGTTGAAACTAAACCAATCTCCATTGATTTTCATTTGGAAAAAATATCTAAAAAGGCGTACATTGCATTTTGTTCCTACATTGTGGCATGCAAGCTTAAAGCATACTAGCTTCCGAACTACATTGGGAGAAAGTTATCAAATGTGAATTTTATAAAATTTTAGGACATCTTGGAAGAATGAAGTCAAAAGAGTACAAAGTCTGACTTTAAAGAACTCCATATAGAGGACTACACTCTCTAGAGGGGGTGTAGTAGCTACTTCCGAATCGGAAGGAAGCCTCAGTTGAATTGAAGCATCTATATGATATCCTTTTGCCAGTTCGGTCAAAGAATCTTGTGAAAGGATAGACTTGTAAATGTTAATCCCTGACTTCGGCATAATCAAAAGGAATGGTTGTACTAGTAACTTACTAAAAAGCATGAAGGAGAGAACTCGCAATTCAGGAGTAGAAAAGCGAAAGCCCAAGTACCGCGTGCAAGGGTTAAGCAGAAAAACCCTAAGTAACGGGTAGTTGGAGGAATGATTAGAAAAGGACAACCAAAAAAGGAGAAAGAAGGGAAAAACCTGAAGGAAAAGAGTAAGAAGATGATGCCAGAGGAGAGTGCCGAAAAGAAACGGGAGATCGAAGGACGTGGTGGCGATCTAAAAAGGCGAAAGGGAACAGGAGAGCAATAGAAGGAAAGCAAAATAGTGCGGTATAACGATGATGTAGAAAAATCCTCAAAGATCGAGATAATAAAACGAAGAAGAAGAAAAAGAAAATGATGTTCCGAGCTATTTATAGTGAAGGCAAGGAAGACGAAACGACTAGACTGCTCGGTTGAAGAGACGTCTTGATGATTGAATCGTGCTGAACCGTTGTCTAGAAAAGGCAAAAATGTTGCCTCGGGAAGGAGTAAGCATGAAATGTGCTAGCATGCTTACCACGCTAGAATCTGAAGCATACAAGGCAAGCCAAGGCATAAGTCGTGGCCTACTAAATAACAATGCGGCATGGTTAATAAACATAGACGATGCTGGTAGCTTAAGAGTTACCAGTCCGAAAAGCTCCTACGAATTCCAGTCTGGAAACCACTGAGTCGCCTTATTGAACTACGCGGGGGGCCAGTGACATAGGGAGTAGTCTCCTCAGGTGACGTCGCAAAACATGTGGAACCGATAGTGAAGTAGCAGATATGTGAAGTCTTCCACAACACTAATTCGCCAACAAGTAAGAGAGCAAGGGTATTAAGCCAGTGGCGGCCCAAGCGGAGGTGTAAAGCTTGTGGCTGCACTGGTCATCCAATCCCCAGTCTCATAGGGGAATGTGGTCCAAGGTTTGACATGCTTTGTAGAATAAAGACTGATATGAAAGCAAGTGAATCTATGCCACCTCTGAAAAGACCCAATAAAAATCCAGCAAGTTACATAAAGGTATAGAGATGATTGGAAAGCGAATGATAGAATGCATCTAGTATTGAAATATAAGTATTTACAACACTGTATAGAAAAAGACTTTTGACTTCTACCTCTCTAAATCATCCTCATTTCCGTACTAACTTATCCGTCGGAGTAATTTTCCAAAACCTTAACCCAAACTCTATCTGACCCTTTTTATTTTGTAGATATTCCAGTTCGACAATTCAACCGTCAGATTCATCGATGCTTATTATGCATTAAGCTATTTTTTTTTTTTTCTCTTTTCACTCAGTTTGCTCTAACGCTGAGGAATTAGGGAGAAACGTGTAGTGAACGAATAAGATGTTTCATATTTTACATTCAAAAAAACCTTTGCTCTCCATGTCAACTAGGAAAAGTATTCATGACGACCAAATCGGTAAGAACTAAAAGCTGTCCTCTGAAGAGTGCAATACAACATATATTCTACAATTTTACACTAAAAACTCCATCAAACTGCCGATGGTACTCCAACTCTGCAAATAAAACTCCAGATAATAGGACTAAATCAATGTTTATGATGCATTCCATCTCTATTCTGTGCCTCTGTTACCAATGTCAGCATTCACCTTTATATCATCTTAGTCTGTAATTCAGTAATAAATATTTAGCCACACATAAAAGTGCCAAAATGCTCCGAACTGAAAAAGAAAAGGTACTCCAAAAATGAATAGAAGTTTTATATAACAAGCATGCACTGAGTCTCACTGTTTACCAAAAGTAACAAGTTCCAAGTCGCTTATTGTTATGCGAAAATTTTCTCAAGTATCAAAGATCATACTAACCTTAAGAAGATGAATAGAAACCACCTAAATAGAAAATACCTTTCTAGTCCAATTTCTTGGATGCTTAAGTTCATTTTTAGGCTGCATCCAGCCTATGACCAGCTATGAGACTTATCAAGCACCATTTTCAAAACTGAAAGAACTTTCTTTTCGTTTCATTTAAGTTTTGAAAAGTAGTAATTCAGAACCAAACACTAGACATTAATAAGAATCAACTCCCACTAATAACTAAAAAACAATAACCAATTACACGTTTTGTTTAGTTGGCAAAAAAGTAAAGTTAAGTAAGAATATGATCATTAGGAATTTAATTCAAAAGAAAATGAATACTTTTATGAAAAATTTAAAACCTAGTAATTTAATTTTGAATAATCTAAATACTTTACATGCGCTTGGATAGAATAGAAATATTAACAGGAAAATTAAAATAATTCATGTTTTGCTGTTTTATTTAGATTAATGAATCACAAAACATATTTTAAATCTCATTTATTTGGTATGTACATTCATCATTATAATATTCTCCTTATCCCCATATGAATCATAAAGTCTAACTTTTTCCCTGGTCTTTTAATTAAAATATGAATTAACATTTCTTAAATTTATCAATTGCAATGTATGATAATATTTAAACCCCAAAAAAAGGAAATACTAATTTCATAATAATTCTAACTATGAACATGTATTTATAATTAATGAAATCTCTCTTAATTGATACCACCACAACAAGAGTCTACACTAATAAGAACTGAAAATTAAAAGGATAAATAAAAATTAAAGAAATGAAATATGAAGAATGTAATGAAAATTAAGATAACTAAAGAAATACAAATATGAAGAAAATATGAAGAAGGCAATTTCAGTAACAAAGGTATAAATAGACTTTTATTTCCATAAAAATAAAAATAACAACAATGGTAATGTTAATAATTTAGTAGTCAAATTGAAGCCAAAAGAAAGTATGTACCAAATTTAGGCCGAAATCAAACCACATTTCAAAAACATAATGACAAAAAAAAAAAAAAATTACATAATTCTAATTTTTAATAAATTACGTATTTAAACAGGAAAAAATTTCCATACTAAAAGTAAAAAATTAAAACTAATAATAATTAAAAAAAAAAAAAAAAGCACAAGAGTAACACTTACCAGATGAGAGACATATAAAAATTAAAAGAGGAAGAATAGATAAATGATGATTGAAGTTAAAAATATATTTATTTATACTAAATCATAGGGAAAATAATCAAAATAACAACTTCTAACCTTCTAGTAAGGATTTAGAATTTTGGAATGTTATACTTATTTTCTTTTTTTCCATAATTCTTTATTTTTTTTGTTTTAACGATTTTGATTAGTTTCCCAAAAATTTAAAACTAAAACAAACACAAGAATATAAAAGTCAGGAAAGAGATTACTTCCCCAAACAAAACAAACACTAAAATTTAGAAATAAGAAAACAAATTACTTTCTAAACTCAGATTTCTCACCAACGAAACGAGCCCTAAGGAATAAATGGCTTGCTGAGTAAAATTCTAATAAGAGCCATTTGGCCTCGCAAGAAAGAGATTGTTGTTGCTTGTGTGACTTCCGGAGTAGTTCATGCTCTAAAATTATTTAGATGAAGTAGCTCTTGCATGTTTTCTTATTTCTTAAGTGAGAGTTCATGCATGTTTTCTAGATGAAATAGTTCATGCTCTCAAATTATTGATTTTCCTTCCAAGTACTAAAAGAAACCCAAACCAGTGTTGTTTTCAATATCTCTACAATGGTGGAAAAAGGGAATAAAATCTCCTATACTCTCCTATATCAAGCAACATCTTGGATGAAGCAATCACTCAAAAATATGAGCTCTTCCTTTTGTCATCTGAAGCCCCATTACAGTATTTATGAAAAGAAAACCTATATCCCCCTAGAGGTGAATGATGTTAAATGAAGAAGGAACAAAATAAACCAAATCTAGGTTTTAGGGAAAAATTTTAGGTCTTCTTTAGATTATAGATAGATAAGCATTTGTTTTGTACGTACGCAATTGATCGAGAACAAATTCAGGTATTAACTACTTGTTTGTTTCTTAGTTTTTTTTCCCTTGGTTAATATTCTATCCTTGTTTTTTTCTATGATTTCTTCCCATTTTACTGTTCACATACCTATCCTTAATAGCTATGTAAAACTCCTCTCAGCCTTCTGCTAGCGTGTGTGGACACAACTCCCTTCTTGCCCTAAGCCAGTGCATGTGTTTTGAAGCAGTTTATTTTCTGCAAATTGGAAGGGCTGCAAATTTGGTTTGACCAACTAAGAATGACATTTAGAACCATCTACATAAAAGAAGGAAACTCAGGATATCAACCCCATCACGTTTATGATGTGGTAGGTGAACTCCAATCAGCTTTGGTGACACTAGTGTACTAGTCTACAGTTTCATATAATTTGAAAAATCAACATGGATTAGTGAAATACAAAGTCAACCCACTTAATCCATACTAGCAATCAAGTCTGAGATGATTGGCATGCACCCACATAATCTGGTGATGTAGAGTTTATAGATCAACTAATTACTTTTTTTCTACTTAAGAGCCATAGCATCTTGTCAAAATGTGGATGGGCCGTACTTGCGCTACAAAATTTCAGCTATGGGACTAAATTAGGTACACGCAATCCTGAAATGGCATTCGCCAATATTCTGTTCCATTCAAGTACTTGTATAGGCTTTCAGTATTTACCCCTAAGTGCACAGTGGAAATTATGGAAAATGTCTTTATTTTTCATTTTCATCTTTCCCTTCCCCATCTCCTGAGGCAGCTAAAATAAAAATCCTCTTTGATTCTCATGCCAAAGTCTTACTCTTCCCAGTGCCATGATGAACATTGGAACAAAAATAAATGATTTGAGTTGATAATCAAATTAGGGAGAATGTGTAAACCTCATTCCACAAAGACCAACGCATTAGAATAAGCCATATACATACTAAGGGTAATCACTAATAAGGTGAACAATAGTATAAGAGTGATTAGTATGGTACAAAATTAGTTTAACAATTTTTTCATTAATTATTCAATGATTTTTAATTAAATTCTAAGATCAAAGACTAGTAGTCATAGAAGAATGCTAAACAGTATTGAAAGTAGTAGTAAATTGAGATCAATGCGCATCATCTAATTGAAGAGTTTCAAACAAAATTCTAAACCAAAGAAATCACTAGGAAAAGAGAATCAGTGAATGGAATGTAGTAGTCAGAAACTAAGGAATTTCACAAACCTATGGAAAATCATAAATCATCACGCAAAGACCAATGACATCACCACTATGATAATAATATGGAGAGTGACATCTTTGATATATCCTTGCATAGCTCCTTAACAATAAGTATAACCGACTCTTAATAATGGGATAAACCTCAGAAATGTTGGATAATACGATCATATGGTGACAACTAACAAGGAGGAGGTGCCTCTCTTTGGAATTGTCTGTGGTTCATTGTCTATAAGGTTCTAGAGCATTGTCCAAACCAATCCATCTCAGTTCAAAATGAATATTTCCCTTGCCCAGTGCCTTTATATTACCATATGAAGAATAATGTAGAACCATATGAAGAGTAATGAATTTAATTCAGAGAATGCTCTAACAATTTATACAAAGCAAACCATAGGCAATTCAAAGAGAGGCATCTCTGCTTCTTCATTAGTTGTGACCATATTATTCGTAATATCCAACATCCCTTATGATTAGCATTCCTCCATGACTATGAGTCTATAATTATTAGATATTAATTAAAATCATTATACAATTAATAAAAAAATTTAGTACCAAATTATTATTGTTTTATTGTTCTAGTATATAATGCTACACTAGTTGATATCATGGTAGCATCTTTCAAACCTTATTTGTAAGTACCTTAAGCCTAAATAAGGTATGCGATAGTAAAATACTTTAACAAGAAGATAAAACTAAATCTCCACAAAGGAACATGTTAGCACTGTTTCTTCAATGTTGTGGGAAAAAATGAACAAGGCAGTACAAACATTTCACCCTTTTATTTAAATTGCATGCTCAATACATTCTACTCTAACGTTATTTTAACTTTATATCACTAATTTTAAACTCAATGGGATCACCAAAGATATCCCTCGGATTAGACATTCTGATTCTCTAAGTCCCTGATGTATGCATGAGAAACAGTCCCTCACAGAATAAAAACATGCTTCTTATCCCTCTGTCAGTTTCCATCCATATTTCCATTAGAAATGGTCATGTGGCAGTCACGTGTTAGATAAGCTTTGGGTTTGCATTGCTACTTATTCTTGGATTCTAGTTCTAGATGCCAAGATGAGTATTTTAGTGCATGAGTACTAAGATTTGGTAATAAAAAAATAAAAGTGATCATAACCCAATTTGGGTTTAGAAGGACAAAATTTGGTAAAATTTGATCACAAGGACAAATCAGTAAATATATGTCAAATTCCAAGTTAGAAGTTCAGATTTTGTCATCAAGGAACTCAAAAAGATTTGCCACTACCAATCAACTGCTAGTTAATGGGTGACCTGCTGCTGGACATGACAATGGTAAGTAGTAGTGAAGAAGCAAATGAGACAAAAAGAAGAAAAGAATAATAATACTTATAATGAAACATGAACTCTGACGTCCACATGAATGTTTTGGATGGAATTACGACTGGAAAGTGACGGAGAGAGAAAAAACATGCTACTATTTGTGATGGACCATTTCTCAGGATTTCACATGTGAAATACTAAAAAAACAAAAATGCTAAACATAACTGACTTTTATGGCAGTCTTCAACAAACTCAATGGTCTTGCTTGTTTGACCTTGGAAAGGATTTTGCTGGCCTGTAGACTATGCAGGTATAGCAGCAATAAGATTGGATTAGCGTTTTGCAGGATGAAGGGAGAGGGAACAAGGAAAGACAAATCATGTAAAAGCAATAATACCATCTAAAGGCCATATGCTTATTTGTGAATTAACTTGGCATATTCGATCTCATTTTGGCCTCTCTTGGCCAAACTATAGGCATCCACATCTGGGGAAATTAAAAAATTCACCTATTGTGAGCTCTAACTCAAATTGTAAACAAAACCGAACACCATAATGATCTCTTAATCTGTGGTTGTTCTTTCTCAACCGCCATGTAGTGATAAAGAACACTCTATTCATTATAATACTCCTCTTAAATGTTTCCCTAAAGGAAGACATTCAACTTCCAAGTACTCTCTAAGTTACAAATTAATTTATTTTTCTTTCCAAGACAAGTTAAATTTTTCGCTAGCACTTGGTGCGCCACGAAGACCACTACAAAATATAACTGGCTAAACCAATACAAAACAGAAGGGACATGTACCCACAACACAATAAGCCTTCATACCTCAAACAAAACCAAATCAACACTAACTTAAGAAGCCAAGAAAAAATTACTAATTAAACAACAAAATCAATCAGGACAACCCAAAAAAAAAAATTTACTGTAGTATTTTTTCCGAGTACTTTAAAATTAGAAAGTACATAAAATGATCAGAAAAAAATTTACCTTCTGCCAAGGAATCTAAGGAGCTGCTGCTGTTGTAGGCAAAGAAGATGCAGTGGTTGAAACACCGGAATGGGATTCTCTGCGGAGCTCCTTAACAACAGCAGCTAGCACCTCAGGGTTGAGACCCAATTCACAAAGGGCAATCAGAACTGACAGTGTATGACGATCCAGCCCAGTTTCCAGAATATTTGACATATGAAATACTAGGTCCAGAGAATCTCTTGCAGTTCTTGCAGCATCTGGATCCATCTAACCAATAAAATCATGACTTTTGTTCAGTACAAAATTGATTGTACTAATTTTTTTTTCTTTTCGATTTTGAACCCAACGATAAACAAAAAATAGGGAAAATTAACGGAGAATTCAGATTCAACACTACCATACACATCAAATCCTCCCTTACTTGAGACAACAAAAAATCTTTGTCCATAGCTGCGGGCTAATATTCTTGACTAATATGATAGAAGTTTTTAAAACTTACCTTTGACTGTTCGGTCCTCAAATCCAATTGATTAGCCATAACCTAGTGGTGGAAGTGCAGGGGCGGACGCAGAAATATTATAGAGCGGGGTCACACTTATAAGCAAATTAAGTAATAAATTTGATAAATATAAAAATGTATAAAAGTAATGTCATACATTGTAAAAGTAATGTCATACATTGGTCATGAGGTTCATTAAATCTTGAGCAGCACTATAACACATATTATGAAAACTCCCAACTTTTCCAACATGTTCTCGCAATTTTTCTTTTTTCTTCTAATTTGTGAACCCCTCACTAACAAATGCATCATGACCAGAACCCCTATCACTGTACTTACAACTAAATAAATAGCAATATAAGCAAAACACTGCATCCTTGGATTCACTGTATTCAATCCAACTGAATTCTATATACCAATGTTGATTAAATCTTCACATTTTTCCTCCATTCAGTCTTTGAGGAAATTTATCAAGCATTGGTTGAGTAGGGCCATTAATCAGAATCAGGTATGCCCTTTGCAAGTTTTCTATCTCTTTACTACTCTTAGTAGCACTAAAAATAGAAGGCCTTTTACCCAGATCGGTAATAAATAGATTACTATCAAATCCCATTATTTCATCCTCACTTTGTAAGGGTCCTGAGTGAGCACTTTCATTTTTCTTTTCATTAGACAATTCTTTTCTGAAATCATCCGAAGAAGGTTCCGATCGAGGACATTTAGATGCACTAGACTTCTTAAAAAAAAATTCCAAATTCTTTTGCATCCTATTAAAAATTCACAATATATTTACTAAAAATAATTAGAACAAAGAGACAAGAAAATTTCTTGATTCATACTCAATAATTCGCTAAAAATCAATAATCATTACTCCTTAACTATTATCATAAACACACACCCATAAACAAGTACAAATAGAGAAGGTTCTAAAAATTTAGAAAAGACAAAAAGAGATAAAAGACATACCTTTAAGTAAAAAAATTGGAAAAGAATAGGAGTTGCTAGTGCTGGTGCTGGAGTCAGGTACGTTGTTTAACAAATCAGGAATGCCAAATCACCCCAGCTCTGGAATTTTGGAAAAACAAAAAATCACTTGCCCACAACTTAGATGAATAATTTGCAGAAAGACACTAATACAGCTTGCACCATCAGATGCACCAATATATTAAAATTGTACAATGAAAAAACTACAGCAGATACATTTTCCATTTTTGCCATTTTATAGGGATAAGTTATTCAAGGAAGCTGCAGCATACTAGTGGAGAGTCAATTTCCATAAAATTGTAACACAACCAAACAAAGTCAGTAAAATAAAAAGAGAGTGACAAAAATCATGTTCTTTTCTTTAGCATATTTCTTCTCGGAGCATTATTTGTCTCTCTTTTTCTTCTTTTCAGCCTAATGGAGACAATTATTTGGATTGTCCTTTCTCAGTTTTTGAATTTGGAATAAGTGGAGAAGTGGATACGAGTAACATATGATCCAAATATAAATATTTGAAGAAAAAAGATGATGTGCATCCATGAGGAATATATTCAGAATAATGAACCTTTAAGTTGTCTTCCAGGATAGGAGTAAAATAATTTTGGAGTTCAGATCCTCGAAAGTAAGTCAGGACGGTTGCTCTTCTCTTTTTTGGCTTCTGCTTCTGCTCTCAATTGTTCTTTTCTTTGCGCCTTGCTCTCCGATTTATTCTTCAGTTTCCTTGTGGAGGTAGAATGGAGCGGATGGGTTTTTCTTGCCAAATTGTGGACGTTCGGCGGTTCGGGGGGCTTTATTCAACCACTCAGTTCAGATGGAGAAAAGGAGAAAAGGGTTTAATTAAAGTAGGAAAAGAAAGGGAAGGGCCAGACGGAGGAGAAAAAGGATTAAAGAAGGAAAAGAAAGGGAAAATGGGCCAAATGGAGTTTTTAATGCTAATAATTTAGTCTTCACCGGCGGCGACAATGAATGACGAAGTGTGAGGAGTAGACGGAGCTCTATTTTGTGCGCCTGCATCCAGTTTGGCTTGGGGCAGAATTTAGAGAGGGAGGGGGAGGTGTCAGTGGAAGAGGCGGAGCAAGATTTAATTTTATTTTAATTTTTAATAAGAAAAAGGGTATTTTAATTTTTAAATAAATTTTATTTGTGAATTTTAATATTATTTAACACAAAATTTCACAAAAAGTTAAAAGTAAAATATCAAAATACTAAGCTACTTTTAGTAATTTGTAATTATGTATTTATTTTTGGTGATGTTTTTATTACATAACATTCTAGTTAACAAAAACAAAAAGGAAAAAATTTTAAATTTAAAAGTTTTGAGTAAAATTTTTAAATTGTGCAATTATTTATTTATAACTTCTTATATTTTAATTTTTTGGATATTGATATTAAAGAATTATTACCATTTAATTTTATATTTAGACTTAAAAAGTTATATACTCCCCCCATCCAATAAAAAAGATATAATTTAAAATTTATTTTGTATAAAACAAAAGGTCTATTTTTTGGGTAAAATTTTTATTTTACCTTTATTAATAATGATAAGGCATAATTCAAAATTAGAAAGTAAAAATGAAAATATAAAAGTATCATATTTAGTGGCAAATTAATTGTGTTGTACTTTTAATATAAAAAAAGTTATAATAAATCAAAATTGAACTTTATTTTAGGATGGCAAGAGTGTTTAATTAAGTTTAAATTTAAAAAAAAAATCATTTAGAAAAGCAATGTTATGTTTGAAAGGTAAAATTATTTTGTGTTTTTTGGGAATTAAAAAAAATTATGTCTTTTTTATCCATTACATAACTTTCACTGCTTATGAGGAAAAATTTTCCAAATTGTAATTGATTTTAATATTATTAATTTATTTAAAATTCACTCTCCTTTTGAAAGCGTACACTGTATTGATAAATTATAAACCATATATTTAGCCAATTTTTCATTTTAACGGTAGAGTTTGCTCAAATTTAATTAATTACAAAATCCAACAATTTACTTTTCATAATAGCCGAAGCACATTTGACGGTTTAAATTGATCTGGATCAGAAGTAAAGTAGCCAAAACCCTAGAAACCAAAATGGTTAAGATGAGGAAAAATTTGATGATTGAAGTGAATTTCAGAAAACTTGAAACATTATTTAATATTGTCTACAAAGTTAGTAAAATTATCAAAACTAACTTTTTGTGTACATGCATATAGACACGCACATAGGTACATATTTGTTATGATTAACATTTAGTAATAATATACCAATTGAATTAAAAAAATGAACAATCATGATAACTCGAGAATTTGGAAAACTGCATGATTTCAACATAATCAAACAAATTCGTTCTATCAAAATTACTTTTTCTCAAGAAAATATAATGCACCAATTGACTCAAAATATCCACGATTGGGATAATTCAAAAATGTGAAAACTGCACTTCTGATGTGTACGGTTCAGTTCCCAATGTTCTATATCAGATCAAATGCTAAGATTCATGTCACTGTCAAAAGCTAGATCTTTGTGTTTCAAGACGGGACCTTAGAGCCAAGTGTCAAATTTCAGTGACATTCATAGTTCTGAACCTCTATGACGGGTAAAGGTCAAATTTTAGTGACCTATGTGCCAAGTAAAGTATACTAAAATCACACTAAATGTTTGAGACCTTGGAGTCCTAAACCTTGAAATGGGAACTTAGTAAAGTCGTACTTATCCACAAGTGTGTGACAATAGACGATAATCAAGGAAAAATATTGCAACATGCAATTAGTGGTTATAACCATAATCCACGTATCAATTCATGACATCATATCCCAAAAATGATGGGACAAGGTGGATAAAACCTTGAAGACAACCAAGTATGAGGGTAAGTTCTGATAACGTAAAATAACTGCACTCTGACTATGACTGACTTAGGTATCGAAGAATCTATTCCGGAAAACCACTCCGGTATCTGTTTTGCAAGAACAATCAATATTAGGAAGATGAAGGGTTTCGAGTCCAAGCCATCAGATTGAATCTTAGACAGGTTGCGGATTTCGCCTTCATCAAATGGCGTCGTCTGTATAAATAAAATTTCTTGATTTTTGAAGAAGCATTCACAACCTTCCTTTTGATTCCGATCTATAAGACAATGGTGGATACCCGATTGGGAAACCAGAGAGCAACCGAAAGAACTAGCCGAGGTTGAATGTGGTGTAGTCATTCTGACCCTCCAGATAACAATCCACTATGTTTAGGCGGCATTCCTGAACGTTTGGAACATCACTCCACCCATGAGAGTGATCATTCACGCCGCACGTCTCCAAATTGAGGTATTTCACTGGCTAGGAGACAAAGTGAAGCTGATGAGCAAGCTTTTATGGAGTTGCACAATGCGCAGTTTTGAGGAGTTTTGGAGGTGCCCATCCAAGAATGAACCAAGACCTAGTAATCAAGAACACAGTCATCGAAAGAGAAATGATGATAGAAACGAAGTTTCAACTTCTCATGTTGACAACAATTATACAAATGACCGTTCTCACAATAATTATTTAGTAATAAATATTCTCCCCCACTATTTGATCTAACTCTTTTAATTTTTCTACTAAGTTTGTTTTCTACTTCAAATTTTATAAGAAATAAAGGCATTAAATATGTCATCTTTATTTCTAAGTAAATACAATTTAGTGAATCTAAAGAAATCATTAATAAAAGTAACATAGTATTTGTTTACCACTTCTACTCATAGTTTGTGTTAAATCATCTAAATCAGTATGAATTAAAGACAATAATTCAGTTTCTCTATTTACAAAAACACAAGTCTTTTTTAGTAATTTTGGATTCAGCACATATTTCACATTTATCAATATTAGTTGAATTCAAACCAGAAATAAGCCAAGTGATTACATTTTCTTTATACAACTAAAATTGGTATGTCCTAAGCTAGCATGCCATAAAGAAAATGATTCAATCATATAAGTAGAAAAAGTAGACATATTAATGAAATTAGAAATAGAGAGCACAAAGAGTCCCTGATTACTATAGCCCTTACTTACAAACACATTATTTTTAGTCATGACAATTTTTCTAGATTCAAAAAATGTTTCCGTCCCTGCTTTGCCAAGCAATTGTACAGACACCAAGTTAGCTCTAATAGTTGGAACATGCAGCACGTCATTGAGAGCCAAAGTCTTTTCAGATGAGAGTTTAAGAAAGACTTTGCTCTTGTCATGAACTTTTGTAGTTCTAAAGTCTCCAAGGTAGATTACTTCATTATCGTCCTCCATTGAAGTGCATGAGGAAAAAGCCTCTTGATTACCACAAACATATATAGTGGCCTCAAAATCTACCACCCACTCTTTGTCATTTGCTACAATGTTCACTTGAGAAATGACCGCAACAATAACATCATCTCCTTCGACTAGATTAGCCTTAAGAAGATTTTCATTTCTCACTCTTTTGCGACTTTGAAGAGCATGATGTCTTGGCTTACCACAAACAAAACAAGAACCTTTCTTTTTCTTAAAATTAGGATTCTTAGACTTGAAATCTTTAAACTTAGATTTTGTACCTTTATTAGAGCTGTTTCCTTGCACCAAGTTTGCCTTCAATGCTAACTTTTTGGCTTTAGCTACTTTTGTCTCCTTCCTGTTAGTGTCTTCGATAAGAATGTGAGTGACTAGTTCATCAATGGTGAAGGACTTCCATTTAGGCTTAAGAATATTTTCGTAGTCACTCCAAGAGTCTAGCAACTTCTTTATCAACAAGCTGGCTAAAATTTTTTCTGGAAGTATGATCTCTTCAACTCTCAAATCTTCGAGCAATTTTTGGTATTCATTAATCTGAATTTTCATGTCTTTATCTTCAATCATTTGCTAGTGGTAGAAATTCCCTACCGCAAACTTTTGCTTGGTGGCATTCTCAGCAGTAAACTTTTTTATTAAGGCTTTCCATATGGCTTTAGCTTCCTTGTAAGCACAATAGACATCAAACAACTCATTAGATACAGTTTGTAAAATAGTATGACAACATACCTTGTTGGCATGCTGCCATAACTCTTGAATTTTGGCATCAGCATTCGGGGTCAGTTTTGGCTTTAACACGCCATATGTTACACCATGAACATCAAGCAAGGAGAAAATTCATTCTTGTCAACATTTGAAGTTTTCATTAGCAAAAATCTTAATGTTTGAGACATTTGGGAAAGGCTTGATGTAGGATAAAAGGACAAAAATGAAAGGTGAAAGAGGAAGATCAACTTGGGTGGGTTGAATATAACTAGCAAGGACAACATTAGCACTAGGATTGGCTGCATTTGTACTAAAAGAAGTTATAATTTCTTTAGATTATTAGTAATAAAATAGTAATAATAACAAGAAATAAGACAATTTACTTGAGTCGTGCAACAAATGCATTGTTCTAAAAATACTATTTTAATGTAATTATGAAAATGTTTCTCCAGGATTAAACAAGTCTTCCTCTAAGGAGAGGGTAGCAGGAACAACAAAGACTAAAAATGAATAATAAAACTAGTAGAATAGAGAAAGAATGCAAGAGAGCACAGGGACTAAGGGAGGAGGAATTAATTGTTGTGTTATGTGTCCAAATTGCTGGAGGAAGCACTATTTAAGTGCTTACCAATTTGGAGACAAAATTGTGCACATTGGAGAAGTTGGAAAAAAAATCAGATTTTCATGCAAATGAGGCTAATGAGGCTACTGAACGTGGTTGGTGCGGATCAAAAGGCTGACTTGGTAAAAAGTATAAGGTCAGGAAAATTGAAAGCTGACTTGGTAAAAAGTATAAATGACCAAGTTCAAGGTGGTAGAAAATAAGATCTAGAAAATTGAGTTATATTGGTAGACTTAAAAACAAGCAAATTGAGCTGAACCGTATTTAACCCAATCGCGAGGAGGAGGGAGGGGGCAAATCCACCATTTTAAATTGGGATGGCCCAATTTTGTTCCCTTTCATTCGTTAGAGCCCATCACCATTTCTCTTGGTCACAAGATTATTCAAAAGAAATTCAATATAAAGTGTTGAAAATTTTTGTAAACTTTCAATATAGAATATTCTTTTGAAATACATAAACACCGTAACAATCTTTTGAAATACATAAACACCGTAACAATTTCATCATGGGAATTTACAAGAAGTTAAAACTTCGCACATCCTTTTTCTTTTTTTCCCAGAAGTTTATTATAATTGATTACTTCCAAAAATCAAAATTTACAGAAACCAAATGAAAGTTGAACCCTTTACAATTTATACAGTTATAAAAATTTGCTTCAATTCCTCTTTATGTCTAATCGAGTCCATGTCGGTAGGACAATGGTTCACTTTGACCTAAATAATTTCAAGGTATTGAAGCAATTTTCCTTCAACATTGGTGACCCAACTTCATATCTAAACCCTCAACTATCGTCTTTGGCCATTAAATTCAGTCCAAGTGCGACTAGCCGACTACTGGCGGCTGGAAAGTGCGGTGAGCTACTGGGCCAGGATGCTATGCCAACAGCGAAGACACAATAAGCAGCAAGGAATTTAAAGTTGGTTGTGGGCGGCAATGAAAAAGTACCACGTCTACGATTGGAGAGTAGGCTGGCCGTGGAAACAATGATGTGGAGCAACGGAAGTTCTTATGATCTTGGGTTCAATCTGTTTAAAGAGTGTGATCTCATACGTGAAAATATATTTTTATTTATAAATTAGTTTCTAAATAAAATAATTGAGTTGACATTT
Organism: Gynochthodes officinalis; assembly: GCA_020080225.1. Taxonomy (NCBI): domain Eukaryota; kingdom Viridiplantae; phylum Streptophyta; class Magnoliopsida; order Gentianales; family Rubiaceae; genus Gynochthodes; species Gynochthodes officinalis. Next base: position 36,470,577 of record CM034619.1, on the reverse strand, counting down.
GATGTGTCTTCTTTTGATCATGTGTAACTGTTTGTTTGGTTAGTGCCGAACCACATCAACATGATGATGCGGAACGGTGGCGGCAGCGGCGAGGTACTTGTTTACAACTTTAAACTCATAGACACGGTCTGTAGGAATCCTACTTTAAAGCTCATGACAAAGAAACAAAACAAGAGAGGGACTTGATTTCCACCGAGGGTGAGGGTGAAATTGCAATTCCATTTTATACTGAGACATCATGTCAAACTAACGCAATGACTGAACCAAATTTCACGACTTTTCTAGGCTTTAACAATATATAAGCCCATCCAGATAAAAGTTTCCTAAATTGAACACAAAAATTTGTCTTTCTATTCCGCTTGGTACTTCATTTCCCCTTCCCTTCTTTAGACGTGTCTTCCTGCTTTATTTTGTACGACCATCGGTCAAAATTTATGTCCTTCTGTTCCTTCGTCATTTCCTATTTACTAGGGATTCTGTAATCACTGGCAGCGATTCTGTAATCACTGGTAGAAGCAACACCCTGCCTGCTGTTATCTTGAGTTTCTGATGAGCCCCCTGAGGCAGCCTCCTCGTCAAATTGCTTACTTTGGTTTACCTCTTCATCGCCAAACCTGCAAAAGAGGTAGCCAACCCGACTCACATCACATTTGCTAACAGAAATAATGTGATTACTACCTAACACTACACAACAATAATTTCATACACCATAAATTTCATTTAAGCTTTGCAAAATTGCACATAAAAAAAATCAACAGAAGTTCAGATTCAGAATGATGAAATGTAGATGTCCTTAAAGGTTAACTGAATCTGGAAAACACGAGAGTTGAAACATTTGGAAATCTTTGAAGTGATTGAATTTAGACTACTGAGTTATTTTCAGAGTTCCATTTCTCAAGACCAATGATGGTATACCAAGGTTCTTAAAGGCAATCGTGCCTTTCACTTGCAGCATTCAAGGAATGGACAAAGGTCCAAACAGTAAATGGAAATAGCAACATTCGGTTTAGGTTCATTGTCTGTCCAAAAACTTTAGTATCCTAGTTTTGAGGGGGTTTAATTATTGTTAGTCATTCAATATTGTGGCAGAAGGTACCATAAATTTTGCCTAACCTGAAGAACTTCCCATAGAGACTGTACAAGTTTAAGAACCAAAATTACTATATATACACAATTTATGCATAAAAGATATTAATGAAGGTGAACATATTCAAAACATCCATGCACTGTCAGGAATTGCATAAAAGTTCAGGCACAAAGTCACTCCTCATTGAGCAATGGACCACAAATCTAACAAAAGATATTTCAAATCTATAAGGCTACTAATAATCAGCATATTATTTATTACAAGGACAACAACAACAACTAAGCCTTTATCCTACTATCATTCATTACAAGGACAACAGAGAAAAAAATAAGCCTTGCAATCAGCAAGACAAATTCTTATCCACACTTTTTGAGGAAAAACAGCAGAAAGAAAATGAACAGAGAAACTGCAATGCTTAGCTAGACTGAAAATCTGTAAAGAAACTTAAGTGCTTTTTCAATATTGACCAAACATACAGAGGTCAGAAAGACAAGCTGTATACATTCTGGGAAAGAGCAAAACATAATCTTCCTTAATCTTCTTCTGTTAGGTTTTTCAAATGCCTCCATCCATTAAGTACACAACAAAGCCTGTCTACCACATGCTTAAAACAAGCATACATTGCATAGGCTATTTCTTGACTTTGCAGTTAAGTTCAAGTCATAAGCATCACTCAGTAAGTTGGTTAACTATGAAAAGAGTAAATATTTGAGCCAAAGGAGATAGTAGTCCTTAAATGAACCCTTGACAAATCTCATGACAAAAATAAGAAAAAATGGATGAAAGAAAGATTTATACCCTGAGTAAACAATGAGTCCAACAGCAACACCTGCAAACGCTACAAAATACATCCAGTCGACCTGGAGAGTAAAGTAAAAATGTTATAACAAATTGGGAAAAACAAAAAAAAACGAAAAAAAAAGGGGAGAGGACCGATACTTCAATCTCTAATATAGAAGATAAATTTATTGGATAACTCATTTATTTCTTATCCAGTTGAACCTTTTCATGGTATGCAAAGATACGGATGAAGACAGCCCACATATCTGATGTGAGTAAGGATAGATTAAGCATTGTAGAACCACTGATCTGCATAGGAATAAGCGAGTAGAGCTAAGCAATTAATCAAACATAATCACATCGTTGGTTCAAGTCAAATATGGATAAGCAAGAAAGTCAAAACATTTAGTGTGGTTTGCCATCTGGAACCTACTAAATGATTCATCATTTATGTAGCCCGAAAGACAAACTTATTGCCTAATTTTTAATAACAAGCTGAGATGCCAAGATGCATGTTCCCTTCAGCCCAGTGGATACTCAGCAACTTGGTAGCAGGGCTCCAAAGCAAATAACTTTGGCTGCAGGGAGCTCAGAAATAAGATGCATGTTCCCTTCCAAAGTCTTTTTTATATTTAGGCGCTCTCAAAATCAGTAGGAGCTCAGAAATAAGCACACCTTTAGTAAGATGGGCACAAATGAATAAAACAGAAACATTGCCAGGGAAAATCCAAAAAATGGAAGTGCCTGAAAGCATAAGAAAGAACAAATATCAGGTTGATGTGAAAGAACATTTAAAGCATTAACCATGTTGCTAAGTAAACAGGAAGAAACAATGCAGGCTGTCTACAATTTAGAAAGAACATATAACTCTTCAACTTAGCATTTTCTTATTATCCTTACTTTTACTTATTAATTTCCACAAAACGCCCTTCATCTGAAGAAAGTTTACAGGAAGGAAGCATTTAACGATAGAGTCAATATCTTCTTAGCATGACAAGGCATAAGTATTAAACAAGTGAAATAAGATATGATACATTTTGAAGAAAGAGTAGGAAAAAACTTAGTCACCATATTGAAAACTCCAAAATCTATATATCTATATATATATATATATGGAAACATACAAGGGCTTCCCTTTCTAGTCCTTAAAGCATTTGATAGTCTGGTAGTTAGAACTGTCCATAGGAGGGAAGGGGGAAAAAGAGGAAAGGACTGGAAAAGGAAAATAAGAACATCAATTTGGAGAGAAAAGAGTATTTTGACCACAGAAGGGGTAGCTCTTAAAAGAACAATAAATTCTAAAAGCCAGCAACTGTAAATACACAAAAAAATGGACTAAGTCATATTAAGTTTCACAAGATTCTTAAACATTTTTCAATGTCAGTTGCATCTATAACTTGTGGATTTTAAATAAATTCATCAAGAAATCAACAAAAGCTGGTGAAAGTTAAAAATTTTAGAGCAAGAAACCTTTTCTATGTTTGCTTTTGAGCATCAACATGCAAAGGGGAACATAATATTAAATTCAAGTGTACGCATCTAACTGTAGTGTTAATGGAAGTTGTGGAACTAAGGTTCTATAGATTGTTGTCAATATTCTTCTGATAACTTGGTACCATTGCAAAAGAGACTCACCGATCCAGCTGACCAGTGTATAGACTTGAGTTCATTGCGTTCAAGTATGCTTCTATTACTATAATTAAGGGCAACAATGGTTGCAGATGCAGAAACTGTCATTAGGGAACTAAAAGATAAGAAGAATTTGCAACTTTGACCACATCAAGCCCTCCTTGGCCTATAGTAGCAAGAAGCCTTGTGCTTTGAAGTTCTACAAGCAAAAAAATGTAACTAAGGTCCAATTTGGCCGTGTTCATCAAATGGGGTCCTTGAAACTAGTGCTAAACATTGACTATGGGCAAAAGCAAGAGCTACCAATGTCTATTTGTCTATCTTAAGCAATTAGAATTAATTTGACTACAGTTGGTTAACTTTGGTCATATGTAGACTTTAAGCATTCAGGATTCCCAAGGTCTACTTTTCTATGTTACTAAACAGGTGAAAAATTGTGTTTGGACGCTCAAATCTTCCAATCTCAACCACATAGGCTGGTTGTCATAGGAATTAGGAAAGCCACCAAAATAATCTGTTTAGATAAGGTCAAAAGGTTAGTATGAAGAGCTTCAAAAAGGATACATTTGGCAAGCACTGATAATAGCACCAAAAATTCCCAAGAATGCCATGAGTTCAATCCTGTCAGCATTTTTGACTAGAAACTCCTGTGCAAAGAATAAGGGAAAGATTAGCAATCTAACTATCAAAAGTTTTTATGAAAAGGAAATTGTATGCATATGTAAAATGATAACTTGAGGTCAACGTCAGGTATTCAGTATAGGGTGTGATAGCCAAATATTTCTTGTGCCAAAAAAAAAAAAATTTAAATTGTCCTCATCTACTAAAAAATAAAAATAAATAACACATTTCTGCCCATGGATACCAATGCCTCTCTGGGTCTGGATTAAGTTACAGGCTAGCATGAGATAAACCATTTTGTGCATGCTGAAAGTTGGAATTTTTCCTTTACCGACCTCACTGACATTACTAACAGCATAAAGTGTAGCACCAGCAATTATAAGCAAATCCCCTTTAACTGGATTGCTGCCACCTAGGACCAAAGCAAAAAAATTATCAACCAAAGGAAGTGAAGCAAATTAAATGAATAATGCTGGATGCCTATGAATATGAGATAAGAAATATGCATGAAAGTTCTTTTTTGCTTCTTTTCTTACTATATATTTGCATGTAGCTACAACAATATGCTAGATTAATTTCTTATTACTATTCTCTCTCTCTCTCTCTCTCTCTCTCTTGGGGGTGGTACTGGATAAAAGATCACTTACAACACTAGAATGTAACAGTTAGTTATCAATATTTAGAATCCAGATAAAAAAAAAAATTTAATATATTTATTACAATTTTGTAATACTTTGGCAAAGATATGATCCATATAGTTGACCTCACATAGTGGAAATACTTCTTGTTTTATTAAAAAGGACAAATGGTAAAACAAAGTTGATCATATATAGACAATAAATAAAAGAAGAATGTAAGAAACGTGTTACGAAAGAGATTTGTATTCACATAGACTGAATTAAATTTCATTATACAATATCAAGCAAAATTTAAGGTACTCATCAAGTAGAGTCCTTTTACATGTGGTTTATCAACCTTAGATGATTGCAAACCCATGAAATGTAACTACTTTGTTATTGGAACAAAAAGTGGAGAGTGGTGGACCACCTTAACCATTATCAGAAACACTGAGACACATTCACACACATATAACAAAGATAAAAGACAAGACATGAAAACTTTGAAAACATATCATCTGAGGCACCATGGAATGAGAGAAACATAGAACAAAAGCAAATCTGATGAAAAGCAAACAATTAATATGATTTGTTTTACGAGCTTTTTAGTGGCTCATATATGGTGTAACCTTGTTGGGAGATGAGGAAGTGCAACTCCAGTAATAGAAAGCTATTACTTATTAGCAATATACACATAGATAAAGATATAGAAAGACTTTACGTGCTCGGTCCGTAGAATGTACATCTGAGAAAACAACCAACACCAAGCCAGCAACGCAAATGGCAACACCAATAAATTTTCTGTACTTGTACTTTGTCTTCAAAAACAGCCAGGTAAGCAGAATGACACATGGAATTGACCAACAATCGAGTAGCATGACGCTAGTTATCGATGTATACTGATATGCCTTCACCACTGTACATCAACAAAGATCAAATCTTCTTTCTTTAGAAAGATAATGCAACTTTCGAAGATATTCTAAAGGCCTTCTTAAGTTGTTATTCTTAAAATGCAGAACTCCAAACCAATTAAAGATGGTGATTTAGATCCAAGAAAAAAGTATTATGGAAGAGACATGAGATTGCCACTCCTAGTGTGATATTTTTTTAGCAAATTCAGTACCAATTCAGTGGACAAAACTGTTATATAAATGATTTCTAACAAGATTTTACTGGATTACTCCAATGCATGTAGGAATTTAAGAATCCAAAACTGCTGGCTTAAATAATAGTTGAAACAGGCCTTCATCATTCTGTGAGTCATTGATCACCACAGTGACCTGGCAATCCCATGTTCAGAAGACTACTTGGATCCCTCAACGAAAGGGTAATCACAGAATGCTACTATAACAGAATTATGCACAACAGTAGAGGCAGGCTTCTATTGAATGTAAGAAGCAACAAAATCACATTACTGGCAATAAGGAAAAATATTTAGGGATCATTGTTGCAATATTATGGCTCTATTTCTACTGTGTATTTACATACAAAAACTCTTCTAACACAAAGGAGTAACAAAAAAGTCTTCAAAAAGATCTCATTTTCTTTTGGAATTAATTTGATAACAAAATTCAATCTTGACTAGTCTCCTTGTACTTTAAAGTTAACATGCCTTTGTAGGATTCAAAATTACAACTTTGTGTTTTGGGAACTTCCAGTGGAACATAAATTGTTATCTCAGTCGACCCACTACACATTGGAGGATAAAATTCTCTTAAGAATAACAAAATTCATATACTCCAACCTTTTGCCTCCCTATAGCCCCACCATAACAAAGTTAATCTCAGTTGACATGCCAGCATGCAATGTTAGAGTAGAAAATGTAAATAAATATCCAGGGGAAAAAAAAGAATTATTAGAAAAAAAAACACCATCTACTACCATAATAACAAGAAGAAGAAGAAGAAGAAGAAGTCCAAGGATAACGTAATAATACCATTCACCATCTACTACCTTAATTATCCAGAAACTCACAAAACAATGCAAGCAATCCTCACCTAGAAAATTGGCCTCCACGTCAACCAGTCCAAGGATAACATAATAATACCATTTTGCCTGCTCAATAGAAGCGAAGAAAAAGATTAAAAAAAAAAAAAAGGATGAAAGATCATTATAATGCCTTGTTTTCAGAGCTTGCATGTTCACCATGAATCATGATGAGCAAAAGTTCAATTACTGACAACAACCAGATTAATGAATTTGCTGACATGATGATCACAAAAATACTTTGGGTGGCAAATAGACAAGAGGTGGTTATTCTGCAGGATTCAATCAGACAAACTTTCCCAGTCTAGCACTGTATATATCAAGGAACATGTATGATTGAAAGCCTAAATCCTGACAACAGCAGTGATGCTCCTGGCCTTTGAATTAATCAAGTTCTCAAGTCAAGTTTTTGCACATTCAAGAAAAGCATTCTCAATGGAGCAAAAAGAAGCCCTCCAACAGGTAATTTACCAGCACTTAGCCCCCTCGCTGAAAGCTAAATTCTATTGATCACTGTCAACAATTTTTCATGACTGTAGCTTAAGTTCGAAGAAGAAGATTGTCCTGAAAAGGATTCAAAACTTCACAAATCCTTCTCTTAGGCTGTTTAAATTGCATCTCTCCTGTAGAAGCCTCTAACTGATGACAATCTCAGCCATCTGCCTGTTCAACTCTCTCTCTTTCTCAGACAATGGCTCAGGTATGCATAGTCATTGAAGTTTAATTTTCATCTTTATTTAAAAAGAATGAACTGTGTCACCTTTTATCTGGTTATTTACTTCCTTGTTGCTCTCATCATATTTTCCTCAACAGGGAGAGTATTGAACATGTGTGTAAATTTCACTTCAAGGTAGGTACCACAGGAAATATGCAAACAGTGTTATAGGAAATCCACACCTCCTATTAGACTTCCAACACTATTCTCTTTAACTCCACATATTAGATTCAAATCAATCAGGAAAAAAAAATCACTTACTAAAGGAGTCAGAAGAAATGTAACAAGCACAAACGTATATTTCCATAGATGTAGTATATAAATTAACGAGGCATTTAAGTATTTCATCACTATGTGATGTTTGTAATAGAATTAAAAAGCATAAATATGCAAGAAAATTCTGGTGCAAAAAGTTTATTTTTACTTATTACAACTTTTTTCAAGTGAATTATCTCAAATATTGTTTCATTGACCTAAAATGTAAAGCCAGCCCCTTAGAAACTTAAATCTCCAAGGAGTATCCTCAGTCCTCCCGTTGTATTAAAGAGGCATGAAAACCAAGAATTGGATCAATGGCAGAATAAAATCAAAAGCATATAACCTTCAAAAAGCATAGCTTGGCCATGAGACTTTGAAAAGCTGTTGATAAGTTAATGACAACCATACCTTCTCATGGCATAATAAAAGAACTCCAATAAACTGTTATGGTCTCACAGTTTCAAAAACAACTATAAATCTAATTTATCACCAAAACGAAGATTAGGAAGTTCCAAACCAGAGAGCAAACCTTGAGTGGTTTCTGTCGGTATAACATAATCCCTCCATAGATTATACCCAATAGTACATAATTTAAGAAGGATTGAGATGTTGGAGCATTGATTCCTACAAAAACACAGGCCAAGGTAAACAATAAAACACGGTAAGTTATTACTCTTTCAAGAACAAAACCTCTCCCTCACTACAGAATAAGAAATGCCTAAACCTAACAATAAAAAATCGCTAAACACCGGGCTCGTTTTTTCCCAAACTTTCAAGACATCCATGGTCATTAATAGCAAAAGATCAAACATTAAAAAAAAAAAATACTAGTTTAAAAGGCAAACACAAGATCCAACTCTCATAATAAAAACTCAGAATCAGGCTCTGAAATAAACAGAAATCCTCTTCCTAAGACACACAAGAGAAATCAAATTCTACATATATACACATTCACTAAATATGTCTAGTGCATTACATGGAACAGACCTCTTCTAGCAAGTTCTGAAGACGAAAATCCAGTTGAAGTGATCAAAAGAGAAAGTACTTGTCCCAGAACAAGAGCCACTACAGTCTTCTTTGACAGACACTCCTTAATAAAATTGGCCATGCTGATTATTATTCCTTTGTCAGGCTATTAAATTCGGTCTTCCCACAAACAAAGAAAAATAAAATTCCAAAAAGTGGAAAGAACCCACACGAATGAACAGCTTAAACAACCCAAAAACCCATTAAAGAGCCTCCATTATTCTAAAAGACGATTCTTTTTCTACGAAAGATCGACCTTTTCCTTCAGTAAACTTGAAGTACAAAAGGAACCCACAAAAATATTGGTAAATTTATCAGAAGCAAAAGTGATGGTGGCGATGGAGACTTTTGACGAATGAAATATGATGACCTCCACCAACTCGTTTTAAAGTCGCTTTTGTGCTTTCATTTCATATGTTCGTTTCCAATCCTTGTAAGTTGAGGGTTTTATGCTTGAGTCCAGTCCTAAAGAAACAAAAAATGCATTTCTCTTCTTGTTCCTTTCTCTTTCTTTTGGCTTTTTCGTTCGATAAATTTTTTGTAGTGATTTCTTATCTCGGCCGATAAGCTATGCGAAAGACATATCTTGATTAATATTTCAATATTCGTAGCTAAAGCAAATGTCTCAAAAGTTCCGGTTTCTCTCAAACCACCTCATTGATATTGAACCAATTACTTCTGAGGGTTCTGATGTTTAATAAATTAATAATAATTAATCACTAGTTGCATTGTTATTATGGGTGTGCGTTTGTTGGTTTGAATGGATAATATAATATTGAATACGTCATACTTAAATATGAAATAAGAAATAATTAGTGACTATAGTAATATTTTAATTAATTTTACAACGTTTGGTATTCTTAGAGTATTTTAATTATAAAAAAAAAAAGTTTTAGTTATAATTTGATACTTCCACTCTCTGAACTAAATTCTCCTAAGTTATCTTTCTACTTAATTTTAGTTTTCTGTCAACCAAATGAGCCTATATAACTAGAAGGTTCAGAAAATTTTGGTAAAAAGTAAAGGGAAAAAAAAAATTTAGAAGAAAGTGTTCAAATTCCTTCTTTCTAATAAAAAGTGTTTAGGCAAATCTAGTAACACCTTATTATGGAAGAATTTTGAAGGTGCCTAGTTGGGGTAATCTTTTGAGTGGAAGTATTAATGGCTCTGCATGGTTCCCTAACCAAATGGGGTAGTGGTTTTCGTTCTTCAACTTGATATAATAAATTGAATTCTTCTAATGCCCCCAGATCATTGACCTAGGAAATAAGGAATAAATAAATTGGTGAATTTATTCCGTATACAAGTGTGACTTTGTTGCAACTTATTTTTATATCGAGTTCCCATCCAAACAATTTATTAATTTTAAAAGAAAATTATATAAATTTTAGCCAAGAACTTCCCATCTCCACCTAAAATAGGAATATCAATCAACTTCATGCACACGTGGTGTTGCCAATTGATTCAATTGAAGATGGGGAGTTCGTGGCTGAAAACGGACTCGAAAAAAGCAAAAGCTATAAGGGCTTTTGGGGAAACGATGTTCAATCGGGATTAGAAATGTCAGAGAAAGAAAGTCTATAAAAGGAGAGAGATATTAAAATATATGAATGGTAATTTTATGAAAATTACTACTTCTTTTCTTTTAAAAAATTTTTAATTTTAAAACGTTTATTTTATTTATTTATTTATTTTCAAAATAGATAGTGTATTAACATTGTAAAATGTAAAATTACAAACTACAAAATGGTTAATTGCACCTCATGATGTTGGATTTAACCTAACTCGAGAAAATAAGTCTCCTAAGAGAAAAAACCTCTAAGAAAAAAAATGCCTCCGAAAGGAAAAACGCATCTGAAGATGACTAAAACTTCCGAAGAGTACTAAAGTTCTAGTGGGCCCCTAACACGTAGGAACCCGTAGAGATTGGAGTAATTTTATGGATTACCTAATCCTACAAACTAAGGTTTCTGACTCGATTGGACACTACAAATGGCATCTGAAGAAAGAAACTGACATTGAGTTCCTAACTTTCGGCCGACGCCGCTTGAGAATATCCGCAAAATTGTATTCGTTGCATAACTCAACACCCACACTACTACCGCAAGTGTTGACTAGTTTGACTGCCCCACTACGAATATATGCACTGAGGAATCCGCAACTAAAGATGTACTGAGCTACTTAATAAAAAAAATTACTTTTATTTATTTATTTAAAAAACAAATAAAAAAGAAAAAAAGTTTATTTATTTAAAAAATTTACTTTTAAAGTTTTTATGTTATTTTTATTAATAATAATATTAAATAATTATTTAAATATATTTAAAATATTCTATTTTAAATATATTATATTAAAATATTTTTGTATAAATATATTAAATAATATTTAAGTTTTTTATATATATTATTTATTTTTATTTTTATAAAATAATTATACTAAATTATATTACACACAAAAGATAATTATCTATTATTTTCTCTTAATTCTTGATTTGATATCAAAGCTTTTCTTGAAATATTGCACGATTATTTTGTTAAACTTTGTGCTTTCGATTTCCGATGCAGCTGGAGTTTGAAAATTGTTTGTTGTCTAGCCGATCAAGCTCATCCAATTCGCTTTGGTTGTTGTGGAGCCGAAATCGTTATTTGTTTGTTTGTTTGTTGTTTTCCTCACCAACCCACATTAATTGATATTGTCCTCTTGTGTATTAGGACGGTTGCAAATTACTCACTTAGCCAAAGTACTTCAACAGTCCTGCTTTCATACGTGTACGGCAATTGGTGTTGTTATCAAAATTTTATATAACTTTTGATGCCTTTTGTCATTAATTGTGCTCCAAATTTATTATTCGCCAATTTATTATTTACTATTTTGATCCTATTCATTATTTTTAGTCAGTTTGTTTTGTTCATTTTTTTAATTTATATTAGTATTTTAGTTGTCATGATCTGTTCTTTTTTAATTATGGAAACTATTGAATTAATTTCTAAATTCATTACAATAAATTTTTTATAGATTCAATTATGATATGTGGTCCCAAGATATATACAGTTTTCTTAAAAATAAATTTTTATGGCAAATTGTAATAGGTGAAATTTCAAAACCTGTTCGACAACATGATAAAGATAAGGTTAAATTTATTAATAGGTTTGAAAATTGGGATCCTAAAAACCATCAATCTTTAACATAGTTCCGTAATACTTATACCACTAGTATCAAGTCTGATTTTCATAGGTTTGACACTGCTAAAGTTGTGTGGGATTTTTTGAGTACTCGATATTCTCTTACAAATGATGTTCACCAGTTTCAATTATATCGTAGACTTCATCATCTATAACAACAGCTTGGCCAATCTATTCATTCTTATATTTTTGAGTTAGAAATTTTCTAAGATCAGTTATCTGTGTGCGATCCAATATGGCCCACTTCTGAAACTGTCACTATTTATGTTGGTTTTCGTGACCGCCAACGTGTTTGGCATCTCCTTATCTCTCTTCGAGATAAATTTGAACCCATTTGTAGTTCTCTTTTACATCAGAAACTCTACCTATCCTCAATATGGTTATTAGGAAATTGCTTGCGGAAAAAACTCGACTGAAAACCCTTCAAAAAGAACGTTCTCCAGAGTTAGTCCTTACTGCATCAACTATTTTTGCTCCTACCTGATCACTTCTAATACTAGTTTTCCATCGACAACCCTCTCTTCTCCAATCTCTTCAAAGGGATCTTCTGGTGATAATAATTCTCGTTCTCGCTCTGCCTCTCGCTCCAGGTCAAAATCTTAGCCAACCTACTATTATTATAAAGAGTGGGTCATGTCATTTCAAAATGTCGTACTCCTCAATTTCAACAATTCTAGGTCTTGCATATACCCCACAGCTTGCTCATTTTTCTGCAACTGCCACAACTAATGAATCATTTGAGTCTAATTCGCCAAAATTTTCTTTGAAAGATATTCAAACCATTCTAAATTAATTACAATCCCAGTCACAGACACCATCTCCATTTACTTATGGTATCTCTCATGTTTCCTCAATTAACTCAGGTACAACATCTAAATGATATTTGGATTCTGCATGTTCCAATCACATGACATCAAATTTTTTCATTTTTATTACCAAAATATGTGCCATCAATTCCTCTATTGTTTATACGGCTGATAATTCTATAATGCATTTTCAACACATTGGTTCCGTTCATACTCCACATTTGTTTGTCCCTAATGTTTTTCATATGTCACAAGTTGCTTTAAATCTGTTATCCATTGGCCAATTATGTGAACTTGGCACTGATGTTTTGTTTTCGAGTCAAGGTTGTTTTCTGCAGGATTCACAAACTGGCATGATTCTTGGGACAGGGTGTAAAGTTGGTCATCTGTTTGAACTCATTTCATTTCATTTTCCATCATTGAAAATTTCTGCAGCTGTTACCTCCTCACTTTGGCATGCTCATTTAGGACATTTGTCTAACTCTACCTTAGATTCTTTAATTTCAAATGGGACTTTGGTCCTGTAAAATCAGAACAGATTGATTGTGTTTTTTGTCACATTTCCAAACATCATGCTTTACTTTTTTTTCTTCCAGTAAATCTATGTCTTTTGCTTCTTTTGATATGATTCATTATGATATATCGGGTCCTACTCCTACTATTACTATGGGTGGTTGTTGCTATTTTGTTATTTTTGTTAATGACTATTCTTGTTATACTTGGCTTTATTTAGATCGGAATTGTCATCTACTTACATTCAATTTGCTACTATGATTGCTACCCAATTTTCTTCCAAAATTAAAATTCTTCATACTGATAATGCCATGGAATATAGAGGCTCTACTCTTACAAAATTTCTGTATAAAAATGGCACTCTTATTCAAAGATCCTGTCTACATACATCACCCAAAAATGGGAGAGTTGAAAGAAAATATTGGCACATGTTAGATATTGTTAGAGCTTTTATGATTTTCTCATCCTGTTCTGAAAATTTCTGGGAGGAGGTCGCTCTAACTACTGTTTATACCATTAATCATATTCCTTCCTCAATTATTGATAATCTTTCTTCTTATGAACGTTTATACAAAAGTTCACATGACTATTATATAGTCAAAGTTTTTGGAAGTACTTGTTTTGTTCTTTTGCAGTCCCATGAGCACACCAAATTAGACCCAGAGCTCAATTATGTTGTTTCCTAAGGTATGGGATTGAACACAAAGGGTATCATTGTTGGGATCCTATATCTCAGTGACTCGCAATTCTCGTTATGTTACTTTTTGGGAGTATAAGATGTTTTCTTCTCTTTGTTCATTTCACATTGATAATACTTTTCCCACCTTTTTCGCTAACCCTGATCTTCCCTCTTTCCTAATCAAGATGTTGTAGGTGCTAATTCTTTCCCTGACGACCAACCATTCGTCCCTTCCAAAGAATCTTCCCCATCTGTGGATCCAATTACCTCCTCATTCATTGCCACTTCACCTCATCTTGTTCATCGGTCTAGTCGTGTAAGTTAGCCTTCCACCCATCTTCGTGACTATATTTGTAATTCTACCATTGTTTCTTATGAACTTCACACCTATCGCAAGACTTGTTCTCATCCTCTGTAGCAGCAAACTATGGCAGAAGAACTTCAAGCTCTTACACAAACTCACACTTGGGATCTAGTTAACTTGCCTTCAGGAAAATCTGTAGTTGGGTGCAAATGAATGTACAAAATCAAAACTCGTGCTAATGGCTCAATTGAATGATACAATGCTAGACTTGTTGTCAAGTGTTTTATCTAAGAAGATGGTATTAATTACGAGAAAACTTTTGCTCCGATAGCTCGTCTCACCTCTGTTCATAGCCTTATTGCCATTGTTGCTATGTGACATTGGTCACTTTTTCAAATAGATGTTAAGAATGTCTTTTCAATGGAGACCTATCAAAAGAAGTGTACATGCATCCTTTTCCTGAATACAATAATCCACTTCATAAAGTTTGTTGGGAGCACAAAACCCTTTATGGTTTGAAACAAGTGCCTAGAGTATGGTTTTCCAAATTCAATTCTACTATAGCTCAACTTGGTTTTTTTTTTCTAACCCCCTCATGATCATGCCTTATTTATAAGGAAATCTTCTCAGGGCTATACTTTCTCCTTCTCTATGTGGATGACATGATCATTATTGGTGATGATTTGCAAGGCATTGCTGATCTTCAGTCCTTCCTTAGTCGTTAGTTTGAAATGAAAGATCTTGGCATTCTCAGTTTCTTTTTGGGCCTTGAGGTGATTCATCTAGTTATTATTTATCTCAAGCCAAATATGCCTCTAAACTTCTTTTTCAAGCTCAGCTTACAGGTTCCAAAACTACTACTACTCTCATGGATTCTAATGTTCATCTTTCACCATAATGGAACTCTTCTTTCTGATGTTACTCTTTATCGTCAGTTGGTTGGATGCCTTATTTATCTGACTGTCACTCGTCCTAATATTGCGTATGCTATTCATGTTATCAATCAATTTATGACTACACCTCGTGTTGCGCATTTTTAGCTGTTCTTCGTATTCTTCATTATGTTAAAGGCACCTTATTCTATGAGCTTCATTTTTCAAATACTTCTACTCTTACCTTACATGTTTACTCAGATGCCTATTGGACCAGTGATCCTACAGATCGACGCTCTACCACAGGTTATTGCCTTTTTTTGGGTGACTCTCTTGTTTCTTGGCATAATAAGAAGCAGACAGTAATCTTCTTTTTAGTACTGAAGCTGAGTACCATACTCTCGCCGACACTGTATCTGAACTTTTGTGGTTGCGATGGCTACTTCAAGACTTGGGTGTCTTTCATTCTTTAGCTATTCCACTTCACTGTGATAGTCATGGTACCATGCAAATTGTACATAATGATGTTTTCCATGAGCACACCAAATATATTGAGATCAACTATCATTTTGTACGCCATCATGTATCTCAAGGCACAATTCAGCTTCTTTTAGTTTCATATTCTAATCAAATTGCTAATATTTCACTAAATCTTTTGCTCTTGGTTGCTTTCTTGATCTTGTTTCCAAACTCAACCCTACTTTGCCACTTTGAGTTTGAGGAGGGATGTTGGAATATATTCAAAATATTCCATTATAAATATGTCATGTTAGAATATGCTTTGAATTTTTGTTGTAAATATGTTAGGCAATATTTAGTCATAATGAGGCAATATTTAGTTTCTTTATATACATTATTCATTGTTGTATTTATAAGATGATTGTAATGAATTGTATTATGTACAAAAAATATAATTATTCATTATTTTCTCTCAATTCTTGCATACTCAAATTAAAAAATAATGATAAACATGTAAAAATATAAATTTAATTATGTTTTATATTTTGTAATTTTAAAAGATGTTATATAAAATAAAAAAATGAACTCTTTTTTAATAGTGGAGGTAGTAATAGAGGTTTAATGTTTTTTAAGAAAATCCAAAAAGGGGTTAACTTTAATGAAAATCCAAGTTTTTGAATATTTGTTTCAAGCTTATTTTCTCTTATATTTAAATCAAATACCATATAAAAGTATAACACTTTTTCTTTTTTCCCATACCTTTTTACCAAACATTACCTCATAATCTATTACTTCACTAAAACTAAAATTTATAGAATCATACTAAATATTTGGCCAGGCATTTTATATCTTATTAAAAAATCAATCTTTATATATTAAACACAAATTATCTAATCAAATAAAATACTCTAACTTTTTTCATTTAAAGTTTTATAATTTATTACTTAGGATATCTGGAAAGCTTTATGTCCTCATCAATGCAAGTTATTTATATTTTGTAGGGCAAACAAAGCCTAAAACCGTTCATTCATTGAAGTACAACGTGAATAATCTAAAATGTTTTTTTTATTTTTTTATTTTTAACAAAAAGTTTTCTACTCCCTTTGTCCCCAAAAATTAGTATAATTTCAACAATTTTCTTTATTTCTAAAAAAGTAATCTATTTTGGTATGATTTTTTTGTATTACTCTTACTAAAAATAGTAATATATGACCTAAAATTAAAAAATAAGAAAAAAAAAGTGTACATTTAATAGTGTATTAACTATTAAATGTATTGCACTTTATAAATTAAAAAAAGTTGTACCAAATTAGAAGTGAAGTATTTTCTTAAGATGGATGTACTATTAATTTGGATTAAAGAAAAATACCCAAATCTAAGGAATTAATATATTGATATAAAGTTAAAATTTTAATTTTAATTGTTATATAATGTTACACTGAGAAAAACACTTCATAATTCTAAAGTGATAATTAAAAGTATGAACAGTTATAAGCAAATAATCTTTAGTATTATGAGGAGATAGGGAATAACAATAACAAAAACAGAATAAGGCTACATGAAGCCCCACACCACCAATCCTTTCAAAAAAATAAAAATAAAAATAATGAACTTATAAAGTTACTCCATAATCCGAAAAAAAATCACATTTTAAATATACAACTTACTATGGATTACAAAATAAAAATATATTTAATATTCTATTATCTATATAATTTTATATTAGTATTCTTACTTTTTAATTGTGCACCATACATAATTATTATTTATTAAGAATATTATAGTAATTTTATTCGAAAGTTTTTTGTTTTTGGACAAGATAAAAGGTGAAATTGGGTTTTTTTTTTTAAGATAAGGAAATATTTTTTTATGAAAAAGAAAAAATGACTTGTATTAGGATTAGTTCTGGGTTGACTTTATATTTTGATGCATTTTTTTAGAATTATTTTATATGCATATAATATATTGATATAATGATTAAGTATATGATAGCGTAAAATAGTACGCAAATTTTGGAGTTCTTAAAAACTCTATGATTAAAAAGCTCAAAAAAAAAAAAGAAAAAGAAAAAGAAAAGTGGCCCATGATACGTGTATACGTTTACAATTAAATTTACTGGAATACCTTAGAATAAATCTAGTATGAAAATGATTTAAAATTTTTGTCTATCTAATATATGAAAGAGGGAATATGGTTAGTGACTTACAGCATGTTTGACAATTCCTTCCAACCAAATTCCTGACTAAGTTTAATGCATTTGTTTGG
This sequence comes from Gynochthodes officinalis, assembly GCA_020080225.1. Classification (NCBI taxonomy): domain Eukaryota; kingdom Viridiplantae; phylum Streptophyta; class Magnoliopsida; order Gentianales; family Rubiaceae; genus Gynochthodes; species Gynochthodes officinalis. Next base: position 36,452,778 of record CM034619.1, on the reverse strand, counting down.
TTCAAAAGAATTCACTCCAGCCATGAATTCCAATTTCTTTAGAAGGTTGAATTGCAATTCAGCCAATTTAGTACTGAATTGCAATTCCTTGCACCAAGGAATTGGTCAAATTTTTTTTCCAATTTTGCCCTTTCAATTTTATTTAAGAATCGCAATTCTTACTCTACTTTCTCTCTCATCATTTTTCTCACTCTATTTTCTCTCTCATCATTTTTTTCACTCTACTCTCTCTTATCATTTTTCTCACTCTACTTCTCTCTCATAATTTTTCTTACTCTACTTTCTCTCTCATCATTTTTCTCACTCTACTTTCTCTCTCATCATTTTTCTCACTCTACTTTCTCTCTCATCATTTTTTTTACTCTACTTTCTCTCTCTCATCATTTTCTCACTCTACTTTCTCTCTCATCAATTTTCTCACTCTATTTTCTTTCTCATCATTTTTCTCACTCTACTTTCTCTCTCATCGTTTTTCTCAATCTACTTTCTCTCTCATCATTTTCTCACTTTACTTTCTCTCTCATCATTTTCTCACTCTACTTTCTCTCTCATCATTTTCTCACTCTTTTTTCTCTCTCATCATTTTCTCACTCTACTTTCTCTCTCATCATTTTCTCACTCTACTTTCTCTCTCATCAATTTTCTCACTCTATTTTCTCTCTCATCATTTTCCTCACTCTACTTTTTCTCAATCTACTTTCTCTCTCATCATTTTTCTCTCTCATCATTTTCTCACTCTACTTTCTCTATCTCATCATTTTTTCTCACTCTACTTTCTCTCTTATCATTTTTTCTCACTTTTCTTTCTCTCTTATCATTTTTCTCACTCTACTTTCTCTCTCTTATCATTTTTCTCACTCTACTTTCTCTCTCTCATTATTTTCTCACTCTTCTTTCTCTTTTTCATCATTTTCTTACTCAGTAATAAAATGCTTATGATAAGGGTATTTTAGTTATTTAACACAATTCATTAGTTGTATTCACCCAAACCAAATACAAGAATAATGATTCCAACTTTATTCAATTCCTTTGAACCAAACTCATTTAATTCAATTCCAGCCTAATTCATTACAACCTAATTCTGACTGAATTGAAATTCAATTACAGCCTTATTCATTACAACGAACCAAACATGCCGTTAGTGTTCACTTCTTGGTTGGTATATCGCGTGCTTCGCATGTGCTTTGCCTATTTTCAATCTCTACAGATGAGTGTTTACTGCTCCACGTTTTTCTACTTTTTGCTAGTTTTTGTTTATTGTCAGAAAAAAGCTTTCTTTTTTTAATTGTCAAATTTAGTTACCAAGCAATAGCAATTTTTATGTTGTCCTTTTTTTAGCTCCCTCGAATTATATTCACTACTTTTCTGCTTTTTAGTTATTACCTTCTCTTTCTTGTCTGTTGTCTCTCATTACTACATTTTCTATAATTTTTTTTATATTGTGATGTCACAGAATACTATAATATCTTACTTTCTTCTTTCTTATCTTTTATTTTGGTGGTATAGCTTTTAGTTTTCTCCGCTTCCATTTGCTTTCTTATTCTGAGTAGGTATGAAACTATCTTGATTGTTGTATCTCAGGGTAGCTTCTTTTAGAATCCTTTTTTTTTTTTATTGCTTGCAAGTTTTATATTGTGTTAAGGTTTGTAAAAAGGGTTTTTTCCTGCTTTGGTTTGGGTAAGTGTTTTCTAATTCTTCTTATTCTGTCGTGGAACTTTTTTTGTTGCATAATGTTCTTCATTTTCTAATTAGTGCTTATTATGGGATATTAATGGTTGTTGAGTGCTTATTGGTAGAATATCAGTGGGTTTATCCTATTAATTGTTGTTTTTGTTGTAGGATAGGGCTTTTTGTAGTTGTTGGCTACACAATTTTCCTAGAAGGTTTTTTGCTTTAGAATTTGTGCCTTGGTGGTGTTCATAAACTTAGATTCTGCTAAAGTGAAGAAAGGGGGTTTAGATTCTATTGTTTCAAAGGCAAGTTTTCAAATTTTTTTTTTTTTTGGTTTAGTTCCAAACGTTTTCTACTTCTTCTTCTATTGTGAATTTTTTTGTTGCAAAGTGTTTCTTCATTTTCTGGTTAGTGCTTTTTATGGAATATTAATGACTACTAAGTGTTTATTGGTACAATTTCAGTGGGTTTAGCCTTTTGGTGATTGTTTTTGCTGTAAGGTAGAGTTTTATTTTATTTTTTATAGTTGTTGGGTACACTTTTTTTATGCAAGTTTTGTTAAGTGTAGGAAATCAAATATGACATGCAGTGAAATTTAAAATTTTTTTATTTTCTCCAAAGATCCTTACGAAGTGATTTCAAACCAATCGTGAAGAGTTTTACCTTGATGATCTTTCTTGTGTGAAGTTGTTTGCTCGTCGAATCACAACAACACCCAAAAGAGCCTTGCCTCTATAATATCCACATGATTGTCTCCAAGTTTCAAGTTAATTGTCACATAATTAATCAGGGAAGAAGCAGTAAAAGAACCGTTGGTGCTAGCCTGGAACTTTGCTTCCAGTTTCAAGTTTTGAAGCTTATCCAAGTTTTGGTTTAACTTGCTCTTTCGCATGCAAGAAGCAACTGTTTTTCTTCTAATGAACAGCAGAAAGGCTTCTTATGTTGTAGCAAATTCGGCTACAATTCTTCTCAAGAAGATAGGTTCGATTTTTTGCTGTAACAAAAAAAGATTTGCTGAAAAAACAAGAAGATAGGTTCGGTTTTTTGCTGGAAACTTTTCTACAAATTTTTTATTTTTCAAAGAAAAATTAGTTCGGTTTTCTTGTAGAAAAAACATGAATTCTGAATCATATGTTGGTTGGCTATACAAATCATAAGTCCATATTTATAGAAAATAGATTAGGGTAAAATTTCTTCTAAAGAGTTTTATTTGAATTCCAAGTTCTAATCTATTTTTGGGACTTTCTAAATTTCAACTTTCCAAATTTCATTAGTTGCTAAAACAAGAGTCCCACTCTTATTTTGCTTCTAATTTTTGGGCCATTGCATGAATTAATAAATCCAAAATTATTTCGAATTTATTAACACAAAACAAAACCATTTAGAAACTAAAACTAAATACCGATTTATACCAGAAACCATATAGAGTCCTATTCGTAATAGGATTCTTAAATTAACCAAAATTCATCAAATAAATTTTACACTTCTTTTGGATATGATCTAAGTGTGTGCCCTAATATGTTCTTACAACGTTGGCAATGACATAAAATCTATTTTATGCTATAAGCATTGAACGGTCTCTAGCAACACATCAATGCTACCCAAATTATAAGAATGTTAGTAATTCGACATTGCTTTTCTTGTGATAAATGTTACCATGTAATTCAATCCCTTTGCCCTAGATATCTTGATTGAACATGAGCCATGGAGCGTGTCACACTCGTATAGTTCAATCTTTGCATTTCTTGATTCCCAGGTAGACATATCTAAACAAATGAGCTTGATATCACATATTGACTTATTTGAGTACAGCTATGCATTTTATGGTCTTATTCAATCAAGGGGCCCAAATATATCAATCCCATTATATAGGAGGCGAAAATCATATTTTGATCACTCAACATCCACTACATGATTCATTACATATCTAATTACAATTTTTATAGTTCACCTTGTTACGGGTAACGTTTAGTAGCGTCAAGACATACAACTCCTCATGTTGGGATCTCTGGTGACCTTTAGTCTAAGGATTACTTACACCATCATTATTATGAGAAATGCTTATAACACTTCATATGATAACCCATGTAGCACTTCTTACTGGAAGTCGATCCAGTACATAGTTTTCTAACATGTACCTATGTGTTAACTTGATATCTCATATCATAACACATTTCATTAGTCACTATACATACTAGTCTTAATGCATTATCATTGTCCCATTTAATGATAATACTCAGCTAGGGATAATTTAAAAATAATTAAATTCTTGGGACATTATTATATTTATTCATAAAACGTAGATATGGAAATAAACATAATAATCATTGTTATTAATTATAAATATTATGATATAATATATGCCTAAACCATCATCACATGATTGGTCCTTTGGGCATAATCCAACATTAAGGTCAAGAAAAAGATTTTAGCTTCTATTGTTTCAGATGCATGGGTTTTCTATTTCATTTTTTTGGGTATAATGCATCTTGATTTTTGCAGTAGTGCTTATTATGGGCCTATCAGTGGTTGTTCAATGCTTATAGAGTGTCACTGGTTCTAATCTATCAGTCCTTGTTGTAGGTTGTGGGATGAACATTTTTGGGTAGTTCTTTACTACATGTTTCTGGTGGAAGTTATTGCTTTACAGTATATATTATGTTCTTTATCAATTTTGTGTTTTATTCAATTGAATAAATATGTTTTTGTTATTGTTCAATACACCTTTCTGCTATAGAAAATCTTTTGCTTTACATTGTCATGAAGAAATTCACAATGGAAGAAAACTTATGGTTTGATATTTTTTAGGTTTCGCCTACTAGACTTATGAATGCTTATGCTGCTCAAATATTTTGCAAGGTTCTATGATATGCCATGTTTTTTTCTTGCATTAAGTGAATTGTTTTTCCTATTTAGTCATTCTCTTGTTATAATTTCATTATAAGTACTTTTTTGTTGTTTTTTCCATTTTGCATTTATACTGTTAATGTCTATGCAACATTCTTTGTGTTTTGGAGAGTGAAATTTTTTATCAATTGGTTTGTGCACAAGCTTTTATGGAAGGGAAAATATGAGATGCTTTATATTGTCCAATATTTACGCTTTTCTTCATGCACTTTCCATATGAGATGATTTTGCTAAATGAAATTAGTTGTTTTCTTCATGGCTTTTGTAATGTTGACAATTGTAGCCACTCTCTTGTTATCAATTTTACTATTGCAGTAAGTTGGAGCTTTTGAGGATGTTGTCATCAAGTTGTGGCATTTGAGCTATTATAATATGAGTTTTTATTGCTTTCTATCTATCTAGATTGCATTCTAACTTTTTTGAATATATAAAAGGTTTTTTGCTCCTTTTTTTGTTTGAGTAGACTGCACCGCTGTGATGACCTTGAGGTTTATATGTGAAAAAAATACAATATAATGTAGAGCATAGCAAAATTCATAACTAGTGGTAGGTATAGTTTGATTTGCTTAGTTGAAACAAGAAAAATATCTGTATGGTAAAGCATACTTGTTTTGAAGAATATTGTTGTCAAAATGTATATGCCCTTTTCTTGCTTCGTATAGCCAAGCATAATTAGCCTAATTTGTTGTTGCTATAGCATGATGTGAGAGTTTATTTTATAACTTAAGAAGACAATTGAAACTACATTGTGTACTTTTTTGTGAGAATAGAAATAGGTATGCATCATAAAAGGTTTACATTGGATTTTGCTCTTTTCTAAAATTGAATATTTAATGAGTTCTTTGATCATTTAAATGTCATAAACTATGTGTTATTTCAAGAGCATGGTAATAATTTTAGTTCCTTTCTATGACATTTGTGCAAAATAACATGGATGGAACTTTTCATTCTTTATACTTTAATAGATGCTGTTTATGTTATTTTCATAAATTTACTTTGACTTTACTGTGGCATCATTTTTCTATTCATTTGATATTAAATCAATTTTTTTGCCATTTGCATTATCAAAAACAAAAAATCACTACAAGAAAAATTGCCTCTAGTGACCAAAATGTTGGTGATAACAATCAATTTGGTCACTAAATGGCCTCTTTGGTGACCACTGAGTGAGTCGTCACTAAATCAAAGTTGTCATAACATATTTAGTGACCAAATGGAAAATGTCATCACCGAGTCGTCACTGAATGTGGTGGCGCCAAAAAAGACCAAGAAATGTACTACAATTAATGACGACATTTGATCTCGACACCAACGATAAGCATAAGATAGTTTGGTGACGAGGAATTGTCTTCACCAAATTCATGCAGAATTATTGACGATTTAGTGATGAAATATTGTCGTCACCAAATGTTAGAAAATTAGTGTCGACATTTTGTTGTCACTAATTCATAAATACTATGTATATTTTATAAATTATAAGTGTAGAATAGTATAGTGACGAGAAAATGTTGTCACCAAATACCAAAGTTGTAATGAATAAGGAATTTGCCAAAATAATGATTAAGAAATTAGATTAAATTATGGTGAAAGAATGATTTGGTTCTTGGACTAAGCAATTTTATTAGGTGAAACATGTTATTTTTTGTGTGACATTTAATTTTTATTGATTATAGTACGGCACCCTGTTCTTTATAATTTTGTAAAAATAATTTTGATAAGTATGCTATGACACCCTAATATTTACAATTTTGCCCCCATAATTTTGACTTATTATATTAAGACATCTTATTAAGTACAATTAGTAGTTGTAATGAATAAGAAAACCCCTTTGTACCGCACAGCTAGACCCTTCTCTAGGCCCTCAAAGACTCAAGGGTTGCTGACTTGGTACGTCTCTATTTTCATCAGTTTGATTCTAGTGTTTTGGACTTTTCCACTGTTCAATTTAATGTTTTGGCAAAATGGGTTCTTGGACTTAGTACTTTCCTTTTGTTTTCATTATTAATATTTGCTGAAATTCGATATTGGAGCTGTATTTTGAACTTTTCTTTAGTTTTCGTTCTGAAATTTGGAATTTGAAGCTGTATTATGATGGATGATTAACTTTTTCATTCAACTTAGGTTCTATTTTCATGATGGATGAATTGTATTATGAAATGTGGAACCTTAAGCTTTGTTATTCTCATTTGGAGTTTGGGCAATTATGTAAACTATTAGACCCCAAAATATATCAAAGAGTACTTACCACATTACCCATAGCTTACTAATACATAATTTCCACCTTTCTAACATAAGTTATTGTGGCAAGTGCAACATTTCACTCCTCCCAACAAACTCGATTAACTTCCCTAGTAACATAAGCATAATCAATACAAAACATAAAACTACAATTGGGACATAGTGATGTTTGCACATTCCTATTTTTGCTATCTTCTTCTTTAATATACAATTCTTCTTTTCTAACATGACAACTTTGTTTGTCATCTCAACCAACTCCGCTTTCATGGATTTCTTCTTATTTCGTACTTTCTTCAACTTCCCCTCCAACTCTTCCACTTTACGTTTCAAAGAATCTCTTTCCCCTGATACCGTCAACACATATGTCTTCTCATGATCAGTGCTTTGCCGGTCCAACCACACAAAGTACCCGCAATCATCCATCTACGTATAAATGGAAAAACAGTTATTAAGCATATTACATTACTTTATTAATTCTATCTGTTTATTTCAAAAATTCTATAATCACATACCTTCCACAAACGACACCTCAAAAACTGACGTCCAGGGTTGCTTTGACTCTTGGAGGTGTAGAAAAATGCAGTCATATGATGGTGACATTTAGATGTAATTGAAGAACTAATAGAATCTAATGAAGGTGACGATACTGAATTCTGCATTGTTAATGCTACCCAAGATGGAAGAGTAAATATAACATATACACATGCAAATTGAAGTATTTAATTTGGTTTGATTTGCAATTATAAATTGATTTGGTGAAAATGAATTTATCTGATTTTCTTTTAGCTATAGACACTCAATCTATTCAGCTACAGTTTAAATAAACAAATCGAACAAAATCAAGCAGAGTTTTTCATGAATGAAATCTTAAACCTTCTAAATTATACAACAAAAACTAATATCATGGGCTTAATATTACCCAACATATATAATACCAAGTGTAATATAAAATAAAATACAATAAAATTACTACTTATTAACTTGACCAGAAAGGAGCTGATTGATGAATGCATATAAAGTTAGAAAAATTTTAGCAGTAATAATAATAAAAAATAAATAAAACATTCTAACTCCAACTCCAACTCCAACCCCAACTCCATTACACAACGATAGTGTAGATCAAGAAAAGCCCAAACTCCAAAGGAGAATAATAAAGATCAAGGTTCCACATTTCATAATACAGTTCATCCAGCATGAAAATAGAACCCAAGCTGAACGAGAAAGTTAATCAGCCATCATAATACAGCTCTAAATTCCAAATTTCAGAACAAAAACTAAAGAAAAGTTCAAAATACAGCTCCAATGTCAAATTTCAGCAAATAATCAGGGGACAGAAAGATAGCAAGCTTATACCTCTATGACTGAAGGAAAAATGGTCAGAGATTGTCGATTTTAGCTACATCTTGGGCAAAGGAAAATCAAAATTCAGCACCTAAATATAATTCAAAAGAGTGAATATAATTACTACAGTTTCCTCATATACAAAAGATTCAACTTAGTGAAAAAATAAATTGAACTAACTACGGGAAAACAATGTTATACATTCGTGAGAAATCAGTGTACTTCAGGGAGAAGCATCACTATCATAACTCAAGATGAGTAATAAATTTCAGTCCAAGCACTTTGCACTACACAATGGGTGGGAATCGAATGGAAGCATCTTTTAGTTCAGATCAGACAATAGAATAGACAATCCAATAATAAGTGATCCCACAGAAGTGGAAAAAAAAAACAAACATATGGACACAATCCAATTTATGAAATAAACACATAGAAGGACATAAAAGTGGTAATGTGAAAGGAAAAAAACACAGTGGTAATGTTATGGGCAGAAAAACCCATACGTGCACGGGATCTAAAAATGAGATACATAGGGAGCATTCAGACATAATTTAACATCAGAAGGTTCCAAATTTAAACCAAAAAATTGGAAAAAGCATTACAATGTGCAGTTGTTGCCGACCCCAAGATGGTGAGTAAGATGAGAGATGATCAGACAATTTAGCTATGAAATCTCCGTACACATCAACATCGTGAGAGGCCTCGCATATCTACAAAATCAAATCCACAATTTGTCCGGCGATGGCAGAGTCATAGAACGCCAATAGCCCGTCAATGAGAGGCGAAATTAGGAAATGACAATGAAAAGTAATGAAGGATTGAATATACCTTTTGCGACTAAGTTAGGGCTTGGGAGAGCTAGGAGAGAGCGTAGGAAGCATGATAGTTGGGGCTTTAGGGTTTGAAATGAGGTTTGAGAGACAAATTAAGCAAATTTTCCCACATTCAGAGGTTGGGAGGGTTAAGCCCGTGCTGTGACCTCGATTACGGAGGGAGGTAGGTGTAGGTGGCGGTGCGCAGCGGTGGTGTAGATTACGAAGGGAGGTGAGGTGGGTTTGGGGTGCTTGGAATCTCATTGAATCGGCGCTGAAGGGGTGGGATTTAGATGAATGGTCTCCATGAACCGAGATTGAATGGCTGCAGACCGATGATGAAGAGAGAGGTTAGGTGGAATTGAAATTTGGCAAAGTGTTGAAGCTGAATAAGTAAATTAAGTGAGAGGGATGTGAATTTTGCAAAGTGTTGTGGGCACTCTTACATCCAAAATGACGGCGTTTTCTAGACTACTCTCCTACCCGTGGGAAAATTTTCGGTTTCGGTTGCCACTTTTGGTTTTTTTATATTCGTTTCTTCAACTTTTCAAATTTTGTCAATTTTTATCAATACAAAAATTTACATTTCTACTTTTGAAAACATTTTACAATTTTAACAATAATTACACTATTAATTCAATTATAGTCATAATTGTTTGTACATGAATGAAAAAAGGAAATTTGTATAAAAAATTTGAATTTTAAATTACATAAAAATTTTCACAGTGAAATTTAATCAACATATGCAATTGGAAGTATACATTCACTCCAGAATTAATGGAATAGATATTATGATGAAAATCCAAGGTCCGAGACAACTACAACTCCTCAAGTAGCCGAATGTCAACATGAAGCCAAAGATGAGACTAAAACTTCATCAATGAGGCGTTCAAAGTTTAATCCTTTGCAAGGCATGGGAGGGCTTATGACTAGGTTAAGAACTAAGAGAATGAATGATGTTTTAGCAACACTTATAGCTGAAGTATTTGAAGCTCAAGACACTAAGACAACAAGGACTTTCGGTTATGAGTTATCAGGTGTCATTCTACTTAGTGTTGTAAATGATGGATCAAGTATTGCCACTACTTGATCATGAGCTACATTAGAAGCTTCCAAATTCATAGTCATGATATTTAAAGAAGCTTCCAAATCCAAAGCAAGCTTGGACGAAATTACGGGCCATATACAACACAAGTTCAGCCAGCTCAATTCAATTTAGCTTTGGATTAGTTTTAGGCAACTTTATTTTTTGTTTCCTTTTCTTAGATTAGGAGTCTTTCTTTTAAGTAATTGTTTCTTTAGTTAGTTTCATAAAAAGCTAATCCAACTAGGGAATGGCTTTCTTAATTCCTATACATTGTAATATATAAATAGAGGCTATTCAGTCCCAAGAAAAGAAAGAATTTTTGACAATACAAACTTGAGAGCTTTATAGCTTTTCTTTGAGTTCTAGTTTAGAACTTGCCTTGGGTCTTTGAGGATAGCCTCTTAGGTTCATGTTTAAGCTGTTTTGTTGAGTTTCTTTCCCTCAACAATTCGAGTGTGCCTGTTGGTTCCAAGGATAGTCAAAGTTCACATCTTGGGTCTTTAATAATTCCATTGGGTGTCAAGTGGACAAAAGTAAGGTCATTCTTCAATCTTGGAGTTGGTGTTTTGCTAAAGGAAGACTTAGTTCAACCTAGAGGACGATACTAGGACCAACACTCTGATATAGGTTCGGATTTTATTCTCTTGGTTTAAGATTCGTATCATATTACTTGTCTAATTATTATATGATGATGATAACCACTTAGTAGGCTACTTTTATAAAAAAAAACATGACAGAAGTTGATCACCACTTATGTTATAACTACATTGTATACTAATATCTTATCTTGCAATTCCAACTGGTTTTATATATATATATATATTAAGTATCTACATTATTTAAGTTGTAATCAAATAGATATAGATATGTACAAAGTATTTATGTTAGTTGCAAATCTAATCAACTAATATCATATGTTATTAGAACAAATGGTTATAGATATAGATATGTGTTAAGTATAACGTACTTATATTAGTTGCAGATCTAATCACCACAACCATTATGCTACTATTAGAACTGATTATAGACATAGATATCTGCTATATTAATACGTTAGTTGGTTGCAGATATAAATATGTGCTAAGTTTTTATGTAATACTTATACATGTGTATTTATTACTTTCGTTCTATTTAAGTACATGTATGTATTAAAATAACTACATATAATTGTGTTGTCTATTAATCTTATGTTAATAATTTTGTCATTAGCAAATTACTTATGTTTTGGTATAAATTGTATGTTGAATTCTGTATAAATAAGAGTATTATTAATCAATAGTATCATCTAATACTGGAAAAGTGTCACCTCAAAATCCCTGGACTAATTTGAAAACTATTAAATGTTAATTTTGGATAGGGGGACCTAACTGAAAAGATTGACAAACTTTAGGGTTAATTCATAATTTACTATACATACCTATGACTAAATTCGAAATTATTAAAAATGAAATGTCTCTTTTGTGGGACCTAATTGAAAGTGATTGAAAGTATTTAGGGTCTTAATATAATTTTGGATAAAGTACTCTGTAGGCCACTAAACTTTCACCAATACTTGGTACATATCTATGTCTATTTCATTACATCTTAAATAACGTAGGTACTTTATGTTTATATATATACATATGTAAAACCAGTTGGAGTAACAAGATAATATATTAGTAGACAATATAGTTATAACATAATTGGTGATAAATTTTCATAGTTTTTTTAAAAGTAGCGAACTAAGTGGTTATCATCGTTATATAATAATCATACAAGTAATATCTATTCCTATGCTTCTGAAGTGATCAATCATATGTTTATATGTAAGTAACATAAAACACAAAGTGACATTTAATATTTATAAATTTGCTTCTCCAATATGAAGATAGGTTCATTTTCTTGTAGTGACCCTTATATTTATAATTTTGCCCCTATAATTTTGCCGAATTCTATTAATCCATCTTATTATAAGTTTTAATGAATATGAAAGGGACCAAAAAAGATAGTTGGTTGAAAAATTTGGGTAAAATTATTGGTACTTGTAACGAATAATTTGTTTACGATCAGATGACTTCCATTAATTCTAGAGTGAGTTCTGGAGTGAATGTATACTTTCAATTGCATATGTTGATTAAATTTCATTGTCAAAATTTTTATGTAATTTTAAATTAAAAATTTTTCATTCAATTTTTTTTAATAAGTTTTTTTGTCATCCAAGTGGTAGTTTTAATGGATATGAAAGGGACCAAAAAATAGTTGGCTGAAAAATTTGGGTGAAGTTATTGGTACTTATAATGAATAATTTGTTTAACATCGGATGACTTCTATTAATTCTGGAGTGAATGTATACTTTCAATTGCATATGTTGATTAAATTTCATTGTCAAAATTTTTATGTAATTTTAAATTAAAATTTATAATTCAAATGTTTTTATAATTTTTTTTAATTAATGTACAAACAATTATGACTATAATTGAATTAATAGTGTAATTATTGTTAAAAATGTATAATTTTTTCAAAAGTAGAAATGGAACTTATTGTATTGATAAAAATTGAAAAAATTTCAAAAGTTTAAGAAACAAAGTTAAAAAGAAACAAAATCGGCAACCAAACTCGAAAATTTTCCCATGGGCGGGAGAGTAGTCCAGAAATTGCCGTTGTTTTGGATGTAAGAGTACCCACAACACTTTGCAAAATTTACATCCCCCTCACTTAATTTACTCATTCAGCTCTAACACTTAGCCAAATTTCAGCTCCACCTAATCTCTCTTCATCATCAGTTTGCAGCGCCTTCAATCTCGGTTCACGAAGAACCTCCGTCCGAATCTCACCCATTTGCTGTCGATTCAGTGAGATTCTGAGCACCCCAAACCCACCTCACCTCCCTCCGTAATCTACACCACTGCTGCGCACCACCACCTGCACTTGCCCCTCTCCGTAATCTAGGTCACAACACGGGCTTAACCCTCCCAACCTCCGAAGGTGGGAAAATCTGCTTAATTTGTCTCTCAAACCTCATTTCAAACTCTAAAGCCTCAATGATTCATGCTTCCTACGCTCTCTTCCAGCTCTCCTAAGCCCTAACTCAGCCACAAAAGGTATTTTCAAACCTTCGCCGCAAAGTATTTCATTTTTGCCTCCAATCATTTGTTTTAATTATTTTTTATTTTTTTCTTAAACTAGGAAAGTTGAGTATGAGGCTGAAAATTTTAGATTTGTTATAGATATTTCATCAGACCTTTATAAGCCTCTTGTTTGATTGTGCTTTTAGTTACTTGTTTATTGTCGTTATTTCTGCTCTTTTTATTATCTCTCATTCTACTTATTGTACATGTCTAAGAGCTTGATTTTGTAGCTTCAGTTTGGTATTCTAGTTATTGATTTGAGTTGATCCTAGGCCGCTTGCATGGAAATAAGTTGGCAACATTAAAAGAATGTGGTACTTCTGTACTGGTCAGTTTCATGACATATTTACTCAGATGTGCCTTGGGAGTTTTTTTGGTCATAGAAAGGAATAAAGTAGTGTGGAGGAGTATGACTAGGAAAGGAGGGTTAAGAGATGTCATTGGTCCAGTTTGCTCTGATGATATAATTTCACATTGAATAACTGTTTGTTGAATTTTTTAAATTTATCTTTCATTTAGTCATGATTGGGGACCATTGTGCTGTTCACATAGTGAAATTTTTTTTATCCAGAGTTAACATCTTATTGCTTCTTAAAGTTTCATGTTTGTTTGCACAATCTAGGATGTGAATCACATGAAGTATGTAACTTCAAGCACTAGGAGCACCTATATAAAGATATGAAACACCTGCAGTTGATTGGCTATTCTTGTTTAGCAAGTTATAGACAAGGTCATGTATTAAATTGATGGAGTCTAAAATATTTGCAACTTTTGCCAGAACTTTAGTCATTGGGAACTAGTGGTTAAAGAAAATTGTAGGTGGCTACTTTATTCTTGGTAGTGGAAAATGTGCTGCAATGATGGTTAAAATTATCTTATATCTAGTAAATTAATCTTGTTATATGTGTACTGTTAATTATACGTTCTTCTCTTGTGTAGAGGCTCCACAAAGAAGTTACCAATGCTTCAATATTGTGTTTCCTACTTTCCTATCATCGATTGCATATTTTAGATTTTATGCCTATACTGACAACATTAATTTGTTGGGCGACAAGGCTATTAAGCCAGTGTTGAGGATAAATTGTTCTTTAGTTCATATTATTGTATGTAGTTGTTGGTACAAGCAACAAGCAAGCGGTTATAATTCAAAGTGATAGTCTACACAAAAGAGGTCACTAAATGTTTAGTGATTGAGTACTGGAGTCAAATGATTTCCCACTTTGTCTTCCTACATTAGAAGTATATTCAAACTAACTTTTTCTTTTTATAGGACATCTAATTTGTGACCTGATACCAATATATCTAGATGTCTATAGAGAAAATTCCTATTTCTTGAAGTAGTTTCTGAGGAGCTATAAACTTCCCATAGTTGGGAGAAAATTAGCAGAGAGTACTCGGTTTGGAAAGGCCTCCTATTTAATAATGTAAGTTCAGATGTGTTTGCGTATGCTTTTTTGTCACAATTTTAGTGGCAACTGGATTTTCCAGAATGCTGATGGCATTATTGGCAATCATCTACTTTTGAAGACTTGAAATAACTGAGACAATATAAATATACATAAACATAGAGATATATCCATATTTCAATGTTTCCAAATCTTACTTTTCTTTTTTCGTTTATAAGCTTTGAGCAAGATCTTGTTAGAATTGTATGTTTGTTTTTTGTTTGGACGACTAAAATAATGCCCCTTTGAGGTTTTGGTTTTCTGTAAAATCCACCATGGCGATATAGGAATATATATATATTTTTTATGATATTCTTCTTTTTATCACATTTTGCACCATTGTTTCAGCATACAGATCTTAAATCATCTTTCTTTTACACTCTTCAAACTTTCTTTAATTGAATACACATCTCTCTTTTTTCTCTTTTCCTCTGCATATCTTTCTTATTCCTTATAGGTTAGAGTTTTCATTTACTGAATCCTGTTAATACATGCTTGCTCTGTTAATACATTCTTTTCCCAATAGAATCAAAACATATCTATGTGAAGAACTTGCCCCTTGTTATTTTTGCCATTGAAGTGTATAAAATGTTTAGGAATTACGGGAAACTCAAGCTAGCATCTGTCAACCTTTCAAATGCTTGGTTGACTTTTCTTCTTGTTAACTTTGTCTTTCATTTATTTTTCACTTTTTTAGCCTTATTTTGTGCATATTTCTTTTCACTAACCTGATGTTGGGCAATAATGTGCATGTTTTAAAATCAAAAATTGTTTGCGGTTGCAGGAAATAAAGGATTAGATCCTAACCATACAGCTTTAATTTCAAGCCCTAACTTAGCCGCAAAAGGTATCTTCAAGCCTTATTAGTTTTCGCATTTAATTATACGAGCAAACTGCAATAATTATATTCACTCTTTTGAATTAGATATTCTTTTTTGGCTTGTCTTCATTTTGGCTCATTGTATGACATTCACATTGAAGGTTTGAACTTTGCAATTTTAAGTCCAATAAGCCTAGATATATTGATTGAAGACATGTTTGTCGTGAATCTATGTCTATTGCCCATACTTGTACCATCTTCTTCTTTTGTGTTATATTTAGGTGCTGAATTTTTGATTGTCCTTTGCCCAAGTTGTAACTATAATCAGCAAATCCCGACCGTTTTTGGTTCAGTTCTAGAGGTATAATCTTCTTACCTTTCTGGCCTCTAATTATATATGTTTATGTCATGAAATGAATTTATGCTTTTTGTTGGCTGCAAATTTTCCAATATGTTTTATGTATTGGCGCCTATCAAAGAGCAAGTGCCTTAATTATGATATTACTGCTTTGAGTAATGATAAAGATTTGAATTCGTTTGCTTTGCTGTCAAATTTTTTATCGTCTACCATTGTTGGTATAGGTTTTCAAATAAGTGATAATATGTATTATGCGAATGTTGATTGCTTTGTTTCCCTAAATCACTAGAATATGATGGTAGGTGATGGATAAGTCATAGATGAATATAGTGCATAGGACAAAGGACAAAAGATTTGAGTTGGGTGTTGAAGAGTTCTTGAAATTTGCCTATCGTACTAAGGAACCGTCATCCAAAATCCCCTGCCATTGTAAAAGTTGCAACAACTTTCATTTGTGTGCCAAAGTCATTGTGTACTTGCATTTGATGCAATGGGGAATATGAAGGGATTATCATAGGTGGATCTACCATGGTGAGGTGTATGAAAACACTTTGGAGGACGAAGAGGTTGAGGGTGAGAATGTGGGTGATGTTGATGATGATGACCTTAATGATATGTTGAATGACCTAGGGCAAAGCAAATGGGGTCAAAATTGGCAGACTAGTGGGTGTACTACCAATTCATGTTTTGAGGTGGAGACTTTTTGTCGATTATTTGACGAATCTAAGGAGGAATTATATCCTAAGTGTCAGGGGTTTTCCAAATTATCCTTTGTCGTTACTAGAGGTGCAAATCGGTCGGTTTCCTCGGTTTTTGGTTTGTTCGAGTCGATTTGTTCAGGTTGACAATTTTCAAGGATGAATTCGAAAACCGAACCGAATTCAATCAAAATTCGAATTGAAACCGACTGAATTCGATTTTTGGTTTTTTATTAGATTTCGATCTGAATTCGATTTCAAACCGATTAACTGATTAACTCGAATTAATTCGGTCGAATTCCAAACCAAAAACCAAAAATCAAATACTAAATTCGCAATTGAAACCAAAAAACCAAGAATCAAGACATCAAACAGAAATCAGCACTAGTAAATATATTTTCAAGGAAAAAAATTCCCAAGAATCATAAGACATCAAACAGAAATCAGCACCAGTAAATATATTTTCAAGGAAAAAAATTTGAATAGAGGAGGCTCAGCCTTTAGATCAGAGAAAAAGGCTAATTCCAGCATGGCTGCAAAAACCCATTTGAGATTTTGCCTAGCCAAGATACGGGCTAGCTCCAAATCTCACTCACCAACATTCGACTTAGAGGAGAAAATATCATCATAGCCTCATATTTTCGTTCGGTTCAGGGTTCTGACTGAATTAATTCGGTTGAATTCTAAACCAAGAAACGAAAAATCAAATACCAAATTCGCAATTGAATCCAAGAAACCAAGAATCACGAGACATCAAACAAAAATCAGCACCACAAACTAAGTAAATATATTTTGAAGGATAAAAAATCGAAAAGGGTAGGCTTAGATTTGCGTTTAGATCAAAGAGAAAAAGGCTAATCCCGGCATGGCTGCAAAAACCCACTTGAGATTTTGCCCAGCCAAGATACGGGCTAGCTCTAAATCTCACTCACCGACGTTCGACTTAGAGGAAGAAATATCATCACAGCCTCAGATTTTTGTTCAATTTAGGGTTCTGGGATCTTTGTTCACCGACAAAAGACGACGAAATAGAAGCTGTCTTTAATAAATTCATCCAATCGAAGCCAAGGGGTTGTTTTGTTGGCTGTAGCCTATATTGATGATTGATGAAAGAAGAAGACGAAATCGGGGAGAAAGAAGGAGATAGAATGAGAGATGGCGGGCGGCAGAAAGAAAATAAGACAAATGAGAGAAACCCTACAAGAAAAATGCAAAAAAATGCAAGTAAGGACCTATAAAATTAATAAATTATATATTATACCCCAAATTTGGTTTTCGGTTTTCGGTTTTCAAACCGAACCGAACCGAATTTCTTCCCAGAATTCGAAAACCGAACCGGAAATCGAATTCGAATTCGGTTTTCGAGTTCAACTCGACTCGAAACTCAAACATCAAATTCAATTCGATTTTTTTCGAATTCGATTTTTCGAATTAGGTCGGATATTCGAATTAATTCGAAAATTGCACACCCCTAGTCGTTGCACTTTTACACTTGAAGACCATTGTTGGTTGGATTTCGAAATCTTTTGACTTCTTGCTTGACATATTTCAAAAGCTCTCCCAAGTTCATATTCAATTCTAAATTTTTTTTACGAATGTAAGAAAATCATTCAAGAATTGGGGTTCAAGTGTGAGAAAATCCGTGCATGTGTCAATGATTGTGTATTGTTTCATAATGAGTACGCAACTCTAACTGAATGCCCAAATGAATATTGCCGAGAGTCTCAATTTTCTGGGAAGGGATCAAATGTTCCTAGGAAGGTGCTTCGATACTTTCCTATTAAACCTAGATTGCAAAAGTGGTTCATTGATTTAGATGTAGCAGGTGACATGAGTTGGCATAAGGATAAACGGGTTGAAATGAAAATGTAATGAGACACCCTGCTGATAGTGAGGCTTGAAAGCATCTTGATAGTGTGTTTTCTTCTTTCACTGAAGACCCCTGGAGTGTGTGATTGGGTCTTGCTATTGACGGATTCAATCCGTTTAGGAATATGAGCAATACATGCAGTGTGTGGCCCGTCTTTCTCATACCATACAATTTGCCCCCTTGGAAGTGCATAAAGGATCCATACTTCATGATGTCAGTATTAATTCCCAGACCTAAGTCACCAAGAAGTGATATCGATGTGTATTTGCAGCCCTTAATTGACGAATTGAATGAGTTGTGGGTTGGTGTGGATGCTTACGATGCTTACAAGAGTGAACGGTTTACACTATGTGCCGCTCTCTTGTGGACTATAAATGACTTTCCTGTATATGGAATGTTGTTGGGTTGGGCTACAAAAAGGTACACTGCTTGTTCAGTTTACATGGATGAGATATCCTCACAATACTTGCCTCATAGCAGAAAAATTTGTTACATGGGACACCGTCAGTTTCTCTTGGTCGACCACCAATGATGAATACATAAAAAGAATTTTGATGGGAGAGTGAACTTTTGTGAGGCATTAAGAAGTAAGGTAGGTGTAGAAATGTTGAGGGATATTGACACTGCCGTCACCTACCTATATTGCTTTGGTAAGTCTTCTGTCCAAAGCCGAAAAAAGAAGCAGAAGTCTATTTATGCAGGAGGACCCAATTGGCATAAAAAAAGTGTGTTCTACAACCTTCCATATTGGGCAAACCTAAAGTTGCGGTACGATTTAGACAATACTGAGAGTTTAGTTTCAACATTATTCAACATTAAGGGTAAAACTAAAGACACTTGAAAATCTCGAAAGGATTTAATGGAATTTGGAGTGAAAAAGAGTTTACATTTGCAACCATATGGTGATTCATTTCGAATGCCTATGGCCTCATATCATTTCAGTAACGATGAGTAGAAGAAAGCCGTTGACCTAAGTAAGTCATTGAAGTTTCCAGATGGGTTTGTTTCCAATCTCTCTCGGTGCATAAAAAAGAGAGAAATCCAATTGTCGGGAATGAAAGGTCATGACTTTTACGTCTTTATCCAACGGATTATGCCTCTTGTTGTTAGGGGATCCTTGACGAAATAAGTCAGAAATGTTTTGTATGAACTAAGTCAATTTCTCCAAAGATTATGTTCATGGACAACTTAGATAGATGTTTTGAAGAAGGATGAAATGAAAATAGCTATTTTATTGTGCAAGTTGGAGATAATCTTTCCCCCATCTTTGTTTGATATAATGCTGCATTTGCTGATTCACCTGCCATATGAAGCACGAGTAGCTGGGCCATCTAAATATCACTAGATGTTTCCGTTCGAGAGGTAATGACATACTTTATTAATGCTGCCAAACTTTTTACTGTGTAAATAACAAGTTACAACATGTTTGGTTCGCTGTAATGAATAAGGCTGTAATTGAATTTCAATTTAGTGGGAATTAGGCTGGAATTGAATTGAATGAGTTTGGTTCAAAGGAATTGAATAAGGTTGGAATCATTATTCTTGTGTTTGGGTGGGGTGAATAGAACTAATAAATTGTGTTAAATGACTAAAATACCCTTATCTTAAGCATTTTATTACTGAGTGAGAAAATGACGAAAGAGAAAGAAGAGTGAGAAAATGATGAGAGAGAAAGTAGAGTGAGAAAAAATGATGAGAGAGAAAGTAGAGTGAGAAAAAATGATGAGAGAGAAAAAAGAGTGAGAAAATGATGAGAGAGAAAGTAGAGTGAGAAAAAAATGATGAGAGAGAGAAAGAAGAGCGAGAAAATGATGAGAGAGAAAGTAGAGTGAGAAAATGATGAGAGAGAGAAAGAAGAGTGAAAAAATTATGAGAGAGAAAGTAGAGTGGGAAATGATGAGAGAGAGAAAGTAGAGTGAGAAAAATGATTAGAGAGAGAAAGTAGAGTGAAAAAAATGATGAGAAAGAAAGAAGAATGAGAAAATGATGAGAGAGAAAGAAGAGTGAGAAAATGATGAGAGAAAGTAGAGTGAGAAAATGGTGAGAGAGAGAAGATAGAGGAAGAATTGCAATTCTTGAATAAAATTGGAAGGGCAAAATTGGAAAAAAATTGGCCAATTCCTTGGTGCAAGGAATTGCAATTCAGGCTTCTAAAGGAATTGGAATTCATGGTTGGAATCAATTCTTTTGAACCAAACAAATGCATTGAGCTCCATTAGGAATTTGGTTAGAAGGAATTGTCAATTCCTTCCAACCAAACATGCTGTTAGAGTATTAAATCATGTGTGTAGGAAAATGGGCACTTTAAAGGGGTATGTGCATAACAAAGCACGATAGGAATGATGTATTGAAAAGTGATACATAGACCATGAATGTATACAATTTTGTTTAATGTGGAGACCATATTCAATAAAAGAGAGCGAAACAATGGGAATATAGATGGTGTGGGTGAAATATCTATTTTCTCTTGTAGAGGTCGACCAATTGGTATGCCAAATTGTTGTGTTCTTAATGATGCAGGGTTGGGAAAGTTTCATGCTTTCATTCTGGACAATTGAGAGGAAATAAATGACCTAGTGCAGTAAGTCATATTATACATCTACACATTATTTACATATATCCTGTACATCATTACATTTAATGAAATTATAATGTCACCAGAGAGCATAAGGTTCTGCTACTAGAACAAAGATATGAGAACGTAAAAGATCGTCATATCCATCAGTTTCCAGCATGGTTTCGTAATCGTGTAAGTGTAATAGAAGTTTATGAACAAGAAAATGTAGACATGCATGCGAAGTTATAGTAATGAACTAAAAACGTACTGATGTAGGTGTCATCGAGGCCACATTTGTATGGTGAAGAAATCCAGGCGTTTGCGATTGGACCAATTAATCGAGTAAATTGGTATAGTGGCTGCTTGGTTAATGGTTACAAGTTTCACATCTTTAGCCACGATCAAAATAGGAAAACTCAAAATAGTGGTGTGATAGTGAAGGGTGAACATGGGAACAATATGATTGACTTTTATGGGGTATTACAAGATGTATTGGTAGTTGAGTATTTTGGATCTAATAATAAAGTGTTGGTTTTCTAGTGTGATTGGTTTAGAGTTAGCGATGCAAGTGGGATGCAAATTGATAGGGAAAGCGAACTCACTAGTGTCAACATGTCTAGAAAATGGTATATAGAGTAGCCTTATGTTTTGGCATCTCAAGTTAAGCAAGTTTTCTATGCTCCGCACTTAAAACTTGGTGCCAACTAGCATGTTGTCTAGATTATTAGTCCATGAAGATTGTACGATATTCCCGAAAATGTTGAGGAAAGTGAAGTAGCAGATGTTTACCAGGAAGAAGAGCCAACTATTGATCTCATTGTTGATTTGAATATGAATGTGCTAGAGTTGACGAGGGGTTCAACCACATTGCAAGTGATTGATAGTTCAGTTGTTGAAGGTGATAGCAATACGACACTATCACGAGGTGTTCGAGTGGATGTTGATTCATTTATTAATGATGAAGCTCTGGATTTCTCACGTTCACAGTCAACTGCAGAGGATGAGGAAATGTGGAAAGATGATAGTAGTGATTCAGAATAGGAGTAGTTTATATGAAAGTGAAGATTTGCAAATCATCAGAGTGTATTGTATGTAATTGTTGTGTTTCAAGTATAAGTACTGATGGCTACTTCTATATTTTATAAACTTAGTTCAACTGGTGAGGTGCTATGTATATTTACGCCAATATTTATATGGATTTAGTAAAGTAGATGTGAAGTCTTAACCACGTACATATGGTGGGTATTTATAGTTATTTGCATGTTGAAGATGAAATCTCATATTTGTGTTCTTTAGTTCTAAATATCATAAAATTACCCATGCCACATGCACATGCTTAGACAATCCTAAATAATTACCATACCAAGTATACATGTTCACATGAATTTAGTTGCATTTCCATGTAAATTTTTTGTCCAGGTTGTACCTATTTTGATTTGTTTTTAACTTGAAGCATAGAAGTTTAAGGATTTGTGACAAACTAGAAGCATGTATTTTGTAGCGACTGTTATGTCCAACTTTTATTCACGAAAGGGTATTGTTTGCCTTTAAATTATGCGCGAAGTTGCATAAAATTTATTTTTTCCAAAAATGTGAAATACTATACTAATGTTGTTAAGCGTGTGTTAATGCATTGATGGCTGGACCAGGTAAAGGAGGAAACAAGTAAAAGGCAACTTGTTCCTAGAACACCTATAAGGACAATGCGGTTGATGAATACCCAAGATGAAATAGAACAAGGCCAAACCCTTCAGAGAATTGCAAGACTCACGCCTATTAAGGCAACTCCAAATGTTATTGAGTATAGAGATGAGGAGGCCCTGGCTGTACCAAAAGCGCCCAATATTCCAACTAAGGAAAGCACAAACATACTTTCACCAAAAGTTCTTGCTTCTAGAAGGAGTGTGCATCTTACACCCGCAAAGGTAGCTCCCGCTTTCCAGTTGAGAGATGAAGAGGAAGAAGATGATGATTTTGCAAGCCCGGATGTAAATGTTCTTAAAGGTCAACAAGTTTGTCGTTCCCTTGACTTAATGACTCCCACACATTCCTGAGACGACTCCATCCCATTGGATTGCCAAAATATTGTTGGAGAGGTGGATCACCAAAACAATGATGAGGCTGGAGGTGATTCGCAACACTAAGAGCAAGAGCAAGCTGGATCAACTTCTTAAGGTAAATTTTAATAACACATTGGTGATGTTCCTATATTTGTTACAAGAAGGTGGTTGAATCAAATTTGTGATTATAGTATTTTTACGTTTGAACTTGTTACAAAATTGAATTGAAGTTGTATCATTCATAAAATTTTTACTATGTATTGCATAAACACCGTAAACATGAACTATAAATGTAAAATTTTTAATCGTGGGGGTAATTATTGTGGTTCTAGTATGCAGTTTTAGTAAATGTAATAGGGAGTCATTTCACATTTCATTTGTGATTTTCTATTCGGAGTTAAATGTTTTACTTCATAACTTCTTGGTTTTGAATGAAAATTACCTAGGCACATCCATTATGAGGGGACTCACGAGGAATCTGAGGGCTTCCAAAAACCAAGGGGATGCAAAAGTTGTCATCGAAGTTGAGAGCGTTGTTGATCGATTAGTAGGGTTAGATAGTCAAAAGTTGATCACAAAATGTGGATGTATTGTCCGGTAATTTGCTAAGTTTGACGGTTCGGGATGGAAAAAACAAGACGAACAATTGAGGGAGGGAATAATTGGCAAGTGCATGGTAAGATGTTTTACATGAAATATTACATAACATTTTCTGTGAGGTTCTTGTTGGTTGTTTATGCTTGTTGTGAAGGTTGTTTTTTTTTTTGTTGGGATTTCATCATTTTGCATGCATTACTATGAATATAGTGTTAATAAAAAAAATTGATGAAGCCCGAAGTTGGTACTTTATAATGAAAACAAAACGTTGAGTTAGAATGCTGATATTCACAAGCAACATGTGCCTAAGGTACACTTTGGCATACTCATGGTAATTCATTGAATTGACACTTTGTTAATGATACAGTTGCTTTGTTTATTTTGATTGCTTTTAACTGTGTTACAAGGTTTTCATCAATGTTTGCCACACTTTAGGATTTCTATCAAGAAATTGGGTGCTATTAGAGCACCTTCCAATTGATGTAAATAATTTCTTTGTTATATATCTAATAATTCTTCCGTATAAATTTTCCCCACTCTAATAATGTAAACCATACACGTCTAGAAGAATTCCAAGCATGATGGCAGTGTCTCAATGCAAAAAGCACTGTTGAAGCAACTTGCAAGGCAATATAACAATCGTCAACACAAGTTGCATGTTCACTTCCAGAAATTCCCTTGCCAACAGGATGCTATGAAGCATATCCCCACAAATGTCCAAGAAGATGATTGGATTAATTTCTACCATTATTTTGATTCTGATGAGTTTAAGGTTTAGATTATTTATATGTATGAATTTCTTTTTCTCAAGTTTGGGTTCCCACAAGGCATAAAACACATTACAGGACCTCACTTAATTTTCCCTCCAACAGATAGTGAGCAGTAGAAATAAGGAAAACCGTGTGAAAAACAGCACACCACCAACTATTGGTTCGGTGTCAATTCCAAGGATCATTCATGAGTCTGTAAGTATAGGCAGCTTGTACTTATTAACGTCGTTTTTTGATTCATACCAAAAAAAAAAGGAAAAAAATATGGTTGTTTTTTATGTTTCATCTAATGTGATTATGGAAAATTTGCAGTGAAAGGATGGCAAGGAAATCACTTCTATTGATTGTTATGAGATTGGTCATTTTTCAAAAAAGCAAAAGAAAATGGTCAATGAATATGCAAAAAAAATATTGGTACCTTCTTAATTCAAATCCTTCTCAATTTTTTTATTGTTATATTTCAATTTATGTTTCCGATTTTGACATATTTGTTGACTAGGTAGGATGAGATGTGAGAGGAGAACGCTAACTTTTCGTGATCCCCATCAGAGATTTGTGCTGAAAAATCACACAAAATACTGGGGCATAGTAGGGGTGTTTCTATGCCTACAAAGCATGTTGTGATAGTTGAAAAGCTACAATCCAAAGTGGACGAACGAAGAAAAAGGGCTAATGATGAGGAGGAACATGCAAATCTGCTGACTGAAAAAATTGCAAAGCAAGCTGGGAAGCAAGCGCAAATGGACACTTTGATGGCGAGGTGCTTCGATTGTCTAGAGCACAGTCCAAAGATGAGGTAAGTGCATGCTCCAAACATTGGTTGTGTGCTTTTTTTTAATGCAAATGGTTTTTTTGCTATTTTTCATTTTACTACACATTTGATTCTACACAAATTGATGCACATTTAAGTCTACACAAAAGAGAAAATCTGCATTTTCTTTTCTTATTACTATAGCAGCCATTCTTGAAGTTTCTACCTAACAAATTTGTATTAAGTATGTTTGCTAACTTGTGTTGTGTGCTTTCCAAATTTTGTGGCTAGTCAGTAATATTACATTTTGATTGCCCAAACTTTTTAGCAACCATACAATCTTGTCCTTTGCGTACAATTCCAAATTGTTCATGAACTTCATTTGTGTGGGACAATAGACATTTAGCTGTTCAAATATTGATTGATTTATTTTCACACATATTATAATTATTTAATTCAACCCCTTTGTGATTAGCAGTTTTAAAATGAAGTTGGCCAAATTGTAAATTCTATTTTGTTCATGTGTTTGTTTGAGCTATGGTTTGTTCTTGCATTTGTTTTGTGATTAGCGGTTGTAAAATGAAGGTGGTCAATTCGTAAATTCTGTTTTGTTCTTGCAGTTGTTTAATGAAGATGGCCAACCATAAATTTTGTTTTGTTCTTGTGGTTTGTCAACAGTCCAGGTTTGTTCTTGCGGTTGAAAACATAATGAAGATGCCCAAATCGTAAATACTATTTTGTTCTTTCAGTTATTTTGTGATTAGCGGTTGTGAAATGAAGGTGGGCAATTAGTAAATTTTGTTTTGTTCTTGCCATTGTTCTTGTCGTTATTTAAGCTATGGTTAGTTTTTGCAGTTGTTTTGTGGTCAGCAGTTGTAAAATGAAGGTCGTAAATTATGTTCTCCTACAAGAATCCAGCAGAACATTTCATTTGAGGTTTGCTTGAACTTTGAAATGTAATATTCCTAACATGCACTATTTGTTGTCTCACTTCTCTTGTGGCTGCATTATATATATGTAGGTTCATCTTTTTGGTTTAGTACTAATGGAGGCAAGCTATATACTTCTTTTAATTCACTAAGCTTGTGATGGGGTGTGTGAACAAATTTGTCAAGGTATACATGTATTTCAGCTGTGGTTTGTTCTTGCATTTGTTTTAGAGTCATGGTGTTATTAGATAATTGAACTGTCCTTGTAACCAAACTAACTTTTATTGCTTTTTTCAAAGAAATTGATTTTTGGTTTTATGTTTTCAGTGAACCAATCTTCTCTAGACTTGGCATGTACAAAGTGGATAGCTGATGGTGCTCTTCACACTTGGTTGATCGTATTTGGTAATACTTTTTGTTCATTATATTATGTCACTCTTTTGTATTTATGGCAAACTATTATATGGTAGCTTTATGTATGAAACATTAACAATGGTTGCTTGGCACCAATATTTTGAAGGTGCTTTTTGTAAATGTGGCTCTACCTGTTTTGGATTTTAGGGCTGCTTTTGAATGTCACTCTAGCTGTTTTGGATTTTGCTTGCTAGAAATGGGATGTATCTATTAGTTAATTCTAAAGCTTTTCATTCATTTTTCCTACAAGATGTAGGATGGATATCTTGTTGATTAGCTACCACTTGTTGGATGATATTGTCTCTTGCATAATGTTTTACTCTTGTATTCCTATGTAGTTGAATGAATTACTTTTCACATTTGTGCTATACACTTATCTTTTTTATTGTTAGTGTAGTTGTGGTATTTACTTTTATGGATGTTTATTAATCTTGGATGTTTATGAATGTTGGATGTTTTGGATTTTGAGTCATAGTAACTAATGCTACTTCACCAAGAACATCATCAAAATAGTCATCGCTATTTGATTTTTCTACTTTTATTTGTTATTGGAGTAGTCGTGGTATTTATTTTGATATATGTTTATGCATGTCACATGTTTTGGATTGTTAGTAATTATGAGTAATGTTATTTCACCAACAACATCGTCACAAAAGTTGACACTAATTCATTTTTCTTCGTAAATTTCTTGACATCAAATGCAGTCACCAAAATCTATGTCGTCACCAATTTCCTTTGTAATTTTACAATTTCCTGACAACAAAATTTCGCCACTAAAGTAGTGGATAAAATTACTTTTATTGACAACAATTATGGTCACCAAATGTCGTTACTATTGTGTTCATTCATTCAATCGTTTGGTGACAACAATTGCTCGTCACCAAACGTTCATTTATTTAGCGATGACAAATCTTGTCTCCAATCGCGGACTTATTCAGTGATGACAATTTCTCGTCACCAAAAGTTGTCACTATTTCATTTTAAATTAGAACATTTGTGACCACATTTTTTGGTCACCATTTTGTCACGTGACCTAACAGTGCTTAGTGACCACTTTTTCTCGTTACCAAAATCGTCACCAAATTTGTTGACTTCACAAGATTTAGTGTCGACAACATGTCATCACTAATTGGCATTGACTGATCGACCTTTAGTGACCAGTTAGAACATTTAGTAATGACAAAACAACCCCTTCAGTGACCAAAATTGTTGTCACTAATTGGTGAACATTTCGCATACAATTGCTAAAATGATCTTTTAGTGTCGACATTTTTTCAAGTGGTCACTAAATACCTTTAGTGTCAGAACATTAGTGACCGAGGGGTGACCACCCCATTTGTCGTCACTAAAGACTTTTAGTGACAACAACTGGACTTTTAGTGACTGAAAACGACTGGTCACTAAAGGTCATTTTTCTTGTAGTGAATTTATGCTTTAAAACATAGTTGTGACTAGAATCTTCCATCCTTTTCCTTTAGTCATGCAATCTACTATTAAAAAATAACATGTCTTACCACTGAAGATATATCATTGCAAGAACATGTTCTGCCTATTTAGAACATATGTTTACTTGATATAGTATAAAGTTTTTTTTCTTATTTTCTCAATGTACATTTGTTCTGCAAAATTTGTCTTTGTATGCATGCTTTGTCCCTTATAATCTTCACATTCTATTAGATTAAACACTGATGCAATTTAGAAGAGATTGATATTTTGTAGACTCTCTCATGAGACTTATGAATATTTATGCTCCTCATATATTTTACAGCATTCTATGATATTGCATTGTTTTTCATGCATAAAATCAATTGTTTTTCCTATTTAATCATTCTCTTGCTATCAATTTCATTATAAGTACCTTCTTTTTGTTTCTTTTTTGCTTTGTATTTACAGTGTTAATGTGTATGCAACATTCTTTGTGTTTTGGAGAATGAAAATTTTCATTAGTTGGTTTGTGCACCCATTTTTATGGAAGAGAAAATATGAGATGCTTTTTCTCCTGCACTTTCCATATGAGATGGTTTTGCTGAATGAAATGAGTTGTTTTCTTTATGGCTTTTTATTAAAAAATGAAAATTTATGGTTTAAAACATATTTCTGATGAGAATCTTCCATCAGTTTCCTTTAGTCATGCAATTTACTTTAAAAAAAAAAAAGGGCTACTTCATTAGTCATGACATATTTGACAAGAATTTGTTTTGCCTATATAGAACATATGTTTATTTGTTGTAGCATAAAGTTTTTTTTTACTTACTTTGTCAAAGTACATTTGTTCTGCAAAATTTGTCTTTGAATACATGTTTTTAAGAATATTGTTGTAAAATTGTATATGCCCCTTTCTTGTTTTGTATAGTCAAGCATAATAAGTCTAATCTGTTGTTGCTATAGCATGATGTAAGAGCTTATTCTATAACTTAGAAGACAATTGAAACTACGTAGTGTACTTTTCTGTGGGAATAGAAGAAGGTATGCATCATGAAAGGTTTACATTGGGTTTTACTCTTTTCTAAAATTCAATATTCAATGAGTTCTTTGTTCTTTTAAATATAATAAACTATGTGTGATTTCAAGAGCATGGTGATAATTTCAGTTCCGTCCTATGGTATTTGTGAAAAATAACATGGATGGAACTTTGCATTCGTTATACTCTAATAGATGTTGTTTATGTTATTTTCATAAGTTTACTATGACTTTACTGCGGCATCACTGTTCGATTCATTTGATATTACATCAATCATTTTGCCATTTGCATCATCAAAAAAAGAAAATTAATGCTTTAAAAAATAGTTGTGACTAGAATCTTCCATCCTTTTTCTTTTGTCATGCATTTTGTTGTTAAAAAATAACATGCCTTACCACAAAAAGATATCTCACTGCAACAACTTGTTCTGTCTATTTAGAATATATATTTACTTGTTGTGGCTTAAAGTTGTTTTTGCTTATTTTCTCAATGTACATTTGTTCTGCAAAATTTTTGTCTTTATATGCATGCTTTTTGCCTTATAATCTTCACATTCTATTAAATTAAACACTAATGCAGTTTAGAAGAGATTGAATATCGTTTTAGGCTCTCTCTTGAGATTTATGAATATTTATGCTCCTCGTAGATTTTACATCCTTCTTTTATATGGCATTTTTCTTCATGCATCAAATCAATTGTTTTTCCTACTTAGTCATTCTCTTGCTATCTATTTCATTAAGTACCTTCTTGTCATTTTTTTTGGTTTTCCATTTTTTTTGCCAAAATGTCAATAATTTCATTAACCTTGCAACGGTTAACACTTACAAGCAATGTTCGAACACCAGACTCTCCTTAGCACACTCAAAGGCTAAGGCAACCGAAACTCCTAACAATTACTCACACCCTCCCACAAAATAGCACACCAAGAATCTAAGGGAAAGACTACCCACTAGCACAAGACACAAGTGAGACTTATGCTCCCCTAATATTCAAAGCCTAGCAGACAAACCATCCATATATACATGTTGAGCTTCCATCCATTCTTGAATTGCCCTCTGTACCACCTCTATCTCTTCCCACCACTCACCTTTAAACACCAACGCATTCTTCTACTTCCATATCACCCAAATTACATAGACTGTAATCTGAGTTCTCTCTTGCCAAAACTCAGCACTTCGATGATCACAAATAAAATACCACCAGTCCTTAAAAGAGCCCCACTACTGTCCTGAATGAATCCATTGAACTAGTGACAACTCTCAAACTAGCTGAACCCTAGAACAATGGAACAAAAGATGCTTTAGATTTTCCTCCTCCAACCCACACATCGCACAAATAGGATCCATCTCCATTCTACTTTGTAGCAACCGCCCCTAAATTGGCAAAATATCATGCCAGCAATGCCATACAAAGTGACACAATTTTCCTTTAACCTGTAACTGCCAAGTTATATACCACAATCGATGCGTATTACTCATAGAGCTACTAGATGCAACCCCATGATTCTCATCTTGCTAGCTCCTTTGCAATTGCATATACCTAGACTTGACAGTATAGTTCTCATGTGGACTAAAATGCCAAATAAGCCTATTCCCCGTACCCGGTATAGCCAAGGGTATCCTCAAAACCTTATCTTCAACTGGCTTCTCAAACAAAATTAAAACCCGATTCCTGTTCTATGCACCTCCATCATCTTGCAATAACTCACTTACCCATGTTACTGAATGATCTCTTGAATTACTTCTCGTTGGGTTAAAATCCGGTTGGCCAGGAATCCAAAGTGACTCTCATATGCGAATTGACTTGTCATCCCCTACCTTAAAATGAGCCCCCAACCTAAGAACACTCCTCGCCCCCATCCAACCCTTTCACAACCATGAAGCAGTGCCCTTATGAGCCGTTTGCAACACACCCTCATTAGGAAAATATTTAGCCTTCAGCACTTGGCTCATCAACAGTTGTAGTTTGGTGATAACACGCCAAAGTTGTTTAACTGGTAGAGTATCATTGAAATGTTGAATATCATGAAACCCCATCCCTCCCTCAACCTTAGCTTTCGTCAGCTCGCACCAAGATTTTCAATGTAGCTTTTGTTCACCACCCTCTTTCGCCCCTCACAAAAAAATTCACAGAAAGTCTGCAACTTTCCTTACAAACTCTCACCGGCAACTTAAAGCAACCTATGACATATATCGGAGGTGTATTCACTACCACTTTGAGGAGAGCCTCCTTGCCCGCCAGACTAAGAAACCCATTCTTCCAACACTGTATCCTCTGCTTAAGTTTTTTAATCACAAACTGAAAGACCTCCCTTTTAGATCTCCCAATTCGCATAGGCAGCCCCAAATATCTAGCATTTTACAAATTTGGTGTCTCCGATCGCTCCCCACATTTTGGCCAAAAACAAGGAGGACTTGTCCACATTAATAAGCTAGCCGGAACTCTAGCAATATACTTGGAGGATAGTTTGCAACCGTTGCACTTGGCATAAATCAGCCTCGCAAAACAACAAAGAGTCATAAGTAAAAAACAAATGTGTTATGATCGGACCATTCTGACTAGCTCTAATTCCCTTGTAGTCCCCCCTCACACATGTCTATTTAATGACATTAGACAACGCCATCGAAATAATCAAAAACAAATACAGTGAAATGGGATCACCCTACAGAATCCCTTTGGATGGCTGAATAAATCCACACTATTACCATTAATGTTAATGGCTATCATCAGTGTAGTAATACACTGCAAGATCCACCCAATAAAATCCCTAGCAAAACCTATCTTTCCCATCACTTGTTCTAAAAACTTCTACTCCACCCTATCAGAAGCCTTAGCCATATCAATTTTCAGCGCCATATACCCTTTCCTACCATTCCTCATAGAATTCAAAGTATGAAAACACTCATAAGCTATAACCACATTATCAAGGATTTGGCGACCCTGAATAAATGCTGATTGATGTGGACTAATACACATATGCAAACAAGGCTTAATTCTATCAGCTAAGATTTTAGAAATAATTTTGTAGACTACATTACATATGCTTATTGGCCTATACTGAGAGATAGAACTATGGTGGTGCACCTTAGGGATCAAAGTAATCAACGTATGATTTAACGCTTTAAGCAATCTCCCCTTAGTGAAAAATTTCCTAACCGCATTACAAACATCCCTTCCCACGACATCCCAATAGGTTTGAAAGAAAAAAGATGTCATACTATCAGGTCCAGGAGCTTTAGTCAAATTCAAGTGAAATAGCACCTGTTTGATTTCAGCATCCTCCACTGGTTGCATCAACCATCTATTCATACTCGAAGTGATAGGCTTAGGCATGCCTTATAGCAAAGAAGGACAAAGTTGTGGCTTTGCAGATGCATACACCTTCTCAAAATACTCTACCACCTCCTTTTGCACCTCACTTTGAGTCCTGCATATCTCTCCCGTAGCTGAATATAGGGTGTCAATACAATCCTTTTTCCACCACTAAACAGTGGTTGAATGGAAAATTTTAAAATTTCTATGACCTCTTTAAGCCATTGATTCATCAACTTTTGTTGCCAATACACCTTTTCCTCCTTCTAAGCACGCTACAGTTGATTCCTCAACCCCCACCATCTACTACAATCCCTTTTGCCATCCCCACTATCTAATGCCGCCATCTGATCTTTGAGAACTTGAAGCTGCCTTGCTAAATTAGTCCCATAATGCCTACTTCAATGTATCAAATCTACCTGACAATGGGCTAGCTTAGAAGCCAAAATATACTGATTTGTACTCTATTGACCCCTACTCCATGCCCTTCTCACCTTATCCAACATCCCTTCTTTCTGCGACCAATGCTTATCAAAGATAAAACGTCTCCTTATTCTCTGAAAATTCGGATCCGTGTCCAACATAAGCAAAGCATAATCCGAAACTTGTTTATCAAAATGTAACACCTTAGCATGCTGAAAATTCACCCTTCATCGAGAGGAGCCAAAAAAATGATCCAACCGTTCCTCTACAAACCTTTTCCCAACTCTATGGTTACTCCATGTGAACTTCTTCCCCCATAAACCCAAAGTCAACCATCTCCAGCCGTCGGATGAAATTACAAAAAGATAGACAACTAGTATCCGTTCTTATTCGACTCCCCCTCTTTTCATGTGGATAAACTATTGCATTAAAATCACCACCCATAATCCACCAATCATCTCATTTCTGATGCTCATCTACTAAATAACTCCACTGTTGTTCCCTGACCCTACTATCTGTACTATCATAAACAAAAATAGCCTATCACACCGAATCCACCCCCTTAACTTGACATTGTAGCTGTACACAAAAAAGACTTCTCACAATATTCAAAACAGCAACATTCTCAGTCCAACATACCAACAAACCACCACTAGAACCTTCCATTTTAACGTGACATTACCTATCAGAGAACTTCAACTTCCTACACACAGACCCCACAAAACTTGTTTTTTTGCTTAGTTTCAGAAATAAAGACCAATTCTAGGCACTGGGAGCATATTGTCTCTCTTAATTGGAAAATTGTAAAGGATGTTCCCAACCCTTTACAATTCCACACACATACCTTCATGAGGATCTAGAGACCACATAGGGTTGGTCCCTATGACCCCCGAAGATTGGCCTATCTCAACTCTCACTTTGCCATATTTCTTCCATTAATGCTCCTGATTGTCAGAAAAACTAGGATCTTTATCCATCACATGCCACTTCTTCCCAACATGAGACTTCATACTAAGGCACGGCACAGGATCCTTTGAGGCAGACAACAAATGGTCTTCTATCCTTCTCCACTTAGGACCGACGACCACCCTTGGAATAGCCTTACCCACAAATTTCCCATGCTGAAGCTGAGATCGCGTGAACTAAAGCATGTTGCAACCGATCTCACTTACAACAGGCATCGTCACAAGCACCGCCTCCCTCATCGACCCCTCATTGCTGCCTACATCACCAACTCATTGCATCTCCAGCAAAGCAGCCTTCCTCACCACCATTACTCCCTACACATGTGGCAGCATAGGATCAGAGAGCCTCCCCTCCTCGGCAAGCAACCATTCAGAGCTCATTTCCCCTCTACCTCTCTGTTGTGTTCCTCCCACCTCAACCCGCCTATCCAAATACAACCCACTCCATTTGCATACCATATCCATAGCCGCTTTATCCACACCTCCAGACAGCCCAAACCCAGCACAAAGCCAATCCCCAAATTGCCCCACAAGATGATTGGCCCTCTAATCATCACCCCGCTTCGCACACAGGTTTCCCACATGACCCACACGGTCACAATAGACACAAAATGCAAGAAGATATTCATATTGAAACAAAACCCAGCAAGACAAATCCTGAAAACAAACCTTGGTTCCTCGGACAAGCAGCTGGTCTAGATCAATGGTGACTAACAACTTCAGGTGTCTACTATGTGCACTACCACCTTCAGGGATGAACACCTCATGCTACTTAGGAAATAGTAGCCCAATTTGAGCCCCTGTTTCTCTAGATATCCAGTGATAGGGCAAATTCTAGACTTGAACCCATATCTTCACCCTTTGAAATTGTGAATCCAGACTTGTTACAGTAGGCACCCACTCCTTTAACACCAGATGCTGAAGATTATAAGTCCATCCCTGCCTAGCCAGGACCTTCTTCCTGTCCTCCAAAGTCTTAAAGATGAACTGGAAAAAATTAAACCCCAACTCCCGAACTAGAAAAGGATTACTAATCGGCCAAATCGCCTTCATTGTACTCTTCAGGCCTAGAAAATTCACACGTTTGTCACCAAATATTCTCCCAAGAAGACTCTGCTACCCCTTATCTTGGCCAGCCTGAATATCAGCCTCCGCCAATTTCACACCTTCTCCCTCCACCGAAGACAACTAAAGCTGCTACATCAACCCAGCCACCTTTGACTCCCAAGTTGTTGAGCCATCCGTAGCCATTAACCCACTACCGAGAACGAACACCCAACACCCACACCCTTTGTCACAACAGAAAGAAACTTAGCTCTGCATAAAAATAGTTGTTCTTTTCCGAACACCAGAATATCGACTCGCACCAAAGTCGCACCACACTCGGACATAGGGATAAGTACACTTGGCCACATGCACCTTTGGTTGGTTTTGCATTTACACTTTTAACATGTATGCAACATTCCCTGTGTTTTGGAGAATGAAAATTTTCATTAGTTGGTTTGTGCACATGTTTTTATGGAAGAGAAAATAGGGGATGCTTTTTCTCCTACCCTTTCCATATGAGATGGTTTTGTTGAATGAAATGAGTTGTTTGCTTGATGGCTTTTATCAAAAAAAAAAAAGAAGAAAATTTATGCTTTAAAACATAGTTTTGACCACAATCTTCCATCATTTTCCTTTAGTCATGCCATATGAGATGGTTTTGCTGAATGAAATGTGTTGTTTTCTTGATGGCTTTTATAAAAAAAAAAAAAAGAAAGAAAGAAAATTTATGCTTTAAAACATAGTTTTGACCACAATCTTCCATCCTTTTCCTTAAGTCATGTAATTTGCTTTTTAAAAAGGGCTGCCTTACCAGTCAAGGCATATCATCACAAGAACTTGTTTTGCCTATTTATGACATATGTTTGTTTGATGTAGCATAAAGTTTTTGTTTACTTACTTTGTCAAGGTACATTTGTTCTGCAAAATTTTTGTCTTTGAATACATGTTGCTTTGAACAATATTGTTGTCAAAATGTATATGCCCTTTTCTTGCTTTGTGTAGCCAAGCACAATGAGCTTAATTTGTTGTTGCTATAGCATGATGTAAGAGCTTATTCTATAACTTAGAAGACAATTGAAACTATGTAGTGTACTTTTATGTGGGAATAGAATAGGTATGCATCATGAAAGGTTTACATTGGGTTTTACTCTTTTCTAAAATTCAATATTCAATGAGTTCTTTTTTTAATGAGTTCTTTGTTCTTTTAAATATCATAAATTATGTGTGATTTCAAGAGCATGGTGATAATTTCAGTTCCCTCCTATGATATTTGCGAAAAATAACATGGATGGAGCTTTTCATTCTTTATACTCTAATAGATGTTCTTTGGAAGCATTTTATTAAATTTATTGATGTTGGGGATAGGAAAAAAATGTACATGTAACTACTGTGGTAAAGAGTACTCTAATGCATCCAAGTCATGTGGAACTTCCACTTTGTTGAATCACATTGGAATATACACCTCAAGCCCTGTCAACCAATCTTCAAACCAAACTCAATTGCCTATAATACAATAGATGAACTATAAGACATTGGTTACATCAACATTAATTTATTGCTATGGAAATTTGATCAATAGTTTTGTAGGAAGGCTTTAGCTCAAATGATTTTGTATTGATGAACTTTCATTCAAAATTGCAGAAGGAATAGGTTTTAGGCAATACATGAGAGTATGCTAGCCTTCACATGTCATTCCATCTAGAAGTACAGTAACTAGAGATTGTTATTAGTTGTTTCTTGATGAAAAGGCAAAACTTAATGTTCAAATTCAACATACAACTCTTAGGATTTGTTTAAGAATTGCTTCCTAGACATTTCTGTAACAAAAATTATATTTGTATCATTGTTCACTTCAATAATTGTAAATAGAAATTGCATAAAAAAGTATTAGATTTTTGCCTTGTTTCAAGTCATACACGTTATGAAATTGGAAAAGCTACTGAAATGTGTTTGGTTGGTTGGAGTTTGCAAAATATTTTCATAGTCACAGTTGACAATGCAAGTTTAAATAGTGTAGCACTTGATTATTCAAAAAAGAAAATTTTGAATTGGAACTAATGTGTGTTAAAATCCAAATGAATGCATATTAGGTGTGATGGAGATTCAATAGCACGAGCTCAAGGAAATTCAAGTTAAGTAGAGAAAGGCGTGAACTTGAAATTTGGAGACGTAAAGCAAGGAGTTCAAGGTGTGATTCCCACATCTCAAGTTCAATTGGATCCACTAACACATATACATGGGCTAGAGCTAAAAAGATGAAAGAGGCACTCGTAATGGGCTTATTCAAGAAATTCAAATTCAAAAAGAATCCAAGATTAGAGAGATCAAATCCAAATTAAATAATGTGTTGAGTGTTATAGTTAATGAGTCCAATAACCAAGTTTTTGGGATTAATTCCAGCCCAAATTAAGCTATTTGGCTGACCCATATGTTTTCTAAAAGAAATAGATGGCTGCCCTTTTAGTTTGTTACTTGTTTGCACTTGTTTTGGAAATTAGGTACTGGTTTTTTGTCTTTCATGGGCTGGCCGAATTTTGTATTTTGTTTCCTAAACGTTTGAGTGTTGTTTATTTTAGAAATGTTGGTTAAAGGTTCTAAAAGAATTGCCTAAAACCAACAAGAGTCTTTTAAGAATTAGTTAAGTTTCCTAATTGTCTTGTTTCCTTGTAAGGCCAAATTTCACCCTATAAGTAGAGGGTCTTGGCCACCACTTCCATCAAGCTTTTCATCAATAAAATTGTGAGGTTTTTCCTTCATGTTTGAGTTCTTTTGAGAACCTATTTGAACTTTTCATAGTTTACTTTGTAGAGTTCTCTTTGCATTATTAACTAAGCTTAGATCCCCTTAGTTGTGGCTGCATTCTAAACCTTATTGTTGGCCGAACTTGTCCTTCAAGTTTTGGCCAAAAGTGGGGGTTATTCTTAGGGATTCATCTAGTTCAATTTGTGGGAAAGCCTTGGGCACACTCTAATTACTCTTGGTGAGTTTAAAGGTGTTCCATGCCTTAAAGTTTGTATCAACTAATGGTGTTAAAAGCCAAATGAATGCATATTAGGTGTGTTGATCACATTATGAACTTAATTGTTTAAAATGGTTTAAATAACCTTGGAAAGGTAGATAATAGTGTTAAGGCAACAGTCAAGTAACAAGTATGTTACACATCACTAGGTAGGACAAAAAAATGTGATATAGAAAAATGTGACTGTAGTAAAACTTTGTGTTTAGATGTTCCGACTAGATAGAATTCGACTTATTTAATGTTGAATGTAGCACATATACATGAGAGAGCATTTGATTGGTTAGATTTTCTCTTGAAATTCATTGCTCTAAACTTGGAGTTCTTACTTCTCTAGATTGTGCTAATATTAGAAAATTAGTCCTTTTTTTTTTGACATTTTTATGAACTCAATCTAAAAATTTTTGGTATATAGTACATTGCTACAAACTCGTTATTGGATGATATTAGTCGCATTCATGAGATTTTAAAAGAATATCTTTCAAGTGAAGATAATAATCTTGGAAATATGGTAGTACAGATGAAGAAAATGTTTGACAAATATTGGGAACTTTATGACAAATTTAATGTACTCGTTTTCATTTCTTGCATATTTTATCCTAGAATAAATTTGAGTATGTTGATATGGTTGTTGATAATATGTATGGCAAGCAAGTTGGATTTCTATTAGCCAAAAAGATAAAGGGTGCATTGTATGAATAAAAGGATTCATTCTAAACCTACCGGTGCATCTTCATCCTCATCCTCTTCTAATTGTTCTTTAACTTCAAGTTCAATATGAAAAGGCTTGTATAGTAATGGTAATGAGCTTTTTGAATAAATTGAAATAAAATTCAGAACTAAGATGAAAAGAAGAAAAGTAGATTTTGATAGATATTTGACTGAGGATGATGATGATGATGGTGAATGTGAGTGAGAATTTTAGTGACATGAACTAGTGGAAGTTTAACAATCCAAGATTTCCTATCTTATTTCTTGTTGCTCGTTATGTTTTAACTATTCTGATATCCATGGTGGCTTTGAATATGCTTTTAGTACTTGAAGAAGAGTTCTTGACTCATTTGGAAGTTCTTTAATTCATATATTCATACAACCATGCATTAATATGTACCCAATATTGGCTCCATTTAAATGCATCTCTAGTTAACTTGGGAAAACACATTGAAGATCTTGAAAGTTTGAAAAAGGTAATTTTATTTCTACATTAATTTCTTGTCATATTTTTGTAAATATTTAATAAACTTATTCATATTTTTGGTGGTTTAAGTGAACACCTTGTTTTTAGTCAATGGCAAAAATAAAACAATAAGCCTTTGAATCAGTTGTTGTTGATATTTTAAGATACCTTCCCCTAATGATTAAGGTACTCCTGCAAAAAAATTCTTCATTTATGTCCATACTTTTTGTAGTTCTTTATGTATGCGAAGTTATTGATGTTATTTGGGCTGTATATGAATTGTTTATGTATTTACTAGTTACTTATCCTTTCTTCCTAGCAATTGTATGTGATGCTACTATAATTTTGATGTCAATTGGTTTTACAATCTTGGAATGGCTCTTCCACAATTCCACAATTCCACTTGCTCTCAATATGTGAATTGTTGTTGTAGCTTTAATTTCACTTGATTTTGCAATTTGGAAAAGGCTCTTATACTTGATCGTAATAATTAATATGTTAATAATGCATGGTGGTATGAGTTTTGTTCTGTTTTAATATTTCTTGTGTTCAATCCTTACAGTGGAACCCTCTTACTCTTATAGCCTGATAAATATGTCGTTAAG
The DNA here is from genome assembly GCA_020080225.1 of Gynochthodes officinalis. Classification (NCBI taxonomy): domain Eukaryota; kingdom Viridiplantae; phylum Streptophyta; class Magnoliopsida; order Gentianales; family Rubiaceae; genus Gynochthodes; species Gynochthodes officinalis. The sequence goes on along the minus strand of CM034619.1, from coordinate 36,413,340 downwards.
TTCATGATGGGTACTAAGGAGAAAGCTCAAAACTGAAAGGGGAACTTTTTGACAAACTTCACTATGTGAAGTATATTTTGGTGCACAAGCTATGATACTACTCTTGCTTTTATTATGATCTCACTGTAAAGCTATTAAACTTAGTACTTTTCTTGTGTTTTCATTAATAGTACTTGTTGAAATTCCAGTTACATTTTGAAATTGAACTTTTCTTATGTTTTCATTTTGAAATTTGGAATTTGGAGTTGTATTGCGAATGTTTGATAACTTTATTGTTCAACTTAGATTGTATTATAATGACTAGTTTGGAGCTTATCAACTAAACTTGGACAATTGGATTATTACTAATTTTATATTTGTTAACCTTGTTTTTCTTATTTGGAGTTTGGAAAATTAGATTATAATTGTATTTCTCATGACTAATGAACTTTGTTATGGATTCTAGTCAAATTAATTAGTACTCAATGAGTATCATTTTCGTTTCTTAAAAAAAGAAAAATTATTGTGAATTCGTTAATTCAATTAAATTCAAATTGAAACTAAAAATTAAATTTCAAATTTGGCCAATTTCAGTTAGAATTTGGCTAACTTCGGTTGGGTTTTTAGTTTAAATTTCAGAAATAACTCGAATTGAAGAAATTAAATATTTGAAAACTTGACTGATGAACATAGTTGGCACCTAAATTCCTAATTTGAAGGGCAATTCAGTTTTTTTTTGGTTTTTTTCTATACATATTTGGATGCCACTTTTTAATTGTTTATCTATCTTCCATTATTATTATTATTATTTATTTGTTATAGAATATTGCGTCACAAGTATATAATAGAATAGAATGGAGAAAAAGTATATAATAGAGAAAGCAGAAAGACACCAGAGATAGTAAGGAAGTTAGGGGAGAAATTCTTATTTCACTTTTCTTCACTGCACCTCCTAATAACCAAACTATGATCCTATTTATAGGAGAATAATGATACACCTATCAATGTATTTGGATAAATACATACATTAGATAGGGATAAGTACTTATATTAGATATAGATAAGTACATTAATTAGATAGGATGAATATACATTGGATAGGATATAAACAAATATTAGATAGAGATGAATATAATGAATATCCATTCATATATTTCATAACACTCCCCCTTGAATATTCATTGTATTCATTATTTTATGAATGTGCATGATACTGCCTCATTAAAAACCTTAAGCCGGAAAACCCAGTGGGACAAAAAAATCAGACCAAAGGGAAAAAGAGTAAAGAACACAAATCTTATGATATCCCCCTTTTATGGATGCATTAGTTGCCTCTTTTTCACATTCTGGAGTTTTTGACTCTAATTGAAATAAAATTTTCTCATTCCAAGAGATAACCTTAATTGGTTTCTGCTTTCCAGCCATGGACGTTGTAGGTGTCCCAATTGATGGAAACACTATCTCATCAAAATGACAATCTGCAAATCTAGCAGTAAAAAGATCACTAGTAGTTGGTTCTAAGAACCTAATAATGGATGGTGAATTAAACCCAACATAAATGCCCAAATGGCGTTGGGAACCGATTTTTGTTCTTTTTGGTGATGCTACAGGCACTTGTACTGCACAACCAAATGTGTGTAAATGTGAAATATTAGGTTCATAACCAAGAAGGGGAGATTGCAAAAGACTAGCAGTGGGGAGTAATCTAATTAAAGCTGCTGCATGCAAAACTGCATGACCCCATGCTGTATCATTGAGATTTGTTCTCAATAATAGAGTTTGGGAAATGATTTGGATACATTTAATCAAGGATTCTACCAATCCATTTTGAGTATGAATATATGCGACTAGGTGCTCAACCTCGATTCCGAGTGAAGCACAATACTCATCAAAACTCTTTGATGTAAATTCACCAGCATTATCCATCCATATGCTTTTAATTGGATAATTAAGGAATTGAGCCCAAAACTTTATAATCTGCGCAAATAAATGTGCAAAAGCGACATTTCACATAAATAATAGACAAACATGGGACCATCTATAAGATGCCTCCACTAGTACCATAAAATATCAAAACGGTCCACTTGATGGTTGTATTGGACCACAAATATCACCATGAATTCTTTGCAGGAATAAAAGGGATTCAACATTAACCTTTGTTATAGAAGGTTTAATAATGAGTTTTCCCTGTGAAAAAATTTCACAATTATAATTTTTGGACAACAGTACATTTGTGTAAAGAGTATCCTTTTGAATTTTGAATTATTCTATACATCATTGAAGCACCAGGGTGACCAAGTCGATCATGCCACAATCCAAATTGGTTAGGGTTTACCAATTTCCAGGACATGGTAGCATAGGTTTCAACGGCCTTAATCATAACACAATACAAACCCATAGGAAGCTTCTCATGGATGGTCTTCAGGCTCATCTTATAAGAAATAATGCCGATATATTCTTTATTTTGTTCATAAATAGTCTCAATATAGTACCCATTATGGTGTACGTCTTTGAAACTGAGCAAATTCCTTTTTGATTTATTGCTTAGAAATACATGCTCAATATGGAGGATAATGCCATTTGGCAAAACAATTGCGGCATTCCTGATACTGTTAATAATCAGAACAGGACCTGATATTGTATGGACATGTGCCTTACGCAATGTCATACTCGAGAAAAAGTGCCTACTACGAAGAACGGTATGTGTTATTGCACTATCAAGCAAACAAACATATTCATTTTTATCGGAATTTTTCATTTGCACTTACTTTGACAACTTCAGGTGTCAAGTGTCATAAAATTTGAAGGATTTCCAAAATATCCACCGCCACTTCAGGAGCAGAAGGATAAATTGATTTCAAGGTCAAGAAAAAGAAAAATGAAGAATTGATAGAAAAAGGAGTATAATTAAAGAAAAACCAAGAGAACTCTTTACCTTGCAAAAATTATTTACTCAATTAGTAGATTTTTGTGCTAATAACGTGTTGTTGAATATTGCGACACAAGTATATAATAGAACAAAACGGAGAGAAAGTATATAATAGAGAAAGCAAAAAGACACAAGAGATAGTAGGGAAATTAGATAAGAAATTCTTATTTCACTTTTCTTCACTGCACCTCTTAATGACCAAACTATGCTCTTATTTATAGGAGAACAATGATGCCCCTATCAATGTATTTGGATAAATACATACATTAGATAGGGATAAGTACTTACATTAGATAGAGATAAGTACTTATATTAGATAGAGATAAGTACATTAATTAGATTGGATGAATATACATTGGATAGGATATGAACAAATATTAGATTGGATAGAATATCCATTTTTGTATTTCATAACATTATACTTGTATTTTTTTAATGAGTTTTGAACTTTCAACCTGTAGTATAATTAAAATAAGTTTCCTGTTGGATTTAGGTTTTGGGTAATTGTTCATATTTGGATTTGGTTTTGGTGATTAAATCCTATTCTAAATTGGATTTAAATTATATAAGAAATCTTGTTAAGTTTAGGTTTTGGTAATTCTTATAAATTGGACATATTATCTAATATATTTGATATGTCAGAAAGAGGAAAAATTAAGCCTTCACTTTTCAGAGAAGTCATATGTTGGCTTTGTTCTTCTTCTTCTTCTTCTTCTTCTTCTTCTTCTTCTTCTTTTTTCTGATTTGAAATTTTTAATTTATTATTTTGGAGTTTAAAGCCATCTTGTCCTATTTGGTTTTGATATTATTTTGGGTCTAACACAATCTCTCATGTGGACGTGTAAAACTCGTTTAGACACTATCCAATTTATGAGAATTATGGACTTTGAAGACCAAAAAAGATAGTTGCATTTACCATGTTATGTTCGTTCTCATTCAAACATTAGTCCATGGACCAGAATTATGTACTTTATACAGAGACATTTCTCAGTCAAGTGTTAAGTCAGTTTCTATTTCTATTTTTATTAACACTAGATTTACTGGTATAGTTTCAGTAACTTATCAAAATTATTGGGAGACTAATCTAATTAAGAGGTTTAAATTATCAATTTCTATAGATGCACTATCCAATGAAACATTTTAATATAACTAGCTTTTGTCTCTTGCATTGCATGGGATTACTTGAATAAAAGATGAAATTCTTAATAAAAAATTAAGTAAATAACCTTAGATTTATGTTCAATCAAATATTAAAAAAATAAAATAGACTGAATTTGCTAAGTTTATGCGAATATTATTACATATGCTTTATACTAAAAGAAATTCCTCCAGTTAAATTCATTTAGTTTCTTTTTTTTATGAGATAATTGAAAAAAATCACGTTAATATGAGTTTTTTAAGCAACCCACAACACCGTAATATTTTTTTTAAATAATATTTTTAAACTTGTTATATTGATTCCACGCAAAAGAATAAAATTCATAACAAAAACAAGTTAACAAAAACTTGTTAATTTACTCTATTTTTAAGCACAATAATTAAAAATTTACTACTAATAATTAAAATTATCAAAAAAAGTTAACTAAAATTTCTTAAACTTACTCTATTTCTTGTGCAAAACTGATTTCTTTGATTTCATCTGCATGACCATGTTTCAATGGGTTGCTTAAAATATATGTTATTAAAAGATTACTTGCATGCTTAGGATCCTAGTGTACCAAGTGAATAAATTAAAACAATAAAAAGGGTCTAAATCCAATGCTCAATGCCAATAATCTATATATACTATGTATGTCTCTCTCGAAATATATATATATATATATATATATATATATATATATAGATATGTATGTATGTATTAAATAAATTTTTTAATCACTATATTTTTTCAAAATCCCAATTTTGATTATTATGCTTTTTTTTATAGCAAAAAAGGTCACTAAACTTAAAAAAAATGTGCAAAGTTAGTCGCTTCATCAAAAAAGATCATTAAATGCAATAGACGTGTGACGCACGCTATTTTGTGATGGGCAAAAAGGTAATTTCCGTTCTAGGGCACGAATTTCTCTCATTTCAAATAGATTTAAGTATAGGCACATGGATAACACACTATTTAGAATTAAGGAAGACAAATATGGAAGATGGTTAGAAGTAATCTCAATTCACCACTGTGCTCCTACGGTCTGAGAACGAAGATAATAATATCTTGGATAGATGGTTAGAAGTAATCTCAATTCACCACTGTGCTCCTGCGGTCTGAGAACGAAGATAATAATATCTTGGATAGATGAAAACCCAATAAGAAGATTTGCCATGTGTGGACTTTTATAGGAAAATCTTTTTTTTTTTTTTGGTGTTGTGCAATGTATTTAGGGATCACTCATGAACTGATAGGGACTATTTTTAGTGATAAAAATTAGGATCAGGGATGTGAATTTTGAAAGTGGTATGACCTGAAAATGTGTCAAAAATCAATCGAAGTGACTTTTGAACTCCTTAGACGCATTAACAAATTGGAAAAGGAACTGTATGCTTTAGAGAATGATGTTGGGAGGCTAGATATATTGGTTGCAAAATTGGAGGAAAACAATCGTCTAAAGAAGGAATTGAAGAAGCTAAGAAGAAGATTGAAAACCTTGACTATATTGTGTTTAATTGCATTCATTATCTTATTTGTAAATTAAAATGGTCTTCAACTGTTGGCTATGAAGCACATAATTTGCCTCTACTTGATAGGGTTCAAATTGAGTGTGAAAGAAAAAACATAGTGTTTCTCAATTAGACATATATGATGTGTTTGTTAAAATGCCTAAATGAGCCTAATGCCTTTTGTAAAATGGTATCGGTAGGCCCTGCATGGCCTTTGTTTTTGCACTTTTGCAGAATGAATGAAAACGTGCTGTAATGATGCCTCATTATTCATTTCCTAATAGCTATTGGAGTAGGTAACTTTTATGTAATGGTAACTCAATCTGTATTGGATAGTGAATGAAATGAACATGTAATAGAATTTCACATTGTAAATAAGTGCTATCTATATTCAATGACAACCATAACTATCTTTTATATACATGGCCAAATCTATAATAATTATACAATTGCCAACAAAAGTAGTCCTTCATCTAATGTATGAGACAAAACTTCATTCTAATGTATGATACAAAAAATATTAAATTAGTATCATTTACAATATGTGGTTTCAGTAGATACATCCCAAATGCTCATTCCCTTAGAAGCTTCAAATGTTCATTACAATTTTCTCAAAGAAATTCAAGAAACGAAAAACCGCAAAAGTAGAAAAATATGTCAAGTAGCAACAGCATGCATCAATTATTGCCTCCTCCCTGTCCCCTTCCTCTACCTCTTCCTTGCCCTTTTCCTCTTATACTAATCTTGTCCAGATTAGTTAAATTGTGGCTTTTAGACCTAACTCTGTGTGTAGTAGTTGAAGAAGATGGCACACTGGAGCCTTGATCTTGTACCAAAAGTGATTGAGATGATGCTTCATATGATTTGGCCTCATTTCTAATAGTCCTATTTCTCCTCTATACTTGCACAGGGAAGACATAATTGTATAGCATTTGTATGAACATTGAAAATGTGCAGAGTAAAAAAAGGTGAATTTGATTGTGTATTTTCTCCTCCTTGTTGCTATGGATGATGCCTAAATTTGTGGTTGCTATTGGTTAGTTCCTAATGGTTGTGGCCCTCATTCTTGTTGCTGATTTTGTTGGAGGTTCACTGAGGATGACCCTGCTTGCATAGGGATAAATTTGCATTTTTTTGCATTATGCCTAGTCTTACCATATTTCTTGTAATGAATGACAACAACTCTTCTTAATCGGTAAACTCTATTGTGTATCCTCACTTTATCAGCATCTTTTTCTCTTAAACATTTTAGGCCTACTAGGCTGAGAACATGCCAAGGGGGATCAAGTGCAATATGTTCAGCTTTTGTCCATAATGGTTGTCCATTAATTGGAAGGACATGCTCATATAATTGTAGGAATAGTGCCTTCTCATAACGCTAATCTGCATTATTTACAATGTCCTCCTTATTTTTATGAATACATGAAATGGCATGTAGACATGGAATGCCACTAAGTTGCCATCTCCTGCAAGAACAAGCCCTATGGCTCAGATAGATAACATATTGTTTCCTCTAGAGTTTTTAACCTCATACCCTCCAGCACCATTACAAATTACTTTCCAACCTCTTGAATTCTTTACTCTGTCACTAATAATCTTTATGATCATTGGCCCAACAACAACAACACATTTTCTCATCCCCTTAGCCCTTTCCCAAATCTTAGTTATGGCAGTTATGTTAATGTCCTCTGACATTCCAATGATAGGTTTTTATCTCGCTTGTAAAATCTTGGAGTTGAATGTCTTACACATGTTGTTCACTAGTGTGTCACATTTAGTACTTTTAGAATAAAGAAGCCTTACACGAATACTTAAGATGAGGTGCATTCTTAATCTACTCATATGCAACATGATCAAACTCTTTAAATGATTCCAATTCTGCCTCCTATAATTCAATAGTTGTTGCATCAGCCAAGGACCACAAACAAGTTTTCAAGAACTTACTAAGGTGTTTCTTTTTGAACTTTCCATATAGATGTTGTATACGGTAGCTGTGTTTGCTATTAGGCAATAAATCTATTATATCTCTAGTCAAACCCTACAAAAAAAATGTTAGTGCTTAACATTTTTATGATACTATGATATAAATGCTCAATGAAAAAAAAAATTCCATTCAATAATGGACAGGAAAAATACCTTTTGTTGGTCCAACATGAACATGTAATGGTGGGAGTTCTGCATCTCTAGATCTTTTACAAATAATTCCAAAAACCAGATCCATTGTTCCATGGACTCTTTCTTCACAATTGCCCATGCTATGGGCCACTAGCCATTATTTGGTCCAATCCTATAACTATGAGGATCTTACTAGGATAGGGCCCTTTGGTGAAGCATCCATCCAAGAAAACTATAAACTGACACCCAAACTTAAATCCCTTCTTTAGCAGTCCAAGACAGTAATAAAATCTCATAAATCATAGATTGCTTATTAGTTCTCCGAATGAGATATTGTACTGTTGTTTTTGTACGTGTTCTTTTTAGCTCTTCTACATAATCCCATAAATACTTGTATTATTCATCAACGCTACCATTGATTTTTTCAACTGCCATTAATCTTGTGTTGTATCTCCTTATCCTAGATATATCTCATGGCCAAACTCTTCATCTACATTTTGTCTTAATTGCTTGATTGGTATATTCATATTAACAGCAAATTGATCTAAGTATCTATTCACTAGCCAATTGGATGCAGATCGTTGATGTATCATCAACACATGTGAGGACATCATTAAGGGTAACTATGATAAAATCTTTAGAAACAAATGGCTCTAACTTCCTGGCATAAATGTACCAATTACATGAACATTTACATTTGCACAAATCCTCATCTTGTTATTAGTCTATATAGACACCAATCTTCTATTCATCATGGCATAATTCTAAATGCCCTCCCTAAATTCCTTTCGAGACCCAAATTTCATCCCAAATTCAAATTTTGGGTTTCTCATATCCTTTGCTGCATTGAAATCCGTAGTATGAATTGGAGGTCGATCACCTTTATCATTTGATGAGCATGGATTGCTATGAAGTTCCACATTCACATTATCCTCATAATCAATAAGGTGTTGATTGGGTGGACCGTCACCTCTACTTGGTAGAGTTGTCCCCTTTTCACCATTAGCAACTCTCAGTCTTTTTCTTGAATTGATGTTAGTTCTTGTCCCCCCAGTTTGCTGTACATTTGCATTGTGACTCTCACCTTTGCCCGCATTATGATCAGCACCTCTATCTACTTTTAGCTCATCCACTATAGGACTTTGAGTCTCAAGTTCAGATTGCTGATTTGTAATTTGACTCTCAAATTGTGTGTCTATTTGTCCTTCAAAACAAGTGTCCACGGTATCAAATTTAGGATAACCCTAGAAGTCTAAATCTGAATCTAAACTCTCATCGACAACAACATTTTTTGAATTTCTTTCATTGTCTCCATGCAACTATTCAGTACCTTCTTCATTACCCTGCAAGAAATCATCTAGTGTGTCCTCATTCCCTCCATGGGTGGGCTTTTCAATTACTACATTTGGCCTTTAATTTAGTTTTGACAAATAATAAAAGTTTAGTGACCAAAACTAGAATATAAAGAAAAATTAAGTGACCCACTTTGGAACTCATATAATAGTTTAGTGATTGAAATTGACACTGATAAAAACTTCAGTAACTTAGGGACTGACTAAAAAGTACAGTGACCCATTGTTGGCTTGAATAATAGTGGCTAGTTTACAGATACAAGCCATACCTTCATTACTTATTTTGTCATGCCCATGTAAATTATTAGTCTATATAGCCTTTCTGCTATGGTCATTCTCGCATTGTTGCATTCCTGTACATTCGTTATATGATCGACATTAGTTTTTTATATACATTGATAAACACGAAATTCAGCACTTACTACCATTCACTTACTTTCATCGCGAAAATCTCTTTACCCATTCTCTGTAGCATTGAATCACACCCCTCCTCCATGACTATAACTACCCCTATTGCCCCCACTTACTCCACTATCATCCATGCACTCCAAATGCTCTCTTTTCAGTATCTCTATAGAAATAGTCCTTCTCAATCGTTCCATCATCATATACAGTGATATTTCGCTTGTCAACATCATTGTCATCTTTATGAAGCAATGAATTAGCAAAATACTATTGAACTAGAAAACTCCTAAAAGAAGTTGATAAAGGTGTACTTTGGCAGATTCTTGAATGCCCTAAACTAGATTTCTCCGTTCCGTCTTGTGTTCGGCCCACACCAAACACATCCTCTAATGGCAATATAGCCAATGCATTGTGCCAATCATTGGGGTTCTCATCTACACACTCTTTCTCCTCAATTTCTTCTATCACCACCCGTTTTTTCGTTCAATAGTAGGCTCTGTTATAGGTCGTCCTTCATATTATTGACTTCATCTACTGTTTTGTGGTCACAAAAAACTTCCACCACTTTATAATGTTCTATCCATGAGCAAAATGACCAATATCCCTGGTGGTTTGTAATTCTCTCAACCCATCATTGATATTCCCAATCTAGTCAATGTAATAGTATTGTACCACTATGTCTTCTGGATGCCCTAACTTTTTTAGCATTTCATTTAGGTCATGTAAAGAAAAGCTATCTACATCACATAAGTCCATATAGTTGGCCTTATCACTACTGTAACTTTTATATTTGTTTCCAACAATTCTTCCACTGTGGCTAATTCGAATAGTGAACATGGTACTATCGGCATCTGCAAATAAAAAAGTCCACCAACAATGAAATCATTAGTAATGGTGATGTCCAAAATATCCATAATAATAGTGAAAGTAACGTATCGGCTAGATGACAGGGGGAATCGACTTGTTTACAACATTACCATTAATGTGAATTTATTAATTTATTAAGAATTTCAAGACATGAAATATCATATAGAATCATAGACATCCAATTTATTTGACAAGAGTTTAGACCATATAGCATTTTCAACTGGAAAATTTTGAATTCTTGTGACATGAGTTTGGATCACATGACTTTTTAAATCAAAAAAAATTCACATTAGTATCCATAATGCAAATTGCTCTTCCCATTCCCATACAGATCCTAGTCACAAAAATATATAAAATATTATCTAAGTTTCACCATAAATCATGTAAGGATCCACATATATATCAAATGATTTTATTTTCAATTAATTGTAATGGTTTCAAACTCAATTTTCAATCGATTCCAAGCACAAGCATTTTGCTAGGTTTTTCATCCGCATCTAAGGTGTGTGTATGTATTTATATATACATTATATAAATAAAAAATTATATATATATATATATATATATATATATATATATATATATATATATTACACTTGTTCAAATTGTATATACATTTATATCATATCAGATGATATACACATTTATGTCAAAGCACAAATTAATTTTTCACTTACACTTGTTCAAATTGAGCCCTACACAAAACTAATGTAAATAAATAAATAAATAAATAAAAGAAGGAGAAGAAGAAGAAGAAGAAATATTTGTTTCAAATTAAAATTGCGTGGATTTAATGATAACAAATAAAAAACAAAAGAAAAAAGCTTTCAATCAGTATACACATAAAATTTTCTAAATTCAATTTAAGTTTTTGTTATAAGGAAGCACAATGGAATTGCTTAAATTTAATTAAGCTATTAGAATAAAAATAATACAAAGAATCAAAGAGTCCAAATTCAGGAAAAGACATGTATTAAATATCTTTGAACCTATTAAAACAATGTGAATAAATTCATTTTTATTAACCAAATGTTTGAAAATTCAAATGAAAACAATATTATAATTAGGAAGTAATGTACGGAATTAAGCATTCATAAAAATGGAAAACGAATAAGTTAATATCAATTCTTTAATATTCAACATTTCGATTTAATAATGCACTGGAATTTAAGCATTGGCGCCTGACGTACAAACACCTATGCCACATCTCAAATTCAATTTCAATTTCAATTTCAATTTCAAAATGGACAGGCATCATTTTGTATATATTATAAAGATTTAAAGTGATATATAAAAAGCATCTCATGATAAAAAAAAAAAAAAAAACTGAAGGAAAAAAAGGGTTTGACACCTTGTTGCTGTGCAATAGATATTCATATATTGTTGTAGATATATACATGTGCTTCCGAATATCGACAATAAGTTTGTCAATTTGCAGCCACACAAAAGAAAAGAAGCAAGCAAAAATGAGACCACGAAATTATTGAACGTCAAGTACCTTAGGCAAATACAAGCAAAGTGGTATCACCTTCCTATCAAGTAAACAAAAATTACACGGCCATTCTAGAATAGAATACAGTTTTACTATCGATTAATGAACACATCGGCAACTTAATATGAATATCTTGAAAAGGAACTCCTAATTAAGAATCTTGGGGAGTCTCAAATCTGGTTGGAGTATCAATTCCAGCCATACAACAAAGGCCTGATACCAAAATTACGAGCAAAACAATAGCCTGCAAGATGGGAAGAAGTGAAAATGCAAGATATCCCAAGTGTTTAATACATTGGAATATTGGATAAACAAAGCTAATTCCAACAATCCACAACTCAAGAAATTAACAAAAGGTCCAAAATCGTACAGAAGACACCAAGATTCTTGGACAGAAATATGAGGGTTTGTTTGGAGTGTGATATATTGGGAAAAAATTGTATTGAAATGTATGAAAATTTTTGTGACTATTTTTTTTTTATAAAAAGAGTATTTTGGAGGGAAAAATAAGAAGGCGAATTTTTTAAAATTATGTGAGAAGAATTTGAGTGGGAAAATTTAAATTTTAAATTTTGAAATAAAATTGTGTTTGGATAGTTTATTTTTATTTGAGAATTTACTTATTTACAAATAAAAATAGTCTGTCCAAAACCCTCAGACTTACCACAAAGAGCCCCTCCAATAGTGATGACTTAATTTGGCAAACTCCATCACAAGTTGAGTTGGTTGATCCATTGCCTTCAGCTAGAAATCTTTTTAGACTTTCATATGAATGATAATGGCCAAAGCCATTTGGATCAGACACATATAGAACTGCATACTTTGCATCCAAATGCTCCACAGAGCTGATGACCTCAGATAATAGTTGAGCTGCAAATGCGTTCACATATTTTACATCAGCTTTTTGAGCTAAATGAATATTTTGTTGATAAAGGTATTGTATCATTTGTCTTGTCAGTTGTACCTTCAGACACTGGTAAATCAGATTCTAATTCAGACTGAGAGCTTCCATGGCAGATGACAATCAGATTTCCCTTCCCCATGGAACTCTTCCTTTCCATCTTTGAAACCAGGTAGTCCTGTCAATGTCACAAAAAGAAATAGAACATTACATGCTTTCTACAGAAAAATACACAATAGAACTGATACAACAGTATCCTTCATCTTCATTTACCTGAACTGCAGGCATATCTGCAAGCTTTTCAAACCTTTCACCGCCCAAAGAGCATGATTCCAGGACAGCAATGTCATTGATACCTAAATTATTGCCACAAGTATTTTCAAACTCTGCAACCAAAGAGCTTTCAATTGCCTTGTTCTCCTCCGATGCTGCAACATACGGAAAGGCCAAAGAAAAGTTGGAGTTTCCAAAAGAGGCCTGCTCAAGAGGATGAAATACAATTAAAATCTAAGTTCTGTGAATGCTATACTAGCCCAAAAATCACTTCAGGAGTAAAACAAAATATGAATACCTTGAGCAGATCGATGAGTATAGGGTCAGCCACCTTTTTGTTTGTCGAGATGTCCACAGATTGCAACTACAAACACGAAAGAATCGAAAGGTGAAAACTGGAAGGAGACATACTCAAGTGCTTGAGTTTGAACCAAGCTGGAGTTAAGAATGTCCAGAATCCACATTATGATTCTCACTACTACGGTGACTCTAAGGATCAATTTTTGTTTTTGATCGCTTTTAGTTGGTAGAAAAAAGCAATTGTAATCCTTACAAATAAATTGCTTTCAAAATTCAAAGAACATGTTATTCAGCACAGTTATGTACTTCTAAACAACAAACTTGATGTCTGAAATGTGTCCTTTCACACAACTAAGTTCAAACAAGTGCAATTTGAACAAAATAAATAATTTTTTGCTTGCAATTTATAAGAATCTGGTCATCTTCATTGCACAAGAATCAGAGTGAGTATATGAGATTCTGCGAAAAAATGTAATAAAAAGGAATAAAGCTGCTTTAAAGAATTTTTTGTTCAATTTGAAAATAAGAATTTACCTCTCTCCCGATGAAAAGAAGAGCAAAATCCAAAGTTTGCTGGGATTCCTTTCCTGAGCACTGATGAAAATCGAACAGTAAAAGAATTGTACAGTCCTCAGAACAGAATCAGGTAAATACAGGGCAACAGATGTTGTCATAATATATGAGGAAAAATAACAAACAAAACAATGAGAATCTCGCAACAGAAGCTATAGGGCTGAAAATACCAGTAATCTCGACCAACCACCTTCAGACATCACAGAGTTGGCCAAATCCTTTGAAAAGAGGGTTCTGTAATTTACAGCTTCTGCCTCTCTATTTCCAAACCTATATCATGCAGAAAAATCACTATCAGAATCAACTGCATAGTCATGATAGGCAAAACCTTATACCATTACCAGCACATATCGTCACAGGGAGGGAACAGACAGGTGAACTCGTAAGACCAAAAATTTGAACAGCGTTTTACAAGTATTAGGCTTTGTTTGGATTGTTCCTATTTGAGAAAAGCTGTATTAGAATGTGTGAAAATTTTGGTGGGTATTTTTTGATAAAAAAAGTATTTTGGAGGAAAAAATAAGAGGGAAAATTTTTTTAAATTATGTGAGGGGAATTTGAGTGGGAAAATTTGAAGTTTAAATTTTGAAATAAAAACATGTTTGGATGTTTTATTTTTGTTTGAAAAAAGTTAACTTTTGTAAATAAAAAGCTTGTCCAAACATAAAACAATCCATAAAACAGGTGACTATATTCACACTGTAAAAAAGCAGCTTGAAATACAAATACAACAAAAAAATAATAATAAATAAAAAACAAATAAACAAAATCAACTCAATTAGCAGAAATATATTTGTAGCACCTTTATCAAACATCAAATAAATAGCACTCATTGCAACTCCATTAAGAAACCCAAGTTAAAAAATAAAATAAATAAAATTTACATGTGCCACAACTAAATTTATGTGCATATGAGAGAAAAGCCCAGTTAAAGATAAGTTTCCTGCTTTCAAGGCTTTCCTTGGCTACATCAATTCTGTTTTCATTAGTCCAAAGAGGCCAAAGAAAACATACACTTCATCAATGTCTCATATCTATCAGTTTGTTAATTAAAATATAAAGGCGCCATGATTATTTCCTAAACCAAATTTACAGGAACAACATATTCACCATATATGAAAAGAAAAACAAACACAGCCAACTCCAATGGGTAAATTTACATGTAGAGCGTGGGGATCATAATCAAATTGGGACTTCAAAGAAACTTGGGGCATTTATTACTTGCATAATATTTGCTATTTATTTGCATGCCCAAACAACTAGAAAGACACAAGGTTCCAACTCGGTAATTTTAGCCTTTGTAGGCATTCTTATAATTTGAATTTGGTATTTTGGGTCAATTTATTAGGAATACTATATAGTTATGGTTCATTTACATTAACGTCTAATTAAATTCTCAATAAGCAATTCAATAGTGTAAGTAAATCTTATGGACATTTTTGCTGCTTCTCCTTCCCATCAAATGCTCCCATGCCCTTCATGATCTATCTAAAACGTAGGGAAGCTACCTAGAATTATCCTCCATAGCCAAAAGCCCAACCTTAAATTTCCACCTTGCAAACATTTAGGGGCAGCAATTACGCCCTGTAAAGATAAAAGTATTCTGTATTCAGCAACATTTCAGGGACAATCATCCTTTTCCTTACAACCTTCCAGACTAAGGACAATGAGGACAGACATCTTTGCATTTGAGATTTTAAGTGCTCTTTCAAGATAACTGATTGTACTAATTCTTCTCTTCTCCTTCTTAGGATAAAAGAAATTGCCTTGCAATCATGGTTGTTACTTGAGTTATAAATGCATAGGTAAAAGCCACAAAACAACTCGGAGGCTTGATTGAATCTTCATAAGAAGGCTAGGTAATTAGCATTAGCCAGACATTTTACCCTAAAATTGCCTTCCCAATGTGGTACAGCCTTTTTCTTTCAAAGTTTCTAGGTTGATCAGAATCTACTAAGTTGTTAGGTCCAACAATTGATACAAACAAAAATATCATATGCAAAGCTGATGAAGTTAACAAAACTGTGTGATTCTTTATGCAACTAAAGCATATTGATGTATAGAGGTGAGTATGATCCTATGTTACCTAGACTCAAGTTTGGGCCTAAATTTAGGTATTGGACATTTCAAGTACATAATTTCAAGTGTCGAATACGGGTAAGTAGATACAACACTAAAATTCGAAATGTTTAAAAGTATTTAACAACAAACTAACCAAAAACAATAATGATGAACCACCAATTTTTTGGTATTAATGTGTAATGATTTTTTCCTTTTTTTTTTGTTCAGCACCAATAATAATATGTAATTCTACATTGTCTTTAATTTAGAACTTTGTATACTATAGTATATCAATTAGTGTCAAATTGTCTTACACCTTCTCTTCATAGTTCATACTTATCTTATCTTTATATTCTCCCTAATTTTTGCAACTTATAAGTAAGAAAATACAAATTAAATTTAAATTATGGGGAAACCAAAAGAATAGTGACCACAACTCTTCTCCCACCACCATTCTTCCTCTCCTTCCCTCTTACTTCTTCCTACTTCCCTTCTCCTATTCTCCTTTAGATGTTTTCATTTTCAACACAAATTTTGACTGCCAATTTTACAGCTGAAGTAATTTTAACTACTACTTTTACAGTCAAAGTATCCAATTATTTTTTACCAAATCAGATACATGTCTCACACCCACACCCGCGTTGTATTGTGTCGTCACGGGTGTTTTGGGGTCATAGCAAGGGTCCAGTTCTATCAAAGATAAGATGACCAACCCAATAGCTCTTGATCAATATCATCAAGGCAATCGAAATTTTCAACACCAACTCTAATGAATTTTTTTTTATTGTAACATGCTAATGGCAATTGCTATGCCAAAAAGGTTACAAAATTAAAATACAGCTTTCTAGATTAAAAACCTCCATTTATAATGGAAACCAAAAACAAAAAAAATAGTAAAAACAGTTAAATGGCTTCTATTTCACATATATAAATACTAAAAGTGTTACAACAGCAAAATTAGAGCAATATAACATGGTCAGAATTACCAAATAATTTCATATAGATAGCAAAACCACAAGAAAATAGACATTACCCATCTTGATGAGGCGACCATAGGAACGCCGGGGCCGTAGGAGAAGTGAGGCCCGATGGAATCTGAGAAGCAACCAAAACCACCAGCAATAATGCCAGCACCATCTTCATTCTTCCTAAAAAATAACGGTGAAAACCATTAAAAATCACACCAGAAAACCATTCAAGTCCCAATCAAACAAGCAAAATTTTTAATTAAATGAATGAAAACCCAGAAAGACAATAACTACAAAGATCCACCACAAAATGAGGTAAATTAAGCTGAATAAAGCTGCTTGAGTAAAACATAGAAACTAAAGCTAACTCAAATCGAATCCTATCAGTTCAATGTATACTAGAAAGTACTTCAAAAACGAAATAACATAGAGAAGCGTACCGATGGGAGGAATGCCCACAGGAAACCTGCCAGTCGCGATGCAATAATCAAACCCTAGAAAGGCAAATTGAATTGGAGAGCGAGATCAAAGCATTGACTTTTACAACTTATCCAAATCGAGCATAGAGTTGAGAATTTTACCGTTATTGGATTCGTTTAATATTTGTCCGCCGTTCGCCGATCGTCCGGCGATGTGCTGGATCTGCTGGTGCGGTAACCAGGGAGGAAGGAGTGGACGACAGTTAAGAGGGTATTACGGTGGGTTGGGAAAGGAAGATGAATCAGAAAAAGAAGCATTTATTGAAAAGACAACGATAAATTTATTTTCATTATTACTGCTATTATTGTTTTGTTGATTTAAAAAATTACGATTTCCCTTACTTGGGATTTTTAGGAGATTTTTTTGATATTGGAGTTCGATTATTATAGGGTAAATTATCAAAATGCCCATGTGGTTTGGATCTATTACCAATCAATCTCTGTGTTCTCCTAAAGTTTGGGTTTTTTTTTTTTAACATATAAGTCTTATTTAATTATTTCAATTATAACTTTATAAAAAATTAAAAATTCTGAAAAAAAATTACCCTTATTGCTTTAGCCTTTGCATTTTTTTTTTGACAAAATTAAGACAAAATTTTAAAACAAAAATTTTTATATTATCTAAAAAAGTGTATTATTATAAAAATTTACTTATTTCTAATTTATTTTTAATATATTATTATAAAAATATAATTTACTTATTATATTATTTACACTAATAATGATAATGTATAAATTAAATTAAAAAAATAAAAAAATAAAAAAATGCCTATAATAATATATTAATTATACAAGATAATAAGACAAAATTTTACAAACTATTAGGATAATTTTTTTTAAAAAAAATTATTTTTTTATTTTATTTTTTGCATTTGTAGGAAGTATTTTTGTCATTTTACCTATTAAATCAGTTAAATATAATATTAAAGGGTATTAGTAGTTTTGCCAAATTATAGGGAGTGATTGGTAATAAACTCAAACCTCAAGGGGGTTTTGGTAATTTAATCCATTATAATATCAATTGTAAAATTATTTGTTTAATAGTAAAATAAAAGGGCAAAAATAATTTTAATAAATAAATAATAAAGAATATGGAATAAAATTACTATTATTTAATATAATCAAATATTATCAAATTAAACAATAAATGTAAACAAAATCTTAACGCAAATTAGTTTCGGATTCAGTGGTCATTTTCAAAGTAAAACCCACTAATATTGTAAAATTGTTTGTTGTTGCCGTATTAAATTCACTAACATTATAACATTGTTTATTGCTGCCATATTTTCTTAATTGAGTCGTAAATGAAAATAATTCACCAAATTTGTATACATATCACAAAAAAAAGGTTAAAGTATAGATCGTTTTCTATGTTCCTAAATTTAGGTAAAAATGTTTATCTAAATTAAATTTATTTATCAGATTACTCAAATAATAATTTATCTAAATTAAATTTTACACAGATTATTCAAATAATAGTTTTACATAAATTAAATTTTATAAAAGATGGTAAATAAAGATTGACATGTATCTTAATTATAATATTTAGGGTTAATAACATCCCGCCCCTATGGTTTGTGTATATTACGAATCGAATCCTTACCTTTGAGAAATCTACATAGAACCCCCTTGACTGACTGAACTAGGACATGAACCCCCTTAACGACCAGAATATTGACGTCCTTGGCTGGGACCCATGGGAAAAAAATCTTGAACTTCCTGTTGTACCCTTACAATTATCTTATTAACCATCTCTATTTTTGGGAGACGAAAATAACCTTCTGTCAAAAACGTAAAATCTAACTTGACAAGTTGGTATCTGATGGGTGGGAGAAGCAAAATTCAGCCAAGATCGACGGCTTTATTTTTCAAGGGTTCAGGATGGCAGCTGCAGTGTAGGGTTTTTCCTGGCCTCAGAAAGAAGGTAAACATACTTGACAAACTTAAAAGAAGTGTTGGGTTCTTCCCGTAGCAACATCGTATGCTCTGCTTTGACTGGATTTGTTGTACAAATTCTGCTTTTGCTATTCTGCACAGGGATGGCTTCATCCTCTAGCAACAGCTGTGCATTTAATAATGTATGGACAGAAAGCATAAATTGTGGTCAGTGTGGAAGGCGAGTCTGCGTGATGGTGTCTAGGTTAGCAAAAAATCCTGGCAGATTATACTACTCTTGCATCGATCATGGTTGGTTGAAATGGATGTCAGCAGAATGCAGAAATTGCGAGGGGTTTAGGCAACCTGGACATGAGCCACTCTTTCCCAATACCAGTAACAGAAATGGAAACCCACAACTGACTTGCAATGGCATAATGTGTGCATTAGTTAATTTGAATCTACTGCTATTAGCTGCATATATTTTGAGTTTACTTATTCAACTAGTTAAAGGATGACTGAAAATTGGAATTGGCATTTTTTCGTTGTTTTTTTTTTTTTTTATGTGAACTTGTAGTATGCACTGGTTGCAGCACATTAATGGATGTTGAATGAATGTTTGTGTATTTTGGCAACTGGAATTGGATGTTTGTGTATGTTGGGAACTGGAGTTGGATGTTTGTGTATTTTGGCAACTAGAATTGTATGTTGGTGTTTTCTGAACGCATTTTCAGTGATGATAGACTACACAGGTAAGAACATGGACATAGAAGTCTCTGAATTGGTAGAGGAAATTGCATTCCACAGGGGAAAAATCCATATTTGTTATAATGAGGGAATATCCACAGGGGAAATGGCAACCATCAAACCCATATAGGGTAGACAGCCATTTAGGAACCCTTTTTTTAGCGCATTTAGTCCTAGGAAAAATCTCCGAATAGAGGGAATTGCATGACCAATGAACGTGTGATAATGAATCTTGGCTATACTCCCAGGATTGGTTTTAAGGACCATCAAGCAGTATTTTGGAGGTAGCCTATATGAATCTCCATGGTTTCCATCAACCATTTCAAGTGCTTTTGTCTTGGTCCTCCACACCTGCATCTTGGTTGGATGAACCCCAAATTTCAACAGTTCCTCTCGGATCACTTCAAGCTTGACATGCCTACCTGCTCTCACAAGCCCCTCTATTTTTTTGGCCATCCAGTTGGCAGAGGCCGTTACTCTCTCAAGGGCATTGCACGAATGTTCAGGATTGCATGTCTTAATTTTGAAGGTTGTACCATCTGCAAGCACTGAGGCATGGACTCTCCATTCACAATGGTCATCGCCACATACAGCAGTAATCCTGGCTTTCTCATTTTTCACCCTAACTAATGTGAACCCCCATAGGATGGAATATTGATACAATGCTTTCCTAAAACTGGACACATCCTCAAAGACCATTCTAGCCATCAGTTTGAACTTCTCACCCTCGACAACCTTGAACTCATTGGCATTTAAGCATAAACCATGTATATCATTCTCAAGCTCACTATCTGAATCGTTGCAGACCTGAACTTCATTATCGGACTCATAATCAGATAGGGCATCACTAGTGTTGCCAAAGCTATTGGTATGTTCATCATACACAAAATTGGTAAACAGTTCATCATCAACATCGGGGATCATTTCCTCATCGTCATTGATTGCATACAACCCATCTTCACTACCAACATCCTCTTCAGAGCTCACAAGTGCCTTACCTTTATCTACGGAACTAGATTCTTTCACCACACATAGTCTTTTGCTTCTTCTTACAGTACGAATGGTTTTAGGCTGCATTTTTTGGGGCATCTTTTTCTTTTTCTTCCCTAGTGGACAACTACTAGAAGGAATATGGGGTTGATTGCCAACTTCACTTTCAACAACAACAACAGAACTATTTGTATCACTAACATATAACCTAATCAACCCATTGTCATTAGCCAGATTGAACATTTCAATAACATCATTTTCTGAAGATATGATCTTCCTATCTTTACTACCAGGCACATTAAAGGCAATGAAAAGATTTATGGTCTTCCATTTGTCAAGCTCATTGAAAACCTTTTCAGTAATATCCGAAAGCAAAACAATATATGAATATCTGTCAGGATCAACATTAGTTATAGCAAATTTACCATTTCCGAATTGAAATTCAATTGTATACGCTCTGTGATCCTGCAAGAACCAGTTTGATTGAATATTTCAAATTTTTATACACACCTTTTATAATAAAAAGCAAACAAATAACATAACGCAAGATTTAAACTTATCACAAGGCTTATTATTGATAAATAAAAAAGTATTTAAGGTTTTTCATGCCAAAAAAATCGGACTAATAAACCCTAGGGTTTAACAATAAGCACTCATTCATAATTATATGCAATCATATACATTATAACTTAAAAAACATGTTGTATCACCCCTCAATTTCTTATTTTCACAGTCATATCTTCCAAAATGTAAAAATGAAAAACACACCAACATATGCAATTCTGCTAGATTTCAGATCCACAATCTACGCTCACGAAACCACGTAGCGATAGGATATCTGGGTTTTACTACATCACTCGCACTAAAAATTGATAGCAATATTGCCATGCAAGCTATGAAAAAAACCACGGGGTCAAACCATTTCATCAGTCTTCTGAACTCAACCTCAGTCTGAAATACCTTCCTTCTTTCACTTCACGCTCCTCCGATTCATGCAAGCATGCAGGATTTGATGATTAATCGGTGAAATCTCTACACATTTACCACACACTCTCTAAATGGGTTGAGTTTCTACTCAGTTCGAAAGCTTTTCGTTTGATTGTGGGGGACCAAAAGTTGAATTTTGTTTTGGTCAATTTCAGATAAAGTGGGTTTTTGTCTTTTCACATTTCCTGCCTTTTCTTATTTTTTTTCCATTGCCCGCACATCTTCTCCATTGGTTTTTTTGTCCTGTCACCGATTTTGGCTTTTGACTTAGCAGTTCAGTCAGTCAAGGGGGTTCTGTGTAAATTTCTCAAAGGTAAGGGTTTGATTCGTAATATACACAAACCACTGGGGGTGGGATGTAATTAACCCTAAAGATTAAATGTGTATGTGTGTCAAAAAGAGATTAAAGGCACACTGCTTTTCATATATATGTAATTGAATTTTTTTAGAGATATCGAGTGTCTTTGTAAAATTTGATAAATATTTTTTTTGTTTTTTAAAATATTTGAATTGTGTTTTTTTCTATTATAGTATTTTTTTAGGTTAATTAACAAAGTTATTTCTTTTAAAAAATAATTTATATTGAAATTAAATTGTGTAGTGACTCTGCTCATTGATGGATTAGCAATTTTATTCTTCTATAAAAGATTTTATCAAATATTTTGACTCTTTGGGAAAAAAAAACGAAAGGGAACATTTTCCTAAGAGGCCGTGAAAGTTATCCGATAAATAAAGATAACAGAATTTTTTCTTAATTTCAAAAAAAAAAAAGAAAAATTATTTTGCCTTCTAAACATAATTTTGCATTTTAAATGATTTTTTAACCTAAACCTAATTAAATATATAACTTTAAAAGTCTACATAAGAAACTAAATGGTAATAATTATTTAATATAAAAAAAATCTAAGAAGTTTTAAATAAGTAATTATGCAATTTAAAATTTTTATTTGAAACTCATATTTTTAAATTTTTTCTTTTCTTTGGAACCTAAATGTTATGTAAAAATTCACCGAAATAATTACATAATTCCAAATTACTAAAAATAAATCATTATTTTATTACTTTATTTTTAAATTTTTGTGAAGTTTAAGTTCAAATAATATTGAAATTCAAAAAAATTAAAAAGAATAAAATCTTCATACAGAATTTCTAACTTTTGATCGCTTTTAAAATATTCTAACCTTGAATTTTGAATTTTTTATCTTCAAAAACTTTAAATTTTTCTCATATGAAAGATTTGTCTTTAAAGTTAAATAATTGATTACATTTAAAGGTGTAAAATTTTTTATTTTAAACAATAAAATTTGTCTGGAAAATAAAATACCTTTGCCTTTATTAAAAATTAAGATAAAATTGCGCAATATTTATTAATCTGATAACCTCAACGGCCCTTCTTAAAAATCCCCCCACCTCCAAAAAAAAAAAAAATCACCATTGCCAAGAAAGAACAACTATTTTCTACCGTGATCATTGTTGTTTGATTCCCACATGGACACTGTTTTAAGAACTAGGAATTGACATAATTTTACATTTTTATTTTTGTTGTTTAATTATATTTATACATAATTATTATTGATAAAAATATTGAAAATTTTTCATTTTAAACATGAACGTTTTTTTAGAACAAATAAGAATTTTGGAAATGAACTCTTTTTTCATGTGGGAGAGAGTATTTTTTTATTGCAATATTACCCCTTAAATACTCTATGTCTTAATTATTTCCACTAAATCTTTCTACTTATGCTCTCTTCAATCTTTGTTTTTCTTTTCTTTTATTTTGTTTTCTTTTTTAAGATAAAACCAGCTTTATTAAATCAATGATAGCATATATGAGAAAATTATCTCTGATCAAACACCAAGAACCCTTTTACAAACTTAGGCAAAGAAATGAAAGTAAAAACTAGTGATATTTGTTGAAAACTAATCTACTTGGTCTTTCTCATCAATCTACCTAATCTAATATTCTCAATTATTAGTTACTTCACTTCATTTATTTATTTCTTTCAAAATGATCTATTAGTTACTTCTTTTATTACTTCTTTTGATTTGACGAACAAAAGCAGAATTTCTAAGAATACTTGCTCGGCCTACCAACCTAATTATTTAGAATACTTGCTTTCTGGATTGACATTAATTATGGTTGCCCTTTAGTCATCAGCTAAAAGGAAAACTTGCTCTCCTATATGCCTTTTTCGAAGCATCATTTCAGCATAGTAGTCAATTTTATTTAACCCTAAACCTCTATCAGAATACAGAGAGAGAATTCTCCATGGATGAAGATATTGCAAGGCATGCTAAATCTTTTTAGTGCACTTGTTGGCAAATTTGCTAAAGGCCAGCCAAGCATGGAGCTTCTTTGAAAGGATTTTTTTGTTAGTAGGATACAAGGTTCTTTCATAATTGGCTTTCAGTTTCCCCATCATGTACTAGTTCAATTTTAATTGGAAGGAGAATACATTTGTTATTAGATGCAAGGACTTTGAATTTTTTAGGATTTCTCTATCCTTGTGCTTAAGTGGACAATCAATTGTTATCTTAATTCGAAATCTCCAATTGTGTTTGTTTGCTTCCATTTTCTATATCTCCCTGTTCATCTTTATAACAAGATGTTATCTCCATTGCACAATTGATGGTGAGCCTCTTATTAAAGTTACTGCTTCAATGACCTCTATGAGTTGCCCTAAAGTGGCTAAAGTTGCGTAGAGTTAGATTTAACTAAATCATTGCCAAATCGTGTATGAATTGGATGTGGTAGAGGTGGATTCTGGCAAGAGATTCCTATGAGGAGTTGCTATGCTATTATTCTAGTTATTGCGAGATAGGCTACTCATTGGATTCTTATAGGCATGCAAAAACATGCAGTAGTCCATTAACTTATGTACTACAAGTATCTAATTCGAGCTGCATGGCCAGGCTCTAAAAATAATCAGATATACCACCCAATGTAGAAGTTGGCCAATGAGATAGGAACGGCCTCTAAAAATATTAAGAATACTAAGAATGTTTAGCAATAGCCACTTTTAGGGGCTAAAGAAAACTTTTATAGCTTTTGTTTCTAACTATAATGAGCTAGTACCTCAGGGATAAGCAAAAGCGGCTTTGGTTAAGGAGAAAGTAGAATCTCTTCAAAATATATTTTAGCAATAGTTTTTGGTTTTGGACGGAAATTCTATAGGTCCTATCTTGAATGGTTAGGTAGAGCCGTCTTTGGTTGAGAAGTAGAGCAAGAAGTTGGCAGTGTTCACTCGATAAACTTACGTTAGATTTGTTGCTAATAATGGTTAGCAGTCAGTTACAACTCTAATTGATTTAGGACCTCATCTATAGTTAGCATCTAGTTCTGATTTGGATAAGTCTATAGAGGGGCAAGTCCTCTCAGTTGCTGCATGTTGTCTTCTAAAGTGCGCCCCCCCTCCCCCTTTCCCCTTTTTTTTAAATTTTTTTTATTTTTCCCTAATGATCAATTGTTTCATATGGTGTCCCATAAAGATCTCATGTTAACTGAACCTTCTCTCTCACACGCTGAGTAATAGCTTTGCAAATAGGCAGCTTTTGTTGTATTAATCTTGTTCATTTCAGCCAAAACTACAGTCACGAATTTCAATTCTCATTTTTCATTGGAGGATATGTTGGGGCAAGATTATTTTTTGTAGAGAGAAAATAGACGATGGTTCTTAAGGCATTACAACTAGGGTATCAAAATGTGGAATACTCATAATTGCTGCCCCCAGCAGACCTATAGGCAATTGCCCAGGGTTATATCTGTCAATAAGTTATTACCCAATTAACTTATAACAAATATTCACTTATTATTAATTATATTAGAACATATGTTTAGGATTTAATACAATTAATCCCAACAAACTCCTCTTATGTTCTACATATAATTCAACAATACAGCAGACAGTGTAATGTCCAAACAAACATGTATCATCCACATTCCAATCAATAGTGTAATGTCTAATCAAACATAGATCATCCACATTCAGTCCAAGACAGTTGATCTAGATCAATGAACTTTAGCAATATATTACCAAGCTCAATCATCATTTGCAATCTAAATAAGTAGACCATAAATGTATTATATCTGTTTTGAGATCAGCATTCCAACATAAATATCAAAGAGTTTTAGACTCTGTCTAAACCCATAACGATTGAAAATAGATTCTCAAAGCAATCCAAAACTAACAATGCATAATAGTCAAGTACAAGTGAGCTAATCAAAAATAGTCCAAGGCCTCATGAGTACAACACACAAGCATAATAGATGTCCACAAATAACGATAACAAAATGTAAGTCTCAAATAAATGGACTCCATCCAAATGGGTAATAGAGAATTGTCTCCTCCAGATCCAAAGAAAGACTCATCCTCCACAATCTCTTGGTGACCTCACTCATCAAATAAGTTATCTTGGTCTGGATTGCAATCCATGTTTGCTCCTCTTGCTCTGCCAACTTTTGTAAATCAACAAATATGAATTTCATATAAATGAATCCAACCATTTGTTTAATTTACAAATTAGTGTCTAATTTTACAAAAGAACTTAGCACCGAACTATAGGCTAGAAAACAGTATCAGGCATCATAGTTAAATCTCAGTTAAGGACAAAATCTAAACAGTCTATTCTATAGAGGACCATATCCAGTTAAGTTTCAATTAAGAACAAAACCTAAACAGTCGGCTCCATAAAAGACCATTTCCATGCTTCAATGTGGAATGTTCGTATCAAAATTCCTTCCAAAGTAAGTTACAATCATCAAATGTGGAATGATGTATCTGCCTCAAGAAGTCTATGTCATCAAATGTGGAATGACATAGCAATGATCAGAACATCATAGAAACATATAAACTAGTGTCATTCTAAGCCGACAAAGGGAGATTCGGTATTTCAAACAACCAACAATGTAGGTTAAGACAATCTTACAGAGTCTTTAATCCCATTTCCCCCACTGTTTGAAATATTCGATTTTTGGCTAAACCTTTTGTTGGAGCATCAACCACATTATCCTTTGATCTCACATCAACCAAAATGATAACCCCACATTCTATAAGATAATGCAACAAAGCATGTCTGAGTCTAACATGTCTTCTCTTACTATTAAAGAGTGAATTTTTAACGACGTGGACCACTGCCTGATTATCATAGAATAGACTTAAAGAATTTATCTTTAGCCGGGTCAAAAGAATATCCATAATCAGATTCTTCATCCACTCGACTTCTTCTGCAGCAAAAGTTAGAGCATAAAGTTCTAATTCCATAGACAATAGTGCTATACAAGTCTGTCTCTTGGATCTCCATGCAACAGTAGCTCCACCCAGTGTAAAAACATAACCACTGGTAGACTTACTATCTCCAACATTTGAACACCAAAAGGCGTTAGAATATCATTCCATAATAGGAGGAAGACCAGAATAGCAGAGAGCATAATTTTGAGTACTTTTAAGATATCTCATTAGTCTCGTAAAGGCATTCCAATGCTCTTTACTAGGATTACTAGTGAAACAATTCAGCATGCCAATTGCAAAGGCAATGTCAGGTCTAGTGCAACACATAGCATACATAAAACTACCAATCAGTTTAGAATAATCTAACTGATCTATACTGGCTCCATCATTAGGGCTCAGTCTTTTGTTGTAATCAATGATGTCTCTATCGGTTTGCACTCACTGTATCCTCAGGTAGAAAGTAGTCGCTCAATGTAATGAGCCTGGCTAAGGGAGATACTTGCCCATCAAATTTTACTTTCATACCAAGAATGGTGTCTGCTACACCAAGTTCTTTCATGTCGAATTCTTTTTCAAAATTGGCTTTCACGTCCTTCACTACAGAAAGATCAGAGTCGAGAATCAACATGTCATCTACATACAAGCAAATAATCGCAACCTTATTTGATACAGAACGGAAGTAAAGGCATTTATCTGAGTAATTGGTCTGAAAACCGTAGCTCTTTACAACCTTGTCAAATTTTGTATGCTACAATTTAGGTGTTTGTTTTAAACCATACAAGGATTTGTTTAACTTACAAACCTTGTTCTCTAGATCTTTCATGACAAACCCTTTAGGTTGGTTCATGTAGATCTCCTTAGTTAGCTCTCCATTTAGAAAAGCCGTTTTGACATCCATTTGATGCACTACAAGGTGCTCAATGGACGCTATGGTAAGAAGAATCCTAATAGTTGATAGATGACACACAGGTGAGTAAACATCAAAATAGTCCACTCCATTTTGTTGTGTAAAGCCCTTAGCTACAAGATGTGCTTTAAATCGAGCTACTGATCCAGCACTATTCAGTTTCTTTTTCAACACCCACTTGCAACCCACAGTCTTAGCCCCTTTCGGCAAATCGACTAGCTGCCAAGTGTTGTTGTGCAAAAGAGAACTCATTTCATCATCAATGGCTTCTTTCCACAATAGAGAATCCCTAGATCTCATCGTCTCCTTATAGGAAGATGGATCATTCTCTAAATAGTATGTGACAAAGTCACTACCATACGTTTTGGGAACTTTCTCTTTGGTGGATACTCTAGTAGAAGTTGTTTCAACTACTAGCTGTGGGGATTTAGTGTCAGAAGGGCCTGCTTCAGATTCTACAGGAAATTCTGTAATCATATCTGTAGATCTAGAAACACTTAACCCTTGATCTTTGAGAAACTTGTTCTCAAAGAATTCTGCATCTCTGGATTCTATCACTGCATTAATGGATAGATCCAAAAACCTGTTTGTAACACTATCTTCTGCACTACCTAGATTTACACAGGTGATTGTTCTAGGTCACACTTTAGGTCTATTAGAGTCTTGTATTCTTGGCGTGAACCCTTGGATAACTTGTTCCAAAAACTCACTACACAAGTTGTGCCCCTTGGATCAACCCAACTGGAATCTTTCCTTCGAGATGGTATGTTCCTTGAAGGTGAAATTAGCTCCTCAACCCCTAGATAACCTGTACCTAGAAACCTTGGAATCCATGGATGGATGGAATCCGAATTTCCTAGGGAACAAATCTAGGAAATCAAGAACAACAAACACACAAATTCCGAATTTGTGTAATTTGCAAGTAATTACAGAAACTAGAGAGCAATTCTCTCAAGCTTGTAATGTCAAGAACCAAATTTTCATTCATCAAAATCTGCCCTTCAAGAATGGCCGACGGCCACTATAAAGATACAAGCTAGGGTTCACAAATTAGGGTTGCTCAAGCTAGGGTTTCTTTAGGGCCAAATGGGCTACATAGCTCTTTGGGCTACATGACTCAAATTACCATATAATTAAGACTAAGCCCAATGTTCCTAAGGGGTTCTAAGAAAAATAATAGTCAAGCCATACCCATTATGGTTACAACTTGGAATTTGGCTCCAAAATCTAATTCACAAGACCCAATTACACTTAGTGCATTAATAAACATGGTCTTGTCAATCTTGGTCTTCTCTCCACCCTTTTGGGCCGTTTGGATGAGTCCATTCAAGGCTTCCTTCATTTTCTTTGTTCTAGCCCTTGTCAAGTGGATCCGAGCTTATTCTGGAGACATTGCTATTGACATCATGTTTCGGGTTCGAAGTCTCTTCAATGCTTGTTGGATTCATATCAATTCTCACATAAGCAATACAACCCTAAATCTTTTATGAATGTCCGTGCTATAACTCATAAGGAGTAGTGTTCAATTTAGAATGTGGCAGTTTATTCAAGATTTAATTAGCAGTTAAAACTGCTTCTCCCCAATAACAAGAAGGCATACCAGCAGTAAGTAACATGGATTTCAACATTTCAGTCAAAGTCCTGTTCTTCCTCTCAACTATACCATTTGACTAAGGCGAGTAAGGAGCAAGTAGTTTCAAGTATTATGCCTTCAGTGGCACAAAATTCCTTGAACTCTGTCAATTAATATTCTCCTCCTCTATCACTTCTAAATCTTTTAATTCTCAAGTTCAATTGGTTTTCGACTCGAGACTTGAAAAGCTTTAACTTTTCGAAAAACTCATCTTTCGATTTCAATAAATAAACATGACAATATCTAGAAAAATTGTCTATGAATGTTACCAGATACTTTCGACCACTTCTAGTTGTGAAATTCTTAAAATCACACAAGTCAAAATGTATCAACTCTAGAAGTTGTGTGCTTCTAGTTACTGTAGGAAAGGTTTCCTAGTGATTTTAGTCTGAGCACACACTTCACATTTTTCAAATCGAGTAGATGTATTTAATGGAATTTGATGAGTTTTGGCAACTTAAACCATTTTCTTGTAGTTAACATGTCCTAATCGATTATGTAACAATTTAGGATCAATCATTTTTTAACTTTCATGACATACAGTTTCATTTGCCAAACTCAACCTATACATGCCATCTATCATAAATGCACATCCAAAATAATGAGAGTTAACAGTCAAAGTCACTCTACCAGATGCAAATGAAAAACACATGCTAGCATTGTCTAAAAGACTCATGGAAATTAAAT
Source organism: Gynochthodes officinalis (assembly GCA_020080225.1). Taxonomy (NCBI): domain Eukaryota; kingdom Viridiplantae; phylum Streptophyta; class Magnoliopsida; order Gentianales; family Rubiaceae; genus Gynochthodes; species Gynochthodes officinalis. The sequence continues at coordinate 36,382,943 of CM034619.1, read as the reverse complement.
TTGTAGGAGTTTTAGGAACTGCTTTAATAGATTTTAAAGTTAGTGTCGTACCTGAAGAAAGGTTGAGCTATGTAGTGCTAGAGTGAGTCACCGTAATTGTAGTTCCACTAGCAACCAACAGAGTCTCCTTCACATTATTAACATCAGTAAGCAGTGACTTGTTGATGACGATAAGGAGCGTGCAAACGACCATAATGGAGAGAAGGACGTGCAAGTTGTGTATGATCAAGTGTCTATACCTGCACGTCGCTCACAAGACCTTTTACGTGACATGAGTGGTCTAATGACGAGGTCACGTATAAGGAAAATGCAAGAAACTTTGACTCAACTCATACGTGAAGTACATGCCAAGGAGGAGAAGCTTCTTCAACATGACCGAATTGTTAATGTACTAAGTGTTGTGGACAATCCATAATTTCGGTCATGTAATTATTTATTTTATTTTATTTTCTTTTGTTCTAGTAGTTTTTTCTTTTTACGTGTTGGAATAGGATTTATTTATTAAGCTAGTCCTAGCTGGGTTAGGATTTAATTATTTATTTAGTGAGAGGGTTAAATTTGTCAATTAAAGGCAAGCAATCCAAACCCTAGTGGGCTTTGAATCAGCTTGGCCACACTTGTACCTTATTTAAAGGCCATTCAACCACCACTTTGAAGACAACTTTAAGAAATTACAAGCCTAAGAGACTTACGCGCTTTTCTTCTAGTTCTAAGAAAGAACTTGTTTGGGTTTATTCAGAAGAATAGATTAGATTCAATTCAAAAGATGAAGCCTTGAGTTTCTTTCACTCGAGGTTTTGTGCATACTTCTTGGTTCCGTTGGGTAGCTTCAAATCATTGGGGTTTTGGGGTATTGCTCACGGGGTTATAGAAGGCTATAGGCAAGGTTCAATCCACAGGTTGGGGTTGGGTGTTGCCTCAAAGAAAGTAGTTCAACAAGAAGGACGGTTTGAGAACCTACAATTCTGGTAAGATTCGGGTTTTACTCCTGTTGGGGTAAGGTTTATATCAATTTGGTATCAGAGCTTGCCTTTGGGTTGCTCTTCTTTGTTGTTCATATCCCTTGTTCTATGTTTTTCGTGTGTTCTTGTTATTCTTGTCCTACTCGTGTATAAACCTTCTTTTCTTCAATCGAGTTCATACGTTTTGTTGTTATTCTTACTCAACCTGTGCTCAAGAAAAAAAAATTGAATCTTGTGGCTGCTGTTATTGTTATTTTGTTGGGATAAAAAAAACGCAGAGAGAAAAAAAAAAAAGAACAGCATCATTAGAAATTTGTCTCAGCTGAGAATTCCCGTACTTCATTGCCGCATAAACTTGCAAGAATTGTTTCCGTTTTTTGGCTTGGAGATTTGAGCCGAAATTTTTCAGGGAATCAAACACACATGCTGAAGAAGTTTTGAGAATTTTTCTGGAATTGTTCTCGATTTTTTGAGCCTTGATTTCCGTGATTACTGAACATTCCCGAAATCTCACTGCCTGGTAAACTTGCAAGAATTGTTTCTTCCTATTGGATTGGAGATTTGAGCTGAAATTTTACAAGGAGTCAACAAAAATTCTGAAGAATATTTTAGAAATTTTTATGGAATTTTTGGAATTTTTCTCGATTTTTTGAGCCTTGATTTCCGTGATTACTGAACATTCCCGAAATCTCACTGCTTGGTAAACTTACAAGAATTTTTTCTGCCTATTGGATTGGAAATTTGAGCTGAAATTTTTCAGGAAATCAAAAAACATGCTGAATAATATTTGAGAATTTTTCTGGAATTTTTCTCGATTTTTTGAGCCTTGATTTCCGTGATTACTGAGAATTCCTGAAATCTCACTGCCTGGTAAACTTGCAAGAATTGTTTCTGCCTATTGGATTGGAGATTTGAGCTGAAATTTTTCAGAGTATCAAAACACATTCTGAAGAATATTTTAGAATTTGTATGGAATTTTGGAGGATTTTTTTTTGAAATTTTTCGTTCATCCTATTTCTGCAATTTGTGCAAAATCAGTGTTCTTGTTTCTTCCGAGTCTTATTGTTTCTTTTTGTGTGCCTATCATTCTTTGACCTCTAAATTTCTTGTTTGCTTTGAATTGAGTTTAATTGCTTAACCTGGGGGGACTTTTGAGCTTGTCTTGATTAGAACTTCAGGAAAAGTGCGGAGTTGAGTGAACTACTCATCAACCCTACTACTAAAATCTGAGTGTAGCCTTTATTAGTGTGTGAATTACTCGGGTTATTGGTTAGGGGAAGTGAGGTAGGTTGTTTTTGGAACTAATAACTGTGCAGGTTTTAAGTTCTTTCAAATGGCAACAAATCTGGACCAAAAGAGACAAGAAGAGGAGATTACAGTTGATGGCACCTTGAAGGCGTTACTCCTATCGATCCGACAAATCAACACCCGATTGGATCATCTTGAGTTATCTGTAGCGTCCTATCAAGTGTCCCTCAATAAAGATATTGGTTCTACAGCCATGACCAGTAATCAGGACGGTGCTGATCGAGTTGTTACCAAAGGAAAGAAGAAAAAGACTAGAAAAATGGAGTCTTCAAGTTCAAAAAATACCAGTGAGGAGGAAATCGACCCTTCGAATTCAGATCCTTCAAGTTCAAGTGAAGATGATGATCACAGTACTAGAAGGAAAAAGAAGGGGCAAAGACGGTTTCAAGACAACAATCTTACCGGTATAAAACTGAAGCTACCTGAATTCCATGGCAAGAATGATCCGAGAGCATACATGGACTGGGAGGAGAAAGTTGACAGAATATTTGACATCCATGAATATTCCGAGAAGAAGAAGGTCAAACTAGCAGTGGTGGAGTTCTCTAGACATGCCTCAACATGGTGGAGAAAAATCCGTCGTGCAAGGCAAGAGGAGATGAAGAGACCAGTTTCTTCTTGGGTTTCTCTCAAGAAACTCATGAAGAAGAGATATGTCCCACCTCATCATAAGAGAGACCTGCTGGCGTGAACACTTGGATAACCTGTTCCAAAAACTCACTACACGCGTTCTACCCCTTGGATCAACCCAACTGGAATCTTTCCTTGGAGATGGTATGTTCCTTGAAGGTGGATTGGCTCTTCAACCCCTTGATAACCTGTATCGAGGAACCTTGGAATTGATTGATAGAAGAAGACTAGGACTTCCTAGGGAACAAATCTAGGAAAAACTAAAAGCCAGCAAACACTCAAAGTCGAACATTGTGTAATTTGCAAGTAATTACAGAACTAGAGAGCAAATTCTCTCAAGCACATAATGTCAAGAATCAAATTTTTTATTCATCCAAATTCGTCCTCTCAAGAGTGGACGACGGTTCCATTTAAAGGAGTACAAATCATCCTTCACAAGCTAGGGTTTCTTTAGGGCTAAATGGACTCTAAGAATTATATGACTCTTGGGCTGACCTTACGGGTCTATATCATCCTCTAATTACTTATATAATTAAAACTAAGCCCAATGACCTTAAGGGTCCTAAGGAAAATAGTAGTCAAGCCAAACCCATTATGGCCACAAATTGGAATTTGGCTCCAAAGTCTAATTAACAAGACCCAATTACACTTAGTACATTAATAAATATGGTCTTGTCAATCCTGGTCTTCTCCCCATCCTTTTGAGCTGTTTGGATGAGTCCATTCAAGGCTTCCTTCATTTTTTTAGTTTTAGCTCTTGTCATTGGTCCACCAAGACCTTGAAGTGGATCCAAGCTTGTTCTTGAAACCTTGCTTTTCGAACCTTCCTCTTCTTGCCTTTTCCCTCTCACGCTATTGTCATCATGCTCCAGGCTCGAAGTCTCTTCAATGCTTGTTGAATTCATATCACCTGCTTCAAAAGCTCCAAAGCTTATCTCAAGGGAGCAAATATGTAGATGAATATTACAATGAGATGGAGCAAGCTATGATGAGAGCGAATGTGAAAGAAGACGAAGAGACCATTATGGCCAGATTCATGAATGCGCTTAACCGAAGTATAGCTCATCTGGTGGAGTTGCATCACTACAATGACCTTGATGAATTGTTGCAAATGGCGTTGAAGGTAGAGAAGCAACTCAAGAAAACCCCTCAAACTATGAGAAATACACCACCACTACCTCCGTGGCAACGCAACACCAATGAAAAGGAGCCTCGAGTTTCAATGGTGGAGATGGGAAGAAATTTACACCACAAACACTTCAAAGGTAACTAGCTCCAACACTTCATCTAGTTTAGCTTCTAATAAGTCTAGTGCTTCTGTTCAATGTTTTAGGTGCCTTGGCCGAGGACATGTAGCTTCTCAATGCCCTAATTCTTGAGCTATGGTGGCATTGGATGATGGAACATACAAGAGTGAAAGTGAGGGAGATGATGAATCGTATGCTGACATGCCACTTCTTATTGAAGAAGATGATGAAGAATGCGAACCACAACCTCAAGAAACTGAATGTTTGGTCACATAGAGAGCATTGAGTGCTCAACCAATTGAAGGAGATTCTGAAATCCAACACAATAATATTTTCCATTCTAAGTGTTACATTAAGGATACATGTTGTATGCTTATTATTGATGGTGGATCTTGCACTAATTTAGCTTCTACTTATCTTGTTGATAAGCTGAAGTTGAGGACTACTCTTCATCCCCGGCCCTACAAGCTGCAATGGATGAATGATGGTGGCGAGACCCGTGTCACTAGGCAGGTAATGGTAACTTTTAGAATTGGCAATTTAACTGATCAAGTGCTTTGTGATGTGGTTCCAATGCAGGCTAGTCATATACTTTTGGGACGTTCGTGGGAGTATGACTGTCACACTAATCATGATGGGAGGTCCAACAAGTATCACTTAACCAAAAATGGTAAGAGTTACACCCTAGCGCCTTTACTCCCAACTGACATTGGTGAATTCCAAAGACAACATCGGGTCAAGCATTCGGAGTGGGTACAAAAGGTGAAAAAAGTTGAAGGCATCAAGACTAACACTCAATTCGAAGATATCAAGGAGGCCGAACCTCACAAAACGAGCTCGGATGGGTCTATTTCAACTACAAGTGGTAAGGCTGTTGTGAAATGTGAAATAGGAAAGCCTTCCAAAGAAAGGGTAAAAGGTAGTTTTTATGCCTCAATGCAAGATGTAGATAGAGCTTTAAATGCACATTGTGACTTTTTTTTGATTATGTTTCAAGAAACTTTATTTACTACTGATGAACTACCTAGCGACTGGCCTTTGCAAGTCAAATATGTTTTGCAGGAATTTGAGGACGTGTTTCCAGACGATCTTCCTAAAGGGTTACCGCTTTTGAGGGGGATTGAACACCAGATTGACCTCATTCCTGGAGCTGTGATTCCCAACCGGCCAGCTTATAGAGCAAATCCTGAGGAGACGAAGGAGCTACAAAGGTAGGTTAAGGAGTTGCTTGAGAAAGGTCATGTGTGAGAGAGCTTGAGCCCGTGTGCAGTTCCGGTTATTCTTGTTCCCAAAAAGGAAGGTATATGGAGACTGTGTACTGATTGTAGGGCAGTTAATAAAATTACAATCAAGTATAGACATTCCATTTCACGCCTAGATGATACGCTTGAGGAATTGCATGGTTCAAAAATTTACACTAAAATTGACCTTAAGAGTGGATATAATCATATTAGGATTAAAGAAGGTGACAAATGGAAGACTACCTTTAAGACTAAGTTTGGCTTGTGTGAATGGTTGGTCATGCCATTTGGCTTAACTAATGCACCTAGCATATTCATGCGTTTGATGAATCATGTACTTAGGCACTTTATAGGCAAATTCGTTGTTGTATACTTTAATGATATTCTGATTTATAGCAAGAACTTGGATGAACATGTTGTGCACATTAAATCTGTTCTAAGTGTCTTGCGTGCTAATCATTTGTATGCCAACCTGAAAAAGTGTACCTTTTGTGTGGAAAGTGTTGTTTTTCTTGGTTTTGTGGTTAGTTCAAAAGGTATACAAGTTGACAAAGCAAAGGTTGAGGCAATCACCTCCTGGCCGAGACCAACAACTGTGCATGAGGTGAGATTTTTTCATGGTCTTGCTTCTTTCTATAGGAGGTTTGTTAAAGATTTTTCTTCAAAAGCTACTCCACTTAATGAACTTGTTAAGAAAAATGTTAAATTCGAGTGGGCTAATGAGCAAGAAAAAGTGTTTAATCAATTGAAGAGAGATCTTACTACTGCTCTAGTTTTAGCTCTACCTGATTTTAACACTACTTTTGAGCTTGAATGTGATGCTTCAAGTACAGGTAAAGGTGCAGTATTGAAGCAAGGGGGCGACCACTAGCTTACTTTTCTAAAAAATTGAGTGGTGCTGCTCTTAACTATGCAACTTACGACAAGGAGCTCTATGCAGTTATTCAGGCTTTGGAGACATGGCAACACTACTTGATGCCCAAGGAGTTTGTCATACATTCAGATCATGAATCTTTGAAGTACCTGCATGGACAAGGTAAGTTGAACAAGAGACATGCTAAGTGGAGTTCATTCCTGGAGACATTCCCATACGTAATTAAATACAAGCGAGGTAAGGAGAATGTTGTGGCCGATGCACTCTCGCGAAGGTCTGTTCTCTTAAGTTCTTTAAACACTAAGCTTTTAGGATTTGAGTACATGAAGGATTTATATGCTACTGATCCTGATTTCTCTAGTGTTTATGCAGCTACTGAACAAGGAGCCTTTAATAAGTTTTATAGGCACAATGGTTCTTGTTCTGTGAAAATAAATTGTGTGTGCCTAGTTGTTCACTTAGGGAGTTGCTTGTTCAAGAGTCTCATTCTGGAGGTCTCATGGGTCACTTTGGCGTTTTGAAAACGTATGATATTTTAATTGAACATTTTTATTGGCCCAACATGAAAAGAGATATAGAAAAGCTATGTAGTTCGTGCATTGAGTGTCGTATGGCTAAGAGTACATTTCAACCTCATGGTTTATATACTCCCTTACCTGTTTCTTATACCCCTTGGACTAACCTTTCGATGGACTTTGTGCTAGGATTGCCGAGGTCACAAAAGGGTAAGGATTCAGTTTTTGTAGTTGTGGACTGTTTTTCTAAAATGGCTCATTTTATTCCTTGCAGGAAGTTCGACGATGCAAAACATGTTGCTGACTTATTCTTTCGGGAAGTGGTTCGGTTGCATGAAGTGCTACGAACCATCGTGTCGGATCAAAATGTCAAGTTCTTGAACTACTTTTGGAAAACGCTTTGAGGTAAGTTGGGTACCAAGTTGTTGTTCTCCACAACGGGTCATTCTCAAACGGATGATCAGACTGAGGTAACGAATCGAACTCTTGGTACTTTATTGCGTGCATTGATTAAGAAGAATCTTAAAGAGTGGGAGGACTGCATTCCAATAACTGAATTTGCATATAATCGTACTGTTCATTCTACTACAGGTTATTCACCTTTTGAGATTACTTATGGTTTTAATCCACTAACTCCTCTTAATCTAGTGCCATTTCCAAGTAATGAGCAAGTTAATTTAGATGGTGCAGCAAAAGCAAAATATGTTCGTGACTTGCATGAGAAGGTGCATCTTCAGATTGTCAAGCGCAATGAACATTATGCTCGTATGGCCAATCGCGGGAGGAGGCAAGTGACGTTCGAACCCGTTGACTGGGTTTGGGTGCACATGCGTAAGGAACGGTTTCTAGCTCACCGAAAGACAAAGCTGCATCATCGTGGAGATGGACCATTCCAAGTGGTGGCATGCATAGGCGACAATTCCTACAAGCTGGATTTACCTGGAGATTATGGCTTTAGTGCAACTTTCAACGTGGCTGATCTGTCCCCTTTCACGATTGATTTAGACTTGAGGACGAGTCCTCTTTAGGAGGGAGGGACTGATGACAATAAGGAGGCGCAAATGGCCATAAAGGACGTGTAAGCTGTGTATGATCAAGTGTCTATACTCGCACGTCGCTCACAAAACCTTTTACGTGACATGAGTAATCCAATAATAAGTTCACGTACAAGGAAAATGCAAGAAGCTTTGGCTCAACTCATATGTGAAGTACAAGCCACGGAGGAGAAACTTCTTCAACATGACCGAGTTGTTAATGTACTAAGTGTTGTGGACAATCCACAATTTCGGCCATGTAATCATTTATTTTATTTTATTTTGTTTTGTTTAGTAGTTATTTCTTTTTACGTGTTGGAATAGGATTTATTTATTAAACCAGTCTAGTTGGGTTAGGATTTAATTATTTATTTAGTGAGAGGGTTAAATTTGTCAATTAAAGGCAAGCAATCCAAACCCTAGTAGGCTTTGAATCAGCTTGGCCACACTTATACCTTATTTAAAAGCCATTCAGCTGCCACTTTGAAGACAACTTTAAGAAATTACAAACCTGAAAGCCTTACGTGCTTTTCTTCTAGTTTTAAGAAAGAACTTGTTTGGGTCTATTCAGGAGAATCGATTAGATTTAATTCAAAAGCGGAAGCCTTGAGTTTCTTTCACTCGAGGTTTTGTGCGTACTTCTTGGTTCCATTGGGTAGCTTCAAATCGTTGGGGTTTTGAGGTATTGCTCGCGGGGTTATAGAGGGCTATAGGCAGGGTTCAATCTACAGGTTGGGGTTGGGTGTTGCCTCAAAGAAAGCAGTTCAACAAGAAGGACAGTTTGGGAACCTACAACTCTGGTAAGATTCGGGTTTTACTCCTGTTGGGGTAAGGTTCGTATCACTTGTCGTTAGTGACATGACAAGATGCTCCATTATCCAACCACCACTCAGTAAGAGTACTTGACCTTTCCAGCCTTGATCATACCAACAAAGGCTTGAGGCTTAGTCTGTACTGCAACCATATTGGTTTCATTCTGTGGTGTACCATTTTTCTATTTTATAGGAAGCTTGCAATCAGCAGCCCAGTGGCCCCACTTCTAACAGTTGTGGTACTTGCCTTTCTTCCTTTTCTTTGATATGGGCTTTTTAGCCTCCAACTTAGTAAGCTCACTCTTCTCAGACTTGGATTTTTTTGTAAACCTTTTGGGCTGAGTAGTAGAGTTAACTACTGCCTGAGTCGCCTGAGACTGAACCTAAGACTGACTCTAAGTCTCCCAAACTAGCTCAGTTTTGTTCACAGCAAGTGTCTTATCCTCAATAACAACGAGCCGCTTTAGCTTCTCTAGCTCAACTCTGTTCTTCCTTCTGAACACTTTTGTCCTGAAAGAATTCCAAGTAGCAGGTAGCTTATTTATGATGGCAGCTGCTAGAAGTGTATCGGATATTCTGAAACTCTCTTTATTCAGTTTCTCCACCATATTCTCCAAGTTTGTCACCTTAGGAGTCATCTCTATATCACTCTTGAACTTCAAATTGAAGAACTTATCCTCCAAATGAATTTTGGATAGCTCCTCACTTTTCTAGAACTGAGCATCTAGTGAGTTCCAAATCTCTTTAGCTGTCTTCACATTTGCATAAGAGTCCACCAGACGGTCTGACAAGCAATTCAGCAAATAATCTTTACAGTAATCCTCATCTTTATCCCACTGTGCCCTGTCGACCTCTTCAGTAGTCTCCTCAAAAGTACTAAGTACAATATAGAATATAAAATCATGTTTTAGCCTAAGTTGTACCGCTCGCGCCATCTAGTATATTCCATACCAGTAAATGATTCAAGTTTAAAAATCTCTAGTGTTTCACTCTTAGCCATCTCAAATACGGTAATAAAAGAGTATGAAAGAGTAGAAACAATTGCACCTGGTGTCCAACAAGCTCTCACAGTCAAACAAGGCCTCCAATCATGATCAACTGCTCTGTAAGTGACTCTATGCTCAAAATTAGCAGTTGCAGATGTCAAAAACAAGTCTGGAATGGCCGAAATACTCAAAAATGGCTCGCTGGAAAAAGTCAACGCCGATCAACGCCTGGTCAATGCTCGGTCAACGGTCAATAGGTCACATCCAGTCAGCAGTCAACTGCATAGTTAGCGCCCAATCAGCACCCCAGTCAACAGTCAACTACACAGTCAGCGCCCAGCCAACGCATAGTTAGCAAATCAGAATTACAAATTTTTTTTTTCAGCGTGAGATGCACGCGCCGCCGCCCAAAGTTTCATCGGAATGTTAGTCGCCGTTTCTCCGTCGTCCGAGCTCTGATTAAGGCTCGTGACCTCTCAAAACGATCGTCTTGATAAGAAGAACACAACTCAAGTGACCTTGAAAGCTAAAAATTTCTGGATCTTTTAGGATCTAAAAAGAAAGATTTCGCTTGCCGGAACTTCAAACTTAGATCCCGGCGAACTCCGACCTCCGATTGAGAAACCGATTACACCGTTGAATTCCTCTCGTCGAGAGCTACAAGTTGGACTATTTACTCACTCAAAACAACCAACAAATCAAAAAGTTAGTTTTTAATGCCTTGTTGGGGCAGGGTTGTTTTCTATAAAGAGAAAATAGACGATAGTGCTTAAGGCAATATAACTAAGGTATCAAAATGTGGAATACCCATCACTGCTGCCTCCAATAGACCTTATAGGCAATTGCCCAGGGTTATATTTATCAATAAGTTATTACCCAATTAACTTATAATAAATCTTCACTTATTGTTAATTATATTAGAACATATATTTAGGATTTAATACACTTAATCCCAAGATATGCATAGTGTTCCGAATTTAGCTAATTAACCTCCCATGTTCACAAAAATGCAAAGACCATGCAAGTGTTGTTGTAAACATGTTGGGACTATAATGATTTGACAAGCTCAAAGGAAACTTAAAACTTATTCCCCTGTAATTTAATGACAATTGCTAGTGTGGAATATTCAAGGCTTGGCTTGTAAAGTGTCTTTGTAAAGGTTGAAGTTGCTTCTACGAACACATAAGATTTCTTGGTTGCTTTGGAGCTGTTTCTATAGGCATGCATTACTCGGTATTAAATTAGGGGCTAGATCGTCTCTTCCTAATTTTAATGAGAAAGATTTGGCTTTTTTGAAATTCAGATTTTTAGGTTTTTTCCATGTTCATTGAGGCACAGATTGTTCATATAATTGTTCAACATGATTTATTTTCTCTCACCTTGGGCTACTTTCTCACATTTGGCTACTTTTGTCTATGTAAAATATTTGTGTAGTGAAAGGCACTCTTTGTGGCATGCTTTAACATCTATTTTGAGTACTTGTGAGAAGCCATAGATTTGGGTGGTGCTTTCGATGTAACTGCATCTTTAGTCGAGTATTTTGCTACGGCTCCAAGGATATAAAAAGCTATTAATGATTGTCTCAACTATTACCGCCTATAATTTGAAGCAACTTAGAACACTGGGTAGTCGTTCACTTGGTATGGACATTATCATCTTTCTACGTGTGCAAGTGTCTTGACAAACAACCTTTTAATCAAAACTGGCAAAATAACGTTCCTAATTGTTATGTACAACATTTATCTCATGCAATGTCAGATGATGCACTCAGAGCCCAGCATAGGATTAAGCACTCTTTTCTTTTAAAATATGTAGACTAGACATGATCTTTTGTGGCAACAATATGGTATAGCTGAGGCCCTTCCTCTCTTGGTTATATTATATTTGGCTTTGTGTCTAAGTTAATTTTCCTAAAGAATGCGAAACAAAATATTTTTGGGAATATTTTTAGTAATAAGCTAAAGGCTGAACAAAAGGTGGTGGAATTGGAATAAGCTTTTGATGTTTTGAGATATGTGGCAAATCTTTTGCAAGTAGAAGTCCAAGGTTCATTAGCTTAAATTTTTTTTTATAAATTCTAAATTCTTCCACACTACTAGACAAGAAAAGTTTATACTTATTGATAAAATCAAAGAAGAGGCTGGCTCCTAGTTATTAGAGGAAATGGATATTGTTAAACGTGTTATCAGTTTTTCTTTCAAATATTCCAATAGGAACCAAAGGTTAGGAAAGTTGTATTTTTCAATTTAAAGTAAACTTGATGAATGAAGATAATTCTATTATCCTCTAACCTGTCATAATGGAGGAGTTAAACAATGCGGTTTTCCAACTAGACATTGATAGTGCCCTAGGTTTAGATGGTTTTGTATTAGATAATATTAATAATAATCGAATAATTTGAGTTGTGCAATATTTGTACTGTTTTAAAATAACTATTTCAATAATTTATAAAATATTTTCTCAAAATTAAACAAGTCTTCCTCATATTAGAGGGCAGGTAGGAACAACAAAAATCAAAATAAAACCAGCAGAATAACGAGAGTTTGAGAAAGGAAGGTTGAAGGGGAAAGCTTTCTGAAAGGAAAGAAAGTTTGTTGAAAATTGGTGCATCTGGAGGCTTGGCAACAACACTATTTATAGTATTGCACGCAAAAAAAAATGAGAAAAATATTCTGAACGTTAGGGTTGTGCAAGCATATTCGTTGGTACATGGTCAACACTACGTAATGTTTAGCAAATCTCATGCGGAGAAGACTAGTATGTGGTCAATGGCATGGCGGTTGCTATTATTTTAGTTGGCCCAAAAAGAGAACAAACAAAACTTGGGCTAGACCACGTTTAACTCATGTACGGTAGAGGGGTGGGTGGGAAGCTTAATCCATCACTTTGAACTAGATTGGCCTAATTTGGGCGTATCTTATGCACACGAATCCACAACTTTTTCTCTTGGTCACAAGCCCACTCACAAGAAATTTAATATAAAGTGCTAAGATATTTTGTAATCTTCCAATGAGGGATTGTGCCTTTTGAAATATACAACAATCCCTCACATATTTCAAAAGAAAAAAAACGAAAATAAGATCATTCTGCTAGATTTGTATGGGTTCAAGTGCATTTAGTTTGGTGTCTTTTGAACTATGAACTAAACTTAGATTGATAAAATATATCTTACTAATTTATTGGTGAAATGTAATATTTCTATGAACCAATAAATCATTGATGTAAGATAGAGATTTTATTAATGACAATGCAACCCCCATAATTTTTGCTATTTGACGTGTTTTTGCCCTAATAAGCCATGCACGTGCATGATTTTTTTCATGAAAGCTCTAAAGATTTTGCCCAAAATCTTATAGGACAAGCATCACTCCACTCTCATATAGGTGAATTCATCAAGTGTATACTGCTTTAAATACACCATCCATAAGGAATATGAATTTATTAAAAGTTTGAAACTCAACCTCACTATTAATAGCAGTCATAACACAAACCATAAAGGAGACTTAAACTTAAGTGTTTCAAAGCCAATATTGATTTGTTATTATCCATTTGAACCTATTTCATGGGATCTCCAATCACATAGGTTTGGTTATCATTTCTATTGACAACTTATTGGCTTAAGTCCTAATTCATTCGATGTTTGAAAAATTAATTTTCTTCCCAAAAGTTTAATAAGAGAATTGGCCAAATTCACTTTTGACTTCACATAATTAATGAAAATTATTCAATCTCTTAGCAGTTGCTTTACTATATCATGTCTTAATTTCATGTGTCGATTTTTACAATTATATAATTTGTTTTTCGCCATAGCGATCGCTGCTTAGCAATCACAATGCTTAGAAACAGGGGGCACTAACCCCTTGGTTATAGGAATTCCAGCTAAGAAATTCTTTAACCAGTCAACCTCCGAACCAGTTAGTTCGAGAGCTATAAACTCTGACTCCATAATCAATCTAGCAATAATAGTTTGTCTAGCTGATTTCCATGCTATTGCACTACCACCAAGTGTGAATACATAACCACTAGTAGATTTAGTCTCTTATGAATTAGAGATCCAGTCAGCGTTACTATATCCTTCTAATATAGTGGGAAATTCACTATATAAGATATCATAATCAATTGTTTCTCTCAAATATTTCATTAGTCTAACTAAAGCAGACCAATGCTCGTGATTAGGATTATGAGTATATTTACTCAGTCTACACATTGCGTAGGTTATGTCAGGCCTTGTGAAATTCATTAAATGTATTAGACTCCCAATAATATGAGCATATATAGATTGGGCAATTGGGTCACCATGATTCTTTTTCAATTGGGAGTTAGCATCATAAGGAGTGCTCATAGGTGTCACATCATAGTTTTAAAATTTCTTAAGAAATTTCTCAGTATAATGATTTTGTGACAACAAAATTCCATTTATTCTCCTTATGATTTTTAACACCCAATATAACATTGGTTTCACTAGATCTTTCATGTCAAAGTTTGAGGACAAAAAATATTTAGTACTATTTATAACATTCAAACTAGTACCAAATATGAGTATGTCATCTACATACAAAGAAATGATCACATAATCATTATTTATAGTTTTTGTATATACACATTTGTCTACTTCTATCAATGAAAAACCATCATGCATTAGAATTTGATCAAATTTCTCATGCCACTATTTAGGAGCTTGTTTTAGGCCATAGAGTGATTTTATTGACTTACAAACTTTATTTTCGTATCAATTAACGACAAAAGCCTCAGGTTGTGTAATATAAATTTTTCCTTCTAAATCTCTATTCAAGAATGCAGTTTTAACATCCATTTGATGAATAAAAAGTTTGTGGATAGAAGTTAAAGCAAATAAAAGTCCAATAGATGAAATCTTTGCAAAAGTATCAAAATAATCAATATTTTGTTTCTGCGAAAAATCTTTTGCAACTAAATGAGCTTTATAGTTATTAATTGAGCCATCATAATTATATATATAATTATATATATATATATATATATATATTTGAAAATCCATTTAAAACTAATAGGTTTTGCACCAGAAGGTAAATCAACTAAAATCCAAGTTTTATGTTTTAAAATTGAATTAATTTCATCATTAATTGCTTATTTCCAAAATTTTGAATCAAAAAAAGAAATTTCTTCGTCAAAAGTCAATGGATCGTTATCAATAAGATAAGTATAAAAATCATTTCCAAAAGAAAATTCTTTTCTAGACCTTTTGCTCATTCTCAATTCTTCATCAAAATTGATTTCTCTATTATTTTCAATAAGTGCATGAGAAATTTCTCAACAAGGTGGAAAAATATGTTCAAAAGAATTCAACACTCTTTATTTCAATTATTGTATTACAATCAAGCACTTCACTTTTTAACACAAGAAATCTATATGCAGCACTATGTTCAACATAGCCAATAAATATACAATTAGATGTTTTTGAACCTATTTTTCTTTTCTTTGGTTCAGACAAATAACTTTAGCTAACACTCCCACACTTTCAAATATTTTAAGTTATGTGTGTAACATTTCCACAACTCATAAGGTGTTTTTCCAGTCTTTTTATGTAGAATTCTATTTTGCAAGTGATATGCAGATAAAATAGCCTCACCCTACAGATTTTGAGGTGCAAAGGAACTAATTAACATAGAATTCATTATTTCTTTAAGTATTCTACTTTTTCTTTTAGCTACACCATTAGATTCAAGTGAATAAGGAGGAGTTACTTCATGAATTATCCGTTCTTTTTCACAATAATCATTTAGTGATAGATATTCTTCCCCTTTATCCGATCTAACTCTTTTAATTTTTCTATTAAGTTCATTTTCTACTTTAGTTTTATATTATTTCTAAATAAATACAACTTAGTAAATATAGAGAAATTATCAATAAAAGTAACATAGTATTTTTGACCACATCTAGTCACAATTTTTTAAAAAAAATCTCCTAAATTAGTATGAATTAAAGACAATAATTTAGTTTCTCTACTTACAGAAACACAAGTCTTTTTAGTGATTTCTTATTCAACACATATTTCACATTATCAATATTGGTTAATAAATGCCGAAATTTCCTCAACAACTACCGTAATACGAAGATGTTTCATGCGGTGGTTAAGAGGAATGCCAAAAAGAACTTCATCGCTTCTGTTGTTAAGGATAATGGAGCAGTCACTTCGAGCCACAAGGAGGTGGCAGAGGCATTCTTAGAGTTCTACCAAGAACTTTTGGGAATAGAGATGCTAACGGCTGAGGTGGATAGCATAGTCTTTGACATAGGAGCCAAGGTTACGACCCAAGCTTCTGATGACCTAGAGAGGGAGGTAACGGAAGAGAAAGTCAAGGAGGTATTGTTCAGTATTGGCCAAGATAAAGCGCTAGGGCCGGATGGGTACACCTTGGCTTTCTTTAAAAAGGCATGGCACATAGTGAGCAAAGATCTATGTCTGGGGGTATAGGAATTTTTCCACTTAGGGAGAATTTTGAAGCAACTCGACCACACTATTATCTTATTGGTGCCGAAGTCGGCACTCACAAATTTAGTGGGGGATGATAGACCAATTGCGTGCTGCAATGTGATCTATAAGGTGGTGACCAAGATATTAGTGGCTAGAATGTCGAAAGTCCTCCCTGGGATTATTGATGAGGCGCAGTCCGCATTTGTAGAGGGGAGGAGTATGCGGGAAAATATTAATATGGCCCGAGAACTCCTACATCAATGTAGCTGCAAAAGTGTATCGCCAAGATACTTGATCAAGGTTGATTTTCGAAAAGCCTATGATTCGGTTAGTTGGTCTTTCTTACATGCCATACTCACTGGATTTGGGTTCCCGAGGCGATTTACTAATGGATTATGGAGTGTGTCTCTACTACCTCATATTTTATCCGGCTCAATGGAGATATTCATGGTATGTTCAAGGGCAGGAAAGGATTGAGACAGG
Source organism: Gynochthodes officinalis (assembly GCA_020080225.1). NCBI lineage: Eukaryota > Viridiplantae > Streptophyta > Magnoliopsida > Gentianales > Rubiaceae > Gynochthodes > Gynochthodes officinalis. The sequence goes on along the minus strand of CM034619.1, from coordinate 36,366,397 downwards.
GAGACCCAATTTCTCCGTACCTGTTTGTGACCTGTATGAAGTACTTATCTTGGCTGCTTCAAAAGGCTACTATGGGGTTAGCATTCAACTACCACCCTCGATGTGCATCATTGAGGATTACCCATCTTGCTAATGACCTGTTGTTATTCTCACGGGGAGATAAGACCTCAGTCCAACTTATGTGGGATTGCTTAAAGGTATTTGGTGCAATGTCTGGACTGAGGACAAACATCCACAAGTCTAGTATCTACCTCCCAGGTATTCGAGACAGGGAGATAGAGAATATTCTAGGGGTAACTTAGATCCCTAAAGGAACACTCCTGGCCGGTACTTAGGGATCCTATTAGCCTCTGCGAGGTTTAGAGTTAGCCACTATGCCCCCCTTATGGAAAAGATTGCTGGACAGATTGGACTTTGGTTGCTTCATCACTTTCCTATGCGGGACGATTAGAGTTTATCCGATTAGTATTGCAAGGTATTCATTATTTTTGGCTCTCAGCCCTTCTGGTGCCGGCCTCTATTCCAGAAGGGGTTACTAGGTTGTGCTGGAACTTCCTTTGGGACAGAGAGAAACCACTGGTAGCCTGGAAAGATTTCACATTACCGAAGGAGGAGGGAGGTTTAGGCCTTCGGGACACAAAGGCTTGGAATGCAGCACTCTTGTCCAAGGTATTATGGATAGGGGTGTGCAATTTTCGAATTAATTCGAATATCCGACCAAATTCGAAAAATCGAATTCGAAAAAAATCGAATCGAATTCTGATTTTCGGTTTTCGAATCGAGTTGAACTCGAATTCGAATTCGAATTCAGTTTTCGAGTTGGTTTTCGAGTTTGGGGTCCTAAAACCGAAAACCGAACCGAACCGACTCGAAAACCGAATTTGGATTCAAAAACCAAATATGGATTCGAAAATTGAAAACCGAATATGGATTCGAAATTTGAGGAAACCGAATATGAATTCAAAATTCGAGAAAACCAAATTTTATACATATATATATATATATGCATATAATTATATAATATAAAAAATATGCTTGATTGTATTTGATTAATTATATATGTGTGTGAAACTTTAAAAATTAAAAGAATTTGTAAAATTGTTAAGATGTGTATTACTGTATTTTAACTTTTTAATTTGCATTTTATTGTATACAACACAACACAACACATATTTATAAATTATATACAAATAATGTGTATATTGGAAATGATTGTATACAAATAATTGTACTTCTTGTCATTAGTATAGTAAATAGGAAAAGATTAAATGTTGGAGAATATTAAATGTAAATTTATTAAAAATGTGTAAAATGATGCTTTTTTGTTTTTTTTTCCCCAAAGTGTTGCTTAGCTTCTTATGATATTCTGTTGAGTGCTGTGAATTAACGCAATTTGGTGCCAAAAAAACAAATTTGAATTCAATCAAATTGAATTCAAATTTGGTTCAAATTCACCCGAATTCGAATTATCAAAAAATTGAATTCGAATTTGGTTCAAATTCACCCGAATTCGAACCAAATTCAAACCGAATTTGAAATTCGGGTTCTTTGGTCAAATTCGAATTCGAACCGAAAATCGAATTTCGAATTCGGTTTGAATTCGAACGAATTTGATCGAATTTGGTTTGATTTTCGAATTTGGCTTTGAAAATTTTCAATTCGAACAAACCGACTCGAACAAACCGAAATTCGAAGAAACCGACCGAATTGCACCCCTAATTATGGAACATCCACAGCAAGAAGGACTCGTTGTAGGTAAAGTGGGTGCATCACACCTACTTACCTTTTTGAGTTACTATTTGGGACTTGACACCTAAGAATGACACTTCTGTTTTAATGAAGCTACTTCTAGGTATACGTGACTGCTTGGTGCAAAAGGAAGGATCGATACAGGTGGCTATTGACAGAATTGATGAACTACATAGAAATGCATTGGGGCTTATGGCTTACCACTATTTCAGACAGAAGGCGCAAAAGGTCAACTAGACAAAGCTAGTTTGAAATGGCCACACACCTCCAAAGTACTCATTCATCTTATCGCTTGCTATTAAAGGGAGACTCCTTACCAAAGACCGATTAGGGTTTTTGGATATTAATCCGACATGAGACTTTTGCCATAGGGAGGAAGAATCGGCAGGGCACCTATTCTTTAAGTGTCCCACTTCAACCGCCATATGGAAGATAGTCAAAGAATGGTGTGGGATAAAAAGGGGTATAACATCGCTCACAGCTACTCTAAAGTGGATCCTGAAGGCTAGAGGGACGACTTAGATCAGTAGGAAAAAACGGTTGGCTTTTGTATGCACTGTGTATTATATTTGGTTATCTCGAAACCGGATGCAGTTTGAGGGACAAGTTCCTGTTCCTCCAGATATTGCACATAGGATCATGACACAAGTGTACAAGGTAGGATACGCCTTGTACCCAAGTGTCATGATCTTATAGGTATGATAATGAGATACTTTGGAATTTGTCCACTTATGTGTTTGCCCGAGGATGCCCGGTGATGGTATAAAACCTCATTTTTTATCTATAGTAAATTTTTACATTCGATCAAAAAATATATATATATATTGGTTGAACTCAAACCAGGAATTAAGCCAAGTGATTGCATTTTCTTTATATAGCTAAAATTGGTATGTCATAATCTTGCAATCCATAAAGAAAATGATTGAATCATATAAGCAGAAGAAGTAGATGCATTTTCATTGATAACATTGAATAGAGAGTACATTTAGTCCCTGATTATTATAGCCCTTGCTTATAAACACATTATTCTTAGTCATGACAATTTTTCCAAATTCAAAAAATATTTTTATTTTAGCTTTGTCAAGTAGTTGCACAAACACCAAATGTGGTCTAATGGTTGGAACATGTAATACATCTTTGAGGGCCAGAGTCTTTTCAAATGAGAGTTTACGAAAGACGCTGCCCTTGCCATGAACTTTTCTAGTCATGAACTTTTCTAGTTCTAGAGTCTTCAAGGTAGATTATTTCATTATCATCCCCTATTAGAGTGTAGGAGAAAAAAGCCTCTCAATTACCACAAACGCGTCGAGTGGTCCCAGAATCTACCACCCACTCTTTAGCATTGACTACAATGTTCACTTGAGAAATGATGACTACAATAACATCATCTCCTTCGGCTAGATTTGCCTTAGAAAGATTTTCATTTATCACTTTTTTGCGACATTGAGGAGCATGGTGACCTAGCTTACCATAAACAAAACAAGAGCCTTTCTTTTTCTTGAAGTTAGGATTTTTAGGTTTGAAATCTTTAGATTTAGATTTCTTATTGGAGCTACTCCTTTGCACCAAATTTGCTTTCAATGCTAATTCTTTGGCTTTAACTACTTTTATCTCCTTTATGTTGGAATTTTTGATGCGAATGTGAGTGACTAGCTCATCGATGGTGAAGGACTTTTGTTTGTGCTTCAAGCTATTTTTGAAGTCAGTCCAAGAGTTTGGCAGTTTTTCTATTAACAGGTGATGCAAACCCAAGTCCATTCATCATTTTTGGCACATTGTTATGAATTTGGATTTGGGTTCGAAAAGTGTTCAAAGATCCATCCACTTCACGGTGTTTATGGGCCAACAAAGTCTTCTACATAATTTGATAGCAATATTTTACATTAGAAGACTTAAAACGCCCTAGAATTTATACTAGAGTTTCCTAAGGTTTCTTATAATTTAGAATTTTATTTATTCTAACTCAAAAACCATAAATTTATTTTAATTATTTTATTAATTTTTTCATAATTATAATAGACTTTTAATAGGTTTAATTGCCATATTTGCTAGATTTTAGGAAAGTACAAATTATATTAGTGTTAGGATTTTTATGTCTTTCACTTCTAGAATAAGTATATTAGGGTTTAGTTGCCAAATTCTTGTGGCATCAAACCACTTATTATACTCCAATTGTAATACCTAAAGGGGATGCTGCTACTACTATTATAAATTGATGAAAATATGAGAGCAAGGTTGAAACAATCAACCATTCAGCCAAGACAACTCAATCAAATTCAAGAGAGACAAATTGAAGAGCACAAGTTAGATGTCTAGTTGAGAATTCACCTAAAAAGAGATGTTCACACATTGATTCGTTGAAAAGCATTGAAGGACCTATGACTAGGTCACAAATTAAGAGAATGAAACCTGCCTTAGCATCTCTTATAATTGAATTAAGTGAAGCTCAAGAAACTAAGGCGGCAAGGAAAGCAAGGAAGATTTCCGGTCTTAGCTCATCATTTGTAATTCTAGTCATCCATGAAGAATCAAGAATGAAGGATCAAGTGTGGTTGATTTTCACTTGTGTAATCAAGATCCTTAGGCCACTTCTCATCACAATCCAACTTCAAATTTGGAAGGTTCTAATTCAGAAGAATGCAATTCACTTCAGTCACCACACAAGTAAATCCGAACCAAACCACACTTGGATTCAGCATTTGACCTTGGAAAGAATCCAGCTAGCTTCGACCTTGGAAGGTTCCAGCATTAGGCCAATTTTAGGAAGCTCAAATGGACGTTTTTGGTAGCCTAATTCCAGCTCAATTCAGCTCAAATCCATTCAGCACTTGGACTTATGGTTTAGGCAATTTCATTGAGCAATTGGATGTTAATTTAGAAAGCTCAATTCAGCTCAATTCCATTCAGCACTTGGAGTTGTAATTTTGGGAATTCCAGTCCACAAATGGATTTCTAAATTCAGCCAAGCTTCCAAAATTCAATTCAAGATTGGGAAAAAAAACACAAGGCTTAAAGACAACACAAGTTCGGCCAACACACAAATCCAAATCAGCCTTGGATTAGTTTTAGTTTTAGGTAACTATTTTGTTCTATTTCCTTTTCTTGAATTATAATACTTTTAGTAAGTATTTCTTTTAGTAATTATTTATTTAGTTAGTTTCCTAAAATTAAAATCCAACTAGGGAATGGCTTTCCTAATTCTTACACATTGTAATTTATAAATAGAGGCCATTCAGCCTCAAGAAAAGACAGACTTTGATCAATTACAAACTTGAGAGCTTTTAGCTTTTCCTTAAGTTCTAGTTTAGAACTTGTTTTGAGTCTTTGAGGATAACCTCTTAGGTTCATGTTTAAGCTATTTTGTTGAGTTTCTTTCCCTCAACAATCTGAGTGTGCTGGTTGGTTCCAAGGATAGTCAAAGTTCACATCTTTGGTCTTTGATAATTCCATTGGGTGTCAAGTGGACAAAAGTAAGATTCCAAAGATAGTCAAAGTTCACATCTTGGGTCTTTAATAATTCCATTGGGTGTCTTGCTAAAGAAAGACTAGTTCAACCTAGAGGATGATACTAGGACCAACACTCTGGTATAGGTTCGAATTCTTATTCTTTGGTTTAAGATTCGTATAAAAAATACACCCCCTTATATCTAAAATTTACAAGATGTTAGATCAATAAAATTTTGTGAGATTTTTTCACAATGTAAGTTCTTATGTTGGACTTAATTTTGAGCTTATCAAGGTTTACCTTGTGGCACTCTTTGACTTATCCACTTGTTAATTGATCCTAACAAGTTGTGGTGTCTTCTGCATCATCAATCCCCACATTGTACAATTAATAATAGTCTAAAGGGTTAGGTATCTACAATTGTGCCTAATTTACTAGCCTTAACCAACCTGTGCTTGTGGTTCCATCGGATCACGTCTAATTCAATTCTTGGTAAGTTCTGGACTTGTGGAACTTGACCGTATTGGGAGGTCCTTACTGACCTTCAGGTGCGTATCAACAGGCTAGCTATAAATTTTTCTGGGAGCATGGTGTTTTCACCTTTCAAATCTTCGAGCAATTTTTGATATTCATTAATCTGACTTTTCATGTCTTTACCTTCAACCATTTGCCAGTGATAGAATTTTCCTACCACAAACTTCTACTTAGTGGCATCTTCAGTAGTGAACCTTTTAATTAAGGCTTCCCATATAGCCTTGACTTCCTTGTAAGGGTAGAAAACATCAAATAATTCATTAAATATAGTTTGTAAAATTGTATGATGACATACCTTGTTGGCATGTTGCTATAATTGTTGAATTTTGGCATCAATAGTTGGGGCAGGTTTATGCTTTAGTAGAGTATATGCTACACCATGAATATCTAGCAAGGAGAAAATTCTTTCTTGCCAAAGTTTAAAATTTCATCGGCAAAAATCTCAATATTTGAGACGTCAGGGAAAGAATTGGCATAAAGTAATTGAATAGGAACAGACTGTGTGAGTGGAATGTCAACTTGGGTAATTCGAGTAGCACTGGTGGGGGGAACATTTGTAGTAGGAATGGGTGTATTTGTATTGGAGGTAGCAATAGTTTCTTTATATTATATTAGATAATATTAATAATAACAGAATAATTTGAGTCGTGCAATATTTGCATTGCCCTAAAGAAACTATTTTAGTAATTTATGAAATGTTTCCCCAAGATTAAACAAGTCTTCCTTGTATCAGAAGGCAGATTAGAACAACAAAAATCAGAATAAAACTAGTAGAATAACGAGAAGAAGAAAAAGGAAGGTTAAAGGGGAAAACTTTCTTAAAAGGAAGAAAGTTTGCTGAAAATTGGTGCATATGGAGGCTTTGCAAAAAAAAAAAATGAGAAAATATGTTGAACGTTTGGGTCGTGCAAGCATATCCACTGGTAAGTGGTCAACACTATGGTAGCAATACTCATGCGAATAAGTCTGGTACGAGGTCAACCCACGAGGGCTGACGTGGCATGGTGGTTGCTACTTGGTAAATTACCTAGTCAACCAGTAAAACAACTGTAAAAAATAATTCTAAACAAATTATTTTAGTAGGCCCAAAAATAGAACAAACAAAACTTGGGTTGGACTATGTTTAACCCATGCATCGGGGGGGGGGGGGGGGGGGGAAGGGAGAGAGAGAGACCGCTTTGAACTGGATTGACCCAATTTGGCCCTTTCTCATGTGTGCCAGTCTATCACTCTTTTTCTTGATCACAAGTCCACTCACAAGAAATTTGATATAAAGTACTAAAATGTTTTGTAATTTTTCAATGTGGGATTGTGCCTTTTGAAATATACAATAGGTTTCTCGTCTTGTTTGTTCTATACTACTAATGGAATCTTCTAAATGTTGCTCAGGATTGCGTATAAGTTTGAGCATATTTTTAATAAGATTTTTATAAAGCTATTAGCATCTAAGTTAAAAGGGTTGATTAGTCAATATATTTTAAAAAACAAGTTGCGTATGTTCCAGATTAAGATATTTCAAAAAATGTTACCATTACTCATGAGATGTTGTTGACTATTTCATGAAGAATTCAGGATTAGAATTTAATCTTAGAATCAGACATGAAAAATTGTTCGATAGGGTGTCCTGGTTTTTACTTCCTTTGTTGTTATTCTCTTTTGATATTGTGAGCATTTTATTAGATTGGTTATGAACAATGTATTGAGCATGTCTTCATTCTGGTTGATGGTAAGCTGTTTGCTTTCTCCTATGCAACATGTGGGATCAAGTAGGATGATCCGTGTCACTATATTTGTGGGAAAATTTCATATATAGCACCTTTGGAGGTGACTTTATCAAATATAGCAGCGGCGGATGAATTTTCACAAATATAGCAGGTCAAGGGTGTTTGACCAACTGAAATGACCAAAAAGCCCTTTTATGTGGAAAAAGACGTTAGACGAACATTCCCGCGTATCTTCAGCCCACTGTCTGTAATGGAATTAATTGCCAATTAGCATTCATCATCCACTGAATCAACAACCCAGGTGACTGAAATCATTATCGTCTGTGGCTTAGCCACGGTATGCAGTTGAAAAACAAAAAAAAGGTCGATAGAGTAGCCGGTTTGGTGAAAATTTGCGTTTACTTTTAGATTCGAATTTGCTATCACGAGAGGGTGTGTGTTTTGTGTGTTTGTTTTGCGGCTACGGTGTCAAGCTGTGTGTTAATTTTTTTTTGTTGAACTGGGTTTGAACGAAAGAGTAGTCCATATGTCGAGAATGTTGAATATATGTCGAGAATGATGAATATATATCGAAATATATGTCGACCTATATGATATAAAATGTCGATATTGATGAAGATATGTCGAAATATATATCGATAATGATGAAGATATGTCGAACTATATGTCGATAATATGATATAATATGTCGAACTATATGTTGAGACAATGATATAAAATGTCGAACTATATATCGAATGAAATCTCGAACTATATGTCGAATGAAATCTCGAACTATATCTCGAATGAAATCTCAAACTATATCTCGAATAAAATGTGGAAATGTATGTCGAACAAAATATCAAACTATAAGCGTAATTGTATTATATGTAGAACAACATATTGAACTTAATTTAGGTAACTATAAGCGTAGTCCATTTTGTATTATGTGTTGTATTGTACTAATAAAAAATGTGCATGGTTGTGTAATTTGGTAATCTTATATACAAACCAAATGTGCTTAAAGAAATTGTCCTAACGGAACTGAGCCAATAATAATATTGAATAAAGAAGATCACAAAATGTGCATATACAAATTGTCCTTATGCCCCTAAGTAAAATCCTATAGTAAATAAAGTTAACTCACTCTACACATTGTCTCTAGAAACGAATGCATTTGAGCAAGTTTGCTGGTTATGTCCGCTCCCCCCCGCAACGACCACATTTGAGCAAGTGCAAAATTGGGACTTTTATGCCGTCTACATATCAAATACGAAGCTTCATTTCAACTAACCTTCTTACTCTTGCCTGTCATCTTGTGAGATGTATGCTCTTCCATCATCTTCTTGTCAGATGATGACGGTCCACCGCGCATTCTCGCCATTGATTAGAGCTTGAAGAAGATAAATGTTTTGTTAACTGGGTGTGTAATCGAGTCAGAATATAGGGAAATGAGTTGGGAAATTCATATTTGCGATGAAAGAAGAGAAAGTGAAGGGTCTGATGAGCTGAAACCAATCACAAGTGGCGAAGAAACCGTTCAGGCGCGATTTTCAAATTGTAGATGGGTATTTTAGTCATTTCGTGCGGTATAAAACCCTTCGGCTGCTATATTTGTAAAGAGAAATGGGCCGCTACTATATTTGATAAAGTCACCTCCGAAGGTGCTATATATGAAATTTTCCTTATATTTGTTTATCTTCAATTTTGAGATTTTTAGTAAGGATTGAATTATTATACGAAGGTACAATTCCTTATTATTTGCTCCCACGAGGTTGTACGTCCATAGGTCATTTGGCCTATGATTATGATATAGTAATCTTCATGAGGGGTGAACCATAGGGCCTTGGTTATCTTATGGAAATTTTGAAGCATTAGGAGGGATATTCGAAACAATTAATTAACTTGGCCAGGTCTAGTATTCGGATTTAGAGCACTAGTTAAGTATGTCCTACAAATATTTCATCTTTTCATATATTTTGGATATCAAATATCCTGGAGGAAAAGTTTAGGTGCCGCCTGGTTGGGAGGAATGGGAGGGAGAGAATGGGAATGAAAGTATTTCATGCACCTAATTGGGGGGAATGAATGATGTATAGTAAATTTTGATTACCCCATATGGGGGTATCCCCATAGCCCTTAATATTTGGGGGTACGGAAGCTATTAAACAAAAAAAAAAAAAATTTATTTCCCCTTCCCATGATTAATAATAATTTTAATTAATAATTAATTAGTTTAATATTATTATAAATAACTAACTAATTCATTAATATTAATTATTATAATTAATATTAATTAATTTATAATTAACTTATTATTATTAATTAATAATAAGTAAATTAATTAAAATTAATTTAATTAATTATTCATTTACTTAATATTGTAATTTAATATTATAATTAATAATTAATTAATCTCATTCATTAATATTAATTATTATAATTATTGTATTTTTAATATTAATTAATTACTTAAGGTTAATTTAATCAATAATATTTTTTGTTAATAATTAATTAATATAATATTATAATGAATAATTAACTAATACTAACTAATTAATTAATACTAATTATTAAAATTAATTTATAATTATAATTCATAATTATAATCATTACTCAGCACAAACCAACCAGCATAATTATAATGAAAGAACCCATTATCATTATCCACTACTATTATTTTCATTCCCTTAAATGAACCAACCACCCCCTTAGTTCTTTCATACTTGATTGATCGTGTTTAGTAGTGTTAAGTGGGTAAGTAGAAATTTTTATCTTCAGGCATAAAGTTAAATTCGATCAAGAATGTCCTTCCTCCGTTTCATATACACATTTATGATTTTGGATTGCCCTATATTGATTATCCAGAAGATGGAAAGTTTGTTTGCTAATTTCTTTTAGAGAAGAACAAATTATGGTAAAAAGAGACATTAGTTATCTTGGAATAAGATATGTATGGCTACTAAGGAGAATGGCTTTAGTATTCATAGTCTGGAGGATGTTCCTCTGACTACGAATATGAAACTATTATGGAAGTTTGAAACATCTAGTAATTCATGGGGTGCTTTTATCTGTTCTAAATTTGGAAGTCAATCTTTTCATCACTCACTATGTGATATTCCTCTATCCTTCTCATATATTCAGTGTCGCATGTTGATGAAGGTGAGACCCACAACTCAATCTAATGTTTACAACCCAAGATTTCTCGAGTAATTTATCCAAAGAATCACTTGCAAAACAAATCTCAAAATGGATCCTTGGGGAAAAAGTTCAGACTCTCAAGTCAGTGATCAAATCAGATCGGAAGATAGATTTTTCTTAAAGAAAAAATACGTATTATGGTTTTTTTTTCATACCTGGCGACCTCACCATTAATATATACATTACCTCCGAAATCCACTGAACGTGCTGCAATAGGACTTTTGGACGTTGCCCACACTTAGCCACTTGTGAGATTCCCTTTTGGTCTGGGCCTTTTCACAATAATGTTAGTGGTTTGAATTCCATATTGTTAGGTCATGAGTTGATATTCCATATATATCACATGCTGGAAGAGTGAGATCTAGTGGAGTTGAGTTTGGAAATTAATCCTAGTGCAAGACGATTAACGTTACTTCTAGTTTGACTTTTGGTTTGATCTATGGGCTTTAGCTTCATAGCTTAGCTATAACCAAGATTTGAATTTTAAACTACAAAATGTTTACTCAGCGCAAGGTGACTATTATCTTCCTTTTTGACATTGGCTTTGCCATTGGATATCTCTAATTACATTCAAGAAGTTGTTTTCACTTTAAAGGAGGGGAAAATAGATAAATTGATTTGGTGGCCAAAACTGTCTTGAGTTTTTACTTTGAAAAGGTGCTTATGAGTTTACATGCTCTAGAAGACCAGTGTTGCATTCTGGAAAGTGTATCTATTATTCAAATATACCTCATAAGGTTTTTATTATCATGTGGAGGCTTTAGATATGTTCTTCCTTTTTGTTGATATTTTTCAACAATATGGTATCATGACCTCTCCAAATGTCTATATTTGATGGCATAGGATAGGGTTGATCATATGCTCACAGATTGTTTGATAGTTAATAAGGTGTGGGGTCCTTTTTTCTTTTTTTTTCATGTAACTTGGAACTTGGCCATGTCAAAGGAAATATTCTAATGGAAAAACGAAGTAGTTGGCAGAATATTGATTCTAAGACTACCCTTTGGTCTGAGATGTGATTGATTCAACTATCTCTCATCTGCTGGGCAGTTTGGGAGGTTAGAAATGTGTGGATCTATGAAGGAACACTAAAGAATTCAAATATTATCATTTAATCTATCATATTATTATGGCAATTGCATACGACTTTATTCAGAAAAGTAGTTTGAATCATATTCTTATTGAAAATGGACTTTTTCCCATAATTTCTAGGATTAGGATTCTACGTAGAATTGATTTAGAATAGTAGGATCGGATCGTAGAATCGTAAGATTTTATAAAAAAAAAATGACCAAAATAACTATAATGATTGATATTTTATTACATATATTAGTTTTTTTCACAAAAATAAGTTGTATACATGTGTTATACTATGATTAACATTATAAAATGACATGGCAAAAGATAATGGAAGGGGAATACACACGATCCCTTCCCTTCTAGTTTTATAGAAACTAGAAAAACACTATAAGCGCACTCATGGAGAGAAGTAATCCAATCCAATTTTAACAAAAACTCTTATTGTAAAAATATTATTAATAGTCTCTCTCTAAAATCTATTACATTAAAACCGTTATATAGAATCCATACTAATTAAAACTAATCACAATTTGATAGTCAGATCTTATATGAAAACTATTTTTCTAAAGCAACTTGAATCTCATTATACTAATAATTACTAAATCTAAAACAAACTTAATGGCCAAAAAATACCATATTTATTACAATTCTAAAACCCTAATGGTTTATTTTATTCAACATCTATTAAAATCTAAAACTATTATGACTATTATAATATGTCCCATATCATAAAAGTATCATATATAATCATTCGGTATTTTGTCAATACCTAATTAATTGTAAATATTTAATATTTTATCTAATATTTAGTAGCACTCTAGACTAAATAATTCCACAACCAAACAAAGTGTAGATGCATTTTTATGATTTAAATTACCACAACATAAATAATTCCACACTTTAATAGGGAAAGTAAATAAAATAGTCAAAATCTCAATTAATAATACTAAATTTTATAAGAAAATAAAGTCCAACACAAATTTTAAAAATATGAATATAAAACCAAATTATATATCATGCTTATTGAATTCATTATATCTAAAGCTAGAGTGGCGTGAACCCTTGGATAACTTGTTCCAAAAACTCACTACACGCGTTCTACCCCTTGGATCAACCCAACTGAAATCTTTCCTTGGAGATGGTATGTTCCTTGAAGGTGGAATGGCTCCTCAACCCCTTGATAACCTGTATCAAGAAACCTTGGAATTGATTGATGGAAGAAGACTCGAATTTCCTAGGGAACAAATCTAGGAAAAACTAAGAGCCAACAAACACACAAATTCCGATTTGTGTAATTTGCAAGTAATTACAAAACTAGAGAGCAAATTCTCTCAAGCATGTAATGTCAAGAACCAAATTTTCATTCATCCAAAATTCGTCCCTCAAGGGTGGCCGACGGCTCCTTTAAGGATACAAGGCATCCTTCACAAATGCTAGGGTTTCTAGGGTTTCTTTAGAGCCAAATGGGCTCTAAGAGTTACATGACTCTTGGGCTGACCTTACGGGTCTATATCACCCTCTAATCACTATATAATTAAAACTAAGCCCAATGACCTTAAGGGTCCTAAGGAAAATAGTAGTCAAGCCAAACCCATTATGGCCACAAATTGGAATTTGGCTCCAAAATCTAATTAACAAGACCCAATTACACTTAGTACATTAATAAATATGGTCTTGTCAATCCTGGTCTTCTCCCCATCCTTTTGAACTGTTTGGATGAGTCCATTCAAGGCTTCCTTCATTTTTTTTAGTTCTAGCCCTTGTCATTGGTCTATCGAGACCTTGAAGTGGATCCAAACTTGTTCTTGAAACCTTGCTCTTCGAACCTTCCTCTTCTTGCCTTTTCCCTCTCACGCTATTGTCATCATACTTCAGGCTCGAAGTCTCTTCGATGCTTGTTGAATTCATATCATAGAGTCATGCTTATTTTTTTTTCAAAATTTCCTTATTTATAATCATTAAAGACTAATAGTTTTAAAATTAATTTAGTAACGGAAATAATCATATTTTTAATTATCTCCTTTTTAATGTTTTGGAAAAAAAATCAAATACTTCATTGCCAGTAGACATTAATACCTTCACTTATAAAGTCTTATAAACTAAAAGATGCTAAAAACCATAGTTTAGTTTAGATTTGATATTTTTTTAGAAGACAATTGTGTCATAATATTCTTTTTGTAAGGAAAAAGGAAAAAAAAAATAGAGATTTAATGATTGAAAAGTGAGCAATCAATGGTAATTTGTCACAAAAATAAATTAACTATAAAATATTTAGAAAAAAACTTGAAATGACCAAAATAATACATTAGTCATTTTTTTGAATAATTTGTAATTTGGCCAATGTTTAAAAATAGTCTAGTTCCCCTAAAAATAACAATTTTAGTACGATTGTGTAGAATCGATTGGATCGTACGATCCCACCGATTCCATGGCCGATCCTTTGGGACAAATGATCCCATACGATATAGGATCGATTCTGATGATCCGGATCGTGATCCTAGCAATTATGCTTCTTCTTTATTTCCTCTAACCTAAGCCGCCAAAGATTGTATATGTGACTTAGACATTGTCACTGACTCATTCATTAAATTAAACGTGAATGGATCTTCGTATAGAAATCTAGGTTTATTTGGAGGTAGTGGTTTTCTAAGGAACTCCTTTGGGAAGGTATTTTGTGGCTTTTACTATAAGTATGGAAACAAAAGTTTGGCCCTTTTTTCATGACCTAAGATTATCTACTCTATATCTTTATGGCCTCTTTCCACTACTACATAAGATGGACTCCAAATCTCTTTATCGAATAGTTATTGGTCTAGTTGCTATTTCTTGGTAAATTGATGACAAAGTTTCTCACATTTAGAGTTTCTACAATGTGTCTTATTATCATGTTTATAGAGAGACTTATTTTGTTATTGATGCTTTAGCCAAATTTACTAGTCATTCTAGATTTCCTTTGATATTCCACAATGAATATCCCAATTTTGATTCACGATTTAGTGACTCTAAAAACTCTTTCTTTTCATATATTAGAGTTGATAAGTAGTTTCACTTATTTTCTTAAGGGGTTTTGACAACACGTCTCCCCACTTGTATTCTTGGAGGTTTTTTTTAATAATATAAGGATTTTCTGATTAAAAATTATCTATAAGGATTAGAATTTTTTTTTTATATATCCTGCAAAATGGATAATTACAGTAGTACACTGTGTATGAGTTTTGTCACATAATATTATTGATTTAGATGATTAATAAATTCTTTGCAAGTGTTGGGCGGCCCTTCAAAGAAGACTACAAACACTGGGAAGCAATAGAAAATACCCACAACCAAATTCTAACAGCCAATTGTAGAACCAATTATTCAAAATAATTAAAAATATCCAACCAACTCTCCAAGCCAATCAACCAACAGATAAAGCAGCAAATAATCTCAAGCAATAACAAGAAAATAAACAACACAAGGATTTATATGGAAAACCCTTCAATCTGAAGGGAAAACCATGGGAAAAACCGGATAATATAGTCCACTATGAGAAATAAGTAATTACAAGAGTTTATCACTTAAACTTTTTGTCTAAAGCTTAAGACCCAACAAATTTGAACAAATACACAAATTTACCTCTTTGAGATTTCACAAATCACCATTCGATGAGACATCTAATTTGTTACAAACTTATCTCTCACTCTTACTCTTTATGGAACAAGAAAATCACAATTTTTTTCACTTGTAGATCACCCACATAGCATAAAACCTTTCAAGTCTTTAATTGTCTCCCTTGCAAGAACCAACAAAACTTGGCCCCCCGCCCTCTTTTTTTTTTTTTCTCCCTTGTGTGTGCCATCAACCAGCGTCAAAAACAAAGCAAAAAGCTCTAGCCGTCCTTTTAAATTTCCAAGTAAAGGAAAACCCTAATGCCTTTTATGCCATGAATTATGGCCCTTGCATTAAAGTTGATGAAGAGATCTAAGCCATTGGTCAAAACCAAACAAAACCACACTTTAAAAGTTTGTCACGTGCTGATGGAATGGAGTTGGACCCCACACGGCTGATAGCAAGTTCTCTTATTGTATTGATTTTAAAATAATTATATATATTTGACATTTCTATTTTTATTTATCAAAATGATGTACTTTTGTCAAATAAGTTGGCAATCAAAATGTAAACTATTTTTCCCAATTTTTCTTTTGATTTATTTTTCTTTAATGTTATAATTTCTATTTTTTTATAACTTATTAATTTTAAAAAATAGGTATCAAAATTGGCCAAAATTAGCCTTAAGACAATTCAGTTCTAATTCTATCAATGGTGGAATTGTGAAACATTAGTTTCAAAATTATAGTTATGCATACTATTGTCTCACAAGTGAGTTTATTGCAATAGTTTACTCTAAAAAATAAAAGGGAAAAAAATCTTATAGTTTGGTTTTCATGTTACTTATTCTCATGTTATACTTGGGATGTTTTTAATAACACATTTTTTCATATTACAATGATCAATAAGAACAAATGTTGCTAACAATGGTATATTAATGAAAGAAAATGCTATGCATGGGATGTAACCTAGCAGGCTACAGGGGGGCTTTTGAGACATTCTCTAGCCAGAGGGGAAAATGTTCAAACTTCCACTCTCCCCTTCTTCCAGCAAATTTTCAGCCTTCTCTTTTCTAATGATTGATATATAAAAATTATATTGTAAGAGCCTCACCATATATAATGTGAAACAAAATTTACATTGTAATGCATTTAATAATAAAAAAAAAAGCCTTGTATTAAAAATTTTGTATATATAGTTTTAATTAATTGTGGAATAATTTTTAACTATAAGGTACTTGCCAATGTGCAAAAGAACAAAAGAATGATTTACTTTTTCTTTAAGAAAAGCATTATAATTCATATATAAATAGCAAAAGTTTTATGCATTATAAAAAGAGAACTTTCAATAGTTTAGTTCCCAATATTTAGGGATCTGACTATTTTAGTTTAAAAGTTTTTAAGTTGATAGTTTTATAATTTTAATTTGTAATAAATTAAGAACTTATTGAAGAATGTGGGACCACATTTATGTAAATTTTTCGATAATTTTTAGTCATTAATATTTAGAGGTTTGACAATTTTAGTCCCTAAAAATTTTAAGTCAATAAATCTATTTTTACAATTTTACTCCTTAAAAGTTGGACTTATTAGCTTTAAAGAGGTGGGAAGAGTAAAGTGATACACACATGTTTTATTTTTCAAATCAGCATAAGTGAAAAGAAAAATGAAGTGAAGAGATATTTTTTTGTTTCATATTTTTAAATTTTTTTTATTGATACTAATTTAAAAAATAAAAACTAAATGTATGTTACTGCACTCTTCCCATTCTTTTAAGCTAATAAGCACACTTTTCTCAATGTTATAAATTAAAACTATAAAAATTAAATATTCGACCTAAAATATTGACTAAATCTTTCATATCTCCAAACATTGAGAACTAAACTATTAAATCTTTAACTTTTTCCATCAGTTGTTTTTAAATTGTTAAAAATTGAAAATAAATAAACTAGAATTTGTCTACCTAAAATCTTTTGAGGTTACAACTGTCAAAAACTCATCAAAATATTCAGTGCATGTACATGTAAATATTGTTGGTAATGCTATTTTGATTGTTTGATTGGCACATGAAAAATGGAATTATAGTAGCATTTATAAAAATAATTAAAGCAATGATAGTGATATATTAAGGATTATATATTCTATAATTAATTGATGTTTGATTATATAATAAACTTTTGTATTTTTGTGGGAAAAAATTACACAATTATAAATTTGTTGTAGAACAAAAAAAATGCTATTTAAAGAGTTGAGAGAATTGAAACTAGTGAAGGCATATATTTCGAATCTTTATGAAATGCTATTAATTTTGTATAACAATACAATTCGTTTTTCTCAAAATGTGTATTTACTTTAGAAGATAGGGAAAATTTGCTAAAAGGGCAATAAAACTCCCAAAGTGAATAAAAAGGAGAAAAGTTTTTTTTCTAATTCCTAATAAGGGCGAAATTGATTTCTATACCAAATGGAAAAATAGTTTCTCAATATTGATTTATATACTAAATACAAAATTATTTTCAATAGAAAACAACTATATTTTGCTAAAAAAATCTTCCCTCCCAATATTTTTTGTTAAATTAATACTAGGATAAATAAGCTGAGATCGAGATATTTCCAATCCCTGTAATTTTGTTTTTACTACATTTGGATGAATAACTAAATACTATGCAACTGATTTTGATATAGAATTTTTATGCATTTTGATATTTTTTGAGATTAAACTGCATGAACATATACATCATTCTACCCAACATGCATATTTATACTCAAGCAATATTTTTTGTTGATAATATTGGTGTTTTTTAATGAGATAATTAATCAATAATTTTTTGAGCACACTAATTTAATTATTGAAGGGTTAAGAAAATTTACATTGACAAATAGATTTAAAATATCTAGTACAAAAACATTTAACCAAAATACTTATGATCCTCATCTGGAATATCAAATATTGTTTATGGTAGTAAGAATCACTACAAGAAAATTGTTAATTTCCGACGGAACATTTCCGACGAAAAATCCACATTTCCTTCGGAAATTTTAAGATTTCCGACGGAAATCCGTCGGAATCAATCCGTCGGAATAACGTTCGTCGGAAAAAACTTTTCCGGCGGTTCACCATCGGAAATCTAACTTTTCCGACAAATTTTGCGACGGCCACCAGATAATAAAAAATTATATTTTTTCCTACAGATTTCCGTCGGAAAGTAAATAAAATTTTCAAAAGAAATAAATAATTTTCGACGAAATTCCGTCGAAACTTTAATAAAATTGTTTAAAAAAATAAGTAATTTCCGACGGACATCCGTTGGAAATTAAATAAAATTTTCAAAAGAAATTAATAATTTCCGACGGAATTCCGTCGGAACTTTAATAAAATTGTTTTAAAAAATAAGTAATTTCCGACGGATTGCCGTCGGAAATTATTTAAGTTTTTTAATAAATAAATATTTTCCGACGGATATCCGTTGGAAAGTAAATAAAATTTTAAAAAGAAATAAATAATTTTCGTCGGAAATTTAATAATTTTTTTTTAAAAAAATAAATTCCATTTTAAAATAAAACTAAATTTTTTTTTATACACATAAATTTGACAAAAAGTAATACTATCCTAATCTTTGTCCATATCCGTGCTCGAGTCAGTATCTTCATTGTTGCTCGTTTTTCTTTTATTCTTTCTACGCTTTTCCATTTTCTCTATCTTTGCCTGTAGACTCTGAATCACCTCCTCCATTTGTTGTTGCTTAGTATTGACCGTCTTAGTCAGTTCGACCACTCTATGTCGCATCAGATCATACTTAGCTTGCGACACAACAATCGAAGGTGATGCTGAATATACAGAGCGACTGGTAGAAGGCTGATTCCCCATCCTATAAACTCTACTCTTGTAGACTCCACCGGCAGCCTAAGTACATAATTCTTCATCACTGCGTGGGAGATTCTGCGTCCGCGCAGTACTATCATCTGTCGCTTCTGTCTGATTGAGTCTTTTTTCAGCCGCAAGAGATTGAAAAGCGTTCTATCAAGGAAAAAAATATATTACACATTTATATTTATTA
Source organism: Gynochthodes officinalis (assembly GCA_020080225.1). Taxonomy (NCBI): domain Eukaryota; kingdom Viridiplantae; phylum Streptophyta; class Magnoliopsida; order Gentianales; family Rubiaceae; genus Gynochthodes; species Gynochthodes officinalis. Next base: position 36,347,040 of record CM034619.1, on the reverse strand, counting down.
TTAATAAACTAAATAGATTTTGTTAAAAAAAAATATTTTTACTAAAAAACTCACATATGTAGCCTCGGCACGGGAATCAACCCACTGATCCTGCTCTCCAGTCTCGGGATTTTTTTTCTTGTGGCCAATTAAGAAAAGGTCAATCTTTGATGGCCTTTTGCCCATAGTTTTTTCCTACATATTATATAAATATTAGATTAACAAATCATATTAAATTATACATAAATGACATTGAAACAAAAAAATATATAAATATTCTTACAAGTCTCGCTGCATGTGTAGCAAGTGATATTGAGCCGCAAGTATTGAGAGACCCGCCTTTCTCTGAAGCATGAGCCTCCTTTGCCTGAATTTGCCTTTTTTTGAATGCTTCGGACGCCCAATGTTTTTGAAGGCATTCCCAGACGTGGTCGCCTATCCATTGCGGTCTTGTCCTTCTATGGCGGATTTGATGAAAAATATCCGCAAAGCGCTTTGCCCCTCGTACTTCAAACGCTCGGCGGATGTTTTCATCATTTCTTGGCAACCAATAAACCTTGCGCTACAAACATAAATGACGACATTTGTAATTATATAACTTATAATTTATATAAATCAATATAAATAATAATATAACAGTAAAAAACTACCTTAAACTCCGAAAACATCCTATCGTGAACCTCTAGTGGAATTTCACGCCATACTGCCCAAGGTTTTTCAAAGTGGGCTTTGATTGCATCGTAAATTGCACCCGCAGCAGTATGACTCGAAATGAATCTAAAAATATAAACAAAAGAAGAAATCAATATTAAAATTTTAATTGAATACAAGTATTATTTAAAATAAATGCTAAAAATTTTACCCGGTAGAAGTCTCGTCTGGTATGATATATCTTGCACCATCCTCCTCCCGTACATGATCCAATGGAGGCTCGATCTCGGCTTCGCCATCATCACGATGCTCCAAATGCGGTGGTGATGATGATAGTCTAGATCCATTTCCAGTATGTGTGATGCACGGTGGTGATGAAGATGGACCCGACCCATCTCCAGTGCTCTGTGCTGAGCCGGCTAAGAGTGGACGATTGAAAGTCAACCCTGACGGAAAGGACACGATGGAGTACGCTCCGACGAGCGCAAACTAGCACGACCTCTGCCGCGACTAGCACGGCTACCTCTGCTCTGATTTTTATCCATTTAATTAAAATCCTACAATATCTAACAAAATATAACGAGGTGTGATTGACATTAGAATTTGTATTTTGTTAGCATAATAGCTCAAACACATTTCGTACTATTATTTATTAATCCCTCCCAAAGGAATTAAATTTTATAGTAGTTTGTGCCATTTTAATTCCTTTTAAAAGGAATTAAAACTTTTCTTGCTAAGTTTTTAAAAGAAAAAAAAATTACTCATTAAAGAAATATTAGTGCAAGATAAGATTTTTCTTTTTTTAAATATAAATTAACCACTAATGATTTTTGCAACCAAAACATAATTAGGACAAGAATGACAAACAGTACAATTTTTTTAAGGAAAGCATTCCATCTTATTTATCACCATAATTACTATTTTTCTCTAAAATTTTATGTTTGGTTTAGATGAATATAGTTGAATTATATAAATCTCAAGCATGATTATTCTTTTTGCGAAATTACTAGAGGCCCTAACTACTATAAATTGAACTTATCCATTTGTTTACATAATCTTGAATATTGATTATTCACAAACTAGCTGGGCTTATTATTGCTTTTTGGGATCAAGCATTTTATGAACAAATTCCTTCATAGTTTTCATAAATAGAGTAAAGTAGAAAGAATGCGTTAAGTGTGTTATAACGAAAAAACGTTATACCTAACTCAAAAGGGGACTCTTTTTTTTTTTTTTTAAAGAATGGAAGGGGTAAAAAACAATGAACTGAAAGAATTCTTAAAAAATAAATAAATCAAAATAAAAAAGTGACAAAATCATGAAGATGAGGTGCCGAGCATGTGCCAAAATTGTTAGACATAGAAGAAAGAGTAAATGAAAACTTTCAACCGTTGCAAGCATTTAAATACTCTTCAAATTGGATCCATCCCAGACATTTACATTGGTCAAAAGTTAAAAACTTTAAAAACAAAGAAAGCCCTACTTAGATTTTACTCGCCAGTTTATCAAGTACATAGTACACAAGTTAAATAATTTTTTATTCAGTACAAGATGCAAAAATATTTTAGAATCCTCATTGTATCTACAGGACAAGTAACGTATCATCAGTACTTGACTAAGATTTTCCTTCTTGAACTGCTAAAATATTTCATAATGTTGATAGTGGCCTGTTTAGATTGTAAAGTCTTTGTTTAATATGAAGTGAGAATCAAGAGACTAGTGTATGTAAAATTTCCCATACTATTTTAAATTAGATATCATTGTTTTTTCAGTTTTCCATTTGGAAAGTTAAACTTCATGACAAAATCTAGTCTATGATTTTAAAGTTTCATGATAGAAACAAGACCATCTCAAGCAAAACAAAAATCAAACACAATAAACCAGGCTATCACATCATAACATATAACCAAAGGCCACTTAGGAAAACTAATTCCTAGATTGCCAATTGACAAAATATTGAGCCCAAGAAAGTTGAGAATACTTGCTTTCTAACGATATATGCAGTAAAGAGAAATCAATTATTGTTCCATAATCCATTCTTAGAATAACAGCACAAGATGCATGTGCTACACAATTAGAAGTTGAAGCATTCAAGTAATATACTAATCATTTCAAGCTTGTTCCTCATGCTATGTGAGCATTTCCAAAAAGCCTTGAATGCTTTGCACATTAACCGGCATCGAGAGTGCATTCTGTCCTTGAAATACAGTTTATCTATTTTTATGATAACTATGTAGGCTCGGAATGGATCCTGAAGGATTCTTTTCAATTGCTATATAATGGTTACAGTGAAACCAGTTAGAAGATCATAGCATCATGAACTAGTTAGGCAATACAAATGATTGGGAATGTATTTGCACTTGATACTGACACAAAAAAGTTTACGCAACATTTTACCACTTTGAAATATTTTGTTACATACATATCATGGAATAACTAAGTGTTTGAAAGTAAAATAAAGGGAAAGATATGAACCATAAAAACTCTTACCAGAATTTAAAAGAGATGTATTTCACTACTTTTGCAATGATATGCAATAGCTAAAAACTGAAGATCTCACCATAAAAATTTGTGCATATAACCATTATTTTCAAAGAATTGTAGAGAATTTTTAGTCATCACAGAATAGCTTGCTTAACCTTATCCCAGTAGTTGCTCAGTACGCAGGAAAAACTGATACCCAAAAGAAAATATAGAGATAAAAGTACTAGGAAAACCATGCTTACTTCACAAATAACAGGATGGATCATGACTCACAAGAGTGCAACAAACACCCCCACAGTTTCCTCAATGGAATAACTTCACCTCGAGACACCAAAAAGTCCAAATTCTAAACCTAATCAAACTCTACTCTAGCTGCAAGATAAAACATATTCAACCCCAGGAAAAGGATCCTAAGGAAAAATTCAGGCGAAATGAATGCAAGAAAAACAAAACTGTATTTCATTGAACAAAAGGAAATACATTATAACAAACTTCAATCACCAAGAAATGATCTTTTCCACAGTCGGAGCATCGAAAACCAATCAGAGAGATAAAATCAAACAAACCATCAAAAAGAATTTTTAAAAAAAGGGGACAACACCAACTTTATACTACAGAATCAGGTTCTGTTTCAGTAAAGAGCGAGAGAGAAACGAAGAATTCATAAAGATCTCAATAATAGATGCTTAAGATAATAAACAGAAAGAGAAGCATTTATTATTCCAGCACAAGCACGTCATCCACAGGCCATAGTTTTTTGAACAACTAAACATCATTGTTACAAGATATAGAGCAAACCAGAATAAGAACTGAAAATTCCACCAAATTTTTCAATCACTAATTCACAAATTTTAATTCCAAAAACCAAATCAAGAAAGAATGAATATATCAACGAAATAAAGAAAGAATAGGAGTACCCTTAAAAGGTAAACAACTGCGACGGTGGAAAATTTTCGTTGTTCGGCCACAAGAAACGGTTCCGTCTACGTTCTGACCACAACCGAGTAAATCCGCGATGGACAGAGGCAGTGGAGATTGAAGAGCGGCCAACTGGACTATGAAGGAATGAATCGGGCTGGCGGCGGAAGAGACAAGAAATGAAGACAAATTTGGGGGAAAAGGGGGAGGCGGGAGGGGGGGGAAAGAGGAAAAAGGGGGGGAGAGGTAAAAAAAAATTTGGGGGGGAGGGGGAAGGGGAGAGAGAGGGGGGGGGGGGGGGGGGGGGGAACAGGGGTTTTTTTTTATGTATCAGAACATTTCCGGCGGATATCCGCCGGAAAAAGTAATTTTTTTTACTTTTCGGAAGAACTTCCGACAGATTATCCGTCGGAATTTTTTAAAATTTTTATTTTGAATAGTTCCGACGGAAATTCATCGGAAATTTAACTATTTTTTTATTTTTTTCAAATTTCGACAGTTTGTCCGTCGGAAATTGGTAAATTTTTTTAATTTTTGGCAAGAACTTCCGACGAATTTTCCGTCGGAAATTGTTTAATATTTTATTTTGAATATATATCCTTAAATTTTTTTATTTTTTTGAATATTTCCGCCAACTCATTTTTTAAGTATTTTTATTCATATTATTTACCTCCTTTTTATTATGTTAAATAAATAAATAACAAAATATCCTCAATGCCGTGTTGGGCTTTGAGGATTAGTGACAAACCAGTTAATGTACGTAGCGGCTGAGGTTAGTCCTAATGGGCTGCTTGGAGTTATATATTCTGCAAACTATATCTATGGTCGTTTCCTCCCCAACTTCTGCAAGCCTTCGTCGGGCACTTGCATCCGATGGGTCTTGCTGCTTTTCCAAGCAGATTCTGTCTATCATTTCTTCCACGCAATCGGGTAGAACAAGAACATCACCCATTCTGGAACTCTCTCCCTCCCTCTTACGGACAATTGGAAAACTGGGCGAGTTGCTTTGGTTATATACATGAAGAGAAGGAGAACTTTGCATGAATGCACATTTCATGTCTGTTTATATAGTCTCCACAAGATTAAACAGTAATTTTTTTTCTCTTTATTTTTTTTCGCAATTATTATTTATCCTCTCGAATAGAGTTTTTATCCCATTTAAACTTTGAATACTTCTAAATTTTATTTTTTATTTTAATATTCCGACAGATATCCGTCGAAAATTTAAATTCCGTCAAAAAATTCAAATAAAAAATTGAAATTACTCAAGTTTCAAATGTATTAAAAAAATGAAAATATTTTATTCAAATTTTAAAATATTTCATAAATGAAAAATAATTATTTTTACACGTTGTAATTAGTGAATTAAATTATTTTCAAATATTAAGATTATTTAAATCATTCATCCACTCACTATTTGTTAAAACCTCTTTTTAATTCAAAATATTATGCATAAGAATCAATTAGTAAAATAATACAACATATATATCCTAAAATTATGTAAAAAAACATATTATTTAGTCTGAATATATATCCTCGAATTCTTCTTCGGGACTCGTTTCTTCGCTGTCTACAAATTATGTCTCTTCATTTGAATCATTGCTCACGTGTTCTTCTTCAGCACCCTCATCATCCTCATCACCCTCATGCCTGTTCATTTCTACTTCAACATCTTCATCATTATTGCACTGAAAATTTCGGAGACTATCTTCTAAATCATCGTCTACAGTGTATTCCACGTTTGATGTGTCAGTTTGGAATGCTATGTCTATTGAATCCTCCACTTCGACCCTACCCACTAGTTTTGTGTTAATCACGGCCCACCATTCAGACTTATCAGGTCTCAAAGGATAAGGAACATAATACACTTATCTAGCATTTTGCGCAATCACAAATGGGTCAAATGTACCGTATTGTCTTGTATATCTCACATCAACTAATTTATATTGTGGATGTACCTTTGTTCCTGATGGTCTCCGTGTGTCGAACCAGGTACAGTAAAATAATGTTACTGTTTTGACGAGATCTCCTGATGAGTATTCCAGTTCCACAATGTTTTGTAGAACTCCGTAATAGTCGACCTCGCTAGAATCACTGCCATCACCTCTGACCCATACACCACTGTTTATCATCTTTCTTTTTTCGGACCAGGTCGCTGTGTGAAATTTGTATCCATTTACAAAGTATGTCTGGTATGATTTCACCTTTCAACTTGGTCCCCATGATAGAGCATGTAGATTTGGGTTGGTGACTCTGTTAGAAACATTTTGTACCTGCGATTGAATTAAAAAAAACTTCAACATTCGTCCTGACAATGAATTTACATCTATTGCGTAATAGATATTTGCAGGCTAATGACCACTTACATAATCTTTGAACCATGTACTAAAATATTCACGAACAGCTTCATTCCCGTAATAATTTCTGAAATCTCTGAAATATATTTCAATCATTAATGTCGCGATTAGATTACATAAGAAAAATGGTAAAAGAAACATAATCAACATACTGTACCTCAAAGTTGGTTGGATCTCCTCACAATTAAGCAGAACGCACTGTTTTGCAGCATAGAGCTCATTATCATCTAACCACCGAATAGTTGGTTTTCCTGATGCTCTGCCAGTAAGATCAAATATTGACAAAGATGGAGGGTTCGTACTAGGACCTCCATCATCATGCCGATTCACTCTGTTTCTTAAACTCGGGATATGATTCTCAAAATAGAATGAACAAAAATGTGAAGTTTCCCTGGCAAGGTATGCTTCGCAAATCGAACCCTCGACTCTAGCCTTTTGTTTCACTGACCGTTTACACTTCCCAATGTTCCTACAATTGAAATTCGTTAAACAACATGTTAGGGAACTAAAAAAAAATTATATATACATAATTAGAAAAAAAATAAGTTTAATTACCTTTCAAAAGGATACATCCACCTATATTGAACCGGCCCTCCAAGTCTGGCTTCTTCTACTAAGTGAATTGGAAGATGCTCCATTACATCAAAAAAGCCAAGTGGAAAGATTTTCTCCAACTTGCACAGTATAACAGGGATATTATCTTGCATTCTGTCTAAATCTCTATCTCTCAAAGTGCTCGAACACAATTGCTTGAACAATTGACTGATCTCTGTTATTGCTTTCGAAATATTTTCAGGAAGTGAATTGAATGCAACAGGAAGCAAATTCTCCATTAAGACATGACAATCGTGGGATTTTAACCCCGTTAATTTTCCTTCTTTCAGTTGGACACACCTACGCAATTTGATGCATACCCATCTGGCATCTTCAAATTCTTTATCCATTCACAAATATTGCGTCTTTCATCCAATGTGAATGTGTATTTTGCCTTCGGTTTGGAATACTTGCCGTTGGCCTGTTTTTGTAGGTGCAATTCACTCCGCCTACAATGCTTCATCAGATCCAATCTTGCCTTCACATTATCTTTGCTCTTGTCCTTTACATCCATAACAGTGTTGAACAAATTATCAAAGAAATTTTTCTCAATATGCATGACATCTAAATTGTGGCGAAGCAAGTTATCTTTCCAGTAGGGCAATTCCCAAAATATGCTTTGTTTTGTCCAGTTATGCTGAATGCCATATCCGTGAAGTCTAAAACTTCCTGCCTCATATACCTTAGGAATAGATGAAATTCGATCCCAAATCTCTTCCTGCATAACCTTCATGGATCATCAACTTCAACACGATTTTTAATGAATCCGGACACATTTGTCCTGAATGTGTGATCAGGTCCTAACCATCATCGATGACAATCAAACCACGAATTTTTCCTGCCTTCTTTTAAATAGAATGCTTTCGTATCCTCCATGCAAATCGGACAAGCCAATCTCCCAGCTGTACTCCACCCAGATAACATTCCATACGCAGGAAAATCATTAATTGTCCACATAAGTGCAGCACGCATATTGAAATTTTCTTTTGTGAAAATATCATATGTCAAGACTCCAACATGCCACAACAATTTCAATTCATCAATTAAGGGTTGCAAGTAGACATCAATTGAATTCTTTGGATTATGCGGGCCTGGAATGACGCAACTCAAAAATAGATATGAAGTTGTCATGCACATTTCAGGTGGAAGATTATACGGAGTCACAAAAATTGGCCAACATGAATAAGGAGTAGATGACATACTAAAGGGTGTAAAACCATCCGCACACAAACCTAACCTGATATTCCGCGGTTCTGCAGCAAAATCTGGATATTTTTCATCAAAATGTCGCCATGCTAACCCATCGGATGGATGACACCGTACACCATCTGGCCTTCTGTTCACATAATGCCACCTCATATGCGGTGCAGAACTCATGCAGGCATACAATCTCTTAAGCCTGGGTATTAGAGGAAGGTAATGCATCGACTTAAGTGGCACTCGCTTTCCTTTGCTAGTCGATTCACTTTTATAACGAGGGTGTTCACAAAATTTACACTCCTCTAAGTGATCGTTCTCGTTGTAGTACAACATACAACCATTTGGACAACAATCAATCTTCTGGGCAGATATTCCTAATTTAGACACCAACTTTTTCGTGTGATAGTAACTTTTTGGAATGTCTATTTCTTGTTGAGGGTTAACTTCTCTGATCAATTCAATCATGGCATTCATGCAGTCGTGTGGTACGTTCCAATTTGACTTGATGCTCATTAGTCTAACAGCTGTGGATAATTCAGAATGAGTCGAACCTTCCCACAACGGACGACTAGCAGCCTCTAACAAATCATAAAATTTTTTAGCTTCTTCATTAGGAGGTCGTTTCAAGATTTTGCACAAATTCACGTTCACCACTACCCATAAAATGAGAATTTGCTACATCTCTTATCATATCATGATATCGACTACTTTCTGCATTATCTGTTCTTGCGATATTCCTCTGCTCATGCAGATATGTAGCATATATAGAGTCAAAATTCGGAGGCTCTACCTCACCATGGTCAATCCACCACCAATATTTAGGTTTAAAACCATTCTTATATAAATGAACCACCACATCTTCTGGACCAAACATTTTACCAGACTTACACTTTCTGCAGGGACACCGAATGACTCCTTCATTCTGATATTTAAGAAGAGTACAAGTATGTTGCACGAATTCATTTACCCCACTAATAAATTCATCGGTTAAACCTCTTCTGTTAGGTCCAATTCTGTTATACATCCAACTACGGTGTCGAATAAAATCCATCTACACGTATATAAAATTAAATATCACAAGCATAAAAATATAACATTAATATAAAGCATAATTTATGTCACGACATAAAATTAATATAGCATGACCACGATATATAAACAACTACGGTGTCGAATGAAATCCATATAAACATATATAAAAATAAATATCACGGTAATAAAAATATAACATACATATAATGCATAATTTATGTCAAGACATAAAATAAATATAACATTACCACGATATATAAACAACTACAGTGTTCAATTAAATCCATCTACACATATATAAAAATAAATATCACAGTAATAAAAATATAACATTAATATAATTAATAATTTATGTCAATACATAAAATTAATATAACATTACTACGATATATAAACAACTACGGTACCAAATACAATCCACCTACACATACAAAATTAAATATTATAGTAATAAAAAATAAACTACGTACCTTGCTAAAATGTCAGATTTGTGTTCTTTACGTACAGTTATTTATCTACAAGAATAAAACCTTGGATGAAAATGAAAAATAAACGAGTTATTTTGGTTGAATGGAGAAGAAGAAGAAAATAATGGAGAAAAAGATAAGCTCTTACAGTGATTTTGTTAGATTTAGATGTTGAGCTACATAGATGGGAGAGCAAAGCTGATCGATGAAAAACTCGGCCTTTCAAATGTTGTGCTGATCAACGGCGAAGCTCACAAAAAAGAGTTCTTTGTGGTAGAAAAAATACAACAAAGAAGAAGAGAATGCTCGCGGTAGTCGGGTTGATATTGTTACATTTTCCGACGGAAATCCGTCGGAAAATGTCGGCATCGTCGGAGTTTACACTTTTCCGACGGACATCCGTCGGAAAATGTCGGCACCGTCGGAGTTCCAAATGTTCCGACGGAACTCCGTCGGAATTTAAAATTTTTTCGACGGATATCCGTCACAAAATGTCGGTCCGTCGGAATTTCTTTTTTAAAATATTTTTCATTCCAAATTCCGACGGAATGTCCGTCGGAAATGTTTAATTTTTTTATTTTTTCACAAACTTTTTCCGACGGACATCAGTCGGAAATATAATTTCTTTTTTTAATATTATTTTGGTAAATATTCCGACGGATAGGCCGTCGGAAAAATTTAAAAATAATTTTTCCAAAGATTGTCCGACGGATTTCCGGCGGGTTTCCGTCGAAATGATTTTTTCCAACAGATATCCGTCGAAGATTTTTGCCGCCGCCCTGCAGTTTGCTTTTTCCGACGGATTTCCGTCGGAAAATTCCGACGGATTAATTGCCGTCGGAATATTCCGTCGGAAATTTCGACTTTTCTTGTAGTGCCATAGCATAAAAAAAAAAAACACTTGCAAGCTATTAGAGGCAATAAATCTTCAAACTAAGCACTTAGCATTAATACTTGAGCTATCTATGGAAACAATTAAATTAAAACAATTAAATTAACAGCAACCAAGAAATAAGCTAAAAACATTTAAAAAATAAAGAAGAAGAGAAAACTTGATTAGAGGACTGCAAATCTCTAAACTTTACATACTATTCCAAACCTATCTCTAGGAAGATGAGATTTTTTTCTCTTCTTTTTTAGTTTCTCTCCTAAAATCCTAATAAAGAGAGAGAAAGAGAGAGCTGAAAAAATCAATTAGACTAAGCTAAGCCTCCTTGCTTGAATTATGAAAATATTGGAGTATTTATACATAAGGAAGCCAAAAGAGTTCAGAACTAAGATTAGGAAATAATTAGAGGTTTAACAAAAAGACAACCAAAATATAAATAGTGCCACTAACCATCATGATGCTAGAGCTCAGCAGTTAGCACGAACAACTCCAAAAAGTTGCTTGTGCATCATAGTGGACTTCAATGGCATGTTACGGCACATAGCAACTTTTACTGTGCTCATTTTTTACTCCTGTTTTGGTCTTTTCGAGTAGGAATTGGGCGTTAGTCTATCATCAAAATTTTAGTTCTCTTTGAAAGCTTTCCAATGAATCTTGAATCATCATCATCAGAGTTGTAAATCCCAAATTCCCAATTCCTTGAAATAACTTGCTTGCCACCCTTAATCTTAAAGATTCTTTAGTCCTTTTATTTGTTCTTTGACTTGTTTTGCACCATTTTGACTCCTTACTGCATAAAAATCGTAAAAACACTATAAGAACATAAAATACTTCTAAACTATATTTAAACTTTTTTTTGTCAAAATGTTGTCATTTGATTAATGTTTGCCATGAACATTAACAAGTACAACAATGGTTCCTATTTTGAACCCTCCTTGACCCTGGGAAACAACCAAGGCGTACGCAACACACTAGTCCTCTCTCATCTACATACAAATTAATTTCCCAAAAAACTACATAGTTGAAGATTAACGATAAGGTTACTATAGCTAATAAACAACTGTCATGGTTCCAACCACCTGACCTATGTAACCACTGAACAGAATTACTCATGTTCTTAGTTACACAGGACCCACCCTTGTCCTTGCCTTGTCAAACTCCAACTATTCTTCCACGGCCAAATTCACAACTATCTTTTCCTCTATCCATTCCCCTTTGAACAACCACAAATTCCTAGATTTCCACAATATCCATAAAAGATAGACAGTAAGCTGACTCCGTTCCTGCCAAAGATGCTTATATTTACTACGACTAACCTGCTGCCACCACCCTTCAAAACTAAATACCTCCACTGTGACTTCCTTTAGCTCAATCCTACTGTTGTTGTTTCTCCCGTTTAACGTACTTATATGTAGATTTGACAGTATAAACGCTCGTGGAGCTCAAATGCCAGACTAACATGTCTTGACTTCCAACTGCGGTAATCGCATAATTGCCTTTGCTTCTGGCTACACAAAGATCCTGGAGATTAGTTGCATATTCCAACTCTAGCCTTCTGGTAATAGCAGCTCATTAACCCAAGTAACCTTCTCCCTATTTGAAAAGATTGGAGTCGACTTAAACCCCTTGCTAGCTAGTAGCTATGGAGAGTCCCAAATCCTGATAGATTTGCCTTCCCTAACATGGAATCTCATTCCCTTTTCCAACACATATCTAGCCCTCAACCAGCCTTTCCATAACCAGGACGTATTTCCCTTCAGTAACACCTGCATCAACCCACCTTGAAGAAAATATTTAGCTTTGAGGACTTTACTCATCAAGAGATTAGGGTCATTAAACATCCTCCATAGCTGCTTAGCTTATAACGAATCATTAAAGTTTTGGATATCTTGAAAACCCAAGCCGCCATCTGTTTTGACCGCTGTTAATTTATCCTAAGCCTTCTAGTGAAGCTTAGTCGTGCCTGCCACATTATCTCCCCACCAAAATTTAACCGTCATTCTACTAATTTCTTTGCACACCACTACAGGAAACTTAAAACAACCCATAACATAATTTGGTAATACATTAATGACTGTTTTAATTAAAACTTCCTTACCTGCTAAACTAAGGAACCTTGATTTCCATCCTTGAGTCTGTTGCTGAACTCTCTTCACCACATACCAAAAGACTTCTCATTTGGACCTCCCAATATGCATAGGTAATATCAAGTATTAGGCTTGGCGTTGTTTTCTTATCCCCCCTAAAGTCTGGCATACTGTTTGCTTCTAGTCCAGTGGCAAGTTGTGACTGAAAAATATTGAGAACTTCTCCAAATTAATCAGTTGTCCCGAAAGCCAACTATATGCATCCAGGAGTGCTTTCACCTTATATACCTACTCCAAGTTAGCTTCACAAAACAGGAGGGAATCATCTGCAAAAAATAAATGAATAATTAATAAACTATTCCTACTCGCTCGCATGCCTTTATAATCCCTTTGTAAACTTGCTTGGTTGATTAAATTTGAGAAGAGCTCCGATACCAATAGAAAACAAATAAGGTGATAATGGATCTCCTTGTCGTAGACCTCTGGACGTCTTGATATAGCTACATTGTTCCCTATTGATATTCACCAACATAGTTACTATACTCACACACTACATTATCCATGCAATAAATTTCCGTGTGAATCTCATCTTACACATAACTTTTTCAAGAAATCCCATTTTACACGATTATATGCCTTAACTATATCAAGTTTTAATGCCATATACCCTCTCTTCCCTTTCTTTAGGGAGTGAAGAGTATGAAAACATTCATGCACAACAATTACATTATCAAGAATTTGTATTCCTGGAAGAAAAGCATATTGAGTTGGACTAATACACTGAGAAAGGCAGCTCTTAAGTCTCTCAGCTAACATTTTTGTTATGATTTTATACACCACATTACAAAAAATAATCGACCGATACTAGTTATCGGAATAGGATTATGCACTTTCGGGATTAGGATAATTAAAGTATGATTTAATTTTCAAAACATTCTTCCTTTTTGAAAGAAATATTTAATAGCTGCACACACATCGACACCAATCACATTCCAAAATTTCTAAAAAAAGAAGAGAGTCATACTATCTGGGCCCGACGCTTTATTGGAATTCATTTAGAACAAAGCGTTTTGAATTTTAGCATCCTCCACCGGCTTAGTCAGGATCCAGTTCAGAGCACGAGTAACAGATCTAAGAATACCTTCCAGCCCTTCATAGCCCTGCTGGGAATGAGTTGAGGTAAAAAGTCCAGCATAAAAAGCAATAATTTCGTCTTGAATGTCTTTCTTATGCTCTCGGAGGACCTCTTGCTTAGTCACCAATCGATGAATGCCATTAGTTTTACGGTGCTAAATGGTGCTGGCATGGAAAAACCTAGTATTTGTCACCCTCTTTTAACTATTGGATTTTAGATTTTTGCTGCCAATACATCTCTTCCTCCTCATAAGTAACATGTAGTTCTCTTTTTAGACTATTCCAAAACATCCAATCCTCTCCCCTCATCTCCTACTCAGACACCCTAGCTGAGCTTTAAGCTGTTTTATTTTCCTGGCCGAGTGTCATCCCTATTGCTAGTTCCAGGTTATCAGGTCCTTTCTACATTGCCGGATTCAACCCCAAACTTGCGACGTCGGTGAAGCTTCCTACTTTTTTCTCCAACTCTACTCCACTATTTTCACAATCCCCTCCTGCCTTACCCAGCGCTTATTAAAAATAAACCGTTGCTTGCTTAATTCAGCCTACGGCTTAGTATTCATCATATGCAACACATGGTCTGAGGCCTGTTTCTCCTTATGGTAAACTTGTGCATTAGGGAACTTCAACATCCAATTAGCAGCAAAAAAATCTGTCTAGCCGTTCTTTAACAAAACCCTCTCCCGCCCTATTAATTGCCCAAGTGTATGAGCTTCCCCGGAACCCCATATCAACCATTCCCATGAAACAAACAACTGTTAAAATTGCGAGCAACTCACCACCGTTAGCTGTCTTCCCCCTGTTTTTCTCCGCTAGAAGTATTAGATCATTAAAAACCCTTCCCATAAACCACCAATCCCCCCCATTTACTTTTCTTAGATTCTAAATAATGCCATTACTCTCTTCGTTTGTCAACTTCCGCACTCGCATACACAAAACTGACCACCACGTGAAAGGATCACTTTTCAATTGACACTCCAGCTGAATAGAAAATGAATTAGAGATACAACTCAACACTTTAATCGTAGGAGCCCAACAAACCAACAAATCACCACTTCTCGCCATTGGTTCCACTGCTTCCCACCTATTAAAATACATCAACCTTTTACACACAGTATTTACAAACAGCTATTTTTGTTTAGTTTCAGCCAGAAACAAAAGATCCGAACGACATGAGTAAACTGACTCCCTCAACTGGGAAATTATAGAGGGGTTCACCCAAACCTTTACAATTCCACACACATACTCTCATTCCCCCATTGGAGACCATTCCCAGCTAGTCTCCCCCACCTCAGTAATCCCTTCCTGAGACTCACTTCTCCATTTCTTGAGTTCAATTGACTCGTCATCCGTACGTGTTGCCTTCTCAGCCTGTAACTTGTGACTGCTTTTATTTCTTGACCGGATCATACTTCTAGGCGTAATCTGTGCCCGACCATAATCCGGAAGGGCTTGCTTTCCTGCTCTCCTCCACGTTTCCGGTTGGCGCACTTCGTGCACACCCTGGGTTGTCGATGCTTCCCTTCCCTTAGACAGCCCAATAGGCTGTTGCTAATGAGAACCTTCGCCTTCACTAACTACTGATACATTTACCCACGTAGTGCCCCCGGTTATGTCATGTCCACCCTAGCTGACTAACCCAAGTCCTCCTCTATGCCAATGACCTCGATCGCATCAGTATCAGAATAGTATATAAAAGAGTCTGAGAACCTTATCAATGCTATCAATAGAATTGTTATAAAATTCTATTTGAGAACCCTTTCAGCTATTGCATATGACATCTGTATTCATGAATAGATCTTTTTAATTACGCAGACCAAATAAAAAAATTTGTTTAACTTGCTGTAGTATCCTATTACATAATTGGATTGTGTCTGGTTTAATTAACTTCAAATAAATATGTGTTTATGATTGCCTATTAATAATTTAGCTTGATATAAATAATAACTATGAATTACATGTGTATACTATCGAAGCGTTGATACTATCAGCACAAAATAGTATATAGCTTAATTAACTAATGTCATAGAAACCCATATTTATGTAAATTTATTAAACACTCAATAAAGCCTAATATTAGTACTATTATTGAAATCTATTTTAGTGTATTAAATATTATCAAGATAATATCATCTGATGATGTACCATATATTAATAGATTCTGTTTATAGTATTACCTTTTATTAATACAGTTGATAAAATAACAATCGTATAGCATTTAATATATATTAGTATACGGTATTAATTCTTAATCTAGGTCAATGTAATTCTAATCTTCTATATGTTATAAGGGTGACATGAGTGCCTTATTTAGGTCAATGTAATTTAACTTTGAGTTAACAAAGGTAATTTAGAATCAAGGTAATAGTTTAAGTTCAATATAGCCCTAGCCCCGTATTAATACTCTGTTTAATACGGTTTGTGTATTATACATGCTGTGACGTATTATTTAGCCTAAAATATCTATATGCTTACTAAAATTATAATTTTCCATAATTTCTTGTTACTAGTGTCATTTTCAAAAATCTCATTTAAATATTCAAAATCTATTTGAAATTCTTTGTTTTCACACAATAGGCTTATTTATATGAGCCTCTTGTCCAACAGCTGCATTGTTAGTAGTGCTATCTCCATGAGCTGCCAAATTTGCCAGGGCTCGAGCTATCTCAGAATGGCACAACAAGAACAATCAAATATCAATGGTGAACTGAATCTCACTTATATATAGCATTTTCACAAAATCAAAAAAAAAAACACACAACCCCTAAAAAAAAAGATTTGCACATATAACTGCTATATGAATATTATGGCAACCATGTCACCAGTTCAAAATTTCAAAGCTAAACTATTGTAATGTGTAAAGCCTAATGTTAATATTTAGGCTCAATATAATAACCCTAAATAACAAGGATGAAATTCTAATTTAGATTGAAGAGGTTGTAATGAAGTTGTAAGAAGCTATTGTGAGAAGTTGTGTCTTCCGATACTTAAATCTGCTGAATTTATAGAGGTTATTGAATCCATCCTTTCCCTAGGCTTTTTGACTTTTTGAAAGCCTAGAGCATAGCTTTGATGACTTTTGTGGTATTCTTCATAGCCTTTTGACCTTTTGCACCTTTCTTACGATTAATTTCTTGTCTTGAAACGTGTAAAGACTTGGTATGCTTAAATCTTGACTTTTTGGCTTGTTGAATGGCTTTGTTGACTTCCTTGGCTTACTTGAATTCTTCTTTCGTAGTTTGTCTTGTTCAAAATTTGTCTTTGTTGATTGATGAATCTAAATCCTTAATATTGGTTTTCAAGAAATGAAGGTATTTACAATGTTTTCAAAGAAATTTATATTAATGTTCAAACTAATTTGTATAAAAAATGGAAAATTAATGATAGTCAAATTATTACTTCAATACATCCACCCTTACAACCTGTAAAAATTCAAGTTGATCAACAGAAAATAGAAGTCAGTCCTTTTAAGATAGGTAGAGAAGATGGAAATTCAAAAGTTGTATTAGACGATATTAAAAAAGTTTATCAACAAAATAATTATTCAAATAAGATATTACATACTATAGCTAATCAAGTAGAACATTTGTCCACTAAGATAGATTCAATTCCTAAAGAAAGTCCTAAATTTCCAAATGAAATAGCTAGTCCTCATTTCAAAACAAGAAATGTTTCTCATGAATTAGAAGAAGATTTAATTAGAAATAAAAAGCAAAATAGTTTGATAAATAAAATACCTCAAAGTATTCAAAGTGATAAAGCTAGTACTTCAAAAAATAGAATTAATTGTTTAGAAACAGGAGGACAATTGACAAAATCATATGATAATTCAATTTTAAGTGAAGAATCAGATAACTCAGAAATACAAAAGATTAATAATATAAAACAAGAATTTAGAGATAATTCAGAAATAGAAATTAATAGGATAAGAAGACAGAAAAATTATAAAAATTGGAATTCAATAAACACAAGAAATTATTATCCTAGACCTACACCTCCAGATATGCAATATGAAGAAAGAAAACAATTCAAAACAAGTTCATATGATGGCAATTCTATTTATGAATGGAATATCGATGGAAAATCAGAATATGGAATATTAAATACATTGCAAGAAATGGGAATGGCAAAAACAGTGTACAAAACATTAAGATTAACAGAGATTAATACTGCAATAGCATTAATAGTAGGATTTTCAGGACAATTAAAAAATTGGTGGGATAATTTATTAACCGTAGAAAGAAAACAACAAATATTAAATCACTCAACAGAAGTAGAAGTAGAAAAAACAAATGCAGATAAAACAAAAACATTTGTTATAGAAAAACAATCAGATACAGTAGATCAATTAATAGTTACAATTTCAATTCATTTAATAGGAAACCCAAAAGAGACTTTAGCTAGTTCAAAGATTATGTTAAGTAATTTAAGATGCCCTACTTTGTCAGACTTCAGATGGTATAAAGATGTATTTCTTACTCAAGTATTAAAAAAAATGATGCTAATTCTCCTTTTTGGAAAGAAAAATTCATTACAGGATTACCTACTTTATTTTCACAAAGAATAATATCTAAATTACAAAAAGAGATAGGAAATGATTACATAGATTTCAATACAATATCTTTTGGTCAATTATTTTCTTTTATTAAAAAAGAAGGATTAGAATTATGTACAGAATTAAAGATTCAAAACAAATATGGTAGACAAAAACAAGAAGTTGGAAACTTTTGTGAAGTCTTTGGTATTAAAGGAATTAAAGTTCCTTCAGCTCAAAATAGAAAAATAAAAAAATATAAAAGACATTCAAAATTTAAGAAACATAAGAATTATGATAATAATCAATATTATAAAAAATATAAAAAGAAAAAATATAAAGGATATAAAAATAAAGATACTAATGATAATAATTCAATAACTTGCTGGAATGTGGTCGCTTTGGTCACAAGGCTAATCAATGTAAAATGAAGAAAAAGATAAATGAAATATTTCAAGAAGAAGAATTAAAAAAGAAAATGATAGCTTTATTAATAGAAGAAACAAATACAGATGAAGATAATATTCAAGATGACATAGATTCATATTCAAGTCTAGAAAGCGTAGAAAAGTGCAAGTGTATTAATGTGATTTCAAAAAGTAATAAAGAAACATTATTTTAAATGATAGAAAAAATAGATGATAAAGAATGTAGAAAAGACTATTTGAAAAAATTAAGCAATTTAATATTAGAAGAAGAAAAACCTAAAAAGTTTGAAGAACCATTTACTATTTCAAAATTGCAAATGAAAGATTATTAGGAATTAGAAAGCCAGATGAAGTCAAAGAAGATATTAAAACATTAAAAGAACAAGTTAGAAAATTACAAAAAGATTTAATAGAATTAAAACAAAAGATTTAGAATTAGATACAAAAATAAGTTTAATAAAAAATGGGATATCCCTAGACCTAGATAGTTCTCCAAACAGTTCGTCAAAAGGAAAAAAAAGTTATGAATGATATTCAAGACTTAAGTTCTATTCAAATAAATAATGAACAAATTTTAGATAAAATGTATATTTAAATAATAAATAAAATAGAGTATCAAAAATGGTATTGTTTTACTACAATAGGAATAAATGATTTCAAGTTTACAGTACATGCTATGGTAGATAGTGGTGCTGATGCAAACTGTATTAAAACAGGAATAATTCCTATAAAATATTGCCAGAAAACTAATAAAAGTTTATTAGCAGCAAATTCAAGTAGATTACATGTTAAACATTGAGTAATATTAAAGATATGCAATGAATAATAATGAGCAAGGATATGTTTAAAAATTCCTCGATTTTGAATAATTTGAGCAACATTCTAAATACTTGAAAGTTTGGGGACTCTTTCAGGTATTCCTATTTTTGAATTGTCAGATCCGTCTAGGTCTAAACATTCTTTGAGTATCCAATATGGCTTTGTTTGAGTAACTTTCTTCATTGAGTCCTGCAAAACAGAAAATTGTTAGTTTATAAATCAAATGGGTCTTGAGCCAATAGGCCGCCGAATGGATCTGTGAATGATCCTTTCGCTCAAAACAATACCGTTTTTGATATTCTATTTTAGGGCCGCATTACAATAAGTAATTTCTTGTGGAGCCCCCAGACTTTCAAAATCAATTTGTTTTTCACAATCCAATATATTGTAGTAGAAGCCTAATTATATCAACCATTGAGTTTATGGAGGTCCTTGACACCAATCCCCATATTGGTATAAGGCTTATATATCAAATAAGTATTTAAAATGTTATTATAAATAATATAATAACAAGTATTGTCCTAAATAAGCTATTAACATGATATTATTGATATATCAACCATAAGGCACCATTTGGAATATTTAATATAACACTAAGATTATAAACGTATATGTTAAAGATTAATAACGTATAATATAGTTGTTCATATATAAGTTGTTCATATATAAAATTTATCTTCAGCATTGACCTATTAACATATATATTTTAAACATATCCTTGCTCATTATTGTATGATAGGATAAATACAATATAAACTATTAGGCTATATCCTTGCTCATTATCCTCAATATAAACTGCTCTATATTACTAAGATTAAATAATGAACAAGGATAACTTATACACAATATTGTTTAAATGGTGTTTTATTAATAACATTAGGACATAACATTTTACCTTGTCAATCTAGACAATTTGTATTAACTGATTATAAATATATGTTAATCTAGATGACCTAAATTAAGATTAATAACAAGCCTAAATAAGCTATTAACATGATATACTAATACAAGGGTTGTATTAGTATAGACAATATCAATGATAGTTTAATATCCTTGATAATTAACATTTCAAAACTAGTATTGTCCCCATAAATATGTTTAGAGCTCGATAACGTATATCTTATTCATAATTTGTAATTAAACTAATATTATGTTATGTTATTTGGTCACAAATTTATTTGTTATTTCTTATTCTCCAACGGGCTATAAACCGTTAGGCTTATTTATGAATTACAACATATTATGGTTCTCCTCACTTCACGTGCTTGAATAGCTTTAATCATCTTTCCATTTCCCACTTTTTGAATGAAAACTGTCCTTGATGGCTTCATGTAGAAGGAAGCTGATCTTCGAAATCTGTTGACCCGGGTTGTATGGGTGTCCTTGAAGAGGCTCGCAATCTAGGTCGTTCTTGAACGCACTTGAGATGGTCTTCAAAGGTATTGGAAACCAACAATCTTGGATCTTTAGGAATGGGTTTGAGTGGAGAATAAAAAGGCAGCTGGTAGTTTTCCTTTTCTTCTTTTGTCAAAATCTTCAAAAAACTCTTGCATTTGATGTTCGTGTTTTACCCCCCATTTGAGTGTAGTGGCATGATTGCGGTCTTGTTTCTTTTGAGATTTTTTGCTGCAACGATAAATACACTTGGGTAATTTTGTTGGTTGAAATGATCCAGTTTCTCGATTTTGAATGATTTGATCAACGTTGTAAATACTTGAAAGTCTGGGGACTCTTTCAAGTATTCCTATGTTTGAATTTTCAGATTTGTCTAAATCTGAACATCCTTTGACTAACCAATATGGCTATATTTGGGGAACTTTTTTCATTGAATCCTGCAAAACAAAAAATTGTTAGTTTATAAATCAAAGGGGTCTTTGAGCTAGTGGTCCGCCAAATGGTTCTAAAGATGATCATTCGGATAAATCCCTGCTATTTATAGATATTGCTGTTTCTAAGGGGTTGTCTGTGGTTATTGAGCTATCTGTTGATTGTGACGAGGAATTGATGGATGATACTTTTGAATGTTGTAGGTTCAACAGAAAATCAAGGGAATTTTGAGTATTATATGGAATGGTGTTTGCAATATTCTATTGAATTATTCATTTTGAAATTCCAGTTGGAAATTCACGAGTCGAAAAATCAGGCAAACAATTCTTCTCACCTTTTATATATTCAATATCAAAATCGAATACATATTGGATAGCCTGCCATCTTGCAAAAATCTACTTTGAAACTATATTTTGAACATCTTTTGTTAAAACATCTTTTGCGGATTTGCAATTAATACGTAATAGAAATTTTTGATAATATAAATGATCTTGAAATTTTGAAATACATAAAACAATAGATAAAATTTCTTTTTTAATAGTTGAATAGTTTTTTCTAGCTCCACTCCAGACACCATTATGAAATCTCACTAGTTATTTTAGGGAGTCTATTTCTAATTTTTGTTTTAGTATACCTCTATATCTTGTATCTGTAGGATCAGTTTCTACTATTATCTTAACTGTTTCATGATTTGAATCTGAATCCTTATCTACTTCCAGCTTTTTGAATGAAGACAACTGCTTGTAGACTTTTGATGCTGATCTTGTCTTCTTTTTGAAAAGTTGCTTGTAATTATTTGCCGACATGGGACCTACTTATCTTTTCGAAAAGCAAAGTTTCTAACTGTCCGCATTTGGAATAACTAGACACGGAAGACTTTTTATTTGTCTTTTAATGTCTTGAACTACCTTAGTATGTACCTCTGCCCACGCCGAAGTTGTTTTTTGTAATCTTTGAATAGAGGATTACATTTCTGTCTAAGTTTCGGAAAGAAATCAGAAATGTAATTTAAACATTCTAAAAATCTTTACAATTGATTTTTATCTTTAATTTCATTTGGAAATTTTTTTGTAAATTGTAGACTTCTATTAATTGGAATAATTGTTCCTAAATGAATATTATGACCTAAAAATCTTACATTTGTTTGAAATAATTTCATTTTAGTAGCAGAAACTACAAAACCATTTCTTTTTACTACTTTAAAAAATATTTCTAAGTGTTTAAAGTGTTTATCTATATTTTTTGAAAATACAGGATCATAAAAGTTGAATGAGGATTGAATATATCATTCATAATATGTTGAAATTTTGAAGGAGTATTTTTTAATCCGAAAGGCATCACATTCCATTCAGGTGCATTTTTTAATCTTATACCTATCTTTTTCAACTATTTGAATTTGCCAGTATCCTGACTTCATATCAAAATTTGAAAATACTTTAGCATTAAATAATCTATTTAATAAATCTCTTTTGTTTGGAATAGGGTATCTTATCCATTTTAATATTTTATTTAATGGTTTATAATTAATAACTAATCGAGGTAGTCATCTTTCCTTTTCAGCTTGATTCATGACATAGAAAGCTGGACAAGACCAAGGAGACTTTGAAGATCTTATTAATTTTTTATCTAATAATGTCTTAATTTCTTGCTTGTAGGACTGTTCAAATTTAACCCGCCGATCTGATCCGAAATTTTGAATCGAATCGGATTAATGAGGACGGTTTTTTTAATTAATTGGATCGGATCGGCGGATCGATCAAAAATGAAACCGATCACTATTTTCAGATTTTCAAACTTCCTTCGTTTCCAACCAATTTGCAGTCTAGATTTCCAGCCGCCGTCCCTCTCCCTGCCATAGCTCAGCAAACTTCATTCCTGCGGTCGACGCCGTCTTCCTCTTCTTCTCCTTCTTCTTATCTACTCAAAGATATCTCTAATTTCAAAACCCCGAGGAACCCACCAAAAAACCCTAATTCCCCCCATTCTAAATTCTTTACAACTTCATCCCTGCTTTGTCTCGTCCGAGAACATCCGGCGCTCCAGCAAGGAGTAAAGTTGTCAAAAGACTGAAAGCTTTTGAAATCGAGCAATCCAGAATCATCTTCGCCTGCAAATTCGATCCATACTTTTGGAGGTGGACAAGACCAACGGAGGTAAAATATGCAAAAAAAAATTTCTTTTCATTTCTTTTTTTGTTTTGCAATGGTTTATTGATCTTCTTGGTTTTGATTTCCATTGCTGGCTGTTGCCTTAATGGGATTTGAGGGCAAAATTTTGGTGGGTTTTTGAAGTTAATTGCTAAATTTTGTGATTTGCAATTTTCCAAAATATTGTGGAATGTAGTTCAGTAGGTACCGAACAAGGTGAGTAATGGGTTTCTCTGGTTTTATCTGGAGATGAGAAGTTTGGGTTTTGGAACATTAATGTGTAGTCATCCCTGGTTGTATGCATGTCCTGCACATGGTGCCTTTGATTTTGTCATATGCGCGTGATCTTTTGTACAGAGACAGAGAGCCTTTGATTTTGCCATAAAAGTATGATCTTTTGTTCAGAATCTACTGGTTTGATTGATATTTTGATGGCTCGAACATTTTAGTACTTGTGTGTTTTATTCATATTTTGATGCAGTGGGACTCTTAAAGGCACACCGAGACCCACTTGGTTACTCACACTGAACTTATAGTGGTTAGTTAAGCTTATAACAGGCGTTAGATGTAAGTATATGTTTGTCTATTGCTGGCATATCTGTGTACCCTTTAGTAGCTCTTAAACTAAACAATTTCAATGAGAATCTAACTCAAATTTAGTTTCATTTGAGTATCTGAAGTGTGATATGTAGAATAGGCATTGTTTTCATCATTTGAAAGGGCTCAGGGCTCTTGCATTTCAATTATGTGTGGTCAAATTAATGTAGTTTGTAGATTGTTTAGTTTCATTGGTTTGATCATCTATTTCTAGGCCTAGTTGTCTTTGTGGAGGGGGTTATGCTTGGATTTGGATTTTTGTTTAGATCTAGATTTTTTAGAGGAATGTCTAAAAGGTTGATCGGAACGTTTTGTGGGGAGGAGGGTGTTTGTCTAAAAATTTGGTTTTATTTTTCTTAAGTTCATGTGCCAAAAACCATTAACTAATTGAAAATCTCAATAGCATTAACATCGAAACCATTAACTATGGCAAGGTAAGTCTTTAAACTGGAAAAAGCCATCTTATTGGAAAATGGAAGGAGAGAAAAAAAATTGGAACGCAGGAGTATGTGAGATGTGCTTGTGGCCATTCTGCAAATATATAAGTACTAAGGTTGAATTTTTCCACTTAGAAGCTTCTACTATTGTTTTCGACTAATGGCTCAAAAATAAAACTGTTGTCAAAACTTGTAAGCTGTTGACTATAGCTTGTTCTTTGTGTTCTTTTTGTAGAATTGTGCTATTAGGTTGTGTTTTGATTTAGAATCGTGCTTTTGATAGTTTGGAGCAGTTTGGAGCTGAAAGTTTGACTATGGTGTGTTGTGCCTATTTTGTTTTAGATGTCAAGCATTGGAGATGATATTCGTACGACAGCTGAGAGTAGTGAGCAATTTGGAATTCCCACGAGAAATCAAACTTCAAGCACCCAAGAGGGTAAAAGTACTACCCAAAGTGTGGGTAAGCCTGAAATTCGTAAATCATGGGTTTGGAGCCATTATAATATTCTTGAAGGTTTCTCTAAAAATGAGCGAAGAGCATCATGTGTTTATTGTCAGAATGTGATATTTTGTCCAAGTAACTTGGGTACTAGTTCTTTAGCTAATCATCTAATTAGATGCGGGAAGTCTCCATTCTATAAATCAAACAAAAAAATGAAAGTGGTGGAAATGAAATCTCCTATACCTATATTTGATCAAGAAAGATCTAGGAGAGCATTGGCTATAATGATAATGATTGATGAATTACCTTTTAGCCATGTTGAAAAGGAGGGATTTCGTAGTTTTGTTCATGAAATACAGCCAAATTTTGATATTCCTCACGTACATCAGAATAAGGGATTGTTACAAACTCTTTTAGAAGAAGGAGAAAGTTGAAACAATTTTTTGGAAAATTGACTTCAAGTGTGTGTCTCACAACAGATTTGTGGAGATCGATTCAAAATATTGATTACTTGTGTTTGACTGCTCATTTTGTTGATGATAATTGGACATTACATAAAAAAGTAATTAATTTTTGTCCAATTGCCAATCATAGTGGAGAGTTAATTGGCAAAATAGTAGAAAGATATTTATTGGAATGGGGCATTAGCAGGGTCCTTACAGTAACTGTGGATAATGCTAGTTCAAATGACGTTGGTTTGCAATACTTGAAAAGAAGGTTAAATAGTTGGAAAGGAACAATTTTGAATGGAGATAATTTGCATATGAGATGTGCTACACTTGTGTTGAACTTAATTGTGAAGGAAGGTTTTAGAGATCATAGTGAACATATATCTAGAATTAGAGCAGCCATTAAATATGTGAAATCTTCTCCAGCTAGAAGTCGACAGTTCAAATCTTGTGTGGAAATAGAAATGATAGAAAGCAAAGGCATGCCTAGTTTAGATGTGGAAACTCGATGGAATTCCACATATTTAATGCTGAAATCAGCATTAAAATTTCAAAAAGCCGTTGAAATGTTAGAAACTATGGACAAGAAATTTGTGGCAGAGTTGAATGATGAAATGCCAACTGATTGTGATTGGAGATATGCTACTTCTTTATTGCCTTTTCTAAAAAAATTTTATGATACTACTGTTCACTTGTCTGGCTCTCAATATGTTACCGGAAATGAGTACATGCTACAAATTTATGGTATTGGACTCATTCTTTCTAGAATGATGCGTGACAGTAGTAATGATTTAAGTTTGATGGCATTCAACATGAAGGCAAAATTTGATAAATATTGGACAAATTTTGACAAGATGAACATGCTTATTTTCATTGCTGCTATCCTTGACCCTCGGTATAAATTGAGTCATGTTTGTTGGGTCATTGACAAAGTATATGATACTATTCAAGCTGAGGAGTTGAAAGGAAAAGTGAAAACCACTTTGTATGCAATGTTTGATGTTTATGGTCCAGTCACATTGGGTTATAAGGATTTAGATACTCAGGTTGGTTTCAATGTGTTGAATGTTGACACTGATAATGCAATTGGGGCTGCTGCATATATGAATACATTATATGTTGAGGAGCATGATGATTCAAGTAGTGTTGCCAATAAAACGGAATTGGATGTGTATTTGCTTGATGTAAAAGCAGACCGGAATGATACATCATTTGATATACTTAATTGGTGGAAGGCAAATGCACGTAGATATCCCACACTTGCTTTGATGGCAAGAGATGTATTGGCAATTCCAGTGTCAACTGTGGTTTCGGAATCAACTTTTAGTACCGGAGGTCGTGTTCTTGACTCTTTCCAGAGCTCTCTATCTGCAAGAATGGTAGAGGTTGTGATTTGTCCACAAGATTGGTTGCGCAAAAGTCATGAACCTCTCAACATGGAAGAGTACGTAGAGGAGCTTGAGAATATCGAATCAGGTGATGATATTTGTAATTTAACATTTACTTTTGACATAATAATTTTAGTTGGCTGTAACTTTTATTTTGTGTTTGATTGTAGAAATAATAGGACTAAATGAAGAGCACCCGATTGTTGACATTGATGGATAACTTCTTTATAAGAGGTAACTCCAACTATGATGTGATGGTTCAAATTTTTTAGTGCATTAATGGACATGTTTAGTGCAGAACTTGAATAAGATTTTCTGTACTACTGTTGAGTTTTTCATGTTTTAGAACTGGCCTTAAATTGGTTGCTATATGGTCCATTCTTACAGCCTACATAATGCCCTTTTTCCTCATTCCTCATACTGTTCATCCGCTAGTTGGTTGGAGTCACAAATATTACATCTGTTCTGTTGCTTAATGCTGGTTTTAGTTGTATGATATAAGAATTTTTATGTCAAAAAAAAAGAAATACTGATGTGTGTGCTGTTTATATCAAAAAAAAAGAATTTTCAGTTGTATGCTATTTATGTCAAAAAAAAAGAAATACTGATTTCTTTATTCTTGTTCCTTTTGAATTAGCTGTTGCTTCTGTTGATGTTCCGAGTGGAAAACAATACTAATTGTCTTGTTTTTCTATTTAATGTATCTGGACATGAAGGGTTGTTTGTATCAGGATATGATTCTTGGCATTGTCAAGCTTTTTTTCTGTTTTGTTGGGCATTTCCAGAGTAGAGCATGAGTTCACAAGGTTGGGTTTGTGCTTGTTAGAGTTGTAGATATCCCATTTTGCTAGAGGAGTTTTTCTTATATTCTAAGTAAGATTGAGAGTTTAGATTCCTGAAAGATTGTTGATTTAGGAATTCTCTGCGGTCCTTGACAACACTTCCTTTCCATTTTGTTTCTGTTCTGTGAAATTAAGTTAACATTTTGTTTTATGCCGAACGCTAGGTTTCACTTTTGAAGCTGAGGTTGAGTAATGATGACTGAAGTTAGGTTGGCTCCTCTGCTACTTTTTCTGAATGATGGTTTTCATTTCCTAATGAGAAACAATTTTGATATCATCTAGTGATTGCTTATTAACATGTATTCCAATGTCAATCTACTCAAGTTACTATAGATTCTCTGGGTGTTTAGATCCTCTTTTGCAACTCTGAAATTGGTTCTCAATACTAATCAGTATCTTTATGCATGGATACTTTGTAATTTCCTGCTTTGTGTTTGCATCGGTTTTCTAGAGTGTATGGGAGAGACGCACTTTACTACATGCATCAACTTATTTCTTAGAAGTTTGATATTATTGTGCCAATCTTCATTAGAAAATGGATAGATTCCATATTCGTTCCACGTTGAATGTCAGATTTTGATGATCACAACAGTTGATATTATACTTGCTAGTGTGAATGTGCTTATTCTGCTCATACATTATCTTATCATTCCTCCTTCATCCCCTTGCCCGTATAGAAGAAAGGAAACAATCCCATGAGAAATAAATAAGGAAATTAGAATCTAAAGTGCATGATTTTATATATATATATATATATATATATGCTAAAATCTCTGGTATTTGATGTTGAATTTTGTTGAAGCCCATTGAGGTGTGCAACGAGGTGAATGCATGGGCTGAAAAGGAAACGAATGGCCTCATCAAAGATCTTCTTCCTCCTGGTGCCGTTAACAGTTCAGCAAGGCTGATTTTTGCAAATGGTCTATATTTCAAGGGAGCCTGGGATGAGAAATTTGATGCGATGAAGACAAAGGAGCATGAGTTCCACCTCTTAAATGGCAGCACAATTAAGGCGTCCTTCATGACGAGCAAGAAGAAACAGTATTTGAGCGCCTATGATGATTTTAAAGTGTTGTGCCTTTCTTACAAACAAGGCGAGGACAAGCGACGGTTCTTCATGTACTTCTTTCTCCTAGATGCCAAGAATGGGCTGCCAACTTTGGTGGATAAAGTTGGATCTCAACCTGGGTTCCTAGAACGTCATTTACCACGTACCACAGTAGAAGTTGGTGATTTACTCATTCCAAAATTTAAGATATCATTTGGGTTTGAAGCTTCAAAAACTTTGATTCTACTGATGATGACCCATCTAAAAGCTTGGCCAGTAAATTTGCAACAATCAGCTTAAGGGATGAACCCAGATCATCTACAAGGATTCACAGGTAAGTTAGATGACAATCACTGGAACTTTGCAAAAAGTAAATTGCAACTGTTTACAAGGTTTCATCCCATAAACACTTGATAATGGGATAAAGAGTCTGATTAATGTCAGAACATATATGAGACTTTTCAACATTGATAAGATTTGGCTATGTTTATTGTGGTTGTAGATCTTTTCTGGCCAGAGATGACAAAAGCTCTGTGAAAGATTGGAGGAGGCACTGAAGTTGGACTCTTATAACTTGGACAAGTCCTACTAAAAAACTAGTGTTGTATAGTCCACCATTACTCACTAGTGGGTTAGGCAATTCATGTATTGTTGTTGAATTTGTTCAATTTTACTAGTCCTTGTGCCAAGAATTTAGCTGAAAGCTGATTTGATGATATAGGAACTATATTTATTGTTCCAGCGTGTGATATGATGCAAATTACAGAGAATAAATGGCTAGTTGCAGAGAATTTATCTTTGCATATCAGAGATTGGTTAATTCATGAAGCTTCCATATTTTAGTCTAGTCATATATGATGTTTGGGCAAATCTAGAAGCAGAGCTTAAAAAAAAAACCCAAAATCGGATCAAACGGATCGATCCGATTCGATCCTAAAATTGATCCAGTCCAACCCGAACTTTATTTCGATCCGATCCGAAAATTTTCGGAGCGGACCGGATCGGGTCGGATCGGGGGGTTTTGAACACTCCTACTTGCTTGTAGGTTTCTAATAATTCTTGATTCATTTGAATAGGCCTAGCTTTTGTCTTAATATCTTTTTCTATGAATCCTTCTTCATTTGTTAATTCTCCCTCATGTTTCCTTCTATCCCAAAAAGCATTAGGTAGATCTGCACAAATTTCCTTTTTAAACTTATCTTCTACTTCAATAATTTTCTTTTTGATACTATTATCTTTTAATTTATCTTCTATTCTTGCATATGAATGTTCTTCTTTTAGAAATCCTATTTGACTCTTAATATGATTAATATTATTGATTTGTTTAAATATGGAACACTTCTGAATTAAATCTATTTCTTTTTGTCTTTTAGGAGAAATATAGTTGAATGAAATCTTCCTACCCATGATTTTTTTATGAATACTTTCATTATCTACTTTGATAGGATTAATCTGATGTAAAAATGGTAATCCTAAAATTAAATCTTGAGTTATATCTTCAACTACATAACATAAATTTTTAATACAGTAATCATCATTGCATACATTTAATATTAGTCTATGTTTAACATGTAATCTACTTGAATTTGCTGCTAATAAACTCTCATTAGTTTTTTGGCAATATTTTGTAGGAATTATTCCTGTTTTAATACAGTTTGCATCAGCACCACTATCTACCATAGCATGTACTGTGAGTTTGAAATCATTTATTCATATTGTAACAAAACAATACCATTTTTGATACTCTATTTTATTTATCATTTGAATATACATTTATCTTAAACTTGTTCATTATTTATTTGAATAGAACTTAGGTCTTGAATATCATTTATAACTTCTTATTCTTTTGAAGAACTGTCTTGGGTAGTTTCATTTTTTATTAAACTTATTTTTGTATCTAATTCTAAATCTTTTGTTTTTAATTCTATTATATCCTTTCGTAATTTTTTAATTTGTTCTTTTAATGTTTTAATATCTTCTTTGACTTCATTTGGCTTCCTAATTCCTAATAATCCAAGGCGCCTGGCTGGAGGAGGGGAATGGGAAAGATAATGGAAATGATAGTAGTGGAGAATGATAGTGTGGTCTTTCATTATAATTCTGTTGGTTGGTTTGTGTTGGGTAATGGGAATGATTACTAATAATGGTGGTTGGTTTGTGCTAGGGAATGGAAATGATTATAAATTAATTGTAATAATTAGTATTAATTAATTAGTTATTATTAGTTAATTATTTATTATAATATTAAATTAAATTAATTATTAATAAAAATATTATTGATTAAATTAATCTTAAGTAATTAATTAATATTAATTGTAATAATGAATATTAGTAAATGAGATTAATTCATATTAATTATAAGTAAATGAATGATTAATTAAATTAATCTTAATTAGTTAATTTATTATTACTTAATCATAATAAGTTAATAATAAATTAATTTATATTGATTATAATAATTAATATTAATTACTTAATTAAAATTAGTTAATTAATTAGTATTAATTATAATAACTAATATGAATTAAGTAATTAGTATTAGTTACTTAATTAGTTAGTAATAATTAGCAATTAATTAATATTATCAATTAAATATTTATAAATTAATTGTACATTAATTATAATAATTACTATTAGTAAAATGAGATTAATTAATAATATCGACTAAATGAATGATTAATTAAATTAATATTGATTAATTAATATATTATTACTTTTAATAATAATAAATTAATTTATATTAATTGTAATAATTAATTAAGTAGTATTAATTAATTATTAAATTAATTAAAATAATTATTAACAAACCCATATCATTAACTTCCATACCCCCCAATATTGGGGGATATGAGCATTACCCCATATCAGGAAATGAAATGTCTTTTCAAGTGGGCCAGGGAATTCCATTTCCTTCAACCAACCAGCCTTAATCACTATCAAACCCATATCCCCATTCCCATATCCCTAAATGGTTCTTCAAACTTTTTAGGTTTTTCTTCTTCTAATATTAAATCTCTTAATTTTTTCAAATATTCTTTTCTACATTCTTTATCATCTATTTTTTCTATCATTTCAAATAATGTCAATAATAGTGATTAAGCTACAGTGACCATGAATAGTAAAAACATGAATAGTAAAAATAAATAGTAATTTCATAAATAGTAATCATGAATAGTAAACGTAAATAGTAATTATGAATAGTAAAACTCAATAGGGTACTCAAAATGATCAGAAAATCAAGATGAATTGAATACTTATTGTATTAAGCTTTGAAAGCAAAGTTTTCTGACTGTCCCTACTTCACGTGCTTGAATAACTTTAATCAATATGGTACAAGGCCTTCTAGAAATATAATTAGAAGAGAAATTAATAATAACGTAGAAAAAGAAAATAGAACCATTTTATTAAAATTCAATTCATTTAGAGAAGGAACAAGTTTTTCAAATAATTTTAATTTCCCTAGAAGATCATTTTCTGAGCCATCACCATCGATTGTATCAGAAAGCACTTCAAAGTATGTTTTCAAATCTCCTATTCCTGAAATAGTTAGTTCACCCCCTATGTCACTTACAAGGTCACAGATGGGAATTAATGTTATTACTTTCGAAAACAAAGAATTCCAAATAGATTTTGAATATTTAAATGAGATTCTTGAAAAATAATAATAGTAATAAGAAAATTTGGTTTTTATCATTAGATCAAATTATTCAAGAAAAATTAAAAGAAGAATGGATTTCTTATATGAAAAAGATGAAATGTGATATTCTTTTACTTTCATGGTTAGAATATTGGTTTTCAAGAATAGTAATAAGAAAATAATAATAGATTTTGAATATTTAAATGAGATTCTTGAAAAATAATAATAGTAATAAGAAAATTTGGTTTTTATCATTAGATCAAATTATTCAAGAAAAATTAAAAGAAGAATAGATTTCTTATATGAAAAAGATGAAATGTGATATTCTTTTACTTTCATGGTTAGAATATTGGTTTTCAAGAAATGAAGGTATTTACAATGTTTTCAAAGAAAGTTATATTAATTTTCAAACTAATTTGTATAAAAAATAGAAAATTAATGATAATCAAATTATTAATTCAATACATCCACCCTTACAAACTGTAAAAATTCAAGTTGATCAACAGGAAATAGAAGTTAGTCCTTTTAAGATAGGTAGAGATGATGGAAATTCAAATGTTGTATTAGGTGATATTAAAAAAGTTTATCAACAAAATAATTATTCAAATAAGATATTACATAGTATAGCTAATCAAGTAGAACATTTGTCTACTAAGATAGATTCAATTCCTAAATAAAATCCTAAATTTCCAAATGAAATAGCTAGTCCTCATTTCAAAACAAGAAGTGTTTCTCATGAATTAGAAGAAGATTTAATTAGAAATAAAATGTAAAATAGTTTGATAAATAGAATAACTCAAAGTATTCAAGCTGATGAAGCTAGTACTTCAGAAAATAGAATTAATTGTTTAGAAACAGGAGGAAAATGACAAAATCATATGATAATTCAAGTTTAAGTGAAGAATCAGATAACTCAGAAATACAAAAGATTAATAATGTAGAACAAGAATTTAGAGATAATTCAGAAATAGAAATTAATAGGATATGAAGACAAAAAAATTACAGAAATTGAAATTCAATAAATACAAGAAATTATTATCCTAGACCTACACCTCCAGATATGCAATATGAAGAAAGAAAACAATCCAAAACAAGTTCATATAATGGCAATTCTGTTTACGAATGGAATATAGATGGAAATCAAAATATTAAATATTAAATACATTGCAAGAGATGGGAATGGCTAAAACGGCATACAAACATTAGGATTAACAGAGATTAATACTGAAACAGCATTAATAGTAGGATTTTAGGACAATTAAAAATTTGGTGGGATATTTTGTTAACATTAGAAGGAAAACAACAAATATTAAATCACACAACAGAAGTAGAAGTAGAAAAAACAAATGCAAATGGAGCAAAAACATTTGTTATAGAAAAACAATCAGATGCAGTAGATCAATTACTAATTACAATTTCAGTTCATTTCATAGGTAATCCAAAAGAAATTTTAACTAGTTCAAAGATTATGTTAAGTAATTTAAGATGTCCAACTTTGTCAGACTTCAGATGGTATAAAGATGTATTTCTTACTCAAGTCTTAAAAATAAATTATGCTAATTCTCCTTTTTGGAAAGAAAAATTTATTACAGGATTACCTACTTTATTTCACAAAGAATAATATCTAAATTGAAAAAAGAGGTAGGAAATGATTACATCGATTTCAATACAATACCTTTTGGTCAATTATTTGCTTTTATTAGAAAAGAAGGATTAGAATTATGTACAGAATTAAAGATTCAAAACAAATATGGTAGAGAAAAACAAGAAGTTAGAAACTTTTGTGAAGTTTTTGGTATTAAAGGAATTAAAGCTCCTTCATCTCAAAATAGAAAAATATAAAAGACATTCAAAATTTAAGAAACATAAGAATTATGATAATAATCAATATTATAAAAAATATAAAAGGAAGAAATATAAAGGATATAAAAACAGGAATAATTCCTACAACATATTAGTAGGAATTTCAAAATGAGTTTAGTCAAGAAAGAAGGAGATTCCAAAAAACTTCCACTTATTCATTTAACCTTGCCAAACAGATTTCAATCCCTTTCAGATTATCCTCCATTAAATTTTGCTCAAGCTTTAGAAGCACATTACCAAAAGACTTCTATTCAAAGGAATAATCTTCCACCTAGTTAAACCCAATTTCCGCAAATTGCTTCAAGCTCAAATCTTACCTATTTTACTAAAGGAATAGTTGAACCACTTTTCCTTACCCGTTTTATTCAAATTCCAGATTTTCCAACTTTTTCAAAATACAGTGAACAAACCATTTACCCAGACTGCAACTGGATACCATTCAATGCTGAAAAAGATATCTCATTTTATCTTCTGGTTTTGATTGATTCAGGATCAGTAGATATCAAAAGCCAGAAAAGAAAAAAGAAAAAATCACAGAAAGTCAGATTCCATCAATGACAGAATTAAAACAAAAAGACAAAGATATTGCTGATGACTATACAAAATATCAAGAATTCATTAAGTTCATGCAATTCAAAGAAAAAGCAAAATCGATGTCTATAAATAGCAAGGCCTCATCGGAAGAATCATCCACAAATCTATTCGGCGGCCTGTTGGCTCAAGACTCCTTTGATTTATAAACTAACAATTTTCTATTTTGCAAGATTCAATAAAGAAAGTTACTCAAACAAAGCCCTACTAGTTACTCGAAGGATGTTTAGATTTAGACGGATTTGATAATTCAAAGATAGGAATACTTGAAAGAGTTCTCAGACTTTCAAGTATTTACAATGTTGCCCATATCATTCAAAATCAAGAGGCTGGATCATTTCAACCACAAAAGTTACCCAACTGTATTTACCGTTTCAGTAAGAAATCTCAAAGAAGCAAGATCGAGATTATGTTCAAGGGCCACGAAGGATGATAAAATAGGACAATTAAATGCAAGAATTCCAAGAATTTATGGGAAACTGGGATCCAAGGCTTAGCGAAGAACCAATTTTACCTTTTTATTCTCCATTAAAACCAATTCCAAATGATCAGGAGTTACTAGTCAAACTTACATCTCGAAAAATTCCTCATCAGTCAAATATATTTGATCAAGATACATTTGATCAAAAGACCATTGAAGATGCCTTTTCAAGCATATCTATTCAACAACGTCAGTTAATTCAATATGCATATCAACTTCAGCAATTCGCAGCCTCAAGTTCTGCTACCTCAGTGGATTCAACCTCTCCAAGAACTCAACAAGCATTTCAAGATAGATTTTTCTCAAAAGCCTCATTTCAAGAAGATGAAATCTTTGAAGATCAGCTTCCTTCGCCATGAAGCTATCAAGGACAGTCTTCATTCAAAAAGTGGGAAATGGAAAGAGTATTAAAGCTATTCAAGCATGTGAAGTGGGGATAATCAGAAAACTCTACTTTTCAAAAAAATAAGTAGGTCCATGTCAGCAAATAATTACAAGAAACTTTTCAAAAAGAAGATGAGATTTGATAACTCTATTTTATATAGGGTATTTTTATTCATTTTGGTTAGAAATTGGCTTGTGTTTTAATTTGTTTTTACATATTTCGGCCAAATTATCCTTTGATTTTATGATTTCTAAGTTTTCTAATATTTCTAGAACTTTTGAGCTTAATCTTGAATTTTCTTCTAATTTGAGGATAAAAGGACTAACCAATTATCTTGGGACTATTTTATTGTCAAAAGCCAAAGGAAAAGGGAATGAAGCAACTTCGGGCAAAGAAGAAAGCACAAGAAAAGCAAGCCAAACAGCCGAAAAAAAACAAGAAGAGAAAGCTTAACCGCACATAGAGAGAAAGAGGAAGTGAGCTAAGCTGCAAACAAATTTGGAAACAACCAAAGAAGAAACCAAACAACAATAGGAAAAGACTTCTTCAGCTACAAACAAAAGATGAAACAAAGCTGGGTTACAAACTAGAAACAACAACCGTGTAGAAACAAGAAAACCAAGCTCAGCACAATTTGGAAACAAAGATATCGGGCAGCAAAACAAGGAGAGGAAAGCTACTGAAATTTGGAAACAAAAGTTGGCTGGGATTTGGAAACAAAAAAGGACCGATTTCAAGTTGAAGACAAACAACAAAACAAAAAAGGATTTGGGTTTGCAGAATTTGGAAACAAGAAGCAGCCAAGTTCTTCTATAAAAGAAGGAGGCAGCCATCGAGTCTTTCATGTCTTCTTTTACTTCATTCTTTTCTTTTTTTCCGTAGCTTTAGTTTAGAGTTAGCAGAATTTTCTTTCTTTTTCTTTCTGTTTTCTGTTTTTTTAGAACCCACTCTTCTTTTCCTTTATTTTTCCTTTCTTTCATTAGTTTTGGAGTAACAGCACTTCATTCTTTTCTTTCGTTAGTTAGATTTAGCAACCAGTTTTTAGTTTTTGTTCTTCACGTCTTTCTTTCATTCTTTTCTTCCTGTTTTAGTTTAGTATAGTTTTAGCAGAATTCTGGAGAGCAGTCGTCCGTTGTTTTCTTCTGAACAAAACACCCGTTGACTTCTTTTCTCTTCAACCCGCGTTCTTCACTTTCTTTTCTTGCTTTAAGTGGTTTTGTTCTCAGGTTTCTTCAGGTTAACTTCAGCTTTCTTCTCGGTTTTTTTGCAGCAACTTCAGCTTTCGTCCTCTCAATTTTTTTAGAAATTTCAGTAGTCAGCTTTGTGTTATTCTTCCTAGACTTCCCGTTGTTCTATTCTTGTTTGCTTTAGTTAGTTAGTTAGTTAGTAAGTTGAGTGAGCAGCCGCCAAGCTTGACTCACAAAGAAGCAGCAAATAATTGTTTGTTTTGTTCTCTTTGAAAGCTACGGGTGTTGAACAAAGCTTGCAGAATTTTGTTGTTGACTTCAAGTCTTTGATTTTGTCTTTTCTTGTCTTTCTTTACTTACTTAGTTTAGCAATATTAGTTTTCTTTTCTTGTCTTAAATTTTAGTAGTTTATTTCTCTTATTTTGTTATGAACTTCTAGTAGTAGTTTATTTCAAGTATTAACTATTTTAGAGCTTTTATATCATTACTTTAATTTTCAGAATTTGATTTAATTATGTCTACTCTTATTTTTGTTGTTAGTTTAAATTTCATTATGTTTTAATTTCTTTTGTTAGAGATTAGATGGATCTTAATCATGAATAATTAATTCTTAAGACTTGTTCATGCAACCTATATTTCAATTATGAGTTTAATATCATGTTCTTAATGCTTTTAGGTGATTGATCACCACTTAATTGATTTTTGATGCTTGTTTGATACCGTGTGGAGATAACATGCATGTGCTCATGTGATATTAAACCGTGAATTCAATTTAGACGGTAATAATCTAGGTTGTTCATGTGGTTTCGGTAGTAGAACTAAGTCGTGACTACTTAGATTGAATCCGGGAATTTCCATAGTTCCTAATGCATTTAGAAATCTAAATTCACCTAGACTAAGTGTGAGTTGATTTTAATCTAAATAAGGTTATTAGACCGATGTCGGCTATTAATTTACATTAGGGAGATTTCACCATCATAATTTGGAATTTAAGTTAATTGCATGACAAGTCAAGAGAGTTAATTAGGATTGATTAAGTGAAATCGAAATCTCTAACATCTTTATTAATTGGTAAATTTTTAGTATTTGTTTATTGTTATA
This sequence comes from Gynochthodes officinalis, assembly GCA_020080225.1. NCBI lineage: Eukaryota > Viridiplantae > Streptophyta > Magnoliopsida > Gentianales > Rubiaceae > Gynochthodes > Gynochthodes officinalis. The sequence goes on along the minus strand of CM034619.1, from coordinate 36,309,045 downwards.
AATTTTCATTCTTTGTAAAGTTTAGTTAAATTGCATGGAAGCTTTTTAATTGGCAAGCTTGTTGTTGAATTAGTCAATTTGGTACGTAATTGGTTAAATTGAAATCAATCCTCGTGGGAACGATACTCTACTTATCACTTTATTACTTGTTGATATTGTACGCTTGCAATTCACCAAACAAGATTAGCCTCCAAAGTCTACAAGTAGTTGTCTTCATTCAAAAAGCTGGAAGTAGATCAAGATTCAGATTCAAATCATGAAGCTAAATTATCAAGTGCAAAAGATAAATTCGGAACAAGACAAACTACGAAGGAAATCTTCAAGTAATTCAAGGAAGCCAAAGTCAAAATCACTATTCAAAGTCAAAATTGAAGAAAGAGACAAACAAAAGCTAGACAAACTCCTATGGAAGTCATTCGATCAACACAACAAAGTCAAAAAGGCTAGTTCTCAACAAAGTCAAAAAGCTAGCCTATTTCACAAAAAAAAAAAGGTCAAAAGCCTATGATACAGACATTTAAGTGAACGGCAAGGCAGATTTCAACTATAAAAGGCCTTCATTCCAAAACCAAATCAGCGGTAATCTTAGTTTTCAAAAGCCTTTCATATTCCATCCTTGTATCCAAACTCTCCCAAAAATCATTCCAACCCTCGTTGTAATTTTCAACCTTTAGTTTTAAAAGTTTTAAGTTTTTCAGGTTTTATTTCAAAGATTTTTTTTTGTATTTAGATTTCAATTTCAAAGTTTAATACAGTAAGTATTTAATTCATCTTGATTTTTTGATCATTTTGAGTACCATATTCATTTTTTACTATTCACGTTTACTATTTATAATTACTATTAATGATTACTATTCACGTTTTTACTATTCATGGTCACTGCAGCCTAATCACTAGACATGACACCGGACCTACCCCTTTATGGTATCAGAGCCACTGTTTATCTGTTTTAGGTGTTCATAAATCATTAATTTAAATTAAGCGTAAGTGTTTAACATAACTTTAATTTAAGACTTTACATTTGATTAAGATTAAGATAGATTTGGCAAGCGGTTTGGTGAGCCTAGTAAGTCTGTTGGTAAACCCGAGTGTGAGGTGTTCCAGGCAAGATGCTCCTCGTGTTCCTTGATCTTAATCTAACATCAAGAGTAAACAATTAGATTGTGTTATATTAGACATGGCAGCTAGATTTAGAAAATTATTTTTGAATACTCAGGATAGAAACAGTAACTCTGACGTCGTGCAGAGTCAGGAAATTTATATGCCTTTGGATTATTCAAATTGGTCTATTCCAGAACAAAGTATAGAATCCATATATAAAATAGGTTCTTTAGATTTCAAAACTGCTTTTTCAATTAAAACTCATGAAGAAACAATTTCTTCACAAGAAGAATTTCAAACAATTCCTTTATTAAATAAAGTTTCAATTAAAAAATATATAGACAAAGTTTATAGATATATTCGTTGTGGTATGATTCAAGTAGCAATTAAGCCATTAGTACACGTAGGAGTAGATGCTCCAATTTATTTAACATTAAGAGATAAAAGATTAAAAAGATATAAAACTTCTTTATTAAGTATGATTCAAACTAATGTTTGTAATGGTCCAATATATTTTAATTGTTTTCCAAACTTTTATGTTGATTTAACAGATCCATTAATACTAGATTCATTAATATTAGATATTGATTTACAAGGTGATGAATTTGAACAATTTTGTAAAAATTTTGCTATTATTTATAAAATTTATTTTAGATTAATGAATTCTCAAATAAATACTATATTCAACATGTTACTGACTTCAAAAGAATAAACAGTTTTATTACATGTAGAAGCTGATAATTCAACAGTTTTTATTCCTTAAAGATTAAAATGGAATGAAATTACAATTCCTGAGCAATTCAAAATTCAAAATGCTCAACCTTCTAGAAATATAATTAGAAGAAAAATAAATGGTGTTTTTCAAGATTTTGAGTAAACTTCCACCTTACATAAGGGGTTTTACTTTGCCTTGACTTAAATGTTCTTTAATGGTGTTGTCCCTTGAATCATTTTTTTATCCTCTTTAATGTTTAACTGGTTAAAATTCTCTTAATAATTTAGTTTAGTTTAGGAGACAGGCAACGTATATAATGTAGTTGTCAACTAGCCCCTTTGTGGCATTTTTAGTAATGCATTAAGTACAATGCACATTTTAAATTTCTGTGAAGAGAACTAGTTGACATAACATTTTTTTAATGGATTTTTTATGTATATTTTTGACTTATTTACTTCATGGGATATTATAATGTTAATGTTTGTTTTCTTTTGTGGTCTCTTTTTCTTTTTAATATTCACTTTCATTTTATTTTTTGTGAACTAAGTGAAATTTTTTCTTTTTATTTTTCTAATTTTTATTTGCGAGGATGAAAACTTTGGATATGATTAAAAGAGACTTATGGATGTGTAAACAAGGATGAGGAAGATTTAGATTGATTAGAGCATTGATACTAAATATAAAAAGGGGAATTTCCGTAAAAGATAGAGGATTCATTATAAGAAGTATTATTATTATTGTAGAAGATTAGACAATTTTAGGGTATCCCAGCAAATTACTGCTTTAATTAAAAGAAATGAATAATAAGAAAAATTCTATTTAAAGATCCTACAAGTTTCTAAAATTCAGAAAGAATGTGTGAATTTTAGAAATTGTTTTAGCATCAATCACACCCAGAATGAAATTTCTCAAACAACAAATAGTACTATTAAGGAGGACTCATTCAAATCCACTTTGAAGCCTCTAAAGTTATAGTTTTAAAAAAAACTTATATATTGAAATTTATGCACTGAGAATTTGATCGGAAAACTGTCATCCAAATTTACAAAAACTTCATCTAAGACATCTCTGTAGAAGAATGGACGTGCACAAGTTTTTGTACCGGGAATAACAATTATTTATACATGTCCAAATACTTGACCTTTCAACATATTACTTGATCTAATACTCGACCTTTCCTTTGCTCGATCTAATGCTCCACCTAGGGCTCGACTATTTTCTTTTGCAATTTCAAAAACCCAATTCACAAAAGTAAATTTCGACTAACCTCTAATAGCTGATCAATTTCGTCTTCACAGTCACAATCTTCTTGCTTGCAGATGATGGGCCAATGGAGTTTGTGAACAATGGAGTGAGAAGAAATTTTGTTTACTCAATGCTGGTCCAACAGGGTCTGCGAACTGAGAGAAAGAACAAAGAAGATGATATCTAAAAGGAACTGAAGTGCTATGTCTAAAAGAAAATGAGGGGCATGTTGGTTTTTATTCAACCCTGAAGTGTTATGTTTGTAAATAAAAAAAGGAGGGTGCTATATTTACAAAGTCAACGATCAAATGTGCTATTTTGCAAATTTCCCAAAAGAAACACTAGAAGTCTAGGCTTCAAATTCCAAAGGAAACTCAATCATAAAAGTGCAGTACGGGTGAGAGTATGATTGCTTAGCGGGTTGACCCCATTAGTTATTGCGGAAAGTGGAATCACCAAGGGTATGTTTAGAGTGTGATGTATTTGAAAAAAGTTGTATTAGTTTATGTGAAAATTTTGATGGGTATTTTTTTATAGAAAAAGTATTTTAGAGGGAAAAATGAGAGGGAAATTTTTTTCAAATTATGTGAGAGGAATTTGAGTAGGAAATTTTAAATTTTAAATTTTGAAATAAAAATGTGTTTGAAGTGTGATGTTTTTATTTGAGAAAAGGAGTTACTTTTTCTATTTTCAAATAAAATTTCTTGTCCAAACATACCCCAAGTTTCACAAGCGAAATTAAATACTCCATTGTCTTTTATTAATTATTAAATAAAACTCATTCAATACACAATTAAATATATAATTTTATATTTTTATTCTTTATTCTTTATTTTTAAATATATATAATTATTATTAGTAAAAATATTTTAGTAATTCGATTTAAAAGAAAATTTTTTTTTGAAAAAAAATGTTTTCAAAATAGATTCTTTTTTTTTTATATGGAGGGAGTGTTAAAGGGGGGAATATTTCCATTTAGGCTTGCGAACAAATTAAATGCATCTCCTGCGCAATTACTCGATTTGTTCAGAAAAAAATCCACTATTTGTTAAGTAGAAATTTTTTAATTATAAATTATAATAATATTAAAATATATAATTTTTTAATTTTATTCTTACTTTTTAATTTTAAGTAGTAAAGATAATAAATGAAAAATATTAAAATTGGACTTAAAGAAAAAAAAAATTTTAAGTAAACTTTTGTTTTGGATGAAAGTAGTAAAATATTATTATATCGCAACATTAATTTCCCTAATTTTTGAAGTCATCCTTTTAAAACTAAAGGTTAAATTACGCCAACAGCCCCTATTTTTTTTTTTCTAAAATGGTTTTTCTATTGTGATGTGCATTTATTTTTTTCTTTATTAAGGAACCCGCAGCTGCTATTAAGGGTGCGCAATAGGCAAACCCACCCCTGTGTAATAGCTCGCAAACCACACAGGAAATGTAAACCACAAAACATATTCATTGGCATTTATTCTTATAGTTATAAGTTGTTAATGGTAGTTGGGTATGAGTTTAACGAAGATCCACTAGTAATGATTGTCCACACATCAACTAACCAATTTCCGTGTCCTAAATGTGTGAAAAAAAGAAAAAGAAAAAGAAGCACAAAATTTTTGACTCTTGGATGTTTATTAGTGATAAAGGAGTTTAGACAAGTCGACTTCATCTTGAGTCTTGTCAACACGGAAGTTTTCTTGCTCAGATGACATGTCCGACAGGCGGCCTTGTTAAGTTTCACCCTTTTCACACAATTAGGAGAAGAAAATTGATTAATATTCGATCTCCCCCTATATATAATTTGTTTATGCTTGCATGACATTTTACAACATAACATTAATATTCAACACCAGATATGGTAGTTGAAGAGTAATTTTCAAACGCCAAGTTTTGCAACTACCTTTCACAAAGAGAAAAATATATATTGATCATGAAGTACTGCCATTTTATACTTGTGTTGTGGGGCTCTAATTAATGTGTCTATTATACAGATTTATTCAAGTTGCTTTCCAGAAGAAATGCAGGCTCTCTTGGACTTCAAAGCTTCCATGAATGAGACGCGCCATCCACGATCTTATCCTTCCCTCATGGATTGATGATCATCATGATCATGAAGAACAAGGATATGATAATGATGATCCAATTGCTACTGACTGCTGCAACTGGGAGGGGGTCAAGTGCAGTGATGCCACTGGAAGAATTGTTGAACTCTATCTTAGTGGTCTCGTAGAAAATATTTCTGATAATAATTATGATCCGCAGTGGTTTCTAAACATAAGCATTTTACTCCCTCTTGAGAACCTGCAAGCTCTAGACTTGAGTTCTAATTATTTTGGACGCTCTGGACTGGGCGTGGTACCCCTCTCTAATTTAATATATTCTTTTGTTCTCAGTAGTTTGATCTCAGCATTTAAAAATTTAACTGCACTAAATATTTTTGAAACAATTTTACATTTATTATAAATATTTATCAATGGCTGTTGGGAAGAAAAGTTATTGTCTAACTGCATCTTTTGTTTACAATTTGTGTTTTTAGTACCTTGTGAACGATTAGCTGGTTTCAAAAATCTTGAATCCTTAAATTTGGATTGGAACGAATTCGACAACACTACAGTTAAATGCTTAACAATAATTTCTTCCCTAAAGAATCTGTCTCTTGCTGGCAATGGGATGACTTCTTTAGAAGGTACATTTAGTTTTTGGTTTTTTTTTTTTTGGCCTGTTGGATAAGTATGTTTATATATAATCAAAAAAATATTTCCACACTAGTTTTGAATGTAGATTGTCAATGAATTTTATAATTTTAAAAAAACTATTTTTTGGTTAAATACCCAAAAAATGAACTTCACTGATATGTAAAAATATAGTGTGTAAACTGTTCACTTGTACTTCTTGTAAGAATTTCACTTATTAGTATGATATAAAATCTTATAATTTAAATTTCATTCCATCACAAGATCCTAATTCTCTAATGTTGAAATGAAGAGTTATACATAAACAAATTCAATAAAAAATCAAGGAATTTTTTCCAAAAAAAATTGTTAAAAAAAAATTTAAATAAAAATTGATGTTTTTATTTTTGTTCCATTTTTATGGAAGTTGATATCTATGATATCAACTTTAAAGTCACTATTTTGAATCGCTATTTGGGATAACATTTCTTCTAGATTAATAACATTTGTTTGTTAATTTTTAGATTAATAGCATTTGTTTGTTAATTTTTAGATTAATAACATTTGTTTGTTAATTTTTTATTAATACCATTTGTTTGTTAATTTTTAGATTAATATCATTTGTTTGTTAATTTTTAGATTAATAGCATTTGTTTGTTAAGTTTTAGATTAATAACATTTGTTTGTTAATTTTTTTTTCAGCAAAAAGGGAAATACGTTGAGTCAAGAAAATCTATATTCTTGACTAACCAAAAAATCGACGAAGGTAAATAATTTATATAATATGATTTGTGAATTGACATTATTTTAATTTGAAAATACGTTGTGAATATTATATTATTGATAGAATGATTTGAATTGATGTTGGGCATTTCGTTATGAATAAAGTATGCTGATTGGATTGATTTGGATTGATTTGGAGTGATTTGGATTGATTACCAATTTTATTCACGGAGTTTGCGATTATTGGAATAATAAGTTGTGAATAGTGGTATTGCTGATGATGATTAAAGAATTGTGGTTGGATTTGATGACTATAATTGTAAATGTTGTTGGGAAAATGTTTGGTTATAAATGTATGGAAAAATGTTAGTTGTTTACTATTGTGTAGTGGTCAACTACACAAAATGATATTAAGTACAATAACTCTATCGAGACGGTGAAAGTGTAATTTTATAAGTGAATAAGGGTTAGAATTATATATATTTATTTATTTTACCATGCAAAAAAACAAGAATTTAGCTACTAAGTTAATTATAGTACAAATATAGTTTAATCTTAATTAGTTAATTTATATTAATTATAATAATGAATATTAGTATTAGTTAATTAATTAGTATTAATTATAATAACTAATATTAATTAATTAGTTAGTGTACGAAAGTTTATGTGAATGTTTATGTCCTTCATTGATTATTGAATGTTTATGTCCTTCATTTCTAATGTCATCCTCATGAAAAAAAAATATTCACTATTATATGCATCAATTGTATCATCAATTTTAGCGTTCCAAAAGTTAATAAATTCCTTTTGTTATTTGAAAGATTGATTCCATAAACTTTGAAATCCTCATTATTTTAATAACTTTGATGCCAATAATAATGTGTACTTTATGTTATTATTGATGGCATATACAATATAGAAATGGGGAAGGATCAAGTGAGGCTTGTGTTATATTGGGTGGAGAAATAATTAGTGATCCAAACGGCTTCCAATATAGTAATAGTCCAAAATATTAGCTTGGCAGAACTTTTGGGAACTTTGCATTGGGTGAGTGGAATGGATGGAAGTCAATTTACTTTAAAGCTAATGTGCCGTTATCCTATTAGCATCGCTGGTAATTCAATAACATACATACATGTTCCAATGGATGATGATGCTATGGTGAGAGAGATGTTGTGTATTCCTACTACATGTTCATCTCTTAATGCGGTTGAATTGTACATTAGTCACGAATCCATTTCAGATTACTTTCATTTAGAGGACAATATGTCATTTGTTCCTTAAACAAGTGTTGGGTCATTCACACAATTTTTACATTATAGAGATGGAGAGGGGCTTATTAATGATCAATGGTTTTCTTATGGTGCTTTCATCGAATGATGTGTTATTGCAACGACCTATGGTCTTATTGGACCCTCGGTTTGTCCACGATAGTCCAAGTCGTGGGCCTTTTAATGAGGGACCAAGTGGTGGCAATGTTAATAAAGGACCAAGTCGTGGCAATTTGCTTGAGGGACCCAGTCGTGGCCCTTTTAATGAATGACCAAGTTGTACCACCTTAGACGAGCAACTTCTCACTCCAGAACCAATTGACCGAGCAGTAAATAGGTTGACACTTGGGAGCACAAGTCAAAATATAAGCATTTGCGTTGATCCCCGAGATGCTAGGGTGGACAATGGTGAAGAAGAATTATCTGAGAACAGTGAAGAGAAGGAGGACATGGGTGGTAGGCAACATGAATTGGAGACTTCGAATCCATCGGTTAATGCTAATATGGATAACATTGTCGCTAATATTCCATTTTATTCGGACATTGGTGATGCAAAGTATTCTATGATACATAAGTTCGATGACTATAAACAACCCATTTGGGTTGATGATCAAACTTCGGAGTTAGAAGTTGGAATGATATTTCGGACCAAAGAAGGGATGCAACATGCAGTTAAGTGTTGGTCCATTTGTGCGCATAAGTACTTCAAAGTGCACGAAAGTACTCCTACAAGCTGGTTTGTCTATTGTCCTTATTATGTGGACAAGAATTGTTTATGGAAGGTTCGAGCGAAGTTGAGGAAGAAACATAACTTTTGGGAGATCACAAAAATGCACCTGAAACACACATGCTTCCCTAAGATACAGCTAGAGGACCACCCGAATTTAGATAATGGGATGGTTGGACGGATGGTCCGAAACAATATTAAGGAAAATGCTTCATACAAAGTCCTTGATATAGTTGAAGATGTCTGTGCTTTTGGGGTGAATATATCATACAAGAAGGCATGGTTGGGCAGAAGAAAAGCTATTGAAATGGTGTATGGTAATTGGGAGTCGTCATACACCATATTACCGAAGTTCTTACTTGCCCTTCAATCTTGTAATCCTGGCACAATTGTTGAATGGTGGTACACCAAAAATAGTATTGGAAATTACAACATCTTCAATTCCGTATTTTGGGCATTTAGGCCTTGTATTGATGGTTTTCAACACTATTGTCTCATAATTAGTATCGATGGTACGTTTCAATACGGAAAATACAAGGAAAAAATCCTTATTGCAGCCGGTGCTGATGCTGCTAGGCATATTCTTCCCTTGGCTTTTGCCATTGTTAACGAGGAAAGTTTGGCTAATTGGTCCTAATTTTTGTATAACTTATGTCATCATTTGTTTGTGGCCAGTAAGGTGTTTTGTTTGATTTCTGATCGAGTAAGGGAAATATTACGAGCAGTTGAGAACAACCCTGCATTACAACCACCGTTTGTTCACCACAGATATTGCATGCGCCATGTCAAAGCTAATTTTAGTGGGCGCTTCAAAAATAATGTCTTGATGGAATTAATGCACCGCGTTACTTGCTCATATCAACAACGTAAATTTGCGCAAATAATGGAAAAATTTTGAGATTTGGATGAAGAAGCCCAAAAATGGTTGACGGATATCCCTCTCGAAAAATGGGCATTGTGTGGTAATGGTGGGGTTCGATATGGCATAATGATAATGAATCGTTCTAAATCATTCAACGGGGTGTTGAAAGGTGCGAGGAAGTTGCCGATAACAGCATGTGTGTGTGCGACTTTTTATCGGCTGGTGAAATACTTTGATTGGCACCTCACCGAAGCCTACAAACACGTTGCTGATCAAAATCTATGGCCACCTAATGTGCTTGAAAAATTCCTTAGGAATGAGCACAAGTCTAAATATCACCAGGTCACGGCCTTTGTGCGGGAAGAAGGATTATATCAAGTTACCACAGGGGTCTATGGTGATAAAGGAGGTAACGTGCATACGGTACATCTTAACAACCGTACATGCACTTGTGGGAAGTTTGAAATTTACAAGATTCCTTGCTTCCATGCTCAAAAGGTCTGCGCACAAATGGGACGGGTCGCTTTGGCCCTAGTAGATGGGGCGTACAATGTGAAAAAAATAGTAGAAACATATTCAAAGCAGTTTTACCCCATACCTCACAAGGACTATTGGCCTCTTGCACCTTTTCACTTAGTGGCCAATAGTGCGCGGGTCATTGATCGGCCGGGCTGCCCAAGATCTACCCGTATAAGGAATGAAATGGATCGAGCGCAACAGCAAAGGTGCAAGGCATGTAGAGCAATTGGCCACAATAGGAAATCATGCCCTAGCATAGAGCGACTTAGAGATAGGGCAGCCATGCATTCGTGAAGGCAAGTTTGGAGAGATAAATCGATAATAGTCTTAGATGCTAATGTTTTATGTAATATAACATTGTAGGGTTTGTTGTAATATTTGTATCTTGACTGTTCGTAATTAGTTTATGTAATATTTGATATCCCGTGTGAGCCACTTTGTGTGCTTATTGAATTGTGATTTTTTATACGCAAAAGAGCCCCAACGTTTGTTTTGGCTAGTACTTTATGCAATCGAAATTGTATTTGATAATAATAATGTTTCAAATTTGTAATCAATATATTCAGGTTATGGAGTCAGAAGACACAACATCAGGGTTTGCAAATTTAACTCCAGGTCCAAGGCAATCGGATGTACTGACATTACAGTCCAGTCATCTATCAGAACGTGTTTGGGATGACCCCGAAATTGAGCCGTTGAAAGTGCATAGGTCAGATGTCGACTTCTGGAAGGCTACCCCACTGGATATTAAGGTTCAACATGTACTTTTCCAAGTGGGCTTTTATAGTGTATACATGACAGGATGTATACAAGTAGATCATTCCTTGATCACGGCATTGGTTGAGAGATAGCGATAGGAGACGCACACATTTCACCTTCCAGTCGGTGAAGCCATTGTGACATTAAAAGATGTCGAGGTACTTTGGAGTTTACAGGTCGACGGAGATGCGATGGTTGGTCCAAATCTGAGCCATACGATTGAGGAGTGGCAGAATATATGTCAGGAACTGTTGGGTTACATGCCGGCACCTAATCACTTCGATAGAGATCACTTGAAATTGAAAAGTATCGTCATGCATTTGCAAGCACATCCGCTACTTCTCGAGTCCACCGATGATGAGGTATTACAGCATGCCAGATGTCAGATTATGCAGCTTATAGGGTCTATTATGGGGGACAAGTTAAGTACAAAAATTAAATTAATGTACCTATTTATACTGAGAGATGTAGCAACGGCATCGAGATATAGTTGGGGTAGCACCGTTCTAGCAGCATTATATAGGGCACTATATCAGGCGACAATGGGGGATACAGCCGGCATATGTGGACCACTAAACTTATTGCAGGTGTGAGCGTGAAAGAGACTACCGAGAATTAGTCCGCAACACCGAAATGTGAGAGAAGAACCTATCTTGGGCTACCCGGGCATGCCTATCGGGCCTAAAGCATACATGTACGTGTTTTTCACTTTTGTTTTTAATGGCACATTTGGTTTATCATAAATTGTGTCTAATCTTCTTGATTGTCGTATTATAATCATCACAGATAGAACATGGGTTTGAGTTTCGCAGATGTCAGTTGTCATGTGCTGCGTATGTATGGGGATCATTTGGACTATATGTCCGATGATGATGTAAGTAATATGTTTCTTAATGTTTTGTAACTTTTGGCTCGTTAAAACTAAGTTTAGTTGAAATACTAATGATTGTTATTTTTCTTTATTTCATAGTTTATTTGGCAACCGTATATGGCGGAAGATTTGTACTAGTTGCCAGATTATTACGAGGCTATGATATTTGGTGTGCAGCCATGCCTCTGCTCAACTTTGATGTTGTTGAACTACATTTACCTGAGCGAGTTATGCGGCAGTTTGGCTATATTCAAACAATTGCTACTGCCGTTGACACGGATTTGAGGTTGCATTGACTGGATCGGCAGGATAGGAAATGAGTAAATTGAATAACACGTATGCACCTTACATTGAAGCGTGGAACAGCCGAAGGGAGAGAATTGTGAATAGCTTGCCTTCAAGTGGCCCAATGCAGTATTTTTCAAAATACATGGTTTGGTATTGTCAGATTACTCGGATTCTGATAGGTAATCCCGCCCATCGTCCTGCCCAAGGTATCCACCCAACTGCATCGGTTGTTGAGTATTGGGTATGTATATGAATTTTAAATTTTCAATATTTAGCATAGTATAGGAAATTTAAAGGGTGAGCATTTTTTTATGTGCAGGATGAATATTGGGAGCCAGTGTTTGAATTGTCACACAATGCTTTGACCAATTTAGAGATAGATCCGAGAGCTTGATTATCAAATGTACATGATATTTCTTCTTGTGCATTGACGATGGTTGGGGAGAGTCGCCGGATGCAAATGACACATGCAAGTTTTGAAGACCAAGATGACTTTCAACAATCGCATGGTCATCCATCTATGTTTGCTCGTCCATCTACATCCAGTCGTCGATCTACGTCCGGTCGTCTATCTACTTCCGGTCATCCATCTACTTCCCACCGTTGTAATGTTGATGATGATGATTGTCCATCTACTTCCCGCCATCGTAATGTTGATGCTGATGATCAGATATTTAATACTGGTATGTTTCTTTATCAGTTCGATAAGCCATATGAAGAGACACCTGGATGGAACATTCATTGCAAGGCCACACTAGTACGTCATCTCAAATGCCTTCGTATAATTTGGTCTATGAGTGTCGAATGCGTCTTCGTCCACACGCATGTATGGATCAATCCATTCCTTTTGACCTAGTCTCATCGGAGACGTAAGGCCAATCTAATGAAAACCCACAGCCCTAACTCTAACCCCCTAGGTGACAGCTACGTAGGAATATTAGACAGCCTCGCTGTGGAATTTGATTTTTTTTTTCTTTTTTCAACTTATGCAAATGTAGAAATTTTTTCTATTTCAGCTTGTTTTCCTTGATCACGTTCACACATTTAACTTCTTATTCAATTATCGAAGTCGATTTCCTAAATATGGAAATTCTGATTAGATTATCTCACACTATCTGATATTTCTAAAATGAAGTTGTTTTACTACCTTAAAATTGTAACATGACGTTGTTTTAGTAACGTAGTATTATATTTTTACAACAAAGTTAATAATAATTATACGATAATGAGAAAAAACTTTTATTTTTATTCAATGGATTACATTTATCACATAAATAGCATCATACAAAATGAAAGAAAACTTAACTAGCTAACTAGATTTATTAGGTCTGATTCTATTACTAACAAAACTAAAAAAGATATTAATAATAATTACTAATGCAATGGAAGATTTCCAATTTCTACTATAGCTCTTGTAGTAATACGATGTTAAATGCAATCATATAGTTTAATAAATATTTAGATATACATCTTTTGAAATATTCTTCAACCTCTTTTTCTTTCGTTCTCTTCTGAAAATGCCGAAATCGAGAAGATAGTGAGAGATAATCTAATCTGAATTGCCATAAGAAATTGATTTCCTAAATATGACCTTTCAAATGGCTATGCATCAGAGTTAGGGAGAAGAAGGGATGGGCAGCGCATAATGCTAGTAAATCTTAAACCCTAAATAATATTAAAGAAAAAAATTAATAAAAAGTATGTACGGAAAATTAATTTGTCTTATTACGAAATAAAAATATATAATTATATTTTTTTTAATTTATAATTTCCTTATGCATCCAAATATATAAATTAAAATTATCCGTAATATTATTATACACAAGTTAATTACAGGAAAAATATTGTTCAAAATTTCATAATTTTTGAATTTTTTTAATAAAAAAATGGCACAAAACAATTCTTAAATTTAAAAAATTTAAAAAATATTACTTTAAAGTTGATATCCGAGATATCGACTTTGAAGTCGATATCTGGGATATCGACTTTAGAGTTGGTATCTCGGATATCGACTTCAGTATTATTGGCAGTCCCCCCCCCCCCCCACAATGTCAATATTTATTTAATTTTTTTTTAAAAAAAAATATTCTGCAAAATAACTCAAAAATCAAGCTTTTCAATGATATATATATTTTTTTACAAATTTTGTTGCATAATAGTTTAGATTTTGTTAAATTTATTTGAATTAGAGATTTTTTTTAAAAAAAATTTATGATTATTCAACTGATCCCAATTGTTTTTTAATTCTTAAGGTTTTTTTTTTGTTTTTGGCTTTCTTGAACTCAAGAGGAGAGTTTTTGAAAAAAGACAAAAAACACCAAACCCTTCCCCCAAATCAATGAACTATTTACGAGTACAAATTTCTGATATTGAAAATTTTGGAATGGAGAACAAATGTAATAATAAACCACACATTTAATCTAAATATGTTAATTACTTTGTTTGCTATGCATATAAACAAAATGTTTTTTTTTCTTTTCTTTTTTAACATCAATAGCAAGAAAAGGTGCTGGCTCATTGTATCTTTTTATTTATATTTTCGAGTTTTGCAAGTTGTAAACGATTGGATAGTTTCAAAAACATAAAATCCTTAAACTTGGATTGAAACAACCTCGACAACAGTACAATTCAATGCATGACAACAATTTCTTCACTTAAAAATCTGTCTCTTGTTGGGAATGACATGGAGGGGTTATTTCCTTTGAAAGGTAAATTTACTCTTTTATTTTTAATGTTAGAAAAGGTATTCTTTACATAATCAAAAAAGTACTTGCAAATTCACATGGCTCCTATGACTAATCTCTCACTTCTTCGGCAATTTGGCCACCTTTTCAATATTTAGTAATTTGTTTCATAATTTCGTTTATGCTGAAATTAATCGTCTGAAGCAACTGGAGTATCTTGACTTGAGTGCTAGCTAATTACTTTCATGGTTCTCTGTCCTTCAAAGGTAAATTTGTTTAAATATTATTTCTATATGCCACAAATTTGAATCATGATTTGATACTTTTTAGGATTCACGTATGTTTATAAATTAATTGGAATATGTAACATTGCAAAAACAAGCCCAAAGCAAACTTCTAAAGTAGCAAGTTAATATCACTGTATTTGTATCTTTGAACTGTACTACGAACATTTAATAATTATGCATTATTTTTTGAGTCCCAAAAAAAAAGTACATTAGGAGATAAATATAGTTTTTTTATTACGTATGATATACAATAAAAAATTTATTTGTATTTTTACTTTTTTAATTGAGTAAAGACATTTCATTTTGACCGTGATATTCAATTATTTTGTATCACCGTGACTAGTAATTGGTTGGTTAATTTTGTTAGTTATTTGAATGAGTGCCTTGCAACATAGAATTCTGACTTCCTTTTCCTCTCTCTCTTTTCTTTTGAACAACATTATAGTATCAGCATTAAACTCGTGATAATAGTTTTGGATATTCTTTGCTACAGATCTGAAGCTACCACATTTAGAGCTACTCAATCTTCGATCTACAAGCGTGCAAGAGCTGTCATCAATTGAAGTCATGACTTCCCTCAAAACCTTATCTCTGAGTGGTAATAAAATTAATGATTCATCCATCATTGAAGGTAATCTAACATTGATCAAATTTATGTAACACTCACATACGTTCACTTCTTTGCACCAAATTGCAGTTTACTTTACATTTTTCATCCAAAAAAAATAATATAATAAAAATGTTCAACTGAATTGACATTTTACTATAAAATAGGGTCCTGTTTATATAAAATAGCATAGCATATGTTTGCTCAACTAAATAAAATGTTATATATGCAGAAATTAATAAAATAATTAATCTAGTGGATATGATAATTTCAGCTATATCACTTAGATCGTACAAATTTCGTACAAGTACAATTCGCAATAAATTAAAGTTTTCCTCAACTAGATTATTTTATTTTTGGGCAGGAATTTGTATCTTGAAGAATCTCCTTGAACTTGATCTGAGTGGAAATAATTTTAGTGGTAATATTCCACTATGTCTCAGCAACTTGACATCTCTCCAGTTTCTTGATATCTCAGACAATAATTTAGCGGCAACATACCCTCACTTGTCATCACTAGCCTTGTACATCTCGAATACTTATATCTTTCTAGCCATTTTGAAGGTTCATTTTCCTTCACTTCTGTTGCCAACCACTCAAAGCTTCAGCAATTCATGCTTGAACCTCTAGGCAAAAAATTATACGTTAATACTGAAGGTCTAGATTTCTTACCTTCACTCCAGTTTAAAATTCTTCTGTTGCCTGGATGCAATTTGAACAATGAGACTGGGAAGGTTCCAAAGTTTTTGTTGTATAAGAAAGAACTAAGAGCTCTTGATCTTTCCTCCAATAATTTAGTTGGGAAGTTTCCAAATTGGCTGCTGGAAAATAACACGCGCTTAGAATTTCTTTTTTTTTTTTTTATCAAAGATCGATAATTATATTAACTTTTAATCTTAGACATCTCAAACAATGAGGTTGGCGGTCAAGTTCCTCAAGATATTGGTCTATTCTTTCCGAGTTTTGGAATGCCTGAATTTGTCAGGAAATTCTTTTGAAGGTAGCATACTCAAATCCCTTGGCAACTTGACTTCGGCATCATTTTTTGATCTATCACACAACAATTTTTCTGGAGAAGTGTGAGATCGAATTGGGATTGGGTGTGTCAATCTTTGGGGTTTGTTATTATCCTATAATAGTTTGCAAGGCTATTTCCTCTCAAGTTCAAGAAACTTAACTACTCTGCAAATCCTTCACATGGATAACAATCATTTCTCCGGAAGCATTCACACAGATTATCTCGTAGTTCTTTTCTAGGCTTGTTAGATATATCCAACAATGAGTTTCAAGGGGAAATTCCGAGGTGGATTACAAACTTCTTATCATTGAATTTTCTTGACCTGTCGAGGAACCAACTAGAAGGAACCATACCAGATGATATTTGCAAGCTTTCGGAACTTCGATTTTTAGGCATCTCTGAAAATCGCTTAAATGGATCCATACCATTATGCTTTGGTTTTCCATCATCAAAATTCATCCACCTGCAAAGGAATCAAATCATAGGACCAATACTGAAAGCACTATTGGAAAATTCTACATCTTTGAAGGCTCTAGATTTAAGGTATAATCGTATTTCTGGTGGCTTTCCACGTGATATTAGAACACCTACACAACTTAGGGTTCTCCTGTTTGGAGGAAATAATTTGCATGACAAGATTCCTGCGTCCATATGTCAATTGAAGGAACTGAGCATTATGGATCTTTCTCGAAATAATTTTTCTGGTCCAATTCCTTCATGCATAAGTTACATCTCTTTTGGAGCAAATTTTAATTATGACAGCTGGATTTTTGGACCATTTAGTTATTGGTAACCAACAAGTCTAGACACCTTTTCCTCCCTTTCTGAAAAGTATGAAATAGTCCAGTTCACGACGAAATATATAACTTACTCTTATAAAGGTAACATTCTAAATTATATGTCTAGAATTGATTTGTCCCACAACCAATTAACAGGAGAAATACCACCAGAATTGGGTGATCTAAGTTATATTCAAGCACTGAACTTATCCCACAATTACTTGGAAGGATCTATTCCATCAAAACTCTCCATGTTGAAGAATATAGAGAGTTTGGACCTTTCATATAATAATCTCAGTGGTCAAATACCTTTTGAACTCACAAACATCAATTCCTTGTCCACCTTCAATATATCATATAATAATTTGTCAGGTAGAACACCTGATAAAAGGGAGTTTGCAAATTTTGATGAGAGTAATTACAGGGGAAACCTAGGTCTTTGTGGACCATTGCTCCAAAGACAATGTGAAAGCATTACAGGTACAGTTAATCCAGTGCATGGGGTTGGTGGCGAAGATAATGATGGTGCAGATCATGGTTATTAAACTCTTGATTTTAGTTGTACGTTTTTACGATTTTACGAGTCAAAACTAAGTGTCCGAGTCAAAACGTAGGTAAAATCTTAAATGGGGTGAAATCTTACGATTTCACATTCTGGAACTTAGAATCTTATATTTTACGATCCAATTGCTCCAAAAGAAGATGAATGACTTGGTTTTTGTGATGTACAATTTGAAGTTGAAGGATAGAAAAGTTCAAAATTTTGAAGAAAGCTTTGATGATCTAGCATCTGATGATGAGTGGATAACTGAGAACCTTAATGATGATGATCCAATTGAAATTAATCATTTGCATGTTCTTAATAGTGCAGGTGCTCCTAGTGAAGACAATTTGAAAGACAATTTGGCTTTAGATGCTAGTGGCGGTGGTACAACACTTAATGAACCTATAGATCTTTCTAAGTGTGATTGATAATATTCTCTAAATGAAATTTGTGTACTTTTATAAGTTTAAACAGGTCTATAATTTATAAATTTAAGATATATTATATATAATATATTTATTAAATTATTTTTCATAATTGGTAGAATTTTACGATTTTATTATCCGATTTTACGATTCGATTTTTTGGACCCTCCACCGATTTTACGTAAAAACTCGATTTTAACAACCTTGGTGCAGATTATATAATAGAATTCTTTTTGAGCTTCTCAATGTCATTTGTGGCTGTCTTAGTGACGTTAGCTCTCTCTCTTTATCTCAGCCCTCACTATTGCAGAGCGTGGTCTAATATTATAGACAGATGGATTCTATTCAAATTCTACCTGAGGTACAAATCTTGCTCCAAGTGATTATGGTAATTGGATGGAGCTAAACCATAGAAAAACATTTTTGTGTTTTATCTTTTGATAGTTTTTTTGTGTTTTTTGTGGTAGTTCAAGGAATAGTTTTACGAAGCGTAATACAATAATTTTCGTGACTAGATCACGAGGATATCTACTTTTTGTGCATACTTTTGTTTTTTATCATCTATTTTAAGAATTGAAATTCAATTATAAAGGGAATAACATGAATTTTAGACAACATGATCACTAATTGTTCCTTTTAAAGTATAAACATGCCCCAGTGGAGAGCAAAACGCAACAACCATTCTTATAGTCTTATACACACTTGATTTGTCCCACAGCCAATTCATAGGAGAAATACCACTAGAATTGGGTGATCTAACACAAATATTCGAGCATTGAACTTATCCCACAATTACTTGCTAGGTTATATCTCATCAAGACTCTCCATGTTGAAAATCATAAAACAGTTTGAACCTTTCATACAATAATCTCGGGGAAGGACGCTGGATGGTACACTCACAGTTATCTAATAAACTGTGTCACGACATAAAAAATCCACATTTGGAAGCAAGTATTCAATAAGGATATTCTTAAGTCAAAAAATGATCTTAAAATTACATAAGGATGGGTTTCTGTAGGCATATTGATAGTTAAACGAGGTGATGAAATTCAAAGTACTGAGATCAATTTTGAACAAAAATTTTGATAGTGTCAACGATGTGATGAAGTTTGAAGTACTGAGATAAATGTTCAACAAAATTTCCAGAGCATGTGTTTATTAATAAGGAAAATCAATCCACAAGTACAAATAAAAACAAGAGTGTCAAAGCACTAAAGTAAGTAAACAACACAAGGGATGAACAGAGATAATTACAAAGATAAATCAGCTAAATCAAAAGTTCACGCAACAGCTTTGCTCCAAGATTCCACCTTCTTCTTTCTCAATTCTTCATCTAAAAATGAATGGAAAGTGATAGCTTTTTTCATCTTCTCCCCAGAAGAAAATATGTCATCTTCTGTCCAAACACCAACAGCTAATCTAGCAGCATAAGCTGCTCCAAGAGCAGTGGTCTCTAAGTTAGCTGGCTTGAAAAGAACATTAACAGAATCTCAGATTATGTGGTTTGCCTTCAAGCACAAATATGCAAGAATATAAAGGACAAAAAATATTGTAAAATCCACAAGGAACCATCATTCTTTTGTAAAATCATCGACCATTGAACTAGTAGAAACTTGGTGTACAAATTTAGGGTTACTGCAGCATCTGAAAAACCGAAAAGAAAACTACAGAAAGGTTTTTCTGAAATACATCCTAAAATACTAGAAGAGTCACGGACAAGATAGAAAAAATCCGCATATTAGTTTAAAAATACATACAGGGCATGTATGCTTTGAGCAAATTAAGAAACAAGCTATCAAATTTGCATAAATGTAAAGAACACACCTGAATTTGCATAAGAAGATTGTTTACTATTGCACCTCTGTCAACTCTTAACAAAAATTCCCCCTCTCATTTTGGCTCTTCCCTTCTCGCCAACATCTTTGTGCATTGAATCTAATACATCTTTTACTTGAAAGCACATGCATTCAAGAACAGCCCGAGCAATATGAGACTTGTTTGTAAATCTTGTTATCACAATGCAAACTCCTCTAGCATCATCATGCCACCAAGGGGCAAACAAACCATTAATTGCTGGCACAAAGTAAACACCTCCACTAGAATTAACCTTTGAGGCCAATTCCTCAATCTCACTAGCACTGCTAATTATACCAAGACTATCCCTAAGTCACTGAATAGACGCACCAGCAATTGCAATGGAACTTTCAAAAGCATAATTTGTAGGAGCTTTAGGCCCAAGCTTATAGGCTATAGTGCTTAATAGCCCATGATTTGACTTAATTGCCTTCTCTCCTGTATTAAAAAGTATAAATGCCCCTATTCTATAAGCGCTTTTGGCTTCACCCTTCCGGCAAGCTTGCCCCAACATTGCTGCATGTTGATCTCCAAGACATCCAGCTACAGGGATCCCAGTAACAGGCCATCCCTTAGTAACATTGCCAATTTTCTTAGAGTTACTAATTATTTTTGGCAACATACTAATAGGAATCCCAAGTGTTTCCAGGGTAGGCTTATCCCAATCAAGAGTTTTCAATTCATCGGCATAGTTCTTGAGGCATTGGAGATATCAGTTACATGTAAGCCGTATTTAACCCCTCCTGTCATGTTCCAAATTAGCCAAGTGTCTATAGTACCGAAGAGGGCATCCCCTGTTTTCACAACATCCACGTTTTCTAACAACCACAACAGCTTCGTGACACTGAAATAAGTGCTTATCGGCAAGCCACATGTATCAACAAAATGGTTTCGGCCCCCAGATAAATCCTTCTCCAATTTTCTAGGAACAGAAAATAGTTCTTCCGAAAGTCAAAACAATAGAAAGATTTCTTGAAAAACACAAAACTCCAAGATTAAAATCAACAAAAGAACCATATGCGAGAATTATATCAATTTCAATCATAAAAAACGCTGAAACAACATTAGACTTGTACTCATTATTAGACTCGATCATTAATTCTTAATCTGCTCCGCAACAATAGAATTCCCAATAACAATTCTCGAAATTCAAGATACAGATAACATATAATAAGCCTACCTATTTAGAATTCAACGAAAATTTTTTAGAGAACGTAAAACTATAAACAAACAAATAAATAAAGCTCTGTTACCTGCAAATGGAGCTCGTGTGAACATCCATCCAAACAATTGCCTTGTAGAGAGGTTTGCCCGTGGATTTGCTCTAAACCACAGTGATTTCTCTTTGATTGGTCAGACCAATGGCTTTCAATCCACTGTCAACATTATGCCCATTAGCGGTGGCCTTATCAATAGCCTTGGATATACAAACTCTTTAACACTTTCAAGAATCTCCATTGGATCATGCTCAACCCATCTGCAAAACCCAGAACATAATACACAATCCATCAAAAAGGGTCACAAAGGCTCAAAACTCCAATAAACCAGAAAGAAAAAAGATTCAAAAATTTTCCCAATCCAAAAACAAACATGGTAATTTACCCTGCTTATGGGTAGAACTGAGTGAACTTCACTTGGTGAGATTCAATGGGGTTGGCAGTGCGGTCATACATGATGAATCTCGTGTTGGTTGTGCCTTGATCGATCGACCCAATGAAGACTTCTTCTTGAACCATTCTCTTTGTTTTGTTGAAAAGCAGAGGAAAAACAGAGAAGGAAGATTTTGTGCTCGACTGCTGAAGGAAAAAACAGAAAAAGAAAATGCATTAAATGAGATTGAGTTGGGCACGAATGATGAGTTCATGTGGGTCAGCTGGGCATTGAAACGCAAAACGAGGAAGCCTTGGTAATGTTGGTTTTGTACTAAAGCCAATTAAATCTAAGATTATAATTTGTTATTTATTGTCAAGTGATAACATAAAGAATTTATTCTTGAGTTAAAATGATTAAATAATTATGTGATAATTATAGGGGTTAATTTGTAAAATAATTAACCTAAAAGATCTCCTATAAGATAAGTTGTGATAAGATAAAATTGTTTTATCTTAATAGAATTAAAATTAGTTTTAATTTTATTAAAAGCATTCTATTACGATAGAATGTCTGATCAGTCTGTTAGACTGTCTAACAGATAGATAGAATTTATCTTTTAATAGGGGACAGACACCAAGTTCTATAGAGAGTGTACGTACAGAATTTTGACATGCAAGACAGAGGGAAAAAGTTCTTCTTTTGTTTTGTTAGAGTTCTATTCAATTCTAAAATTTTGCGACGCTCATCGAAGGAACTAGCATATTGGCTTGGTGTCAATCAATCTTAGGAGGATCTTAAGAACAAGTTCGTGTGGATACCTTAGAGGCCGGACGTCTGTGTGGCTGTGGTTGACAAAACTTCCTTCGACGACACAATCTTCAGTCATCAAAACAGGTTTTTTATTTATACGTATATTGAAATTGATCCTGGTGAAAATCATGTTTTAATTCCGCTGCCTATAAATTTTGTTTATGGCATACATGATTTCCTAACATTGGTATCAGAGCATAGGATTTAATTTGCGTATAAATATAAATCTATGTAAATATAAATTGTTTATGTTTACATATATGTATGTGTTATGTTGAATAATTGAGAAAAAAATTATTTTGTTGAGTGAAAAATTGTTTTTCACTTATGAAAAAATTTTATTTGAAAATTTTTTGATTTATTGCCGCTTGTCAAAATTGTTTGTTGAATTTTTTGCCGCTCTTGTGAATCATGTTCTAAAGGAAAGAAAAAAAAAATTTTAATTGTTTTTTTTAACAACAACCGCCGGCAAGAAAGGAAAATTTTTATTTTTTTTTTTGAAAAGAGGCGGCGGTGGAAGTGAATGGATGATGACGTCATGCTAACGTCATCCCTAGGGCTGATGTCAGATGACGTCAGCGTCAGCAGGAGAGGCAAAGGGGTGATGTCATCGATGACGTCACTTCTGACGTCATCAGATGATGTCATCAGACCTCTATCTATTAAAAAAAAAAAATTTGATGGGCCATAGCATAGGGCTTCTTGGGCTGCTATTAATTTAGTGGGCTTGGGCTGTTTTTAATGAAATGGCTACTTGGGCTCTTTTTAATTTAATTGGGCCATTGGGATTGGATCAAGTCCACATTTAGGAATTGGTTTCCTTTTATTTAATGTGGGCTTTAACCAAAGTTGGGCCAGATGGTATGGCGAGCTTCAAGTTGAGAGTTGGGCCAAATGGTTTGGGCTAAGAGTTAAGCTTTTTGGCCTGTAGAGTGGACTTTTAGTCCATTAATACCATATGGATCATACCCAATTGGACTAATACTAAATAAATAAATAAATAAATTTGGGACATTTTTAATTATAAAGAGTTTATTTATGTTAAGGTCCTTTTAATTTCTGTTATTTATTTATTATGGCCCAAGATTTGAAAACTTTTATGTTAACCCATAAAACTTCTCAATTAATTCAATAATATTTCTAGTATGATTAGAAATGTAATGCATACAAGATTTATGACTGAAATTTGTTTATAATTGTTTAATGTGATTATCCAATTGTTATGTCATATGTGATTTAATATTTGATTAAATGATTAGATTATTTAATTGCATATTGTATGTTTAAATATTCATTACATATGATATATGTAGATGATGAGACCATAATTTAATCCCTCAATTAAATATTAAATCAATTTAAATGCCTTCCATTATTATAGTTTAAAACAGTTTTTGTTAGGATAACTTGTTGAGCTAACTCAAGGTTGTCTTACCAAAAATGTGTTTCAAACTATGAGATAAGATCTCTGAATAATGGGTATGATTTAACAAAGATTTTGATTTGTTGAGCTAACTCAAGGTCAAAAGTCTTTGAGGCAAGGGTTAGGAGACATATGTGATATGTGTATCAAAAGTTGATAACCTACCTATCTAGGAGTTGCAAATAAGTTGCAATTGGTGATTAATACCTACTCATTAAAATTATTTTTGATTTGTTGAGCTAACTCAAGATTAAAAAATAATTGAGATGGGATTCTAGCCTACTAAGAATTTTGAGAAAATTCTCAAATCAATTTGAGGGATATTGATTTGAATAAAATAGTTTGAGCAAAACCAAGATATTATTAAATCCATATATTTGTGTATTTTGGTTTTGTAAATTGCATAAATTTAAATTCTTATTCTATCTTTATTTCCTTGTTGTAAAAAATGAATAACAACATGAACTTGCGTAGCATTTTGTTAGACAATAAACTTACTGGCCCAAACTATATGGACTGGGTTCGAAACTGAAGAATTGTTCTTAGGAATGAGAAGTTGCTTTATGTCCTTGATGGTCCTCTTCCTGATGAGCCTGTTGCTGATGTTGATCAAGTAGTAAGAAATGCATATCAGAAACATTTAGATGATTCTGAAAACGCATGTTGTATCATGCTCGCTTCAATGAGTTCTGAGCTACAAAAGCAGCATGAGGACATGACTGCCTTTACAATGCTTCAACATTTGAAAGGATTATATGATAAAAGGGCTAGAAGTGAGCGATATGATACCACGAATGAACTCTTTCATAGCAAGTTGGCAGAAGGATCTTCAGTTTCAACTCATGTACTGAAGATGATTGGTCTCATTGAAAAGATGAGTAAACTGGGATTTATAATGTATCATGAGTTAAGTGTCGACTTGATACTACAATCCCTTCTTCCCAGCTTTTCTCAGTTTGTGATGAACTTCAACATGAACAAAGTTGAGACCTCTACTTTGCCTGAGTTATTGAACTTGCTTAAGGAAGCTGAGGATACCATGAAGAAAGAAAAGGCTAATGTGTTGCTAATTGAGTGGTCCAATAAAAGAAAGCGTAAAGCTGGTCTTAAGAAGACCAAGAAGAAAGTTGGACCTAAGGCAACACAGAAAGCCAAAAAGGACAAGAAAGAAAAGGGCACTTGTTTCCACTGTGGACAAGATGGACATTGGAAGAGAAATTGCAAGGCTTATCTTGAAACCGTGAAGCAGAAGAAGCTTACTAAAGCTTCTACTTCAGGTTTGTTTATGATTGAAATAAACCTTTCTACTTCAAAATCAAATTCTTGGGTATTAGATACCGGATCTGGCTCTCATATTTGTAATAATATGCAGGGTCTAAAGATAAGTAGAAAGCTGGCAAAGGGAGAGGTAGACCTACGCGTGGGCAATGGAGCAAAAGTTGCTGCTTTAGCCGTAGGAACATATAGTCTCTCTCTACCTAGTGGATTAATTCTTGATTTGAAAGATTGTTATTTTGTTCCAGTAGTCACGAAGAATATTATTTCAATTTCCTATTTAGACAATGATGGTTTTGAAATAAATCAAAAGAATAAGTGTTGTTCTATTTTTCGTGAAGGTATTTTTTATGGTGCTGGTTATCAAAATAATGGTCTTTATATATTAGATCTTGAAAATCCAATTTTCAACATAAATACAAAGAAACCCAAATTTGATAATTTTAGAAATTCTTATCTCTGGCATTGTAGACTAGGTCACATAATGAGAAACACATAACCAAATTACATAATGATGGTTATTTTGGCTCATTTGATTATGAATCATATGAAACATGCGAATCTTGTTTACTGGGAAAAATTACTAAAACACCTTTTACTGGAAAAGGTGAAAAATCTACTGAATTATTAGGTCTTATACATACCGATGTGTGTGGACCTATGTCAATTCAAGCCAGAGGAGGTTTTTCATACTTCCTAACATTTACTGATGATCATTCTAGATATGGTCATGTATACTTATTGAAGTATAAATTTGAAGTCTTTAAAAAGTTCAAAGAATATAAGTGTGAAGTAGAAAAACAACTTGGGAAGAGTATTAAAATACTTCGATCGAAAAACAACTTGGGAAGAGTATTAAAATACTTCGATCAGATCGAGGTGGAGAATATCTAAGCCAAGAATTTCAAAATTATTTAAAAGAGAATGAGATTCTTTCACAATGGACTCCTCCATATACACCACAATTAAATGGTGTATCTGAAAGGAGAAATCGAACATTATTAGATATGGTTCGATCCATGATGAGTCATGCAACTCTCCCTAAATCGTTTTGGGGTTATGCCCTAAATACTGCCTCCTACCTATTAAATCATGTTCCATCTAAAGCTGTTGATACTACCCCATATGAGATATGGTATGGGAAAAAAACAAAATCTTAAACATTTAAGAATTTGGGGATGTCCCGCATTTGTTAAAAAGGTAAAATCAGACAAGCTCGATCCAAAATCTGTAAAATGCTATTTTGTGGGATATCCAAAAGAAACTTTTGGATATCAATTTTATAACTCCATTGAACAAAAAGTGTTTGTTTCAAAACATGCCATATTTCTAGAGAAAGAGTTTATTCTATAAAAGGCAAAAGGGAGCAATATAGAACTTGAAGAAGTTCTAGAAACACAAATTAGCAAAGATAGGAACATGGAACAAGAGCTTGAACCTCATAATGATGTGGTAGAAATCGAAGCTCAAGATACACAAGCTGTACGTAGGTCAATTAGGACACGTCATGCACCTAGTAGGTATGATGATGTGTTTATTATTGATAATGATGAACCTACTACTTACAAGGAAGCCTTATCTGATAAGGACTCTGAGAAGTGGCTTCAAGCCATGAAATCTGAAATGGATTCCATGTATGACAATAAGGTATGGACCTTAGTCGATCCACCTGAAGGGATAAAACCCATAGGGTGCAAGTGGGTTTTCAAAAGGAAAACCGACATGGATGGTAATGTGACTACTTATAAAGCTCGACTGGTTGCAAAAGATTACACACAAAAACATGGTATTGACTATGATGAAACCTTTTCACCAGTTGCTATGCTGAAATCCATTAGAATTTTACTCGCTATAGCTGCATACTATGATTATGAAATCTGGCAAATGGATATTAAGACAGCTTTTCTTAACGGTCATTTGCAAGAAGAGGTGTATATGATACAACCTGAGGGCTTTGTATCCAAAGACTATAATAAAGTATGTAAGTTACAAAAGTCTATTTATGGACTTAAGCAAGCTTCAAGGAGTTGGAATATTCGTTTTAATGATACAATCAAAAAGTTTGGTTTTATCAAAAATGAAGATGAACCTTGTGGATACAAAAGGATTAGTGGGAGTGCTGTAGTTTTCCTCATATTATATGTGGATGACATATTATTGGTGGGAAACGACATACCTTCTCTACAATCAGTTAAGGTATGGTTGTCCAAAAACTTCTCAATGAAAGATTTAGGTGAAGCAACTTATATTTTGGGAATAAAGATCTATTGTGATAGATCCAATAAGTTGCTTGGTCTTTCACAGTCAACATACATAGAAAAAATGCTAAAAAGGTTTAGCATGGATCAATCTAAGAGAGGTTATGTTCCTATGTCTCATGGGATTTACCTTTCTACAGATATGTGTCCAAAAACTGATGTTGAAAAACATAGTATGCAAAATGTTCCTTATGCTTCTGCTATAGGATCAATTATGTATGCTATGTTATGTACAAGACCAGATGTGTCTCATGCTCTAAGTGTTACGAGTAGATATCAGGCTAATCCAGGTGATGGTCACTGGAAAGCTGTTAAGAATATCCTTAAGTATTTAAGAAGAACTAGGGATTTATTCTTGATATATGGAGAGACAGAGCTTCAAGTACGTGGGTTCACTGATGCTAGCTTTCATTCTGATAAAGATGATAGCAAGTCTCAATCTGGGTACATTTTTACCCTCAATGGTGGTGCTGTAAGTTGGAAAAGTTCCAAACAAAAAA
This sequence comes from Gynochthodes officinalis, assembly GCA_020080225.1. NCBI lineage: Eukaryota > Viridiplantae > Streptophyta > Magnoliopsida > Gentianales > Rubiaceae > Gynochthodes > Gynochthodes officinalis. The sequence goes on along the minus strand of CM034619.1, from coordinate 36,281,233 downwards.
CTACTGCAGATTCTACGACAGAAGCCGAATATATTGCTGCTTCAAAAGCTGCTAAAGAGGCTGTTTGGATCAAAAAGTTCATTTCTGAACTTGAAGTTGTTCCTTCAATAGCCGACCCAATACCTTTGTATTGTGATAATAATGGGGCTATTGCTCAAGCCAAGGAACCTAGGTCTCATCAACGATCCAAACATGTACTTAGGCGCTATCATTTGATTAGAGAAATCATTGGTAGAAATGAAGTAAAGATAGAAAAGATTCCTACAGATGAAAATATAGCAGATCAATTGACTAAACCTTTATCTCAAAAGAAACATGATTGTCATGTGTCTTCATTCGGTTTAAAATACATGAATGATTGGTTTTAGTAAGAGATTTGTTGTGTATGTATTTTGATATTTTATGCAATAAAGATATATGGTGTTTTATCATCTTGGATTATATATATTTATATATTGATGATAAAGTCCTTAGAATAATACTTATTATTCTTAAATATCCCTAATCGTAGTATTAACAAAATTAAGGACGTTGTTAATACGGATAGATTAGCATATATGGTGATATATGAATGAATTGTTGGAGAATAATTCATTGGATTGATCCGCTTAGAGATTCCATGAGGTTAACTATTTGAGTGCCAATGGTATAATCTCTGCGTGACAGTAGTGTAAGTAATCCTCAGAATTGAGATCATAAGAGTATCTATAGTGTGAATTGTTATACTTTAACCCTATGAGTCCATAACTGTAACTAGTTGTGTGTGCCATAGAAGTTGGGTATAACATGAAACATTGATAGATGATTTATGATCAATAAAGGATTCACCACTTCTAATAGTAAGAAGAGTATATCCCACAAATGGCCACTTGTTGAAATATCAACTCAAAATGTTTGCAAACAAGTAAATAAATTTGGAAGAGTTCTAAATTTATTTTAAAGGAGTTGAACTTCGGGAATAAGAAATTATAATAATTAGTACATTAAGAGTTGGCACTTATACCTTACTCTTGTACTAATTAGGGATATAGTATGGTGAAAGGATATTAATTACACGGATTCTGGTTCATGGAAAGGCGAAGTCAACCACTTGACTTTTCTTAACTCTTGGGTGGTCATGATGCCTGGCTAGAGGCCAATCTTGATCTATAAATACAAACTCATTAATTATTGAATTAATGATAAATTAAAGTTGTTTAATTTATTTGATCTTAGAATACTTTTGACTAAATTGACTTTAGTCCAAGTGGGAGTTTGTTGGTTTTGTACTAAAGTCAATTAAATCTAAGATTATAATTTGTTATTTATTGCCAAGTGATTAATAACCTAAAGGGTCACACACATAAAGAATTTATTCTTGGGTTAAAATAATTAAATAATTATGTGATAATTATAGGGGTTAATTTGTAAAATAATTAACCTAAAAGATCTCCTATAAGATAAGTTGTGATAAGATAAAATTGTTTTATCTTAATAAAATTAAAATTAGTTTTAATTTTATTAAAAGAATTCTATTACGATAGAATGTCTGATCAGTCTGTTAGACTGTTTAACAGATAAATAGAATTTATCTTTTAATAGGAGACAGACACCAAGTTCTATAGAGAGCGTACGTACAGAATTTTGACGTGCAAGACAGAGGGAAAAAGTTCTTCTTTTGTTTTGTTATAGTTCTCTTGAATTCTAAAATTTTGCGACGCTCATTGAAGGAACTAGCATGTTGGCTTAGTGTCAATCAATACTAGGAGGATCCTAAGAACAAGTTCGTGTGGATACCTTAGAGGCCGGACGTCTGTGCGGCTGTGGTTGACAAAACTTCCTTCGACGACACAATCTTCAGTCATCAAAACAGGTTTTTTATTTATACGTATATTGAAATTGATCCTGGTGAAAATCATGTTTTAATTCCGCTGCCTATAAATTTTGTTTATGGCATACATGATTTCCTAACAGGTAGTAACCAGTGTGACAGATTGATCAAAACAAAAAGAACCCCTAACTCCCTCACCACAACCCCACCCCATTTTCTCATATAATCTTTCTCAGTTTGTGTGAGTGTGTATGAATTCGTATGCAAGATTTATGTAAAATAAAAACTTGTTAGAAGCCAAACACAATATATTGATCATTTTATAGAATGAAAATGGGCATTATTATTGGTCAAAATAACACTACTTGGGTCGTTTGTGTAAGAAATAAAGTCCTAGAAATATAGAACAACAAACTATTATGCAACCCTCCTCCTTATTTCCACCTTTGTTTGCGTAGGAAAAAAGAAGTTTGACAAGGGGAAAAGATAGTGCTAGCTTTCCTTTCAGTTCATTGTGCATTGCTTTGGCTTTTCTTTGTTTGTTTGCAGTTTGCATGCATCGTATTTTCTTTTTTTTTCAAAAACCACCCTTTGGGGTTACTTTTGATCGGTTGGATGGTGTTTGGTTTCTGACTTATTCTTTCTTTTGGATGAATCGCATTTATTCAAACATTTCCTCATTATCCAATAATTAGAGTTCCTCCGTATTTAATTCCTTCCCTTGATCTATGTTTATATATAAAAAAAAACCTCTGTTTATTAGGAAAAAAGGTTTCGACTTGTGTTACAAGATAAAATATTTATTATAATACTATGTTTATTTTGTACATTGTGTTATATGATAAATGCCACACTTGCACCAATTCAAAGAAAACAAAAAGCATTGGCCATTTATGACTTTTTATTTTAACATTTTTTTTTGGGTTCGGGGGCTGAACTTGGGACAGGTGGAGCCCTATTGTCATCAGTTCCGTCTTGCCTCGTTTCCCCGCGAGTATAAAGTATTGGACGAGAATTCATTTTAAAAAAAATATATTAAATTTTAAAATTTTAAATTATAAAAATAATAAAAAAATTTAATTTTTATACAATAATTTTAAAAAATTAATAAAAAATTAATATTTTAACTAATATTAATGACGTAATATATAATAATATAAATAATATATTTAATAATATACATAAATAATATATTTATTAAAATTTAAATATATGTATATTATATATATATACAAATATTTTTGTCAAAGGAGGAGCTGCTTATAGTAAGCGGGAAATTCCTAGTTAATGCGATACAAAGGTGGTCCATCACTAGGACAGAAGGTCCTAATCCAGCGTACCTAGCCTAGTAGGGGTTGGTTAAGACATTACCCCATTAGAATAGGATCAGCATAACCCCATTCAGTGGGACCGGCGCCTCCCAGCTACTACCTAACTAAGAGGCTAAAAGAAACCTAACCTTAGCTTGTCGGCCTCACCTGTACGGCTTCCCGGAATACGAACAGGACAAACGGATCACAACCCTCCGTGTAGTGCGGCGCTGCATTGATCAATCCCTCCTATCCGACGACCTTACGCTGTGTTACAACTCGTAGTAGCTCCACCCAAGCTAAGAATCCGGAATCCTCAGAATGGGAGCCAGCGCGCCTATACTAAGGTTCACAACCCCTCCGTAAAAAAACGTCGCCAATACCCTCATGAATTCCAAGACCCTCACCTCTGCAACTGCAGCAAAAGTCATTTGTGAAACGGCATAGCACAAGCTTCCATACGAGGAACAACAAAAATTGACGATCGCTGGCCACCAAAAAAACAAAAAACAAAAAAACAAAAAAAAAACAAAAGAAAACAAAAAAAACCAAAAAAAAAATTTACAATTGCATTGTAGCTACGGTAAAAGCACTGTAGCTACAGCCTACAGTGCAATTTTCGCACCTGCATCGCACTATTGATCGCCCCTTAAGCTGGCTGCTAGTTTGGGAAAGCGGAGAATTCCGCGAAAAAGTCCCAAATTGGATTCGTGGATTTAAGTATGGGATGTATATTATATATTACTATTATATCAAATGAAAAAATTTATTTGTCGATTTTAATGTAATTATTATAAATATTAAGAATTAAATTTTCTTTTTATTATCATATAATTAACAAAACAATAACTAAAAATCTGAAGTCATGCACCATGCTAAAAAATTGTTTCAATGGCTTTAAAACATTCCCGAAGATAAAACATACTTTCGTGCTTTTTAACAAAAGCGAGCAAGTACAATGGGAAAACAAAATGACCAGTAAAGGATCTTCTCTCATGATTATCACCAACATTAAACTCAAAGACAGCAAAATCCACTTTAAACACTAAAACTGCTACTAATTCCTTGTAGATAAGGGGTAAATGGTAATGACCGAAACAATTTTACATGACTCGAAGCAGTGAAATAGCCTCATGCCACTATTTTGGTTAGAAAAGCATATCTTTTTTATTCATTGAACTATTGGGTTTTGTATTCATTGAATGGCCCATTCATCACATGATTCGACCATTCGGCCAGAGAGCCAGAGGCCTTGGATTTCACTCAAGCAAACGAATTAAGGGTTTTTTCCACTAATATTGTTTTTTTTTAAAAAAATAAATAAATATTGTCTTTTTTATTTTTCTTCTATTTGTATGGAAGCCGTGTTTCGAAAACATGACTTTAAAGTTAGTATCTGAGATACCGACTTCAGTTCAAGTGTAAAAAAAAAAAACTGACTCTATTTCTCCAGTTTTTCCTTCTCTCCAACCCATTTGTCCGCGTTTTTTTTCCTCTTTCTTCCCCACCTTGCTGCCGCCATCCTCCTCCCTCTTCCCCACCTTTTTGCCGCCATCCTCCTCCCTTCTTGGCCACCATTCTGCCGCCATTTCCACCCCCAATTCCCCACAACCAACCCAACCCACCCCACCATGCCTGCCCCCCCTCCCCTTCCTGCACTCCCCCCGTCCTTCACTCCCCCTCTGCTGCCCAGTAGGCTACCCCCCCCCCAATTCCCACCCCACCACCTCTAAAAAAAATAAGCTTTTTTTGCCTTGTACAACCCCTCCTTGCTGCCCAAAACCCTAAACCCAAAAAAAAAGTTGATTTTTTTTTTGGTATAAACAACCCCCAAATTGCTTCCAAGGTGAATTAATCTTCAAAGGTGGATTTTTCTTTGTGTGTAGAATTTTTTTTTTTGTGGAATTTTCATGAATTAACCAACCCCATGAGTGTAGATTTCTTTTTCTTTTCGAAGGTGAATTAATTTTTAATTCATGAAAATTTTAAATTTGTTAATTTTTATATTGATAACATTTGTGTGTTAATTTTTAAAATTTTTATATTGATAACATTTGTTTGTTAATTTTTTCTTATTAAAATTTGTTAATTAGTTATCTTATACTGATAAAAAAATTTATTTTGCAGCGAGAAAGGAAATACGTTCAGTAAAGAAAATCTCTATTTTGGAGGAGTGAAAAAAAATCGAAAGAGGCGAAGGTAAATAATTTATATAATTTGATTTGTGAATTGACGTTATTTTAATTTGAAAATACGTTGTGAAAATTATATTATTAATAAAATGATTTGAATTGATGTTGGGCATTTTGTTGTGAATAAAGTGTGATGTTTTGGATTGAATTGGATTGATTTGGAATTTTATTCACTGAGTTTGCTATTATTAGAATAATAAGCTGTGAATAGCGGTGTTGATGATGATGATTAAAGAATTTTGAAAGGATTTGGTGAATATAATTGTGAATGTTGTTGGGAAAATGTTAGGTTATAAATATATGGGAAAATGTTAGTTGTTTACTTTTGTGTCGTGGTGATTTGGATTGATTTGGAACTTTATTCAATGAGTTTGCTATTATTGGAATAATATGCTATGAATAACGGTGTTGATGATGATAATTAAAGAATTTTGAAAGGATTTGGTGAATATAATTGTGAATGCTGTTGGGAAAATGTTTGGTTATAAATATATGGGAAAATGTTATTTGTTTACTTTTGTGTCGTGGTAATTTGGATTGATTTGGATTGATTTGAAATTTTATTCACTGAATTTGCTATTATTGGAATAATAAGCTGTGAATAGCGGTGTTGATGATGATGATTAAAGAATTTTGAAAGGATTTGGTGAATATAATTGTAAATGTTGTTGGGAAAATGTTAGGTTATAAATATATGAGAAAATGTTAGTTGTTTACTTTTTGTGTCGTGGTGATTTGGATTGATTTGGAATTTTATTCACTGAGTTTGCTATTATTGGAATAATAAACTGTGAATAGTGGTGTTGATGATGACAATTAAAGAATTTAGAATAAATTTGCTGAATATAATTTTGAATGTTGTTGGGAAAATGTTTAGACATAAAAAAAGAAAAATTGTTGGTTGTTTACTTTTGTGTGGTCGTGATTTGGATTGATTTGGAATTTCATTCAATGAGTTTGCTATTATTGGAATAATAAGTTGTGAATAGTTGTGTTGATGAAGATGATTAAAGGATTGAGGTTGGATTTGATGAATATAATTGTGAAGGTTGTTGGGAAAATGTCTGGTTATAAGAATATGGGAAAATGTTAGTTGTTTACTTTTTGTTAGTTCAAAGACTGATTCCATAAATTTTGATATGCCCATTACTTCAATAACTTTGAATCCGATATTAATGTCAGCTTTATTTTATTATCGATGTCATATACAATATAGAAATGGGGAAGGATCGAGTGAGGCTTGTGTTATATTGGGATGGAGAAATAGTTAATGGTCCGAACGGCTCCGAATACAGTAATGGCCCAAAACGCTTTATTGTTGTTGATCAAAATATTAGCTTGCCTAAACTTTTGAGAAAATTGCATCAGGTGACTGGAATGTATGGAAGTTAAGTTAGGATGAAGTTAATGTACCGTTATCCTATTAGCATCGCTGGTAATTTAATAACATACATACCTGTTCCAGTAGATGATGATGATACGGTGAGGGAGATGTTGTGCATTCCAACCACATGTCCATCTTTTAATGCGGTTGAATTGTACATAAGTTACGAATTCGCTCTAGATGCCTTTCGTTCTGAGAACAATATGTCATTCGTTCCTCAAACAAATGTTGGGTCATTCACACAACTTCTATAGAGTAGAGGAGAGAAGGGCTTCTTAATGATCAATGGTTTTCTTATGGTGCTTTCATATCGAATAATGTGCCTTTACAACGACCTTATTTTGTCCCTGAGGATCCAAGTCGTGGCCTTTTTAACGAGGGACCAACTCGGGGCAATTTTAATGAAGGGCTAAATCATGCTACTTTTAATCAGGGACCAATTGGGGGCAATTTTTATGAAGTCCCAAATAGTGGCTAATTTAATGAGGGTGCAAGTGGTGGTAATTTAAAGGAAGGGCCAAGTCGTGCAGCTTTTGACAAAGAGTTTCCTAATCTCAAACCAATTGACCAAGCAGTAAATAGGTTGACACTAGGGAGCACAAGTCAAGATGTAAGCATTCGCAATGATCCCATACATGTCTGGATAGACATTAATGGTGAATCATTGGAAGATAATGAAGAGGAGAAGGGCGAGGGTGGTGGTCAACAGGAAGGAGAGACTTCGAATCCACCAATTGATATAACTATGGATAACATTGTCGATGATATTCCCTTCTATTCGGACATTAGTGATCCAAAGCTTTTTATGATCGACAAGTTCGATGACTATAGACGACCCGTTTGGGTTAATGATCGAACTTCGAAATTAGAGGTTGGAATGGTTTTCTGGTCCAAAGAAAGGGTGCAACATGCAGTTAAATGTTGGTCTATTCGTGTGCACAAGTACTTCAAAGTGTATGAAAGTACTCCTACTAGTTAGTTTGTCCGATGTCTTTATTATACGGACAAGAATTGTTTATGGAAGGTTCGAGCAAAGTTGAGAAAGAAACATACATTTTGGGAGATCACAAAAGTACATCTGAAACACACATACTTTCCCGAGATATAGCTAGAGGACCACCCGAATTTAGATCATAGGATGGTTGGCCGGATGGTTCGGAACAATATTAAGGAAAATGCTTTATACAAGGTCTTCGACATAGTTAAAGATGTCCGCTCTTTTGGGGTGAACATATCATACAAGAAGGTATGGTTGGGGAGAAAGAAAACTATTGAAATGGTATATGGTAATTGGGAGTCGTCGTACACCTTATTACCGAAGTTCTTACTTGCCCTTCAATCTTGTAATCCTGGCACTATTGTTGAATGACATCACACTGAAGATAATATTGGAGATTACAACATCTTTGGTTCCGTATTTTGGGCATTTAGGCCTTGTATTGATGGTTTTCAACGTTGTCGCCCCGTAATTAGTATCAATGGAACTTTTCAATACTAGAAATACAAGGAAAAGTTCCTTATTGCAGTCGGTGCTGATGTAACTGGGCATATTCTTCCCTTAACTTTTGCAATTGTGGACAAGGAAAGTTTAGCAAATTGGTCTTGGTTTCTGTATCACTTATCTTGCCATTTGATTTGTGGCCGAGAGAGAATTTGTTTAATTTCTGATCGAGCGAGAGGAATTTTGTGAGCCGTTGAGAATAATCCTGCATTAAAACCACCAATGATTCACCACAGGTATTGCGTACGGCATGTCAAAGCTAACTTTAGTGGGCGATTCAAAAATAATACTTTGACAAAATTAATGCATGGCGCTGCTATCTCACATCAACAGCGCAAATTTGCTCAAATAATGGAATCCATTCGAGCATTAGATGAAGACGCCCATAAATGGTTGATGGATATTCCTCTCGAGAAATGGGCATTATGCTATGATGGTGGTTTCCAATAAGGCATAATGACCACAAATAGTTCCGAATCGTTCAATGGGTATTAAAAAGTGCCAGGAAATTGCCAATAACAGCTTGTGTGCGTGTGAATTTTTATCGATTGGTTAAATATTTTGAATCGCGCCGCAACAAAACCCACAAACACGTTGTTGATTAGAATTCGTGGCCACTAACGTGCTGGAAAAGTTCTTTCAGAATGAGTACAAGTCTAAATATCACTAGGTGACGGCCTTTGTGCGGGAAGAAGGCTTATACCAAGTTACGACAGGGGTTTATGGTGACAAAGGAAGGAACGTGCATACTGTACACCTTAACAACCGATCATGCACTTATGGGAAATTTGAAATTTACAAGATTCTTTACTCCCACGCACAAAAGGTTTGCGCCCAAATGGGACGGGTCGTTTTGGCACTCGAAGATGGTGTGTATAATGTGCAAAAAATGGTTCAAACCTATTCAAACCATTTCTACCCCATGCCCCACGAGGACTATTGGCCACCTACACCTTTTCATCTGGTCGCCAATACTGCGAGGCTCAATGACCGTCCGGGCCATCCAAAATCCACTCATATAAGAAATGAAATGGATCGAGCACAACGGCAGATGTGCAAAGCATGTGGAGTCGTTGAACATAATATAAAATCATGCCCTAACATGGAAAGGCTTAGAGATAGGGCGGCCATGAACCCGTGAATGCTATTGTGTAATATATTTTATTTGTGATATTTGTATCTTCATTGATATTTTTTAGTTGATGTGATGTTTGATATCACGTGGCTAAACATTACGTGTTTATTTAGTGAGGTTTTTTTAAATATGCAAAAGGGACCCAACGTTTGTTTTCACTTGTTCATTATGCAATCTCCAATGTATCTTCATTGATATTATTTAGTTTTTGGGGTGTTTGATATCACGTGGCAACACTTTGTGTGTTAATTTAGTGGTTTTTGTTAATATGCAAAAGGGACCCACAGTGATACTTTCGCATGTTCTTTGTGTAATCATCATTGGATTTTAAAATAATATAGTAAAATTGTGAATCATATGTTCAGGTTATGGAGTCAGAGGGCACTTCATCTAGATTCGCAGATTTAACTCCTGGACCACAGCAGGGGGATATTCTCACGCTCCAGTCCAGTCATCGATCAGAACTCATTTGGCACTAACCAAAAATGGAACCTTTGAAAGTGTATAGGGCAGATGTGGACTTGTGGAATGCTGTCCCACTCGATATTAGGGTTGTAGATGTATTTTAGAAAGTGGGCTTTTATGGTGTATACATGGCAGGATGTATACAAGTAGATCATTCTTTGATCATGGCATTGGTGGAGAGATGGCGTCAGGAGACGCACACATTCCACTTTCCAGTCAGTGAAACCACAATGACATTACAAGATATCGCAGCATTTTGGGGTTTACCGGTTGATGGAGATCCGGTGGTTGGTCCAAATCCGAATCATACGGTTGAGGAGCGGTAGACTATATGTCATGAGTTGCTGGGTTATATGCCGGCCCCAACCATTTTGATGGAGATCGATTGAAATTGAGGAGTATCTCCATGCATCTCAAGGCGTGTCTTCTACTACTCGAAGTCACCCATGATGAAATATTACAGCATGCTAGATGCCGGATTATGTAAATTATAGGCTATATTTTGGGGGATAAATCAGGTACAAAAGTCAAATTGATGTACTTACTTCTACTGAGGGGTGTAGCAAGGGCATCGAGATATAATTGGGGTAGCGTAGTTCTATTATCACTATATAGGTCATTATATCGGGCGACAATTGGAGATACGGCCAGCATATATGGACCCTTGAGCTTATTGCAGGTGTGAACATGGGAGAGACTACTGAGAATTAGGCCACAACACCGTAATATCAGAGAAGCTCATTTCTTGGTTATCCCGGCATACCTCTCGGACCAAGAGCATGCGTGTACGTATTTTCCACTATTCTTTTCAATGGCACATTTGGTTTATCTGAAATTGTGTCTAATCTTCTATATTGTTGTATTATAATAATTGCAGATGGAACACAGATTTGAGTTTCGCAGATGTCGGATGCCATGTGTTGCGTATGTATCGGGATCGTTTGGATTATATGGCTAATGATGATGTAAGTAGTACGTCATTACTGTTTCAAAACTTTGACTCGTTACAACTACGTTTAATTCAAACACTAATGATTGTTAACTTTTTTTATTTCACAAATTATTTGGCAACCGTATCAAATGGAAGGTTTATACGATTTGCCTGAATATAGCTTATTTGGTCGTGCTATTTGGTGTGCAGCCATGCCTCTGCTCAACTTTGATGTAGTTGAACTATATTTACCAGAGCCAGTTATGTGGCAGTTTGGCTATACTAAGAAAATTCCCTCTACCGTTGACACGGATATGAGGTTGTATCGACTAGATCGTCGGGGCTAGAAGGAAGTGAATTGGATAACAAGGCATGCACCTTACGTTGCTGCGTGGAACAGCCGAAGGGAGAGAATTGTGAATGGCTTGCCTTCAACTGGTCCTTTGCAGTATTTCTCCGAATACATGGTTTGGTATCGTTGGATTACTCGGATTCTTATAGGTAATCCCGCGCATCGTCCTGCCCAGGGTATCCAGCCAACTACATTGGTTGTAGAGTATTGAGTATGTATATGACTTTTAAAGTGTTAATATTTAGCATCGTATAGAAAATTTAACGGATGAGCATTTTTTTATATGCAGGGTGAATGTTTGGAGCAAGTGAATAAGTTGTCACGTGATTTCACCAATTTAGAGATAAATCCGAGAACTCGATTATCAAATGTATATGAAATTTCTTCCCGTGCATTGACGATGGTTAGGAAGAGCCGCCGCATGCAGATGACACGTTCAAGTTTTGAAGACCAAGGTGAATTTCAATAATCTCATGGTCGTCCATCTACATCTGCTCGTTTGTCTACATTCGGTCGTCCATCTACATCCGATCGTCCATCTACTTCTGGGCGTCCATCTATGTCTTGTCGTCCATCTACGTCCGGTTATCCGTCTACTTCTCGCCGTCGCAATGTTGATGATAATGATAGGATATTTAGTACTCGTATCTTTCTTCATCAGCCCGATAAGCCATATGAAGAGACACCTAAGATGGAACATTTATCGCAAGGACACACTCGTACGTCATCTCAAATGCCTCAGTATAATTTGGTCTATGAGCGTCGAAAGCATCCTCGTCCACAATCACGTATGGATCAATCAATTCCTTTTGATCTAGACTCATCAGAGACGCAAGACAACCCACAGCCCCAACCCCAACCCCTTAGGCAACAACCACGTAGGAATATTAAACAGCCTCCCTGTGGGACTTGATTACGTTTTTTTTTTTTTTGTTTTTGGTAACTTGTTGAAACTTATAACTTTTTTCTATAATTTGATTAATTAAGTGAAATTTCCTCACTCATTCTAAATGTTATTATAGAAGAAAAAAACATGGCAACATAGTGAGAGATAATCTAATCTAAATTGCTATAAAAAGTTGATTTTCTAAATATGCCCTTTTTAATGGTCTAAGGTGGGATGCAACAATATTACGGGGAAGGGGGATTGGACAGCGCATGGCATGTACAAAAACCCTAAACGCCTAAACCCCTATATCCTAAATATTATTAAAGAATAAAATTGTAAGAAGCATGAATGAAAAATTTATATGTCTTCTTACGAAATAAAAATATATAATTATATTATTTTTAATTTAAAATTCTCTTATGCATTTCCACAATATATAAATTAAATTCATCTGTAATAATACAAGTAAAAGTTGTGAATATTGTTTTTTTAAAAAAATATTAAATAAATATTGATAATTTGGGAGTCGTTCCTAAAATAGTGAAGTTGATATCGTGGATATCGACTTGAAAAAAAAAATCCCGCACCCTCCTCTCATTTCTACATCCAGTGTGTGTGCACAGCTTGGACAAAAGCTTCGGCGATTTTTCTAAAACTCCATTATTCACTCATGGAAAAAACTCCATTGTACCTTGTGGAATTCTCAATGAAAAAAACTCCATGGAAAACTGGACAGGATCCTCGGCCATGCTGTCTTCTGTGTTTATTTTATCATTATTTCTTGCTGCAGATGTAAAGGAAGGAGCAGAACTACCAAAAACTTGTTGTGAACCAAAGAGAGATTGTGAAGATGGGGTTGAAGCAGAAGCTGTGGTAAAAGGGAAAACAATGCCTTATGATCCACCAGTGAAAGACCTAAACACCATAGGTGCAGTATTAGCACTACCAAAAGAAGAGGACCCTCCAAAGGAAAACCATTCATTCATGGTAGTTAAATTGTTATAATAGATAATCCAAACTCAAACAACACACCTTCTGTATCAGTATCCTCCAAATTTGAGCTTCTAAAGTCAGAGAATTGAATTTGCATTGAAGGAGTTCTTGTAGGTAGCAAGGATGCATCATATTCTGAAATAATTGCAGGCAATTTGGAGGGGGCAAGTTTAGGGTTTTGGGTTTTGGGTTTTGGATTTAGGGTTTTGAGTTTAGGGTTGGCTGGGATTTGCAAGGTTAGCGTGAGAAACAAAGAAGGAGAAGGAGGGCGGCCAACACAAATGGGAGAAGAAAGGTTGGGATTGCGAAAAAATGCTTAAGTTTTTTCTTAATAATATCTGGAATAGTGACTTTAAAGTTGATATCCCAAATATCGATTTTAAAGTCAATATCTAATATATCGATTTCTTTAAAAATAAAAGAATTTTTAAAGAATTAATATTTATTTAATTTATATTTTTTATACAATTTTTTTGGGAAAAAACTCGTAATAATACACAACAAATTATTACAAAATTATTGTTCAAAGTTACATTATTTTCAAAAACAAATAACTAATATATGGTACAAAAACTAATTAACTAGTAGCTTTAATAAAAAAAACTTTTAAAAAATAATACTATATTGAAGTAAATATGCAGAATATCAACTATGAAGAATTTTGCTCTGGATATTACATTATTTTCAAATTTTTTAAAATAAAATTTGGTTAAAAAACTAATTAACTAGTTTTAATCAAAAAAAATTTTAAAAATAAATACATTGAAGTCGGTATTTAGAATACCAACTTCAAAGTCGGTATTCGAAATATCGACTTTCAATCTAAATACCGACTTTCAAGTCAGTATTCTAAATACTGACTTCAAAGTTGGTATTTCGAATACCGACTTCAGTATTTTTGGAACAATTCCACCAATATCAATATTTATTTAATTTATTTTTTAAAAAAACAATAATGTTATGAAAATTAACTCAACGAATGTAACTGGAACAATTAATTTTCTATTCAACAAGCGAAATTGAGAAAATTTACTCCACTTGTAATGAAAATCAAAAACCCCTAGAGAAGAGAGATCCTATCTGCCTATTAGTTTTGAGTCTTTTTTCAGAGTAAATCACTTTCATGCTCTTTTTAAAAAGAGCATCTATTTAGTATCTATTAATTGTTAGAAATTTGAAGATATTAAAATTTTTATTCCTTTTAATAATTTAATTTTTGTTAGTATGTTTTTTTAAAATTAATTAATTATTTTACTCTTTTTCTAGTAATTATAGAAAACTTTAGTAGTAATATTTTTATCCATTGACGCCAACGACTATGGATTGTATGAAATAGAATGTTGAATCGATGAAAACTGGGTAAGAAAATTCGAACAACAACGATGAAATGAAGTGAAATGATGAAGTGAATAAGAAGGTCATTTAGGTCTTTTCACTTGGTCAAACTACTTTGACAAGCAATTTTATCAGTTGCTATATTTCAAAACCCTAAATAAAAAGGTACTTGTTTTGCAATTTTCCCCTCTAGTTTGGTGGGGGGTACAATGGGAAAATGGTCCTTCTACAACTTGGAATGGCCCAATAATAAGTTATAATATTACAAAGTATTTTGGTGGACAAGCTCGTTTTCTTCTTCTTCGGAACCACTGGGACCAATCCGGGTCAACACTAAAATGCCGAGGAAATTTCAAAAATAGCAGGTCCATGACTGTTCTTTACAAATATAGCAGCCGCGCTTTTTTCTTTTGAAACATGGCAGGTCAACTGTGTTTGACCATGTGAAAATACCACAATGTCCCTCATCGTTTCACTTCAACTCACCATTTCTTGATTCATTATTCATTATTCTGAATTCAGCATTCGCGAGGATCATCGTTTCATCATCTCATTTGCCTGGGTTGAACGATTTCCGAGTTTGAATGTCATCGTTGTTGTGTAGATATAAGCTTTCGTAAGTTAGCATGAAAAACAAAACCCTATCGACAAACATGGGCCATTTCCACTGGAAACTGGTTGTTTTATGGACTTGCATATGATATAAGTTTCAAAGTAAAAAATTATACATTCGTTTATGTATTCCACGATCTTGTCGACATTTTGGTCCACATTTTGGTCGACATTTGTTTATGTGTTCTATATATTGGTCGACATTTTGATCGTGGCTTTTGTCGATATTTGTGTCGATATTTTCGTCGACATTTTAATCGACATTGCTCATTCTTGATTAGCTTTTTTTTTTATAAATTTGTCGACCAAATTGTCGACTCAATTGTCGAAAAAACTTATTGAAAAAGAAAACCACATCGCCATTGTGATCCAAATGGGTTTTATTGCAATATTTAATGGTTCGAATATAGAAATTAATGGAATGAAATATTGCATTTATTTTATTCCTCAAATTGTTGTGTTGTAGTAATATAACATCATATTTCCTTGCCAGGCTGAATACATTTTAATATGCAATAGAGGAAAGGAAAATAGCGTCATCAATGGTTCTCTCTACTAACGAGTGGATTTGAGCAAGTTTGCTGGTTATGTCCGTGTTGTCCACAACGGCCACATTTCTTTTGAACCACATGCTCGCCGGTTGAAGGAATTCTCTTTTTCTTGCGCCTACCACTCTTAGCCCTCGATTCCGGAGGTAATAGCTGAAAAGCTACAATATCTTCGGGCACATTCCAATCCTTAGGATCACCAACGGGCATAATAGGATCTGCATATGCACCTGAAAGTGCATCTGTGTGATAAAGTGGTGAGCATAAGGTGTAATGGTCAATTTGTCGGCGCCGAGCTGCAGCTAATGCATGCACACACGGGAGTTGATCCATATCAAACACTCTACACGTGCAAGTTTTCTCAAGCAAATCGACTGTAGCTGCACGGTTTGCAATGTCTCGGACACACCATAGGTTCATATCGACCGGCTCCACAACGTACGCTTGTGCTTCTCTCATCCTAGAGCCGATTTTATCTTCAATGTATGAGTTTGTCATTGTTTTCACTTCGGCCACTGCGGTACGCCTATCGTGGAACCACCTTTGAAGAGTGTTGCGGATGTAATCAACCAAAGAATGGATAGGTAATTCCCGGGCATCTTTCAACAATGCATTTAGACATTCTGCTATGTTGCTCGTCATTATTGTATACCGTCGGCCACCAGAATGCGCCCTTGACCATCGTTCAATCCCAACATCTCTTAAATACTCGCTCACCCTTGGATTTTGTAGTGAAAGATTTCCAAACATCTCATTGAATTCAGCCACAGTGTAAGCCTTTGCCGCCTTAAAGAATAATTGGATCCCTGAACGGTCTTTGAATTTTGATTTTAGATTGTTGCTCAAATGGTAAATACACACTCCGTAGAACGATTCTGGAAAAACATTGGCAATACCCTTTGCAATGCTCTTATGTCGGTCGGAAACAAACACCAACCCATCCATATCGTCACCAATTGCAATCTTAAGTTTTTGTAAAAACTAGTCCCATGATGCGTCATTCTCGGAATCAACAATTCCCCATCCGACGGGGTAGACTTAGTTGTTACCGTCCATGCTAGTTGCAACAAGTAATGATCCTGGGTATTTTCCTTTCAAAAAACAAGCATCAACGGCAATAACTCGCCGCAGGTGGGTGCGGAATCCCCGGATGGATGCACCTAATGCGAAAAACAAATACTTGAATGTACCATCGTCTTCTCTACTTATCTCAATAAATGATTCAGGGTTTACCTCGTTCATCACGTGTAGATAAGCTGGTAGAATCCTATATGAATCCTCAAAATTTCCTCTAATTTCGTCCAACGCAGCTTCTCTTGATCGCCACGCCTTTTGGTAGGTAATGTTAACACCCAACTCTGTCCGAACATCGTGAATGATTTCCTTTGGCCTATACGGCCGACACACGTCCATGTACTTACATTTGATCCATGAACCAAGTACACGGCTGTTAGCCTGTCGATTATCACTTCGGACCAAAGATGATTGACATGTATGGGTGTTGTCATATTTAGTGATCCTCCAGGCTTCCAAATTCCCAATGGCAGCCGCATTCAACATCCACTTGCAATTGTTGTCCTTACACCGTAGGTACCAGAACTGGCTATTTGCCCTTATAACCTTCCACTCGAAAAAATTTTTCACGGCCAGCATGGACATCCTCATGTACAAATGACGTCTGGTCTTCCTTTACTGCAACATCCACCAATGTGGATAGTCTATCAGACGAGGTACCAGCATCCGCATGTGATGAATTTGTTGCGTCTAGACAATGCCCGCTCTCTGTAATCTGCTTCAATTTCTCCTTCTGTCTTGTTTCCGCGGGGACTCGTTGTCCATGATCCTCCCCAACAAATGTTTGGTCAACCCGATCCTCCTCCTCATCACTATCTCTCCCAACTTCGTTCGGTATGATCAATATTCGCTCATCCATTTGTCTTGAAAAAATGACATTTTTAGTCCATATTGGACTATCCGAGCTCAATCGCTTCATTGGCGAGTTGCTAGCCCCATTTTCTAGGTTCATTGCTCCAACGTCTTTGACGGTAACACATAACGGTACCCGTGAGACCTCATAACGTTTTATAATGTCATTCAAAAAACACTGGATTTGGCGATCATTCTGTATCGGCAAGACGCCGATGTTTGATAGATACTTTGGTAGGTATTGAATCACTAGGTTATTCCTTAGTGCCGGGTCTAGACCCATGATACCCATTATCTCATTAACCACTTCCGAGAAGCTCGCGTCCTCTTTCAACAAAATACTGTCAAGCTTCTGGTGGTTCACGAATCTATGTTCATTTGTGACGGGATCGACTATCCATTCGCTGCCAACTAACACATGGACAGTCCAAATGTCCATGTGAGCCATTCCTGAAATATGAAAATAGATGAAGGTCACCAATGCACGACCGATGCAAATGACCAATGTAAATGTAGATGAAAAAACTCATAGAAGAATTATGTGGGTGAACAATTTCATAGAATGAGGATATAAATACTCCTTACCTGAAATGTATCTCGACTGATGAAACTGCTACGAAATTGGAAATGTGGTAGATCGATCACTAGTTTCAGAGTCCACCGAAATTATTTCACTCAGTAAGGCGTACAGATGTGTTCCTATGCCCTAATATAAAAATTCCCCGGCCCTTTCCTTTTTCATTTTCCCGCGCATACCCAACGACGCCGTTGCGCGTTGATGTCGCGCGATTTTTTCAACTAAATGTCGATCAAAATATCGACTAAACTATCAACGGTCATAATTGTCGACTAATATATCGATGAATATATCGACTAATATGTCGACTAATATATCGACTAAAATGTCGACGAATATATCGACTGAAATGTCGACTAATATATCGACTAAAATGTCGACGAATATATCGACTTAAATGTCGACTAATATATCGACTTAAATGTCGACTAATATATCGACTTAAATGTTGACCACTTTTTAAAATATCGACTAAAATGTCGATAAAAATGTCGACTAAGTAACCCCATCCTAATTTCTCTTGCAATTTGTCGACAGAACTATAGACTAAAATGCATCTCTAGTATTATGCGAATAAAGTTAGCAGCAGAAGCTTCACTGCATTGAATTTAACACATTTAAGCATGGAATATGACACATTTGTATAATATATAGTGTATAGATTTGCATTGCAAATGTATGTTTTGTATAATGTATAATGTGTACATGTATATAGTTACATTGTATAATGTATTTTGTGTACATTGGAAACCTATAATGTAAATGTATATATTTACAAGTAATCATCTAATCTATTTACATTTGTATAATGTGTGTATTTCTCATATCAAATATCCAATTACATTGTATAATGTGTGTAAGAGCAACCTATACGACATCTTCGATGTCATTTCTTCTTTGGAGGTTTCCTTCGCCCTTTTGGCGCAGCCTTTTTCTCCTGTTGTTGCCTAGCTGCCCTAGCTCTCCGTCTATCATCCGGTTGAAATTTATTTTGCTCGGAGGCATGGGCAAAAAGCGTGTACGCCATCTGTTGACGCACCTTCAAAGCATTCGTTGGTGTGATTGTGCTGAGCGGCGCACCGTGGATAATACACTCGGCCCATTTTAAAACATAAATACCACAGTCGCCGCTCCTGCATTTACGTTAAGCCAGAAATTGAAGTTAGTATATAAACACTGTGATTAAACAACGTAACCGTTTCTCTCCGACAAATGTAAACTTACGCCGGTTCTTGATGCACCATATTGGGCTCCACCAGGACCTCCCAATTATCCCGCAGAGGAATCCATTTGGAGTAGTGTTGGGAAAAATCACAGGCCTTTAATATCTTGGGCATTGTCTTCGCTAGATAGTCCAACTTCGTAATGACAATGTCCCCTTGAGGCGATGGGTTGAACACATGGAATTCCTTTTCATATATGTTCATCTTCACCAACATCCAATGGTTGCCATCAATGTGGCAAGGGAATAGAATATAATCCAATATCATGAGGTCGTGGGGAAATAGAGTATCACCAACGAATTGCTTAAGCGCCAAGTCATCGACGTCGACCTCTTTATTCGTGTCGTGTATCATCTTCATGCCAGTCTATAAAATAAGGAAAACAGTTAACATATGGAAGTAGTGACTTAACATATGACAAATTTTTTCCTAGAGTATTAAAGGTCCAACTTACATCAAAATATGACTCCATAATTGAGATTCTTCCGCCGCCATTGTCCATGATCTGTTTCCGCAGCATGGAAGTATACAAATCAATTTGCTGCAAAACAAAAAACATTAGAAAGAGAATACAATCATGCAAAACGAAGTTAGTATGGACAATAGATCAAACTTGAAATATTACGTGATCCGACAGCCAATAACCCTTGGTCCACATTGACTCGAGCATTTCCGAGTTCAACGAAAAAAGAGGGGTCCATAAGTAACGGATTTCCAAGGCGGTCATCCATTCCTTCATTTCCTTCTCTTGTTCCTCGGTTGGCGGCAAAGGCATAGGCAATGTATCTTTGCTCTCATTGACCACTGCTAGGTCAAGTGACGGGCCCAAATTTTGCCCAACAATACCTTCCTCTACTGCCGATGTTGTACCCTTCTCTTTTATCGGCGGAGGCGGAGCGCTATCGGCAGGCTCGGCGGCCTTTGGCGATGGAGTACTGTGCTCAACATTTAGCTGTTGGACAATATCCATTACATCGACCTCTTCGTTTGCCCGATCCAATGGTTGCTCCTTATCGGCTGCATCACCCGGCAGTTCATCTTCAGGGGCCTTGTCCCCATCACCGGAGCCTTCATCAAGACCCCCTTCACTTGGGGCCCCCTCTCCAGGAGCAGAACCCCTCTCTCCAGGCGGGGATCCCCCCTCTCCAGGCCCTGAACCCCCGTCTCCAGGGCTTGACCCCCCTTCGTCTGATCCCCCCTCTTCATTGCCCCCCGGCCCACTGTCTGGACCCCCCTCTTCATTGCTATCACCGCCCGAAGTACTGGCCGGGGGAGGAGAAGCATCCTTGCCAATAAGTTTTTGTACATATGCACTCAGCTGCTCGAATTTCGCGGACATCTGCTCGAGTTGAATAGTCAAGCCATTCACTTTAGAATCCATATCCGCTCTCAGACTATTGAGCTCATCTCTTGTATCGAACAATTCTTGCTCAGTCTGCCTCAGACGTTCAAGCAGCTGCGTGTTTTGGGCATTTCTAGGATGCGCTTCAACTCCGGCCTCATGGCTAACCTTTGTTCTCTTTTCTCCTCCTGAAACTTCTTCTTCTCTGGGCCTCTTTCTATATGAGACGAAAAAAGTTGAGGACTCTCCTTCGTCTCCTTCTTCTCCTTCTTCTCTTGATTGGTTAGCCCTCTTATCATCCGTCTCATCTTCCCACTGCAAAAAATGTTCTTCTTTTTCCTCAGTTGGCTTTATTCGTGTAACTACCACTTTCTGCATGTCATGAACACATTACTCAGGTAACACGGAGCAACACATAAAATGATGACAACCCAATCATTTCATTACGTCGGTATACAATAATTGAAATAAAAAAACTAACATATTAATACTTTCAATTACACAAATCTTACCTCCCCGTCGGCAGTTTGTTTCTCCCACACTTGCTTTCTTTTTTGTTCTCTACGCTGTGCATTCACAGCCTTCCATCTGAACATCCTAGGCTTTACACCTTCGATGTGGACCTTCTGCACCATCTTCAGACGCTCTAGATGTGGCATAACCTCATATGCAAATATCTGAGACATTGAAAGATAAATAAGAAGATGATGTGGCATAATATGGATTTATATAACAAATATCGGTAGCCTTACCCCCAATGCAGGCGGGAATCCCCCCAGAGTGTAAGTCCGAAGATGTGGGTGGCTAGTTTGTTTCAAGGCATTGATCATGCTCTTCATAGCACTATCAATGGTCTGCCGGTATGATAATTCACCCCACGGCAATGCATCAAACCGAGGCCAATCACATGCCAAATGAAGTATCTTGTCTTCGATTTTCATTCTCTTCGCCAGCCCATTGATTGATGTGTACAAGAGCAAGAGCGTAAGGCTAACGACATCAGCGTCTGGATAAGTTGAGTTGATGCGATCGTAAGCCTTTAACATTTCATCATACGTGGCTTCCTCGGTTGACCCCAATGGTTTAATGTACTTGACGATTGGTGCCGAACCATGTGGGGCATGGTAGTTGCCAAAAGCAGTGTCAAAATCTCCCATCCTAAGGCCCGTGATGATGGCAAACTCCCTCCTGCCGAACTTCACCTTCTTTCCTGCGAAGTTGAAGTATATACTATTATCCCGAGTGGATTTCTCGTCAGGCTTCAGTTGCCTCATCAGCACGGAGTGTATGATCTGTTTGCACCAAAATGTATGCTCATGGTCAAGAGCGATTGCAGCCAGACTACTCTCCCTTCGCAGTATTTGCTTCTGCGTCTCTGTCATCTTGGACCGGATCATCTTCATATTTGCTTCATAATAGCAGTACTGCGAAACCTGGGCGTTGAAAAAGTCTCCTTGAACAACCATTCTATCCTTTAGGTGTTCCTGCACATAACAAGAAGCGTCAACAAAGCAGTTGAAATTTTGTTCCACACAATTATCACCCAAATTAGTCTGTTGTCATATGTTTCTATGAAACTACAATATGTTTTTAGTGTGGATTCAATTGGTGACATTATTCGATATTTTACTCGATATTTCAGTCGATACTTCACTCCAGATTTATTCCATACTCTAAGTCGATAATTCACTCGAGGTTTCACTCGAGACTTATGTCGACACTTCACTCGAGATTTTACTCCATAATCTCAGTCGATACTTCACTCTAGGTTTTACTCGAGACTTCAGTCGACACTTCACTCTAGATTTCACTCTATACTCTCTCTATACTCTCAGTCGACACTTCACTCGAGATTTCACTCGAGACTTCAGTCGACACTTCACTCGAGAGTTTCCTCGAGACTTTAGTCGACACTTCACTCGAGATTTTACTCCATACTCTCCATACTCTCAGTCGACACTTCACTCGAGATTTTACTCCGTAGTCTCGTCGCCACTTCACTCGAGATTTTAGTCCAAACTCTCGTCCATACTTTAGTCGATACTTCACTCGATACTTTAGTCGAGAATTTAGTCTAAGGTAAACAGTCGACAGAAATGTCGGCATTTGGTCTCCAGCATGGACATCCTCAAACTGTTTATGGCTAACATTAACATTTGCAAACGCGTATTCTTTTAACCGTTTGTTGTATATGAACAAAAACACTATGTGATAAAACCCTAACTTATATGGTTGAAATATAATGTTCAAATAAACAGAAATAAGCAAATCAACAATCAGCTACTAACTCACCAACACAGGAAGCTTCAAATAAGTAAAAGAACAATGCATTCAAAACTGACCTTTTTCTTTTGCACATTCTTTGATTTCTCCTCCATTGTGTCCGACGACGGGCGTCCACCTCGCGTGCGTGCCATTGATGGTGTAGTGTAGTGTGGGTACTTTGCTGAACTCGAACTACAAAGGATGGTTGGTAAGGGTGCTGAATCGGTCTGGAAGCCTTTTGGAAGGAATTGAAACTTTTTGGAAGTAACTGAAATGATGAGGGATAACTGAAAGGGAGTGGGAAAACGAACGGGCGCGACTTTCAAATGCGGTGGCATTTTCGTATTTTTCACCTCTCTAGTAAAATGTCGACAAAAATATCGACAAAAATGTCGACAAAAGTATCGTCTAAAATGTCGACAAATATATCGACTAAAATGTCGGCCAAAACATCGACCAATATATAGAATACATAACCAAATGTCGATACATATATCGACCAAAATGTCGACAAAATCGTTAAGTACATAAACAACTGTATAATTTCTTTCTTTGAAACTTGTATAGGATGTAGGACCATAAAACAACCTATTTCCAGAGGAAATACTCCGTGTTCGTCGATCGGGTTTTGTTTTTCGTCCTAACTTACTACACACCGACAATGAGGATGAAAACAGTGTATGGACTACACAGGATTCATCGTAAACAGTTCAATGCAGCAAATGAGATGATGAAACGATGATCCTCGCAATTTGAGAATGAAGAATAATGAATCAAGAATCAAGATTGCTGAAGAATAACGATGCAGTTTGCTATATTGAGGGACATTGTGGTATTTTCACATGGTCAAACACAGTTGACCTGCTATGTTTCAAAAGAAAAAACCGAGGCTGCTATATTTGTAAACTACCAACGTGGGCCTGCTATTTTTTAAATTTTCCCTAAAATGCCTTCGTTTCGGCCCTTTCGGGGACTATAAGCCCAATCAATTAAGTGATAAAAATTAATATTTTCGGATTATTAGTGATAATTTGTTGACCAAAGATGGGCTTGGGTGTAATCAAAGACTTTAGAAAAATGGGCCTTCACATACCTTTGTCCAGAAACCCAACAAAATCCAACGTCCATCATAATAATATGGGGGAAAAAATGATTCAATTGCATCGGGAAACAATTGGCAGTTTTTGGTATAAATAATTGCACACAAATCGAAGAACGTAATTTATTGTGGATTTTTAATTTCAGGAATGAAATTTGACTGTTGATGGAAAGGAAAATAAAAGAAGCACATAAACTCTTTGAACATTTTTTGGCTTAGAGTAGAAAATCACGCATAGGTTAAGTAAGAAGAAAAGAAACTCTTTTTTTTTTTCTTTTTAATGTGGAGGTATTTTTACTCAACCAGTTATGGGTTTACACCACACATTTTGGGTATGTGACTAATCCTCCATGACTAAGCAAACTTTGCCCTTAAAACTGCCTAGCAGTGGTAGTCACGGGAATCAATCTTTTGACGTCAAGCTTCCCAGAATTTAATTTCTACAGGAAAACTAGTTGAACTAACTTGGGGGCAAAAAGAAAAGAAACGCAACCGAGTTAAACATTATACAAAAGGCAATGATCAACTTTTATTCCAGAACAATTGAAGAGTTGCAGTCATGGAAAACAGGAAGATGAATCAAGAAGAAGAAACTTATCAATTGTCTAACCGACTTAACAACCAACTTAACTACTTCTAACTACAAGAAGGTTTTGGAAATTGTTCTAATAAAAATAGTTGCACATTTTTTAAATTGATCACGCCTTCGTATCCTTTTATTGATAATCCACACCTCTTGTCTCCTTGTGATTATTTTGGTTAGTGACGTATCAACATTCCAAACCACATTAGGTATGAACCTTTGAATAATTTTCAAGAGTGTTAAATAGATAGGTTGGGTCGCTCAAGAGTTATTATATTCGTGAATTGTAATTTTATAGGTCATTACCTAATTCAATTTATATAATTACGGGTCAAATATGAGTTGAGTTATTTTTTAATTTGGTTGAACTCAAATGATTTAATAGGTTAAAATTTTTAATTAAAAAAAATTATAAAGGTGGCCAGCTGGCCACTTGTTGCTGCTAGCTAGATTTGGCCAAATTGTTAGAATTTGGTCGGAATCTAGCTAATCAAATTTGGTCAGCTAATTAAGGCGGACAACTATTGGGTGGCGACAAGAGACAGGTTGATCACCTCTTTAATTTTTTTTTTAAATTAATAAATTTAATTCATTAAATTATATGGATTCAACACAATCTATTTGTAAAATTGTAAATCATTATTTAGCCCGTGACCTCTCGGTCTAACTCAATAAACCAGAATTGAATTGAATTTTTGAGTTAAAAGACCTAGTGCGCGCGTCCCTTTTATCTTGCTAGTCGCGGATGCTCTTCTGATCTTTCCCTCTCTCCATCTTAATTTACAAGTCTTATTGGTTGCATAGTCAAACAAATGGTCTTGTTACATTTGTTGTTTAATGTTTAGTTTATATTTATTTACATGGTACCGCAAGTAGGATGTGAGAGTTTGTTAATATGATAGAATGAACTCAAATGTTTTTTAATTAATTTGGAGAAGTAATAATCAAGATGAAGACAAAAAAAAATATTTAGGATGAATTACATTTATTATTCATGTAGTTTGTAAAAACTACTAATTAAACCCCAGAATTTGAAAAAACTACCAATATTCGCTTTGACCTATTACCATTAAAATTAACTAATAGAATAAATGAAAAGACGAAAAAACCAATCTCAAAAAATAACATATACCCCCTTGAAGTTTATTTTAATTACATAATGACCTTTAAAGTTTTAAAACTTTATTAAATAAAATTTAATAACTTCTGTTTCTTTATTTTATATTCTTATTTTTTTTCTTTTCATGTTAAATAATTTTATAATCTTATTTTATATCATAAACCAATAAATTGAAAAATTAATAAGAATATAATATCAATATGTAAATTTTTGAAAACCTAATAATAAAATTAATATTTTTTTACTATATTACTATTTCATCATCTTCAAATTTGGAAAACTTATTTTCTAAATTTCTTATTATACCTTCAATATTAATATATCACTACTGTCCTTTTAAATGATTAAATGATTATTTTTATTATTTTTGTATCTCCATAAAATTTTGTTTAAATCTCTTATAGTCCTTTTTTTTTAGTTATTAGAATTCGATGTAATAGTCGTAAAATTAAGAATTATTTTGGCTATTATGATTTGATGTAATGGTCATAAAACTAAGAATTATATTTAATAGACAAAAATTAAATTCTTTTAATGGAAATGAAAAAATAAACATAATAAAATATTGCAACATCTAAACTTTATATCTATTGGTAAGATGCTATATTTTTAAATTGTGTAGAAAGTAGTTGCTATTAACCTTTTTATAACACTAATGAAATAAAAAAAAAAAAGTAGGGAGGGACCTATTTTGTTAAACCTTAGGGTTTATTTTGTAATTAAAACAAATTTCAAGGTATTAAATGTAATTCAAATATTATAGTTTAATGTGTAGTTTAGGAATTTCAAACAAATTAACTATTGACTTGGTCAAAAGTACTCAATGGTCAACATTAGTCGACTAACGGTAGGGGATTAAATGTTATGAATTTATCAAATTGAAAGGGGTATTTGTAGTTTCCCCAAACCTTGGAGTTCGATTGATAGTTTTCACAAATCACAAGGGTAGTAGTGTAACTCACCCAAATATTTAATGAACACAACAATCACTATTCACAAGCTTCTATTAAATGTGATTTAAATGAAATCAAACTTCACTAATATTTAATGTGTGAAGAACATTACAAATTGGTGATACTTTGTCCATCCCCCTCCCCCCAAAAAAAAATCTAATTTGAAAATTTTTCATCCAAAAAAAAATTCACATTTGAGATAAAATTCTTATATTATTCTTACTAATGATAACAACGTATAATCTAAATTAAAAAATAAGAATAAAAATATAAAATTTTACATTTAATTATGTATTGAATGTGTTGTACCTTGTTATTTAAAAGAAGTTATATCATATCAAACGTGAACTTTTTTTTTTAAGACGGAGGAAGTATTTAGTTTTTTAAAAATTTTAATACTATGTTTATTCTATACTTTGTGTGTTATAGATACTAAATGCAATGCTTTCAGGGGAAAAAAAGGGAAAAGAAAAGTTGGTCAGTAAAATGTTTCTATTTTGCTACAGTAGTCAAGGGAAATGATCCTTCTATAAATTGTATAGCCCACTAAGAAGAGATAGAATTACAAAGTATTTTGGTCCACAACATTTATTTTTGAAAAAAAGATTCTACTAAATTGTAATGGGAAATAATTAAAATTTTGTGGTAAAGATAATTACTACATAGTAACCCCCAGAAAAAGGGGCCAGTTAATAGCAAAACATGGATGAAAACTTTTGTTTGAGTTAAGAGTAATGAATATTTGGTTGTTGATAGAAAATAAAAAGAGAATTCAAACTTTTGAATGTTCAATAGTCAATACCATATACAGTAGTTGTTGAGTAATTTCCAAGGTCCCTTTCACGAGAGTTTAGTCAAGTCGTCTTCATCTTGACTACCAAGTCTTTCTGCTCGGAGCGTCAAACGGGCTTGCATTTTTTTCTAAGTTCATTCTTTTCCACAATTTGGATAAGACAATTCATAAACGATCGATCTCCATATTATATATATGATCGATAATGCAATATCCTCTTCATCACACTTTGTTTTCATTCATATATATTTATATATATACACATAGAGAAGCATACATTGATGATGAAGTATACGGCCATTTTATACTTGTTTTGTGGAGTCTAATTAGTGTGTCCATTATACAGATTTGTTCAAGTTGCTTTCCAAAAGAAAGGCAGGCTCTCTTGGACTTCAAAACTTTCATAAATGAGACGCACCATCCGGATCTTAACCTTCTCTCATGGATTGATCATGATCATGAAGAAGAAGGATATAGTAATGATGATCCAATTAGTACTACTGAATGCTGCAACTGGGAAGGAGTCAACTGCAGTGATGCCACTGGAAAAATTGTTAAACTCCATCTTAGTCATCTTGCAGAAAATATTTTTAAGAATTATGGTTATAATAATGATGATCGGAACTGGTTTTTAAACTTAAGCATTTTACTCCCTCTTGAAAACCAGCAAGCTATGGACTTGAGTTATAATTATTTCAGAAGCTCTAGGCTAGGTGTGGTGCCCCTTTTTCATTAATTACTCCATGCATTGATCAAAGAAAACAAGATTTCTAACCGACGGCAAGTTATGTGTGTATATATATATATAGCTAGTTATCCAAACAATCACATTACATTTATCTAGTTAGGACTACAAGTCTACAAACTTTATGTACTGTTCCTTATTCCAAAAAGTAAAATGATCGATCTATACTCCAGTTATATGAATTGCATTAGCATACAGCTTAAAAGAATTTTGTAAAGGTATATTAAATAGAATTGCAAGTTGACGAGGTTGAACTTTCAAGTTTTAATCACTTAACCCTTATTACTCCTGAGCTTACATTACTTTGCGTGTTATAACAATTGCAATGCATTCAAATGCCAAAAGTTGATAATGACAAAAAAAAAAAAAAAAAAAACAAAGCGAGTTAAATTTTTCTATTACCACAACATTATTTCTGTGGGTATTTCAGTTAATTTTGTTCCTCCATATTAGGAATGAAAAACGCCATTACAAAGGGAATCTCAAAGGAATTCTTAGGTAACGGGTGCTGGAGGGTACTTCACAGTTTCACAAAGAGTCCGGAGGGTATAAAATTCGAGGGATAGTTAGGTAGAATTTTTTTAACTATAAATTATAATAATATTGAATATATAGTATTATAGTTTTTTAATTTTATTCTTTCTTTTTAATTTTAAGTTGTAAAGATAATAAATGAAAAAAAATTAATATTAGACTTTCTTAAGGAAAAAAATATTTTTAAAGTGATTTTTTTAGATGAAAATAGTGAAGTATTATTATATAGCATCATTTTCTTAAATTTTTAAATCATTCTTTCAAAAACTAAAGGTTAAATTAACACCCCACACCAACACCACCACCCCCCCCCCCCCTTTTTTTTTCTAAAACGATTTTTCTATTGTGATGTGTATTTATTCTTATAGTCATAATTTGTTAATGGTGGCTGGGCAAGAGCTTAATGAAGATTCACTAGGAATGAATCGTGAAAGAAATAATTTATGCAATTCATGAATTAGAAAATAATTGGCATTTTGGTATTAATGATTACATAGTAACCAAAAGCAGTCGAATTGTAGAATACGCATTGCTCGCAAATGATTGTGCAATTTGATTAGAGAGAGAAATGAATTTTCGGCAACATGATCACTATCTGTTTCTTTTGAAGTATAAACATGCCCCAATGGATAGCAAAACACAATAACCATCCACAACGAACACTCAATCATAAAAGTGCCCTGTAGACGACGCTACAATTCAATGCTTCATTAAGAGACAGAGGGATGGAGAAAGAGGTGAGCAAGTGACCAAGGTTCCGGTTCAAACCAGAACCGTGAATAATGGTTCCAAAAGTTGTAACTGGAATTGGATTTGGCGGTTTGGTTCAGGTTCCTCATAATATTGAACCAGAACTGGAATCAATAGTTTGGTTTCAATTTTGAACCGTGTACTTTTTTTAAAAAACTTAAATATATATACAAATAAAATATAAATATAAACTCTTTTTCACTTCCATTATTAATTTTAAATACAAAATTTATTTTTTTCTACATCTAAATTATATTTCTTTTACGACTTTTAAGTTTAAATTATATTTTTTAAGAAAGAAATACAATTTTCAAACTATAAGTAAAATATATTTTTTGCCACTTTAATTTTTAATTGTAAGTGCAAATTATATTTTTTTCTAAATCTAAATTATATTTTATTTATAAATTTTAAATCCAATTTATATTATTTTTACAACAAAATTTACAACTTTAAAAAAATATAAATAAATATACTCTCTTCTCACTTTTATTTTTAATTTTATGTGTAAGTCATAGATATAATTTTTTAAGACTAAGTTATACTTTCTATACAAATTTTCAATTTAAATTATTTTTTAATAATTGAAAGGAGAACCATAATTAAAATCAAAATCAAACCAAAACCGAACCATGAATCGGTGGTTCTAGAACAGGACCAGAATCGGCACTTTTAAAGCTCAGTTTCAATTCCTCTAAAGGAGGAACCAGAAATCGGCAGTTTTAAAACTATGGTCGGGTCTAGATGAAAAGGGTAGTAAGATTGATGGATTTTCCATTGGTGTCATTTTCAAAGAGTGATCATTCAGTGGAATCATTGGGCATTGGACGACTAGTCTCCTGGTCGTCTCCATCTGGACTTGGAAGTTTTCTTGCCATATTAGTATAACCAACAGCCTTGTTACATTTGTGGCTTAATTTCCATTTTGGTATGTGAGAGTTCATTATATACGTATTTGGAGAATAAACCCAAGTGTTATTTTAGGATAAATTACATTTACTATCCCTGTAGTTTGTAAAAACTACCAATCAAACACCCAAATTTGAAATATCACCAATACCTTCTTAAATTTGATAAATTAATAACATTTGGCCCCTTTAATCAACTAAATTCATAACATTTAGCCCCCTTAAATTTGTAACATTTAGCCCCTTAAGGGGGTATTGGTAGTTTTACCAAATCTCGGAATTCGATTGGTAATTTACACAAACCACAAAGGTAGTAGATGTAATTTACCTGTTATTTTAATTGATTTACTAAAAAAATAACATTAATAAAAATGAATTTCTAATTTTATTATGTGAAAGTTCGTTATAAATAGGTTGGGCCACCCTGCCTATTTTTTCTCTCATCCAACACTTGTAGGGGCGACAATGGTGCGGAAACGGTGCTATTTTCGCACTGTTTCCGTTTTTAAATTTTTTTCCTGTTTTTTGGGGCTTTTGGCCCTACGGTTTTGGGTTTTGTGTCCCTCGTATGGGAGGATGAGCGGTGCGGTTTCGTCGGCGAGTCTTTCCTACTAAGGGGTCTTGGGGTCCTAGCTTGGGCGTAAGGTCAAGTACGTTGACACATAGCGTAAGTCCGTGCAGAGATAGGAGTTAGGTCCGTCCAGTTCCGTACTACAGGGGTAAAGATGTGCGGTCAGTTTCTTTTGTGGCTGCTTCAAGAAGCTGTGCCAGTAGCGGCCAACTTGTAAAAGCTAGGCATTTTGTTGCTTTTCCCGTTTTCCCAGGTTGTGCCGGTCCCGTTTGATCGGGTTTCTGCCTTAACCAACTCCTATTGCGTTTAGGTTAGTTGGGTTAGGGATAGTCCTTCAATGTACCCTTTCTGTACTTATTAACTTTTCTATGAAAGTTAATACACAACGTTTGACCAAAAAAAAAAAAAGAAAAAGAAAGTTCGTCATAAATATATTTAGAAAACAAACCCAAGTGTCATTTTAATTAATTTACTTAGGAAGATAATATTAATAAAGAAAAATAAAAAATTAGGAAAAACAAATCAAATTTCACTAATATTTATATTAGAAGAAATTCATGGTTTAATTTGTTCCTCAATGGATTTATTGCACTCAAGTCATTTTTTAAAACTTTTATTTATCGAAAGAGTAATGATACAAACAATGAAAAATTATAATGATATTTTTTAAATGATTAACTTAGCATTTATACGGGAAGAGTCATTAAATAATAATCAGTTTGATAAATGGTCACCTTCTTCACGGTAAATATAATTATTTTTATGAGAATTTCGTTAAGCAATAGGCCAAGTGCGAGTCTTCTCTATTTATTGTGAATGGACTAGTTTTTCAGGAGGAAAATATATGATAAAGGCAATGATTTCAGGAAAAAACACAAAAGAAAATATTGGTCAGTAAAATCTTAACATTTTTGGTGTGAAAACTCACTAAATCACACAATGATACAAACTGCTTTAGTAACATGGTCTATAAATCAAAGTTGGGCTTGAGTTTAATCAAACGGATGATTTGGGAAAATATTTTTTCCCAAGTGTATTGGGAGACAATTGGAATTTTTTGATATGATACATATGATACAATTAATAGCAAAGTATGAATTACTCGCAATTTATTGTGGATTTTGATATAAGAACAATGAATTTTGGTTATTGATGGAAAGTTTTTTTTTTTTTTAAAAAGAACAAAAACTTTTGAATATTCCACACCATATATGCTAGTTAAAGAGTAACTTTCAAAGACCAAGTGTGCAAGTCCATTTCATTTTGTTGTCATGAGAGTTTAGTCAAGTCTACCAAGTATTCCTGCTCGGAGTGTCAAACGGGGTTGCATTTTTTTTATAAGTTCACCCTTTTCCACACAATTTGGATAAGGAAATTCATTAATGATCGATCTCCAAATTATATAGTAATTTGTTTTGGGCTGCCTGGTTTACAACATAGCATTATTATTCCTTCAACATTTTGATCGACATTGCAATATCCTCTTCATCACATTTGTTTTAATTTGAAATTATTACAATATTAAATAGATATTTAATTTTATTCGTACTTTTTAATTTTAAGTTGCACAGATAATAAATGAAACAAAAAATTTAAATTGGACTTTCTTAGGAAGAAAAACGTTTTTAATGTGAAATTTCTTCAGATGAAAGTAGTAATATATTATTATATAGCATTATTTTCTTAAATTTTTAAGTCATTCTTTAAAACCAAAGTTTAAATTAGACCAACCCACTTCTTTTTTTTTTTTCTGAAAGGGTTTTTCTATTGTGATGTGCCTTTGTTCTTATAGTTATAAGTTGTTAATGGTAGCTGGGCATGAGTTTAATGAAGATCCACCAGGATGAATTGTGAAAGAAATAATTTATGTAATTCATGAATGGAGAAATAATTGGCATTTTGGTATAAATGATTACATAATAACCAAAAGCAGATGAAATGTAGAATATGCGTTGCTCGCAAATGATTGTGCATTTTGATTGGACACAGAAATCGATTTTCGCCAACATGATCACTAACAGATGAATTAAATATATAGTTTTTAATTTTATTTTTATTTTCTAATTTTACGCCATAAAGATAATAAATGAAAAAAAAATTAAAATTGGACTTTATTAAGGGAAAAAATATTTTTAAAGTAATTTTTTTTAATGAAAGTAGTAAAATATTATTACATAGCATCATTAATTTTCTTAAAATTTTAAGTCACTCTTTTAAAACTAAAGGTTTACTTACACCAACCCCTCCCCTCCACCTTTTTTTTTTCTTTTCTTTTTCTGAAACGGTTTTTCTGTTGTGATGTGCATTTATTGTTATAATTATAATTTGTTAATAGTAGCACGACATGAGTTTAATGAAGATATCCAAAAGGAATGAATCGTGAAAGAAATAATTTACGTAATTCATGAATAGGAAATGATTGGCATTTTGGTATTAATGATTACATATTAACCCAAAACAAATGAATTTAATATGCATTGTTCGCAAATGATTGTGCAATTTGATTTGAGAGAGAAACCAATTTTCGGCAACATGATTACTAACTGTTTCTTTTCAAGCATAAACATGCCCCAATGGAGAGCAAAACACAATAACTATCCACAACGATCGAACACTCAATCAAAGACTGATTGACGGCAACATTTAAAATTTGATCATTCATGAAGATTGAAGAAAGACGCAGTTGATGGCACGTATGCTTAATTTCAAGAACTACTCAATCGAGCAATATTTCCTTCCCTTTGATCTGTTCCTCTGTGTTTTATTTGATGTTTCTTCCTGGTAATTTATGGCATGATTAAATACAGATTTTGCATTCATAATGGATTAAAACTAAACAGTACTCAATGTATCTTAGATCGCATGTGTTGAATAAAAAAAATAATAAAAACAGTAAAAAACTGTCTATTTTTATAGTCTCAGAACTTGCTATTCCCTTGGCTTGAAATTGAAAGGGAACGTGAGGAACACTCGATCATAAAAGTCCCTTCTAGATGATGGTATAACTTCATATTAGATTACTTTCCCTAACAGTTTATGGACTAAAAAATATAGTTAATGAAATTTTACACGAAGCTTTAATGTTGTATGAAAACAACCAAAATTATTGACAAGTGGAAACGGTCAAACAACAGTGTTTTATGTGCTGCGAGCATCCGTTTATTAGCAAAGAAAGAAATTTTGCATGTTCGATTTGCTCACAAATTATATGCATTTCATAAACAATTAAATTATTGGTATGAGTAATCTTTTGAATTAATAAGTGTGATTGTCCATTTGAGTAATTTTCAAAGACCAATAGTGCAAGTGCATTTAATTTTGTTGTCATGAGAGTCTAGTCTTCTCTGGATGGCTTTGTTTGGAGTGTGATGTATTTGAGAAAAGTTATATTGGAATGTGTGAAAATTTTGGTGGGTATTTTTTGATAGAAAAAGTATTTTGGAGGGAAAAATAAGAGGGAAATTTTTTTAAAATTATGTGAGGGGAATATGAGTAGAAAAATTTGAATTTTAAATTTTGAAATAAAAATGTGTTTGGATGTTTTGTTTTTATTTGAGAAAGTTACCTTCTGTAAATAAGAATGCTTGTACAAAATTGGGATATTGAAATTCTTTGGGGTTTCTTGCTTCACAATATCATTCCTTCGTCATCTTTATATTTCAGTCTCCTTCATCGCAGTTTATATATAAATATTATCGATGAAGTATTGCCATTCTTGTGACTACGATTATATACAATCAATTATACATATAATTATGCAAAAATTAAAAGTATAAAACAATTGAAGCAGCTTGACTTTAATTATAACTATTGTTCAACGTTCCTTGATATTCAAAGATAAATTTGTCTCAACAATACTTCTAAATGGCATGAATTTAAGCAGTTTTTATAATTATAATATGCAAGGAGATTTTCTCATTAATTAATAATTATTTAATCACTGGTCATCCTCCGTACATCCTCTCCTTGATTTAAGTACATGAAAGAAAAATTTTGCGATTTTGAATTGCGAACAAATTATATTAGAATACGATTTTTTGTTCCAATTATAATGTACCTGTTAATAATGTAACACACTTGATACCTATGTTGTTTTATTTAAATTATAAAATACACTGATGTTATTTTGAAGTATGTTACATTTTTTGTTTATTTTCTATTTACTTAAATGGCTCATAACTAGATGTTAGACAATGAATTCAAATGTTTTTTAATTCACTCGGAGAAGTAATAATCAATTAAGATACAGGCTAAAAAATATATTTAATGAACACAACTATATTCACGAGCTTCCGTTAAATGTGATTTAAACGAAATCAAACTTCATTAATATTTAATTTGTGAAAAACATTATAAATAGGTAATAGTTAGAGTTTTAGTAATTTTAATACTATGTTTATTATATATTTTGTGTGTTATATGATTCAAAATATATATACTTTGGCACAACTTTAAAGAGTGATAGTCCATTAGGCATTAGACGACTCGTTGTTTCCATCTTGACTTGGAAGTTTTCTTGCCATATTGTCCTAACCGACGTTTTAATATGTGAGAGTTCGTTATATACATATTTAGGGAATAAACCCAAGTGTTATTTTAATTGATTTACTCAGAAAAATAACATTATTAAAGACGTATTTCCAATTGTATTATGTGAGAGTTCGTTATAAATATATTTAGGAAACAAACTCAAGAGTCATTTTAATTAATGTACTTAGGAAAATAATATTAACAAAGACAAACCGAAAACTAGGAAGACCAAATCAAATTTTACTAATATTTATATTAGAAGAAATTTTCGGTTTAATTTGTTCCTCAATAGATTTATTGCACTTAAGTCATTCTTTCAAACTTTTATTCATCCAAGGAGTAATAATACAAACAATGAAAAATTACAGTGATATTTTTTAAATGATTAACTTAACATTTATATGGAAAGAGCCATTGAATAATAATCAATTTGATAAATGGTCATGTTAATTACCATGAAATTTTCACCGTAAATATAATTACTTTTATGAGAAATTCGTTAAGCAATAGGCCAAGTGCGAGTCTTCTCTATTTATCATGAATGGACTAGGTTTTCGGGTGGGAAATATATGATAAATACAATGATTTTAGGACAAAACACAAAAGAAAATACTGGTAAGTAAAATCTTGACATTATCTCATTCCTTTTCGTGTTAAAATTCACTAAATCACACAATAATAAAAAAAATGTCTTGGTAACGTGGTCTATAATTATAAATCAAAGTTGGGCTTGAGTTTAATCAAACGGATGATTTGGGAAAATATTTTTTCCCATTGTAATGGGAGACAATTGGACTTTTTTTGATATGATACATATTAACCCCAAAAGACAAAAATAGAAACAAGGCCAATTAATAGCAAAGTATGAATTACTCGCAATTTATTGTGGATTTTGATATAAGAACAATGAATTTTGATTGTCGATGGAAAGTATAAAAAAAAAAAGAAAAAAAATGAAGAACAAAAACTTTTGAATATTCAACACCATATCTGGTAGTTGAAGAGTAATTTTCAAAGACCAAGTGTTGCAAGTACCTTTCATTCGCGGTGATGGGAGTTCAGTCAAGTCCTCTTCCTGCTCGGAGTGTCGTACGGGCTTGCATTTTTTTTCTAAGTTCACCCTTTTCCATACAATTAGGATAAGGAAATTCATTAATGATAGATCACCATTATATATGTTTGGGCTGCCTGGTTTACACCATAACATTATTATTCCTTCAACACTTTCATCGATATTGCAATATCCTCTTTGTTTTTCTTCATATATATTCATAAAGAGAAAAATATATATTGATCATGAAGTACTGCCATTTTCTACTTGTGTTGTGGGCTCTAATTAATGTGTCTATTATACAGATTTATTCAAGTTGCTTTCCAGAAGAAATGCGGGCTCTCTTGGACTTCAAAGCTTCCATGAATGAGACGCGCCATCCCGATCTTATCCTTCCCTCATGGATTGATGATCATAATGATCATGAAAAACAAGGATATCATAATGATGATCCAATCGCTACTGACTGCTGCAACTAGGAAGGGGTCAAGTGCAGTCATGCCACTAGAAGAATTGTTGAACTCCATCTCAGTGAGCTTCGACGAAATATTGGATGGAGTTATGATTATCCGAGTTGGTTTCTAAACTTAAGAAATTTACTCCCTCTTGAGAACCTGCAAGCTCTGGACTTGAGTTGGAATTATTTCAGAAGCTCTGAACTTGGTGTGGTACCCCTCTCTAATTTAATATATTCTTTTGTTCTCTGTAATTTGATCTTAGCATTTAAAAATTTAATTGCATTGAATATTTTTGAAACAATTCATGTAAGCTAGCACCTTGGGACTTGTCGAAAAATTTTACATTTATTATGAATCTTTATCAGCGGTTGTTGGAAAGAAAAGTTATTGTCTGACTGCATCTTTTGTTTACAATTTGTGTTTTTAGCACATTGTGAACGATTAGTTAATTTCAAAATTTTCCAATCCTTAAATTTGGATGAGAACAAATTCAACAACACCACAGTTCAATGCCTAACAACAATTTTTTCCCTAAAGAATCTGTCTCTTGCTAGCAATTGAATGACTTCTTTAGAAGGTAAATTTTTTTTTTTCGCATGTTGGATAAGTATGTTTATATATAATCAGAAAAATATTTCCACACCAGTTTTGAATGTAGATTGGCAATAAATTTTATAATTTTAAAACAAATTGTTTTTTTTTAAATAGGCAAAAAAGTGAAACTTCACTAAGATATAAAAATATCGCGTGTAAACTATTCGCTTGTACTACTTGTAAGAATTTCACTTATTAGTATTATATAAAATCTTATAATTTAAATTTCATTCCATCACAAGATCCTAATTTCTAATGTTGAAATGAAGAGTTATACAAAAGGAATCAAACTTTTCAATGATATAATTTTTTTTTTCACAAATTTTGTTGCATAATAGTTCAGATTTTGTTAAATTTATTTGAATTAGAGATTTTTAATTTTTTTTAATGATTATTCAACTGATTCCAATTTTTTTTTTAATTCTCAAGATTTTTTGTTTTTTGTTTACTTTCTTGAACTCAAGACGAGAGTTTAGACAAAAGACACCAAGCCCTTCCCCCCAAATCATTGAACTATTTACAAGTACAAATTTCTGATATTGAAAATTTTGAAATGGAGAACATATGTAATAATAAACCACACATTTAATCTAAATATGTTAATTACTTTGTTTGCTATGCATATAAATAAATAAAAAAATCTTTTCTCTCTCTCTTTTTTTAATACTTCAATAGCAAGAAAATGTGCTATCTCATTTCATCTTTTTACTTATATTTTCGAATTTTGCAGGTTGTGAACGATTGAATAATTTCCAAAATCTAAAATCCTTGAACTTGGATCACAACAGCCTTCACAACAGTACAATTCAATGTATAACAACAATTTCTTCACTAAAAAACCTGTCTCTTGCTTGGAATGGCATGCAGGCGTTATTTCCTTTCAAAGGTAAATTTACTCCTTTTTTTTCAATGTTGGAAATAGTATCCTTTACATAATCAACAAATTACTTGCAAATTCACATGGCTCCTTTGACTAATCTCTCACTTGGTCAACATTTTGGCCTCCTTTTCAATATTTAGTAATTTGTTTCATAATTTTGTTTATGCAGAAATTAATCGTCTGAAGCAACTGGAGCATCTTGACTTGGGTTTTAATGAATTTCATGGTTCTCTATCCTTCAAAGGTAAATTTGGGTAAATATTATTACTATATGCCACAAATTTGAATCATGATTTGATATTTTTTAGGATTCACGATTTGTTTATAAATTAATTGGAATATGTAACACTGGAAAAACGAGTCCACAGCAAACTTGTGAAGAACATGTTAGTATCATTGTATAATTATCTTTGAATTGTAATACAAACATTTAATAATTATGCATTATTTTTTGAGTCCCAAAAAAAAGTACATTAGGAGATAAATATAATTTTTTATTACTTATGATATACAATAATATTTTTTATTTGTATTTTTACCTTTTTAATTAGGTGAAGACATTTCATTTTGAGAGTGATATTCAACTATTTTATATCACCATGACTAGTAATTGGTTGGTTAATTTTGTCAGTTATTTGAATGAGTTCCTTGCAACATAGAATTCTGACCTCCTTTTCGTCTCTCTTTTCTTTTGAACAGCATTAAACTCGTGATAATAGTTTTGGAGATTCTTTGCTGCAGATATAAAGCTACGACATTTAGAGCTATTCAATCTTGGAGCTACAAATATGCAAGAGCTATCATCAATTGAAGACATGACTTCCCTCAAAGTCTTATCTCTAGAACATAATCAAATTAATGATTCATCCATCCTTGAAGGTAATCTAACATTGATCAAATTTATGTAACACTCATATGTTCGCTTCTTTGCACTAAATTGCAGTTTACTTTCCATTATTCATCCAAAAAAATATGATAAAAATGTGTAGCTGAATTGACATTTTACTATAAAATTGGGTCCTGTTAATATAAAATAGCATAGCATAGGTTTGCTCAACTAAATAAAATGTTATATATGCAGAAATTAAGAAAATAATTAATCTAGTGGATATGATAATTGCAGCTATATCACTTAGATTGCACAAATTTCATACAAGTACAATTCATAAGAAATTAAAGTTTTCCTCAGCTGGATTATTTTATTTTTGGACAGGAATTTGTAGTTTGAAGAATCTCCTTCAACTTGATCTGTCTGGGAATAATTTTAGTGGTAATATTCCACTGTGTCTCTGCAACTTGACATTTCTCCGGGTTCTTGATATCTCGCACAATAATTTTAGTGGCAACATACCCTCACTTGTCATCGCTAGCCTCGTACATCTTGAATACCTATCTCTTTCTAGCAACCATTTTGAAGGTTCATTTTCCTTGACTTCTATTGCCAACCACTCAAAGCTTCAGCAATTCATGCTTGAACCTCTAGCCAGTAAATTACACTTTTATACTGAAGGTCTTGATTTCTTACCTTCATTCCAGTTAAAATTTCTCAAGTTGACTGGATGCAATTTGAACAATGAGACTGGGAAGGTTCCTAAGTTTTTGTTGTATCAGAAAGAACTAAGAATTCTCGATCTTTCTTCCAAAATTTAGTTGGGAAGTTTCCAAATTGGCTGTTGGAAAACCACACCCATTTAGAAGTACTTAAGTTCAGAAATAACTCATTTACAGGCCCGCTTCTATTGGAAGGCACACAGAAACTACAAGATCTCCAGGCGTTAGACATCTCAAACAGTGAGATTGATGGTGAAGTTCCTCAAGATATCGATTTATTCTTCCCAAGTTTGTGGTACTTGAATTTGTCAAGAAATAATTTTGAAGGAAGCATACCCGAATCCCTTGGCAACTTGAAAGAAGCAATGAGCATTGATCTGTCACACAACAATTTTTCTGGAGAAGTGCCCGATCGAATTGGAACTGGATGTGCCCAACTTTGGCACTTGTTACTATCTAATAATAGTTTGCGAGTCTATTTCCCCTCAAGTTCAACAAACTTCACTACTCTGCTATTCCTTCACATGGATAACAATCATTTCTCCAGAGGCATTTCACACGGATTATCTCGCAGTCCTGATCTACTCTCCTTAGATATATCCAACAATGAGTTTCAAGGGGAAATTCCGAGGTGGATTGGAAACTTCTCATTATTGAATTTTATTGGCTTGTCAGGGAACCAACTAGAAGGCACCATTCCAGATGATATTTGGAAGCTTTCGAATTTTCAATTTTTAGGCCTCTCTGAAAATCGCTTAAATGGATCCATACCATCATGCTCTAGTTTTCCATCATTGAAATTCATCCACCTGCAAAGGAATCAAATCACAGGATCAATACAAAATGCACTATCGGAAAATTCTACATCTTTAAATGCTCTGGATTCGAGGTATAATCATATTTCTGGCGGTTTTCCACGTGATATTAGAACGCCTACACAACTTAGGGTTCTCCTGTTGGGAAGAAATAATTTGCAAGGCCAGATTACTGAGTCCATATGTCAGTTGAAGAAATTGAGCATTATGGATCTTTCTCAGAATAATTTTT
The DNA here is from genome assembly GCA_020080225.1 of Gynochthodes officinalis. NCBI lineage: Eukaryota > Viridiplantae > Streptophyta > Magnoliopsida > Gentianales > Rubiaceae > Gynochthodes > Gynochthodes officinalis. The sequence goes on along the minus strand of CM034619.1, from coordinate 36,240,276 downwards.
CTGGTCGAATTCCTTCATGCCTAAGTAACATCTCTTTTGGAGCAAATCTTATTTATGACAACTGGAATGATCAACTCTTACTAACTAGTAGTTTGGATTTTGGGTATCCTAGTTTTTCCAGATTTGCTACAAATGAGGAAAGTTTTGATTTGGAAATTTTTGAAATAGTGCAGTTCACGATGAAAGATATGACCTACTATATATTATACAGGTAACATTCTAAATTGTATGTCTGGAATCAATTTGTCCCACAACCAATTAACGGGTGAAATACCATAAGAATTGGGTGATTTAATAGATATTCGGGCACTGAACTTATCCCACAATTACTTGGAAGGATCTATTCCATCAAAACTCTCCATGTTGAAGAATGTAGAGAGTTTGGACGTTTCATACAATAATCTCAGTGGTCAAATACCTTTTGAACTCACAAATTTGAACTTCTTGTCCAAGTTCAATGTATCATTTAATAATTTGTCAGGTAGAACACCTAATAAAGGGCAGTTTGCAGATTTTGATGAAAGTAATTATAGAGGAAACCCAAATCTTTGTGGACCATTGCTCCAAAGACATTGTGAAAGCATTACAAGTACAGTTGATCCGGCGCATGGTGTTGGTGGTGAATATAATGATGGTGCAGATTATATGGTAGAATTCTTTTTGAGCTTTTTGGTGTCATTTGTGGTTGTCTTATTGACCTTGGCTCTCACTCTCTATCTCAACCCTCAGTATCGCAGAGCATGGTCTCATTTTATAGACACATGGATCCTATCAAGATTCTATCGACTGTACAAGTCTCGTTCCAGGTGATTATAGCTACTGGTTCGAGTTAATATTAGAAAAAGTTTGTGTTTGGTACTCTGATGAAAGGTTTGTGTTTTTCCTTTTGACGGTACTCTTTATGTCTCTGTTGATGAGTAATCAGGCTATATGCCGAACAAGCATACTTTACATGTGTGCTATTTTGCACGATTGTGGTTATTGCTACAATATGAATAGCTTTATTAAGGAATAGTTTTAATAAATGTAAAATAATAATTTTTGTGAGTAGATCATGAGGATTTTTTTTTTGGTTATTTGTATTAAGAATAGAAATTCAATGCACAGTTATCTAATAAACAACGCATTAAACAATATCTTGTGCTACACATGCAGCAAGTATGCAAGGATATTCTTTAGCCGAAAGATTTTCAATAGGATAAGTTCCTTCTTTCCTTGTTTTCTTCCTCTGCATATTGATAGTGTCAACAAATGGTAATAGATGATGAAGTTCAAAGTACTGAGATAAATTTTGAACAAAATTTCCAGGGCAGGCTTTTATTAATAAGAAAAATCAATCAACAAGCACTAAAATAAGTAAACAACACAAGGGATAAACAGAGATAAATCAGCTAAATCAAAAGTTCGCGCAACAGCTTTGCACCACAAACTCCACCTTCTTTTTTCTCAATTCTTCATCTAAAAATGGACGAAAGTGGTAGTTTTTTTCATCTTCTCCCCAGAAGAAATTATGTCATCTTCTATCCAAACACCGACAGCTAATCCAGCAGCACAGGCTGCTCCAAGAGCAGTGGTCTCTATGTCAACTGGTCTTACTATTGGATTACCCATCAAGTCAGCCTGAAAATAACAGTAATAGAATCTCAAATTATGTGGTTTGCTTAGCAACATGATCCCTAATTATTCCTTCAAGCATAAACATGCAAGAATATAGAGCAAAGACATAGTAATGTCCACAAGGAACCATCATTCTTTTGTAAAATCATCAACCACTGAACTAGTAGAAACTTGGTGTACAAGATTAAGGCTACTGCAACATCTGGAAAACCAAAAAGAAAACTACAGAAAAGAATTTTCTAAAATACCTCCTAAAATATTGGAAGAGTCATGGACAAAATAGAAAAAAGCTGCATATTAGTCTTAAAAATACATATAGGCCACGTATGCATTGGGCAAATTAAAAAATAAACTATCAAATTTGCATACATGTAAGGAACACAGCAGAATTTTGAATCTTATCAACTTGCAAATTTCGTTGCATATCCTCACTGGCAACTTGAAATAGCCCATAACATAAATAGGGAGTGCATTAACCACCGCTTTGAGCAACAATTCTTTCCCAACCAAACTCAAGAAAAAAATATCCTTCATTGATTATATATGGTTGGATAGAAAATTCAGATAATACTATTCCATTTATCTCTAACCAACAGAATTATTTTTGTTCATCTTGACATTTTTTCTTCCATATTTGGACAAAAACAAAACAAAAAGTTAGAGGTGTGGAGATAGAGTGTCACAAGGGAAAAATGACAGCTCTATGTTGATTTTTGGATTATTAAATATAGGAATTAGGGTAGATGAGTGGACTAATTGGATTAATTCTTGTGTCACTACCAAATATCAGATTTACTTTTATGCTTGTTCGACACTTTCCACATCACTAAACGAGGCAAGAAACTTTTTGAGGTTTTTGTACCTTGTTTGTCTAGCTCCAATTTTTTAATTTTCTCAACTTTCAGCATTTAGAGCAATTGTGGATACCGTAATAGGGAATGTGGTTCAATTTGATGTGGTGCAATTATGGATACAGTGCAATTGTGGGTACAGTGCAATTATGAAGTTTTGAGTTGGTGACTATGAGTAGTGTACATGAGTGTATTAATTTGATTAATTTGTGAAGCAGATGTCCATCAAGCACAGGTTTTGCAGGGTATTCTCCATTAGTATAGTCAATGTTCGGGCCAAGCAATTAATTTTGACAAGTTTTCAGTTTTATTTAGTCATAATGTTTCCCGGGTAGCAAGGAGTGAGAATTGTCAAATGATGGGGGTGAAGGAACAATCGAATGCTTGCTATTTAGGGCTTCCTATGAGGATTGGGCGTCAAAAAAGGAGGTTTTTAACTTTATCATTCAGAAGTGCATCAAAGAATTTAGAATTGGAAGACTCAATTTTTGAGCTTGGCAGGCAAAGAGATTTTTATCAAATCGGTGGTGAATACATTGCCAACGTATGTGATGGGGTGTTTTAAACTTTCGGTCGGAGTGTGTAGGAAAATTTGTTGTATTACAGTGAATTTTTGGTGGGGTGTATGAAAGGATGAGAGATAGAAGATTCATTGGAAAAGGTGGCAAGAGCTTAGTAAGACAAAGGAGGAGGGAGGGTTGGGATTTTAGGATCTTCAACTGTTCAATGATGCTTTGCTTGCTAAACAAGTCTCGCGGGTTATATCTCAACCGGATTTATTGTTGAGCAGAGTCATGAAAGCCAAGTATTTTCCCAATGATCAGTTGTTGTTGGCAGTAGAGAAGAAAAATGTGTCTTGGCTGTGGAAGGGTTGGATGGGGGCTAGGAGGCTAATTCGAGGTACAGAGACACGTACTCATGATCAGGAGTATTTTGTCCGGTCAGCTTATCATCAACTACTGTAGGAGGGGCAACATGCAGAACAACAACTTTTTTGAACAAATTAAATGCATCTCCTGCGCATATTAAAAGATTTACTTTGAATAACTATTATCTAAACTGTAATTAGCTTTATCACTTTGAATACTTTGAGTTATTCTATTTATCAAACTATTTTGCATTTTGTTTCTAATTAAATCTTTTTCTAATTCATGAGAAACACTTCTTGTTTTGAAATGAGGACTAGCTATCTCATTTGGAAATTTAGGAGTTTCTTTAGGATTTGAATCTATCTTAGTAGACAAATGTTCTACTTAATTAGCTATAGTATGTAATATCTGATTTGAATAATTATTTTGTTGATAAAATTTTTTAATATAATCTAATACAACATTTGAATTTACATCTTCTCTACCTATCTTAAAAGGACTAGCTTCTATTTCCTGTTGATCAACTTGAATTTTTACAGGTTGTAAGGGTGGATGTATTGAAGTAGTAATTTGACTATCATTAATTTTTCATTTTTTATTCAAATTAGTTTGAACATTAATATAACTTTCTTTGAAAACATTGTAAATACCTTCATTTCTTGAAAACCAATATTCTAACTATGAAAGTAAAAGCATATTACATTTCATCTTTTTCATATGAGAAATTCATTCTTCTTTTAATTTTTCTTGAATAATTTGATCTAATGATAAAAACCAATTTTTCTTATTACTATTATCATTTTCAAAAATCTCATTTAAATATTCAAAATCTATTTAAAATTCTTTGTTTTCAAAAGTAATAACATTAATTCCAATCTGTGACCTTGTAGGTGACATAGGGGGTGAATTGACTATTTCTGGAATAGGGGATTTGAAAACATATTTTGAAGAAGAAGGTCCTTCTGATACTATCGATGGTGATGGTTCAGAAAACGATCTTCTAGGTAAATTAAAATTTCTTGAAGAACTTGTTCCTTCTCTAAATGAATTGAATTTTAATAAAATTGTTCCATCTTCTTTTTCTATGATATTATCAATGTCTCTTCTAATTATATTTCTAGAGAACTAAGCTTGCCTACGTCCATATGCCAATTGAAATTTATGCCAATCCATAATTAATTCACCACTACGCATACCATCATGCTCTAGTTTTCCACCATTGAAATACAAATTTTGTCATCTACATACAAAGAAATGATCACATAATCATTATTTATAGTTTTTGTATATACACATTTTTCCACTTCTATTGATGAAAAACCATCATGCATTAGAATTTGATCAAAGTTCTCATGCCACTATTTAGGAGCTTGTTTTAGGCCATAGAGTGATTTTATTAACTTACAAACTTTATTTTCATATCAATTAACGACACAAGCCTTAGGTTGTGTCATATAAATTTTTCCTTCTAAATCTCTATTCAAGAATGCGGTTTTGACATCCATTTGATGAATAAAAAGTTTGTGGATAGAAGTTAAAGGAAATAAAAGTCTAATAGATGAAATCCTTGCAAAAGTATCAAAATAATCAATATTTTGTTTTTGTGAAAAATCTTTTGCAACTAAACGAGCTTTATGTTTATTAATTGAGCCATCATAATTATTTATATATATATATATATATATATATTGAAAATCCATTTAAAAGCAATAGGTTTTGCACCTGAAGGTAAATCAACTAAAATCCAAGTTTTATTTTTTAAAATTGAATTAATTTCACCATTAATTGCTTCTTTCCAAAATTTTGAATCAAAAGAAGAAATTTCTTCGTCAAAAGTCAATGGATTGTTATCAATAAGATAAGTATAAAAATCATTTCCAAAAGAAAATTCTTTTCTAGGCCTTTTGCTCCTTTTCAATTCTTCATCAGAATTGATTTCTCTATTATTTTCAATAGGAGCATGAGAAATTTCTCAAGAAAGTGGAAAAATATGTTCAAAAGAATTCAACACTCTTGGCAGGTTTGTCGAAGCCCACAAAATTAATTACTGGTCCTTAAGTAATTACAAATTAAATTTGCAGTAGTAGCAGACCAGGTCGAGTCCCAAGGAAACCTAAGTATAGTATTGGGCCTTGAACAATAAATTATAAATAAATAAACACGGAGATTTTTAGATAATAATTAAATTATAAAAATAAATATTAAAGCAATAAAAATAAAAAATAACTAGAATTATCAATTAATCGAGTTTCTAATCCAAGGGTCGATTTCATTCAATTGCACCACTGATCATAGGTCACCAAAAAAATAATTCTTGCAAAGTCAAACATTTAACTTGAAACTTATTAGAATAACCGTGATAAATTTCTATTTTCCTAAAATAATTGACTGAGCCCAGCATTCTAAATCAAAACTTACCATCAATTGACTGGGCACGATAGCGTTCCATATCAATTTAATAATAGCATTAAGAACTATGAAAATAGTTAAACCAAAATTAATATACCGAGATAGCTATAGTAAATTAATTTTGTCCCATTTATTCCCCTAAGCTAACCATGCATATTTACAAACATAAACAATTTTAACTTAGTTGCTACTTGGTCCATTTATTCATGACAATTACGGATCATTGAACTCATGGATAGCAATAGAATAAATAATGAACAATTAAATTGTCAGATTAATTAATCATCAATTATTCATAAAATTAAATCAAGAATTAACAAGTATTTGAATTAAAAGCAAGAAAATAAATTAAGAACAAAACCTCACAGTGATTGCAATTGAAATCAATCCTTCCCTTGAATTAGAAAAGAGAATTTAGCCACTCACAGTGGCATACATAGCTACTGGAATTTTCTAAAACAAAAATCTAACTAAAGAAAGAAAAGAATGTGGCTGCTGTTATAATTTTTATATGAGAACAAAAAAACTAAAAACTGAAATTAAAGACAAGCAGAACAGAAGAAAAAAAAAGAAAAGAACAACGTCTAGAACTCAGGAGAAGAAACCGATTGGCGGCTGCCTCTAAACTAATGAAAGCAAAAAAATAAAAGAAAAGAACGTGCTACTTCTCTTCAGGAAAAATTCTGCACACAAGTCTATTTCGGCGGCTAAGCTTGATATTATTTCCCTAAGAAAAACTAAAACAGAAGATAGCTGCTACTATTTTTCTACAAACTTCTACAAAGCTAACGAAAAGAACAGAAAACACAAGGGACGTGACGGACTGGACAAGAAAAAAATCAAAACCTAACTAAACCAAAGAAAGAAAACAAGATGATGACTACGGACGAAGATGGCTGCTGCTTTTATAGACTTCACGTCGTCCTTTCCTGTTGTAAACTCATGTTCGTTTCCCTTTGCTTCTCAACAACCGAAATCATTTTTGTCTTCTACTTCAATTGCACTTGTTTTGATTTCTTTTGACCACGGGTCCTTCTTTGTTTTTGTCTTCACGTTGTAGTCAACTTCTTCAATCTTCTTGCTGATTTTATTTTCTTTCTTGTGTAGAAAATTGCAGCCGACTTCTCTTCAACTACTTCTGCTCACACGAAACTACTTCATTATCTTGGGTTTGTTGAATTTTTTCTCCAGCAAGCTGTGCCTTTCTTGTCTCCTTCTTGTGTTCAAATCCCAGCCATATTCTACTTCATTATTGCCTGATTCTTGTCTCTTTTTGCTTCCTAATTCATCTCAACTTGTAGTAATCTTATTGTAGTTGGTTTATACTACTATTCGGCTGTTTCTTTTCCAATTGTACTAAGCTTTTGTTTCCTCTTTGTTTCTGGATTTTGGTTGTATTCTTCTTGTACCTTTCTAATTCTTTCTTCGCATCTTTTCTTGTTGTGCAGCACGGCTCTTGTTTTTTGCTTGCGGCTGGAGGAGTCTCCTTCATGTTTGGTTGTGCAGCTTGCTTCTTCTTTGTTTTGTTGTCTTCGGCCGAACAAAGTCTTCTAACTTATGCACTGCTTTTTTTTTTCTTTTGCAGCTCTTTGACTTTCCCGAATTATTGCTGCTGTATTTTGTCTTGTGTGGCTGTTTCGCAGAAACTTCAAAGAGCAATTGTATCCAAGAAATAAAAAGTGATGGTCGGCTGTTCTTTTTCTTTCTCTATGGCCGAAGTCAACTCTCTATTGCTTCTTGTTTTCAATTTTGTTTTGTTGTGTGGCTGCCCTCTTCTTCTTGCTTTGTTTTGTCTTGTTGTGTGGCTGCCCTCTTCTTGAATTTGACTTCATGCCGAATGAGCTTCTTATTTTTTTTTATACAAATTTTCCCAAGTCCAACGGCCAAGAGCTTGCTGAATTCTTTTTCGAATTTCCCCCTTTTTCTCTTCTTTTGTCTTCTTCCTTGTTTAATTTGTGCAGCATTTTTTTTGTTTGTTTCCTTTTTGCTTCAATTTTCTTCCTTTATCAACTTTTCCTCCAATTCATCATTTCTCATGCCTAAAACAAAAAGTATATTACAACCAAATAATTCCTCTTAAAATTCAAGTTAATATTAAGGAAATATTAACAAAAAAATATGCACAATTTAAACTCTATCAACTCTTTATTTCAATTATTGTATTACAATCAAGCACTTCACTTTTTAACACAAGAAATCTATATGCAGCACTATGTTCAACATATCCAATAAATATACAATCAGATGTTTTTGAACCTATTTTTCTTTTCTTTGGTTCGGGCAAATAACTTTAGCTAAAACCCCCACACTTTCAAATATTTTAATTTATGTGTGTAACATTTCCACAACTCATAAGGTGTTTTTTTTCAGTTTTTTTATGTAGAATTCTATTTTGCAAGTGACATGCAGATAAAATAGCCTCACCCCACAGATTTTGAGGTGCAAAGGAACTAATTAACATGGAATTCATTATTTCTTTTAGCTACACCATTAGATTCAAGTGAATAAGGAGGAGTTACTTCATGAATTATCCGTTCTTTTTCACAATAATCATTTAGTGATAGACATTCTTCCCCTTTATCCGATCTAGCTCTTTTAATTTTTCTAGCAAGTTGATTTTCTACTTTAGTTTTATATTATTTCTAAACAAATACAAATTAGTAAATTTAGAGAAATTATCAATAAAAGTAACATAGTATTTTTTACCACATCTAGTCACAGTTTTTTTTAAAAAAAAATCTCCTAAATTAGTATGAATTAAAGACAATAATTCAGTTTCTCTATTTACAAAAACACAAGTCTTTTTAGTGATTTTTGATTCAACACATATTTCACATTATCAATATTGGTTGAACTCAAACCAGAAATTAAGCCAAGTGATTGCATTTTCTTTATATAGCTAAAATTGATATGTCCTAATCTTGCATGCCATAAAGAAACTGATTGAATCATATAAGCAGAAGAAATTAAACCAGTGTTCGAAGATTAGGACTAGCATCTTCAAGCAAAAAATTTTGGTGAGCAATGAACAATAACAAATAAAGAGTTAAAGACATTAGCAGTAGTCAATGTGGAAAGCAGGATAAATTTGAAGGTGCTAACTTGATCTCAATTCAATGTAATAAGCGACCAAACATAGCTGCTAAGGTCCTGTATCTGACAATAGAACTTGAAAACATTTTGTCCGATATGCTAACTAGGTCCAACCAGCCACAATTGCATTTGCTTCTCGAAAGTGGTGTAACAGAGAGGCAATCATATTTTTCTATCATGAGATCTTCCAAATGTAAACTCTCAATCTCCATGGAACCGATGCTTGGCCCTTTACTATATCAATCACTACTTTGGAATCGAATTCGACCTCCACCATTTTTTGGCCGATTATGATACAAAGTACCACACCTAGGAGAATAGATCGACACTCGGTCTACATTGCTAAACTTGGGCTGAAAAAATCAGTGCATGAAAAGACAAGGGGCCCACACACATCCTAAATCCTTATCAATCTAATAGAACCCTACGTTGTGACGATGCTTCATCCATTAGTCTAATCTTCCCTGGTTCTACTTGTTTCGCAAGTTAAGTTTGGGCTGGTTGCTTGTTGTGTGTTGTTGGCTCCTTATAGCCGTGAGGTGCACATCATACACACATAATACATTCTAGCACCTTTAAATCTTACCAATCTAGTAAAACCCTAGGTTATGACAACGCTTCATCCATTGGTTTAATATTCCTTGGTTCTACTTGTTTTGCAAGTTAAGTTTGGGATAGTTGTTTGTTATGTGTTGTTAGCTCTTTATAGCCTTGAGGTGTACATCAAACACACCTAATACATTCATTAGGCCAATGACTTATGTGATTAGATGTTTTGTAGGCAAGTTTGTGGTTGTGTATTTTGATATCTTGACTTATAGCAAGGACATAACTACACATGTTGAACATCTGGATGGGTGTTAATTACTTTTAGTGAAGAAAGGCTCTTTGCTAACATCAAAAAGTGTACTCTTTGGTTGAAAGATGTTGTTTTTCTTGGTTATATTGTAACTATGAAAGGTATCAAAGTTCATCAAGCAAAGGTCAAGGCCATCTTAGATTAGCTAACCCAACTTTTTGTGAATAAATCTTAGACAAGGGTTTTAATTATACATCTTAGATGAAATCTTTCCACAATAATGTCAAAACCCTTTGCCTTACTAAAACCTTATATGATTTCTTCCAAATCATTTGTGAATTTTTATATTGCCACTTTTTTCTTAAATGGCAATATAAGCAATTGTGTATAAATTGCCAACAAATTAGGTAATTGTGTATAAACCTTATACATGCATTATATAAATTTATTAGATACTCAACATTATAAAATTAGGCCACCATCTGTATAAGTAAAATGCCTGTTGAGTTTATAAATTAGACATCAACATTATAAATTTATAAACTCAATTTATAAACTCAACATTATAAAATCAGGCCATGCATTCTAGAAGATAAACCTTATAAAATTAGGCAGTAAGAAACCTTATACATCGGTGCGAGTCGTGGTAGGTGAGTTCTGGATTTCCTTTCTAGTCTTCAGATAGTTGTTCTCTGTTGATACCAGGTTCTTGGGGTGGAGGTTGTCTTGCGGGTGAGGTTGTGGTGGTGGAGGTTTTCTTGTTGGTGAGAACATGGCTACGAGGAAGTCTGAAACTTGGGAGATGGAAGTGTCACAACGGTTGCAATAGCTTCAGCTGTTTGCGGTAGAAGGGGGAGAGGTGGCTTTGGTGGAGGTTGATGTACAATCTGGACAAGAAGAGGATAGGAGGAGCTTGCAGGGACGAATTTTTGGGGACAAAAAATTTAATTTGCTTGGACTGAGGAGTATGATGCAGGTGATTTGGCCAGTGAGCCATCCGTTTCAAGTTCAGGAGCTGGAAGTTAACTTCTTTCAGTTCATTTTCCATACCTTGGAAGATAAGAGGAAGGTGTTGGCGGGAAGAGGGTGGACATATAACTGACAGTATTAGGTGTTGAGGGAGTGGGCGCCGATGTTTACTAGTCTTGATCCTGCTTTCTTGAGGGTGCAAATTTGGGTGCAGGTTTGGAATTTGCCGCACCATTGGATAAGTATAAAGACAGGAACTCGGATTGGGAGGTTATTCACTCAGTTACATGAGGTGTTCATTCTTGAAAGGGGTAGTGTGCATGGCCGACACTTGAAACTTTTGGTTTCCATTGATTTGCAGCAGCCACTTCTCCGAGGTACTAAGGTTTGTTTTCAGAATTTTTCTAGTTGGGTGCTGTTCCAATATGAATATCTTCCTGTGTTTTGTGTTTATTGTGGGAGGGTGGGGCATGTGCAAAATTTTTGTGTGCAGAGAGGGGAGGATGAAAGGAGTAATCATCTTTGTGTTGGCCAATTTGGGGCAAGGCTTTGTGCAGGGGTTAGGCTGTCGGGAGGGATGGATTCTGTGACAAAGGCTATGTTAAGGAAAATGAGTGGGTTGTATTTGGATAGGAAGGTTGAGATGAGGGCTATTCAGTGGGGAGATGGAGGGGATTTAAGGCCTGGAGGAATACATACTGGTTTGGGATCTTTCTCGGATCCTTTTTTCCCTCATGAGCTCGCTGCACTCACAGGGAAAAAGGAGGGTTTGTAGCAAATGGATAGAGAAGTTGGTAGAGGCCAAACGCAGATAGCAATGGAGGGAGAGGGTGTGGTTCAGGAATAAGTTGATAGTAGCTTGTTGCGGTTGGAGGAGGAGACGAAGGTTTGCTCTTTGGATGCTAGTTGTTTGCTGCCATTGAACATGCAACCATGCAAACTGCTGAAGCAGCCATCTCTTTCAACTTTGGAATGTGAGATATGTTGTAAAAATCAAGTGCTTGCACATGATGGTGTCCCGACATTGGACTAGAATAATTTGCCTCTTCCTTCGGCCAAGTTGGACCTTGCTGTGTTGGCATCATTGGACTTGTTTCAGCAACAGCCTCCTTTGTCTGATTTGCTTGGTTCTGGAACTGCCACGACATGCCTGATGAACATGCAGCCTACTAGAAACAATTCAAGGACCTCATCCATAATTGATGAGTCACTGGAGTTGTGTGAAGATGTGGTCCCGCGAGCACATGGTGATTGTTTGGAAATGATTAAAAGAGATATTGAAGAGAAAGCATGCGGCAACGATTTTGGTGGGATTCCTTTCTTGGATCACAAACCGGCAACATAGAGGAGGATAGATGGTCGGTTGAGGTCCATTTCTTGTGATGCATTGCGTATTGAGTCTTGTGTGGAAGAGAAGCGTGAGTGGTATTTGGTAAATGACATGGCTATTGTGTTTGATGATGCGGTATGTTGTTCTGATAAGCAAGTTGGGAAGAAACCGAAGTAAAGAGCTCAAATTCTAGGGGTGCAAGGGACCAGCCGTCATTGGTCCTGAGCAATTCAATGAAGATTGGGGTGTGGAATTGTCGATAGTTGGGTGCAGTTTTTACAATTTTCCAGTTGAGGGATTCTATTATATCCCAGCATCCGGAGGTACTTTTTCTTTCAGAAACTAAACAAAAAAATGCTTTTGTCGAGAAGGTTGTTAGGCAATTGAAGTTTGAAGATAGGTGGAGGTATGTTCAGCCTGATGGTGCTCGAGGGGGATTGTTAATATGTTGGGCGCCCAGGTTTCGGTTATGAATATAGTGATTACTTTGTTTTGTGTATAGCTGCAATATCAACTTGAGGGTGATGCAAGGATGGAGTGTGGTATTTTTGTTTATGCAAGTATGGATGTGGTGTTGAGAGAGCTTCAATGGAGTTATTTGGAAAATGAGAAGAAACACTGGGGGGATTGGTGGGTTATGGGGGGGGGGGGGGACTTTAATGATATAGTATATCCAAGTGAGAAGGGGGGAGGGGGGAGGCGGTAAAGCTAGAACTGAACAAAGCTGTGCTTCTTTTCAAGGTTTTATCTGATGAATGGGGATGGTGGATCTTGGGTTTGTTGGCAGTCCATATACTTGGACTAATAATAGGATTAGGGAGGATTTTATAGAGGAGAGATTGGATAGATTCTTTGCTTCCCCAATGTGGAGGTTGGGGTTTCTGAATGCTAGGGTACTTCATTGTGCCAAGCAGGCTTTGGATCATTCCTTCCTTCTTTTGGAAAGGGATCCTAAGATGCAAAGAGTTCGGGGCCATTTTGTGTTTGATAAGAAATGGGCTAAAAAAACGGATCTCCAGAAAAAAAAAAAAAAAAAAAAAAAAAAAAAAAAAAAGGTGGTACGGGCATAGAATTGCGACAAATGGGGGACGCGACAATATATATTAAGCTCTAAGATTGCTAAATGCCAACTAGAGCTACTGAAGTGGAGCTTCAATTCAGGGCATAACTTGGCTAGGAGGATCAAAGCTCTTTAAGCTCAATTGGAGGCTATGGGTAGGGATGAGGGAGATAGGGATTGGAGAATCTGGAATGGCCTTATGAATCAACTCCGATATGAGTATAAGGAGGAAGAGAGATATTGGCAGCAGAAGTCAAGAAATCAATGGTTGAAAGAAAGGGACAGCAATTCTAAATTTTTCCATGCTTCTACCATTCAGAGGAGGAAGAGGAATAGTATTGAAAGCTTGATCACAAATGAGGGGAGGGTGTGTGTAACTAAAAGGAGTTAGAAGAGGAAATTGTGGGGTACTTTGATAAATTATATACTTCTAGTCAGCCAGCTCAGTCTTCTTCTTTGCTAGAAAGGTTGCCACGATCTGTCACTCTAGCCATGAATAGAAGACTAATGAGACCGGTGGAGGAATCTGAAGTGAAAGCGGCCTTGTTCCAAATGAATCTCAAGAAAGCTCCGGGACCGGATGGTATGACTCCTTTATTTTTCCAAACTTATTGGAGTGAAGTTAAATTTGATATTATCAATACTATGAAGGAGTTTTTTCATAGTAACAAATTGCTTAGGAAACTCAATCATACTTTGATTACATTGATACCTAAAGTCCAATCTTCTGTATCTATATCACAATATAGGCCCATTAGCTTGTGTAATGTGGTGTATAAGATTGTGTCTAAGATCTTGGTAGAACGACTTAAGCTGTGCCTCCATAAGTGTATTAGTCAAAATCAGTCCGCATTTCTTTCTGGCCGTCAAATTCTTGATAATGTGGTTATAGCTCATGAGTATGAACATACTTTTAATTCGATTAGACAAGGACGAAAGGGGTATATGGTAGTGAAACTCGATATAGCTAAAGCTTATGATAAAGAGGAGCAGGGGTTTTTGGAGCGGGTCATGAGGAAAATGAGGTTTGTTTGGGGAGTGATTATGTGGATTAGGCAATGCCTTTGTACTAGCACTTTGTCCATTAATATTAATGGTGAGTCTTGTGGGTACATTAGGCCAACTCGAGGTATTCACCAAGGGGATCCTCTCTCACCTTATCTGTTTCTTATCATTTCAGAGGGGTTGTCTTATCTTATTGCTCGGGCTAGTGACCACGGGGACTATAAGGGAATGCGAGCCAGTAGGAATGGACCGATCGTTACACATTTGTTGTTTGCTGATGATTCGTTGCTTTTTTGTGAGGTAGATGTTTGTCAGGCACAGGTGTTGCAGGGTTGTCTACATCAGTATAGTCAATGTTTGGGCCAAGCAGTTAATTTGGGCAAGTCATCAGTGTTCTTTAGTCCTAATGTCTCTAGGACAGTACGGACTGAGATTCGTCAAATAATGAGGGAAGTGAAGGAACAATCTCATGCTTGCTATCTAGGGTTGCCTATGAGGATTGGCCGCTAAAAAAGGGAAGTGTTTAACTTTATCATTCAGAAAGTGCGATAACTAATCCAGAATTGGAAGACTTAGTTCTTAACCTTGGCGGGCAAGGAAATACTCATTAAATCGGTGATCAATGCTTTACCAACATATGTGATGGGCTGTTTTAAGCTTCCAGTGGGGGTAAGTAAGGAGATTTGTGGTCTTATGGCGAATTTTTGGTGAGGTGCACATAAGGATGCAAGACAGAAAATCCATTGGAAAAGGTGGCAAGAGCTTACTAAGGCAAAGGAGGAGGGAGGATTGGGGTTTCAGGATCTTCAACTGTTCAATGATGCTTTGCTGGCTAAACAACTCTTGCGAGTCAGGTCACAACCGAATTTATTGATGAGTAGAGTCATGAAAGCCAAGTATTTCCCTCATGATCAGTTGCAGTCAGCAGTACAGAGGACAAATGCGTCTTGGTTGTGGAAGGGGTGGATGGGAGCAAGAATCATTTTGCAAGGCATGGAGCTGCATACTCCCGATAATGTATATTCAGTCAGGTCAGCATATCATCAGTTGTAGTAGGAGCAACAATCTGCAAATCAGCAACCTAAATGTAGTAATGCGCGGGAGAGAAGGCACGGTATGTGGTCTGCAACCTGGAAGCTAAAAGTGACTGGTAAAGTAAAGCATTTTGTATGGCGGTGTTGTCACAATATTTTGCTATTAAATGCCAAGCTGTACCAAAGGAAAATGCAGGTGAAGCCTTCATGTCCATTGTGTGGTGAAGATGATGAAACGATGGAGCATATGGTGTTCAATTGTTCTCGAGTTAAAACCATTTGGCGGTTGGCTCTATAGACTGGGTTAAGTTGGGCTGGCACTAGGACAATTTTCAGCAATGGTGGCAAGATTTATGCTCTAGGCAAAGAGAGGATACTTGGGAGGAACGAGCTTAGTTTACTGCATACATTTTGTGGATGATATGGAAGAGTAGGAATGTGTGGGTTTTCCAACAAGAATGGATGAAGGCGAGGGAGATAGTAGAGATGGTGAGGCATGCTTAGTTGGAGTTTTCAGAAGCAAATCGGAGTTAGCTAGGATCGGGTGGTTGATCAGTGGCTGATGTGTAAATAGTGAGGGTAGTGTATAGTTGGTGGAACAAGATAGTGTTGTAGTTGATATTGTCCTATATTTTTGTGGGATGGAGGGTAGTTTGTTGACATGTGGTCATTTAGTCTTAGCCACACTAAGAGTTAAGAAGAGTCCAATTGTGATAGATATTGCTTGTCAAGATTAACTTTCAAGTGTTATTACTATTACCAATCTTTTGGGGGAAAAAAAAAACCTTATACATCCAAAATTATATCGCCAATAAGCAATATAATCCAAGGCTATAATCCACTAAAAGAATGTCAAACTGATCAACATCATTATTTTATACACTGAATGAATCTATATTTATAGACACTACAATTTTGCTCAACAGTTGATATAATTAGGTTTCCACTACCATAAAATAGCTGGGAACTAACAAGTAATGCATAAGATGATAAATAGAAGATAAACTGGTATAACAAATAAATTTGTGAATGTGTGTGGTAACATTTTGTCTAGCCGAACAAATTTGTACTGGTATAACAGAGTGTATTAAGTAGAACTGATATTAAACTGATAGTTTAATATCAATATGTACAAATAAGGTATAACCCTAATTAACTACACATGTTGAACGTCTAAAACGGGTGTTAAGTACTTTTAGTGAAGAAGGGCTCTTTGCTAACATAAAAAAGTGTACTCTTTGGTTGAAAGAAGTTTTTCTTGGTTATATTGTAAGTACAAATGGTATCAAAGTTGATCAAGCAAAGGTCATGGCCATCACAGATTAGCTAACCCCTTCTAATGTTTCTTAGCTAACAAGTTTTCATAACTTAATTAGTTTTTATATTCCAAGTTGGATCTATCAATGTTATCAAATTAGAATATTTTTTATGAATTATAAAATTTTATGAGATCACCAATAATATGTAATTAGGTTATAAGGCTACATAAATTAGGTATTAGGCCGTAATACACAAGAGCTAATAAATGGCAATTAAAACCGAGTATATCTGGTTTAAATGGTGCCTTATATCAATGAGAGGGAGCTTATTTGAATAAACTAGAGTATTCCTAAACATTTGTTGAGGGAATAAACCTTTATAGAGGACTAAGGTTTTAATCTTGTAATATAACACCTATAACTCAAACTATCATATGCTATTAAATGGTGTTATATCAATACCTTGATGAGCCTTATACAAATTTAAACTATTTAAAATTATACAATCTGAAAAATGAGCAAATAAGTATTTAAAATGCCTTAAATGGTGCCTTATTTCTTATTGTATTTAAGAACCATAAAATTATTATATTATTTATACTAATAATGATAATGTATAAATTAAATTAATAAAATAAATATAAAAATATACCTATAATAATGTATTAATAACAAGTCATTAGAACAAAAATTTATTAGTACCACACAATATTTATATTTGCAATAATACCAGGTGCTGCCCTAATAGAACAGACTAATATATTTACGAATATAACAGAAGTTAATTAGAACATATTATGTGGTAGAACCCAGTTTTATATTTGCCTATGAGACCATATTGACCATAGTGGTGATGATTCCATATTTGCTCTAAACACTAACAACTTAGCACCTTCAAATTTATCCTGCTTTACACATTGACTCCTGTTAATGTCTTTAACTCTTTATTTGTTATTGTTCATGATAACTCTATTTTATATAGGGTATTTTTATTAATTATGGTTAGAAATTAGCTTGTGTTTTGATTTGTTTTCACATATTTTGGCCAAATTATCCTTTGATTTTATGATTGATAGAGTGTATAATTTCATATTTATTGGATCAATTTCTTTTTTTTAATTAATTAAAATGCTTATTTATATGGCTATTAAATTATTTTTATGATTAATGGTTAGGATGAAACATTTTTAGGAGATTCGCACGTTTGTGGCTGCCATTTTGTAGGGAATACGGGATAAACACAAGGTGCCCTGAAGCTTATTTTTCAAGGAAAGATGATTGTGACGAGAAATTTAGCTGCAGAAGCAATGTTGAATTCATATCCGACAATGAAAGAATCAAGAAACAATATGAGATGTTCAAGGAACGTGTGAACTGGATTAAAGAAAATACAAGCACCAATGCAAATATTCTTGGGGACCAACCACTCAACAATGCTTTCCTGGAGACCAGCTAAACAAGACACCAAGGGCCCTTTTCCTTGCTGTAAAAAAAAACCGAGCAGCATGGAAGACAACAAAACACAACAACCGGCTGCACAAAGAAAGAAAAAGAAAAGGAAAATCTGCACAAGAAAAGCAAGGCTTGGCTGTTTTTTTCATTCGAAAAGAAATGGCTACATCAATTAATAATTGTGTTAATTGGACCCATCAAATGTGGAAGCCACCGAATTCCACAAGCTTGTTGGCCACAAACACAAATAATGGGCACAATCAATTTTAAAAAGAAAAAAAAAACAAACCAAGGCTTGCCTATAAATGGGCAAAGCTTGGAACGGAAGAAGGCATCCCATTTTTTGGAGGTTTTCCAATCTCAATTGAGAGAAAAACAAGAAGCAGCACTTCATTCTTTTCTTTCTTTTCTTCTTCTTTTCTTTTCTTTTTCTTTCTGTTTTCTGTTTCGGTAGTTAACTAGAGCAGCCGCCTGATTTCTTTTGCGTTGTTTTTCTTCAGTAGTTTTGAGAACAACTTCGTTGCAGAATTTCAGCCACCGTTCGTTGTTCTTCTTCCTGTCCTTCCTACTTTTTGGTAAGCTTTTCTTCTTGATTTCCTGTTCTAGGTTTTTCTTCATAAATTTTAGTAGCAGTCCTTCCTTTTTCTTCAGAAACTTCAGCCGTCAATTGTCTCTTGTTTCTTGTTTTTTCCGTCGTTCTGTTCTTGTTGTCTTCAGTAGTTTAGGACTCAAATAGAAGCAGCCCCCAAGCTTGACTTGGGTACAAAGCCAGCAGCCAACTTTCTTTTTCCTTTGGGAAGCTTACGGGTGCAAGTAAAAAAAAAAAGGCAGCAAAACATTATTTTGACTTCAAGTCTTTGGTTTTGTCTTTTCTTGTCTTTCTTTAATTAGTTTAGTTAGCAATTTTAGCTTTCTTTTCTTGTTTTTATTTCATTCGTTTAATTTAGTAATTTTAGTAGTTTTATTTCTTGTGTTTTGTTCTGAATTTCTAGTTGTGTTTTATTTTCAAGAATTAATTAATTTATAGCTTTTATATTTATTAAATATAGTTATTTTACTTTTCAGAATTTATTTTTAATTTTAATTATGTCTACTTTTATTTTTGTTGTTAGTTTAAATTTCATGATGTTCTAATTTCTTTTGTTAGGGATTAGATGGATCTTAATCATGAATAATTAATTTTTAAAGCTTTTTCATGCAACCTATATTTCAATTATTAGTTTAATATCATATTCTTAATGCTTTTAGGTGATTGATCACCACCAAATTGATTTTTGGTGCTTGTTTGATACCGTGTGGAGATAACATGCATGTGCTCATGTGATATTAAACCGTGAATTCAATTTAGACAATAATAATCTAAGTTATTCATGTGGTTTCGGTAGTAGAACTAAGTCGTGGCTAAGATTGAATTTGGAAATTTCCATAATTCCTAATGCATTTAGAAATCTAAATTCACCTAGACCAAGTGTGAGTTGATTTTAATCTAAATAAGGTTATTAGACCGATGTCGGCTATTAATTTACATTAGGGAAATTTCACCATCATAATTTGGAATTTAATTTAATTGCATGGCAAGTCAGGAGAGTTAATTAGGATTGATTAAGTGAAATCGAAATCTCTAGCATTTTAGTTGATTGAGTAAAGTTTTACTATTTGTTGCTTTTATCAATTGTTATTAATTTTTCCTTCTTTAGTTTGATTTACCATAAAACAATTTAATTGGCTAGCTTGTTGTTGAATTAACCATATTGGTAAGTAATTGGTTAGTTCTAACTCAATCCTCGTGGAAACGATACTCTACTCACTACTTTATTACTTGTTGATATTGTACACTTGCAATTCACTGAACAGTTCATTGCTCACCAAAATTTTTTGCTCGAAGATGCCAATCCTAATCTTCGAACACTAGTTTAATTTCTTCTGCTTGTATGATTCAATCATTTTCTTTATGGCATGCAAGATTGGGACATACCAATTTTAGCTATATAAAGAAAATGCAATCACTTGGCTTAATTTCTGGTTTGAGTTCAACCAATATTGATAATGTGAAATATGTATTTACATAAAACCTGTGATATGATGGCCTTGACCTTTGCTTGATGAACTTTCTTATCTAAATGATTTCTTTATCATAGGATGGTTTCTTATGTAAATACATATTTCACAACGCTTGTATATAATTAAAACCCTTGTATATAATAATTCACAAATAATATTTATGGATCATATCACAGGTTGTAGCATTATGGTATTCACAAATATTCCTTATAGTTCATCATTCCTTATAGTTGGCTCTTTATGGTATTCACAAATGTTCCCTCAACAATCAGTATACCGTGTTAGGTTCAAGAGATCGCTAGACAACAACTTGGGTCTTGAGTCTAAAAGGATATAACTTTATGTCATGGATTTGAAAGAAAATACATGCTATCATGGATTTAAAGGCAAATACACACTCTCATCAATTCGTATTACATTTTCACTACGAATTATAGGCTAAGAGTTATAAAAGGAGCCAAAATTTTAAAGAAAGACAGGTAAATTGACGAATGAAATCCTATTTCTTTCAAACTTCTTTCTTTCTTTGAAATTACTTGATTCAAAATTCTTTCCCTCAAAATTTTACCTTAATTTTCTGTTCCTTTTGGTGGCTTTGGTGTTTTCACCAGGCTCCGACAATAATTTCTCCAGACAAATGGAGTGTAGTTTATAGTATTGTATATGGATCATTTTGTGGAATGCCGAATGGGAGCATATAGAACAATACTTCTTATCATGAATCATAATTGCCCAACTGTATTGTTAAATTAGCAATGTTACTACACTCCAAACAAAATTATACTATCACAAAATGAACAGAAAAGGAAAAACTCTCCATGAATTTGGCTACTTTTGCCTCCTTTATAATGGTGTCTTCTATGAGTATATAAGTGACTAGCTCCTCAATGGTGGAGGACTTTTGTTTGTACTTGAGACTATTTTTGTAGTCACTTCAAGAGTCTAGCAACTCCTCATTTAGCAAGCCGATTGCAAACTATTTGAGGATTTGAGAAAATAGCAAGTTGACCAAAGACATTTGCAAATATAGCAGGTTGACCAAATCATTTGCAACAATAACAGATTGACTGTTTAGGCCACGGGAAAATACCGAAACACCCCTGATGCATTCTTTCATTCTTCATCGTTTAGCTTCATTTCAGCATTCTTCAGCATTCTTTCATTCTTCATGGATTGAACATCTCATTTCCATGGTGCGTACATGAAATCAAACAATTAGTTTGAATGTCCCGTACAGGTTATGTAGATATTTCGTAAGTAATAATTAAAAATGTAAAATACATCCCGACCGACGAACAAACAAAATCCACTTGTCTCAAACTGGCAATTGGATGTTTCAAGATGGCCGAAGACTTATTAAGGTTCAAGAGACAAATAAGGAACGAAGTCGGCATATGTTGGACGAATAAACGACAAATTAGTCGACATTTCTTCAAGAGTTTATTCGAGGGTTTAATCGACGTTTTACTCGACACTTAATCGAGAGTTTAATCAACGCTTTAGTCAACGCTTCATCGGGAGTTTAATCGACGTTTTAGTCGACGATTCATTCGAGAGTTTAATCGATGTTTTAGTCGACATATTAATTGATATTTTCGTCGAGATAAAAAAATACGAAAGTAATATTTGAAAACCGTGCCCGATCGCATTCTCGCGACTGTTTGTTCTCCCACTCCCGTTGGCCATCACTTCAGTCGTTGAAAAACACGAAAGTAATATTTTTTAACCGATTGACACTCTCTCATCTTGAGAACCCATTTACATCCACCATTTACACCATTTACACCATATTCAAGAGCATTGCAATTTAAATGGCACGTACGCGAGGTGGACGTCCGGTAGCTGGCTCAATGGTTCAAAAATCAGAGAAGACGACTAAGGACAAAAAGAAGGTCAATTCACATGTTGCTTCATGTTTGTGCTAAGTGCGCATATTGCTTGCTTACTCATTTTCGTGTATTTGCCATGCATTTCGTTTAGAAGCTGTTATAGTAGTTAGGGTTTTACATCTGTTTAAACCCTTTCATACTATTGAAATACTGTTTTTTTATAACTTTAAACACACAAAAACTATCGACAAAACACTTGAGAACCATGTACTGCTTAACACTTGGGCGAGAACAAGTATCAACTGTATGCCCAAAATGTCTCTCCATAAGTGTTGACTCTATGCTCAATATGTCTCGAACAAGTGTCGTCTCTATGCTCAATATGTCTCAAACAAGTGTTGACTCTATGCTCAATATGTCTCGAACAAATATGCCGACTGTATGCCCAATATGTCTCGAACAAGTGTCGATCAAAGCATCGATACAAAGCCTCGTTCAAAGTGTCAATACAAAGCCTCGATAAAAAATGTCAACTGCATTGTTGAATCCGATAATGGTTAAATTGGACAAAATGCTGAAAATACAAGGTCAAACTATCTCTCTTTGCTTTGTAATATAAGATATTTTTCCTAAAGTTTTATTTGGTTACTTTGACATCATGGTTTGATCTTATATGAATAATATCACACAAAAACGTAAGAAATGGTGATGCAACAAATCTAAGCTACTAAAAGATATAACAATCAAACAAAATATGATTAAATTTGAAGAAATAAAGATGTCAGCTTAGCTCTCAACAAAAATAATGTTTAGCAATCATAGATAATACATTATTTAAGTCGTTTTGTATTTAGATTATCAATGGCCTTCAAATAGATTGATTATAAATGCCAACTTTTTACAATTATTTTTGCTAAGTGTTGACAGAAATCAAAAAGTTAATATGTCCCAATTTTCCAAATCAAACAAGTATATAATTGTAAAAGTTTCCCAATAGTTGTAAAAATTATAGTTTGCCAAATAACATTGAATGCATATATTTGACATGTTTCAGAGTAAAAGGTGAGAGTAATGGTGTGCAAATATTTTACATATTTTACATTTTTATGTGCAGGGACATCTAAAGGCGCAAATGGTTATTCAGGGAGAGTTTTTCAATGCTCAAGTTTCCCAGTACTGCTATTATGAAGCCAATATGAGGATGATCCGGTCCAAATTGACCGAGACACAAAAGGAAATACTTCGAAGGAAGAGTTGTCTTGCTGAAATTACTCTTGACCACGAGTAGACATTCTGGTGCAAACAGATCATACATTCCCTGCTGTTGAGGCAACTCAAACCCGACTAGAAATCCTAGCGAGATAATAGCATATACTTCAACGTCACAGGTAAGAAGGTGAAATTTGGCAAGAGGGAGTTTGCCATCATCACGGGCCTGAAGATGGGTAATTTGATACTGCATCTGCCAAATACCACGCATCAAATGGTCCTCTGTCAATATTGAAGTTCATTAAACACCTTGGTTCGACGGAAGAAGCGATATACAATGAAGTGTTAAAGGCCTACGATCGAATAAACTCAAGTTATTCAGACATTGATGTCGTGAGCCTAACACTATTACTTCTTTACATATCAATCAACGGCATGGCCAATTGAACTAGAATTGAAGACAAGCTTCTTCATTTGGCTTCTAATTTGAAGAGATTCGATGAAATCCCGTGAGATGAACTCTCCTATAGGGCCACCGTAGATAGTGCTAGAAAGAGTATGATAAATGCCTTGAAGCAAACTAGTCACCCAGGAAACAGGACATACACTCTTGGGGGATTCCTAGTGGCATTTGGGGTAAGGATACCATTAAGTTGTGTTTTAAGTTCTATAAGTACATGAGTAATATAAATACGTTGATCCTAATTTTTTCCCTTCCAATTTCTCAGGTGTTCGCATATGAGGTAATGCCACATCTTGAGCGAAGATGGTTCAAAGTGTCGAATCCTTTGGGGACAAGCTGAGGATGTTTAGATGGAAATGTGTGAATTGTCAATGTAGAGAACAAGAGAGGAAGCAGATGTGGGAAAAACGAACAGCCAACGGCAATGTATGACTGGAGTCATTGTTCATGATTTGTATAGTTCGACGTGCAATATAACTTTCTTAATGCATCCAACTTTATGGTTTGATTTTATGCAGAAGGTGAAAATAACTCGAATGAAGCCAACTCTACAAGAACGAGAAAAATTTTTGCAATA
The DNA here is from genome assembly GCA_020080225.1 of Gynochthodes officinalis. Lineage (NCBI taxonomy): Eukaryota > Viridiplantae > Streptophyta > Magnoliopsida > Gentianales > Rubiaceae > Gynochthodes > Gynochthodes officinalis. Next base: position 36,216,390 of record CM034619.1, on the reverse strand, counting down.
GGAATAGGAGGTAGAGAAGGCAGAGGAGGACGATGCGGAGTTGGGGGAGAGAATGCCAATTCATTAGATTTGGACGAAGTTAGAGGAAGTTTTGAGGATTTATATCGGATACTTCCATCTTATTTATATGTGATGAATGAGTTAAACCCGAGAACTGTTATTGAAATATGTCGAGAAGAAGATAGAAGTTTCAAGTATTTATTTTTCGCAATTGGTGCATCGATTCATGGATTCCAAAGGCACATGCGGCCAGTTATTGCCGTTGATGCTTGCTTCTTGAAAGGAAAATATCCGAGTTCATTACTTGTTGCAACTAGCATGGATGGTAACAACCAAGTATATCCTGTCGACTGGGGAATAGTTGATTCTGAGAATGACGCATCGTGGGAGTGGTTTCTTGATAGATTGAAAACTGCAATTGGCTGCGATATGGATAGGTTGGTGTTTGTATCTGACCGACATAAGAGCATTGGAAAAGGTATTGCAAATATTTTCCCTAATTCCTTCCATAGAGCATGTATTTATCATCTAAGCAACAACCTCAAATCCAAATTCAAACAAGAAGTCGTGATCTCATTATACTTTAAGGCTGCAAAGGCTTACACTGTTGCTGAATTCAATGAGATGTTTGGAATTATTTCACTACAAAATCCAGGGGTAGGCGAGTATTTAAGAGAAGTCGGGGTTAAACGTTGGTCAAGGGCACATTCTGGTGGGAGACGCTATACAATAATAACATCCAACATTGCAGAATGTCTGAATGCACTGTTGAAAGATGCCCACGAATTACCTATTCATTCCTTGGTGGATTACATCCGTAACACGCTCCAAAGATGGTTTTCCAATAAGCGTACAGCTGCTTGCGAAATCAAAACAATGACAACCCTATACATTGAAGACTTAATCGGATCTAGGATGAGAGAAGCACAATCCTATGTTCTTGATCCGGTCGATATGAATAGATAGTGTGTACGGGACATTGCAAACCGTACAGCTACAGTAGATTTGTTGAAAAAAAACATGCATGTGTCGAGTGTTTGATATGGATCAACTCCCATGTGTGCATGCACTAGCTGCAGCTCGTCACCGTCAAATTGACCATTACACCTTATGCTCGCCAATTTATCACACCGATTCAATTATAGGTGCTTATGCAGAGCCTATTATGCCCGTTAGTGATCCTAAGGATTGGATTGTGCCAGAAGAAGTTTTATCCATTCAACTATCACCACCAGAACCAAGGACTAAGAGTGGTAGGCCCAAGAAAAATAGAATTCCTTCAACCGGCAAGAAAAAAGTTGAAAAGAAATGTGGTCGTTGTGGACAGCGTGGACACAACCGGCAAACTTGCTCAAATCAATTAGTTTGTAGGGAGAAAAAATGATGACACTATGTGCTTTGATGTATTGAATAGTTACAATTTATTATCCACATTATGTTTTATCAATAAAACACATACTAATTTGAAAGTTCAGTACTTTCTGTTGACATATTTTAGTGTTAAAATCCATTCGTTTGGAACATGATATTCTGTACACCATAGAGAAATATGTGATAGAAATGTAAAAAATTGCAAACAAAACAAATGAAAATAACGATAAACTGTGCTAAAGCCTCTTAATTTGTGCTTTTATTCAAAAAACTATAAACTGTTTAACAAAATGCATAAAGCTCAATATGAAGAAAAGCTCCAAAATATTATGACTCTTGTTGGTTTTTTTGTCCTTTTCTCTGACTCATTTTATTATAAAACAAAGAAATCCAAAAAGTAGAAAAACTTATTTTTTTCTACCAATAGATGTTAATGGACTTATATTTTTTTCTTTTATTTCGATATCAAATAAAATAGCACGCCTCGGTTTTATCTCGACGAAAATATCGATTAATATGTCGACTAAAATGTCGATTAAACTCTCGAATGAATCGTTGACTAAAATGTCGATTAAACTCTCGACGAAGCATCGACTAAAGCGTCGATTAAACCCTCGACCAAACATCGATTAAACTCTCGAAGAAATGTCGACTAATTTGTTGTTTATTCGTCCAACAAATGCTGACTTTGTTCCTTATTTGTCTCTTGAACCTTAATAAGTCTTCGGCATCTTGAAACATCCAATTGCCAGTTTGAGACAAGTGGATTTTGTTTGTTTGTCGGTCGGGATGTATTTTACATTTTTAATTATTACTTACAAAATATCTACATAACCTATATAGGACATTCAAACTAGCTGTTTGATTTCATGTACGCACCGTGAAAATGAGATGTTCAATCCATGAAGAATGAAAGAATGCAGAAGAACGGTGAAATGAAGTTAAATGATGAAGAATGAAAGAATGCATCAGGGGTGTTTCGGTATTTTCCCGTGGCCTAAACGGTCAATCTGTTATTGTTGCAAATGATTTGGTCAACCTACTATATTTGCAAATGTATTTGGTCAACCTACTATTTTCTCAAATCCTTCCAAACTTTTCGAAAGACAATTTCTTCAACTCTCAAATCTTTGAATAACTTTTGGTAGTTAATGATCTTAACTTTAATATCTTTATTTGCAATTATTTGCCATTGGTAGAATTTCTCTGCCACAAATTTTTGCTTGGTGGCTATTGACACAAGGTTTATAACTCAATTTTATAATTGATTTTGATGATAACAAACATTGAATTGAATTTTCATAATTAATTTTCAAATAGACATTCAACGAAATATTTTAATTTGATAGATTGAAGATAATATGCTTGGAAAAGATTAATATTAATTTTATGGCATTTTTACCTATTTGGATGATTGTGAAGTATCTTCCAGTCGAATGCAAGTATAAGGTTTATACACAATTGCCAACAAATACCTAGGGTTCCTAATTTTGGATGCATTCCAAATCATATAAGCAAGATTTGGATTATAGCCTTCAGTTTGGCATTTTTTTCAGCCTTGGATTATAGATACTGAAAATTATCAATGGGTATACTTTTAGCCTTGGAATCAGTTTGACATTTTTACTACGAATTATAGGCTAAGAGTTATAAAAGGAGCCAAAATTTTAAAGAAAGATGGGTAAATTGACGAATGAAATCCTATTTCTTTCAAACTTCTTCTTTCTTTGAAATTACTTGATTCAAAATTCTTTGCACCGCTCAAAACACCAAAGCCACCAAAAGGAAACCTGCAGAACCGCCACCTCACCAAAGAATACAGACAGTCTGAAAGAGTGGCGGAGCCTGGTGGCCAGAAGTCGCATAAGAGCTAAGAGATACTTCGGTGAGATGATCGTCATAGGAGAGAAGGGGTAAAAGAAACTATAAAACGCAACGGGAAGGTTATGCTAAGTATAGAGCCCGTTGAGCTGTTTAATATTTTATGTAGGCCGAATAATGCACTTATTTTCTCAATTAGCATAGAAGTTCACTTCTTTAGCCCAATTAGATGGCCGGTTAAACATGGATATATTTTCACTTCACCAAAAGGAATTCATAGCCCTATACTTTTTCGATATTATGACGATGACTTACGCCATGTAGTATGCAATAAAGTGTCATGGTTGAGATTAGGAATGTTTAAAATCAATAATTTGATCCGATTCTATATGTATTTGATATCAGAGCGGATTGGTTTTGATTTTATTTAATTTTTTTTTTGCTCTTACTTTCCTTTTTATATAATGTTAGGTAACCTAACTTAAGTTTGAAATTAATAGTTTCATTTTAAAAATTATCTATTTTTTATGTAAAAATAATAAATAAATTTTATATAAATATTTTAATTTGTGTATTTTTCATATAAATTAATTTATATATTTTCATATAAATATTTTAATTTATTTTGTCACAAATTGGCTAATTTTAATTAAAAATTTATTTAAATTATCAAAAACAATACTAATTTATATTTTGTAACTAATGTTAACTATTTTTAAAGGAAAAAAGTTATAATTCTTTTCCATTTGAATAAAAAAGGATCAGATCGGATCAAGCTTTCCATATATAATGTTAGGTAACCTAACTTCGGTTTCAAATTAATAGTTTCATATTAAAAAATTATTTATTTTTATATAAAAATAATAAATAAATTTAATATAAATATTTTAATTTGTGTATTTTCATGTAAATTAATTTGCATATTTTCATGTAAAGATTTTAATTTATTTTGTCACATCTTGACTAATTTAATTAAAGAATTATTTAAATTATCAAAAACAATACAAATTTATATTTTAAAACTAATGTTAGCTAATTTTGGAGGAAAAAAGTTATAATTTTTTTTTCTTTTGAATCAAAACGTATTGGATTGGATCAATCCATCAATCAAATTTGATTCGAAAAATAAATTGATCTTATTTGATATTTTGGATTGGATCGGATCAGATCAGCAGATCGATCCAATCCGTAGATCAAAATGAACACTCTTGGTTGAGATTAATTTCACTAGAAAACACTACAAGAAAATTGGTCTTTAGTGAGCAAAAAGGCGGTGACAACAACATTTTTCGTCACCAAAAGTAGCCTTTAGCAACAAAAAAAATATAGTCACAAAAAGTTGGTCACAAATGTATTCATTCTTAACCACGCGAAAAAGTAGTCACCAAGTAGTCACTAAATGATATTTTTTAATAACGAGAAAGAAAAAGTGGTCACCACATAGTCACTAATTGTTATAGTGTGAAAAAAAAAAACCAAAAGTTGACCACATTTAATGACCAGTATTAGTGACGACGATTCCATTTGTCACAAAAAAGTTACAAAATATGTTTTGGTGACCAAAAACATCGTCACTAAATTTATGACTTTTAGTGACAATATTTTGTAGTCACTAAAAGGTTATGATTGGGCTAACAATGGATCTATCATTGGGATTGCGTTGGTTTGGCTTACAAATTAATTGGGCTTACAAATGAACCTGTGATTGGACTAACAAATTAGTATGATTGGACCTAACTTTATATTAATTGGACTTATATTATAAGAAATAAGATTTAGGCAAAACAATTTTTTTATTGGGTCGAACTTAACTAATTTGTATTATGACACTTAATTTTCATTAATTGTATGTTGACACCCTAACATTTATACATTTGCTAAATAATTTTACCTAAAGTACATAATCATTTAGCATTAAAATACACTATTGACTAATAGCCTTATTTGACCAAGAATTATGATTGGGTTACACAATTTATTTACTAGACCAAAGTTAGCTAATTTGTATTATGACTCTTAACTTTTAATAATTGTATTAAGACACATAATACTTATGAATTTGTCCACATAATTTTACACTAACAAAAAAAAAAAAAAAAAACCTTCTTTGATTGTCACCACTTATATAATGATTGGAATTGTTTGGCTAAAGATAATAATTAGGTTATGTAATTTATTCATTGGGCAAAACTTAACTTTTTTAATTTATGACTCTTAATTTCTAATAATTGCACAAATACACGATAATATATATGAATTCACCTACATTGTTGTACTTCAAACATAAAGACTTTTTTAAATATGCTATAAATTAATTATAATTGAATTTCTTTGGCTAAGAATAATTATTAGACTAAGTTTATTTTTTCTTATGCCAAACTTAGCTTACTTATATTATAACTCTTAATTTCTAGTAATTGTACTAAGACACCCAAATATTTTTGTTTGTCCATATAATTGTCCATTAATCACAGAGTCTTTTTAGTATTACAATACATTATTGATTAGTACAAACACTATAAGAAAATTGACTTTTAGTGACAGAAAACATTGTGACGAACAAAAATCTCGTTATAAATTTTAATAACAAGATATGTATTGGGCCATATAAGTAGGGATTTGATGAAATAAAATATTTTGGCCCACATTGATTGCCCACAACTTATATAATGATTGGACTAATTGGGCTAAGGATAATGATTGGATTATTTAATTTATCAATTGGGCCAAATTTAACTTTTTAAATTTATGCCTCATAATTTTTATTAATTACACTAAGACACCCTAATATATATGAATTTGCCTACATTATTTTACTTCAAGAATTGAGTCTTTTTTTAGATACACTATCAATTAATGGTAATAAAAAATTTTGACATTTATTACAACTGTATTTCTTTATAAGCAAATAAGGAATAAAAAATATATAGTTTCAAACTAGTTACAGTCACTAATATAATATTATAACCACGTAGTGGTTAATACATATACATATATATTTAGATGTATAATGTATTTAAAAAGTAGTAAATGCTTATACAGTTATACTCTATTTGTCCCAAAACAAGAGTTCGGTTTTATCAATGTACAACTTTTTATTTATAGTCAACCAAATAGAGGTATAACTAATTTATACCATTAATTTCCTCATTAATGATATTATACATCAATACACCCTTTAATGTATTCTATCTTATTAAGGTATTTTGGAAATTTTGTTGAAAAATTAGCTTTGACTTTTGAAACTATACTCTTTTTTGAGACAAATATTTGTTTTCAAATTGAACTCTTTTTTTGGAATAGAGTGAGTATATATGTATATATATATATATATATATATAGTTAAGATTAAAATCTATATAGTTAATACATATATATAATAGTTATGTAGTTATAATAAAAGTAATTATTACAAAGCATAAGTAGTTTAGTACATATATATATATATACGTTTAATATACATAATTTCTTTAAGCTCAAGATGAAAATGTAAATATTATTATTTTAAAAAATAATTTTATTTTAGCCATTTAATAAAAAATTAGTATTTTAAAATTTATTTTTTAAAAAAAAATTCAAATCAGAATTTTATTAAATTAAGATAGTATTATAGAGTGAAAAATTGATTATTGCTTACAAGTAAATTTTTTTAATAATTAATAATTAAATAAAAAGTTGATTGCTTAAAACACCAAAACGAGGGAAAATGATTTGGGGAAGAGTGAAAAGCTGGAGGCGCTAAAGCATTTTTTCACTTTTACCAACACTTAACCAAATTTCAATCAAACACTTGGTCCTCTCTTAAAATCCCTCTTCCCTCTTTCTTAAACAGAAGCAGCGAGAGACAGGGGAGCTAGAAATAGAGAAAGGAAAATGAAGACAATTTTGTCATCGGAGACAATGGACATACCCGATGAGGTAAAGATTAAGGTGAAGTCAAAGCAGATCGAGGTTGAGGGTCCACGCGGAACGCTTGTCTGCAATTTCAAGCATTTGAACCTTGATTTCCAGCTCATCACCAACGAAGCCACCGGAAAGAGAAAGCTCAAGGTCGATGCTTGGTTCGAGTCCCGCAAGGCCATCGTTGCTATCTATACCGCCCTCAACCACATCAATAATCTCATCAATGGCGTCCTCAAGGGTTACTGCTACAAGATGCGATTCGTCTACGCCCATTTTCGATTGCAAACAAGTCAGCTCGAATTTCGATTGCAGCCCCCCCCCCCCCCCCGGATTTTAGACTTGCAACTCGGATCTTCCTTATCTCTGAAGCTGGTAGGCTGTTTCTGTAGGTTCGTAGCTTTCAAGTTTCAAGTGTATTTTGTTGACGAGTTTCAGAGTTTGATGATTCTGTGATTGGGTTGTGAATTGTGATTGAGCTGTGTGTGATTGGTCTGTGATTGTTGTAATTTGTGGAGAAATTGTTGTCATTTGTAGAGTTAGTTGGCTTGGTGATGTTTGGGTGTAAACCTCTTTTGACAAAACGCCCCAAAGAAACTTAGGTATTCCCCTTTATAAGAAGATAAAGTAAATGAGTCTTGTTCTTGCAACTTTTTTGATTTGTTCCTCCTTTAAATTCAAAATATTTATCCTCTTTGATAGCATTGACTTCAAAATAAGGACCATTGAGCTTGATGGAAAGCGAATCAAGTTGCAAATATGGGATACAATAGGTCAAGAGTAGTTTCGGACTATCACAACAGGTGCATAGTTGTTCTTTTTCCTTAGATTTTGAGGTTTAACTGGTACTTCTTTGATGGCATATGGTGGAAGTTTGGCCCTTTTATGCATTGGCTTTTCCTTTGCCTCTTTGTTGGATTTCTTTTTTGACACTTTTGAGTGGGTATGTGAGTTATATAGTGTTGTTTGTCCTGTGTAGAACTCTTGAGGTTCTATTACTATATTTATATGCAGTCTTGTTGTGGTTGGTATTTTATGGCACTCAATCAAGCATCTTGGCAATATGATCATATTGGTTTATGTGCATATTTGAAAGTAGCAGCCTTAAGTAAGCTTCATTTTCTTTAATATTGATCATGCTATCAAAATTGCAAAGCTATTTCTATCCATGCTTGCCATTTTCTATTAAGGTTATTCTGGGAATGCTTGTCATATTTTAAGCTTTAAGTTGCTTTTATATTTTTTTTCATAATTAACGGTTGGCAACAATTTGCTTTTAATTTATGCAGCTTACTATCGTGGAGCCATGGGTATATTGCTAGTTTATGATGTAACAGATGAATCTTCTTTCAGCAATAAGGTTTTGATCAGTTTTGTTCAGCTTCTCTAATTCTGATTTTTCATGAATGTATCTTCTTTTGTTTTTATAAATTTTTATTTTTATGTTTTAGAATGCTTTCATTTCATTAAGCATTCTTCATTTCCTTTATGTACGTACACTTGTGGCCTTTTGAATTCTATTAACCTAGTGATGAAAGTATGAATTCTCTTTTTTATCTCTCAATTGTGTTTTGGCATACCTTCTTTCTTTTAGATTATAGTTCTTCTACTAGGCTTGGCTAAATGGTTTCAGTAACTTTATATTTGATATTTTAGACATCAGAAATTGGATCCACAACATTGAGCAACATGCTTCGGATAATGTCAACAAAATACTGGTTGGAAACAAGGCTGACATGGATGAAAGCAAAAGGGCAGATGATCATACTCATAAACAATTTGTTATGAGGTTTGCTTCTACAGGGAAATCAGTTGGTTTGGTTTGACTTTGACTTCATAATTCTCCATTTCCTTTACATTGTATGAACTATCCCTTACAAAGTTTTGAATTTCTAAATAATTTCTCCTACAGGCTGTTCGGACTTCAAAGGGTTAAGCTCTTGCTGATAAGTATGGCATCAAGTTCTTTGAAACAGTAAGTTGATTTGATTCTGATGTTCTATCTTTGTAATAGGCATGATTTTTCTTAACCTCTGGAGCATAAACTTCAGAGTGCAAAGACAAACATGAATGTGGTGGAAGTTTTCTTTTCAATAGCTAGAGATATAAAGCAAAGTCTCTCAGAATCGGATTCTAAGATTGAGGTACAGGACTTTGTTTTGTAGCTCTTTTTCATTGTATAATTATGAATGCCGCTATGTTAAAGACTGAATTGGCATAGATGAAGACTGAATTTTTGGTTTTTTTCTGGTTTTTTCTAGTTTTTTTCCTGGTTTTGTCTGAACTGTTTTGCTAAATTGTTTCTGGACTTTTTTTTCTATTTTTTATGGACTAAATTGGACTGAATTGAATTGTTTCTAGACTGTTTTGATGGACTAAAATGAATTAGCTAGATGAAGACTGAATTTTTGGTTTTTCTAGTTTTTTTCCTGGTTTTTTCTAAACTGTTTTGCTGAACTATTTATGGACTATTTTTTTCTATTTTTTATGGACTGAATTGGACTAAATTGGACTGAATTGAATTGTTTCTGGACTATTTTGATGGACTAAAATGAATTGGTGTAGATGAAGACTGAATTTTTGGTTTTTTTCTAGTTTTTTTCTTGATTTTTTTGAACTGTTGTTCGCAACGTATGTTTTGTTTTCTTTTTCAATAATTAATTGAAATTCTATATCTTTCTATCTTCTTTAACAGGAAGTCTGAAATGGTGATTAAGAAAAAAGGAATGAAAAAACACCACTTGTGGCAGAAAAAGAGATTTTTCTACGTCTGGACAGAAAGCACTAAATCTTGTTCATGACGTATGTTTTGTTTTCTTTATTAGTAGTCAATGTGTTATTGTCACATGCATGTCTTGTTTTCTCCTAAAGAGTCCATTCTCTAGTTTTGACAATTAAAGGATGAATGCTTTTGATGGTGTTTTAATTAGATAATTTTCTCACATATATAGTTGCTTTATTGGATTTAATCACTTGGCTTCCCATCGCATTGTGTTGTTTAAGGAAAATCTTTCACTTTGCAGATTTCTGGACTTCCAAATGAAAAAAAGGCTGTATATGGTGCCTTAGATAAATGGATAGCTTGGGGGACTGAATTTACATCGATTGCTACAGCTAAAGCTCTAAGAATTTTGAGGAAAAGGAGACAGTGATTGTATATGGTACCTTAGATAAATGGATAGCTTGGAAACTTTAGTTGTGTACTTTTGTAGGATAAGAAATGTTGTTTTTGTTTTGGTGCATTAACTTTTGATGCTTATGCTTTAGTTTTTGTATATCATTAGATTGATATTGTCCTAACTCTTTTATCGTGTAAATGATATAACGGTCATATTTTGTAGAGATATGTTAGTTTTATCTATTGTTCAATACTTTATGTACAATTAATTCCAAATAATAAATTTAATGGCAAATTAGTGAGAAATTATATGGTCACTAATGGTTGTCTATATGACAATACGTGACAACACTATTTCGTCACTAATTATTGTTATTTGTTTAGAATTTTGCTAACGACTTTAAATGGTCACAAATGGTGTTGATTTTCTTACATTTCTTGACCACCATATGTGGTGACCAAAAGTGGTCACCAATTACTATTTTTTTGTGACCATGTATTATCAGTGACCGAAAATGTTATGTTTTTTGTAACCACTTTATGTTGTCACTAAGAGCTTGACGACTTTTTGTGGTCACTAACTAGTACCAATTAGTGACCACCATGTAACCAATGTATATGACTAACCGACCTTTGCCAACCACCACGTGATGAAAATATGAGTGCCAAGGTTGAAATAATCAACCATTCAGCCAAGACAACTCAATCAAATCCGAAAGAGACAAATCTAAGAGCACAAGTTGGTATTCTATTTAGTTTCATCAATAAAAGATCGAGAATGAAGGATCGAGTGTGGCTGATTTTCACACGTGTAATCAAGATCCTTAGGTCACTTCTCTTTACAATCCAAATTCAGCTTTGGAAGGTTCTAATTTAGCAAGGAGCAAAACAAGAATCCAGCTCGGGTGAAGAATCCAATCCAACCTTGGAAGATTTCAGCATTTGGCCTTGGAAGGTTCCAGCTTTTGGCTGATTTTTAGAAGCTCAAATGGAAGCTCAAGCTGCAGCTAAGATGGTTGAATTTCAGTCACAAATTATCACTCTACTTAGCATTGAAAATGAGGGATCAAATGCCAAGTCCAACTTGGAGTGAAGTGGCCGAAAATAGGCAATGGTATGGAGTTGAAATTCTGCTCAAAATCAAGTTTAGAAGTTACCAAATCCATAGCCATGAAGAATTGGAGAAAACTTCCAAATTGGAGTAAGGAAGCTGAATAGGAAATTCTGCTCAAGCAGAATTCAGCCAACACACTTGATTAGTTTTAGGCAAGTACTTGTTGTTTTATTTCCTTTTTCTTAGAGTAGTTATTCTTTTTAGTAATTAGTTCTTTAGTTAGTTTCCTAAAAAGCTAATCCAACTAGAGAATGGCTATCTTAATTCTTACAACTTGTAAACTATAAATAGAGGCGTTCAGCCACAAAGAAAATACAAGAATTTTGACAATACAAACTTGAGAGCTTTGTAGCTTTTCTTTGAGTTCTAGTTTAGAACTTGTTTTGAGTCTTTGAGGATAGCCTCTTAGGTTCATGTTTAAGCTATCTTGTTGAGTTTCTTTCCCTCAACAATTTGAGTGTGCTTCTTGGTTCCAAGGATAGTCAAAGTTCATATCTTGGGTCTTTGATAATTCCTTCGGTTGTCAAGTGGACAAAAGCAAGGTCCTTCTTCACAAGTTGGAGATGGTGTCTTGCTAAAGGAAGACTTAGTTCAGCCTAGAGGACGATACTAGGACCAACACTCTGATATAGGTTCGGTTTCTTATCCTTTGGTGTAAGAATTCATATCAATTTGGTATCAGAGCTGCCTTTGGGTTGCTCCTTGAAAGTTGTTCATATCCTTTGTGTTTTTGTCTCTATTTTTCTTTGTTTTTCCGCATCCTTGTTTCATATATCTAAGTCTTCGTCCTATCCATAATCTATTCATGATTATATTCGTAATTCTGTGTTGACAAAAACCAAACAAAAAGAAGTTGTGAAATTCCAGTCCCGTTTTTCTTTCTTTTTGTCCAGTTTTCCCGTTTTTCTTCTCTGTCCAGTTTTCATCTCTACCTTCCTGTGTTAAAATCAAGGTTCTTGTGCTAAATTGCTCTGTGAATATTGCTTGATAAAGGGGAAATCTTGGTCGTTGAATTGCTGCTGCAAAATTGTGAAGAAAATTCCAAAACCCGTAGCAACAAGAAAACCTCATAGAAACCGACTTTTGTTTCAGTTTTGCCCAGATTGTTGTGTTGTATCTTCATGGGGTTATTACCTGTGTAAGAAGGCATCTTCTTCTTGCAATTTGCTATCAATTTGTGCTACAAAACGTGAAGTAACTGCTGCAATAAATCCAAACCCGTAGCTAAGAAAGACAACTTCAGCAAGAAACCCGATATTGTATGATCAGTTTCTGTCCAGTTTTATGTTCTATCTTTTGGTCTGCATATTGGTTGATTAAGAAGGCTTCGTTGTTGAGTTTCACTTCCAAGAATGTGTTCTAAGTTGTGAATTAATTTCTGGAATTTTTTAGAAACTTCTTGTACAAGATTTCTTCTAGAAATTTGAAGATAAATCCTGTTTGGAATTGGATTTGATCCAGAATTTGGAAGTTGCTGTATTGTTGCATATGGTTTGAACTACTGGGAAAAGAAAATTCATATTCACAAATTCCACTCATCAAGCACATAAAGAAGCATCTCGTGTCAATCTTCCTTTTGGCCAAAGTTCCTATTTTTTGTTTTAAAGAAAATTCAGCCGAAGTGTCCTCTTTTGTCAAAGTCCTTTGTTTTTCTTGTTGTCTTCACTTCTGTTTCTTTTTTTTTTTTTCAGAATTTGTCTCATTTCTTGTCTTTCTTTGACCTCCAAAGATTTTTATTCTTGCTCTAACTTGAATTTAATTGTCTATTTTTGTGAGACTTTTGAAGCTTGTTTTGATTAGAACTCTTAGAAAAGTGATTGAGTGTGAGTGAACATACTCATCAATCCCATTACTATAAAAAGAGAGTTCAGCCTTACATTGGTGAGAGTCTCATACATTGGGTAATTGGTTAGAGGGAAGTGAGGTAGGAAATTTCTATTCCTAACATTACTTATGCAGAGATGGCCTCAAATCCAAGAGAACAAGACAAAGACATAAAAGACTACCGTAAGGCCATAGCTTCAGCTCTAGAATCAATCCATAGGAGTATTGATCGAATAGAAGTCTCAAAGGCTCAAGTTGCCTCCGCAAAGGAAGCATCCAAGCCAGCAAATGGGAAGAAGTTTATACCACAAACTTCTTCAAAGGTAAGTAACCCTAAACTTTCGTCCAGTTCAAGTAGTTCTAACAATAGTTCTTCTATCCAATGTTTTAGGTGTTTAGGTCAAGGACATGTGACTTCTTAATGTCCAAACTCTCAAACCATGACTATCTTAAATGATAGAACCTATAAAGGTAAGAGTGAGGAAGAGTCAAATGGTCTAGATGAAGATATGGCCGCAAATGATGTTAATAAACATTGGGGGCATGAAGAGGATCAAACAACTAGAGAATGTTTGGTTACAATGAGAGCTTTGAGTGCTCCACCCGAGGAAGACATCGAACATCAATGGATAAATCTTTTCCACTCTAAATGTTTAATTAATGATCAAATTTGTATGATGATTATTGATGGAGGATCTTGCACTAACCTTGCTTCTACTTATCTTGTAGATAAATTGAAACTCAAGTGTTCCTTGCATCCTAAACCATACAAATTACAATGGATGAATCAAAGTGGATCACTCCGCGTCACAAAGCAAACCTTGGTAAGTTTTAAAATTGGAAATTTTATTGACCAAGTTCTTTGTGATGTTGTTCCTATGCAGGCTACTCACCTATTATTAGGACGACCTTGGGAGAATGATTGCGATGCAATTCATTCCGGGAGGACTAATAAGTATCATCTTAATAAGGATGGAAAAGCCTTCATACTAGCTCCATTGCCACCATGGGAAATTAGTAAGTTTCATCAACAACAAAGGCTGAAGCGCATGGAGTGGATAAAAGAGCAAAATAAGGTTGAAGAAAGTCCAAATTCTGCTCAAACCTTGAGTAAACAAATGTCTTCAACTTCTAAAGGTAAGGCTTCAGTTATCATGAATGAAACCGAAGGTATCCAGCCATCAACTGAAAATTTTAAAGGTAGTTTCTCTACTTGCATAAATGATGTTGATAGAATTTTAAATGTAAGTAAAGAGTTGGTGCCAAATAATTTTCAAGAAGTTTTATCTACTACTGATGAGCTACCAAGTGACTTGTCTTCGCAAGTCAAAGTTGTTTTGCTGGAAGATGAAGATGATTTTCCAAAAGATCTCTCTAAAGGACTACCACCTTTAAGGGGAATTGAGCATCAAATTGACTTCATTCCTGGTGCAGTAATTCCCAATCGAGCCAACCCTAAAGAAACTAAAGAGCTCAAATGGCAAGTTGAGGAATTGCTAGATAAAGGTCATGAACAAGAAAGTCTTAGTCCATTCGCAGTTTCAGTCAACATTGTTCCAAAGAAGGAAGGTACGTGGAGAATGTGTACAGTTAAGTATAGACATCCAATACCTCGCTTTAATAACATGTTTGAAAAGTTGCATGGGTCTAAAATTTGTACTAAAATTGACCTTAAGAGTAGATATCATCCAGCATGCATTAACAATGGAGATGAATGGAAAACTGCTTTTAAAAATAAGTTTGATTTGTATGAATGGTTAGTCAAGCCTTTTGGATTAACTAATGCACCTGGCACATTCATGCGGCTTATGAATCATGTACTTAGGTAGTTTATAGGAAAATTTGTTGTGTATTTTGATGATATTCTCATTTATAGCAAAAGCTTAGAAGAGCATGTGAAACATATTAAATTTTTTCTAAGTGTGTTGTGTGAAATTAGGATTATAGGTTTTAAACCACTAACCCCTCTTGACTTAGTGCCATTACCTAGCAATGAGCAAATAAATCTTAATATTGTAGCAAAGGCTAAGTCTGTTCAAGACTCACATGAGAAAGTACACCTTTACATCCTCAAGAAGAATGAACGTTATGCTCAAGTTGCCAATAGAGGGAGAAAGCAAGTACTTGTTGTTTTATTTCCTTTTTCTTAGAGTAGTTATTCTTTTTAGTAATTAGTTCTTTAGTTAGTTTTCTAAAAAGCTAATCCAACTAGGGAATGGCTATCTTAATTCTTACAACTTGTAAACTATAAATAGAGGCATTCAGCCACAAAGAAAATACAAGAATTTTGACAATACAAACTTGAGAGTTTTGTAGCTTTTCTTTGAGTTCTAGTTTAGAACTTGTTTTGAATCTTTGAGGATAGCCTCTTAGGTTCATGTTTAAGTTATCTTGTTGAGTTTCTTTCCCTCAACAATTTGAGTGTGCTTCTTGGTTCCAAAGATAGTCAAAGTTCACATCTTGGGTCTTTGATAATTCCTTCGGTTGTCAAGTGGACAAAAGCAAGGTCCTTCTTCACAAGTTAGAGATGGTGTCTTACTAAAGGAAGACTTAGTTCAGCCTAGAGGACGATACTATGATCAACACTCTGATATAGGTTCGGTTTCTTATCCTTTGGTGTAAGAATTCGTATCACCACGTGACCACAGAATTTTGGTCACTAAATCCCATTTGTGACGACTATTATATATTTAGTGACCATTTTGACTTGTCACTAAAGGCCAATTTTTTTTTGTAGTGAAAGTATCAAGGTTCCCAAAATTAGAAAAAGGAAAGAAAGAGGAATTTTAGAAAAAGAAGATCATCGTCTACGAAATTAGAATAAAGAAAGAACGAGTAATTTCAAAAAAAGAAGAAGTTTGAAAGAGACACAACTTCATTCATCAATTTGCCTACCTTTCTTTATAATTTTGACTCCTTTTATAACTCTTAACATATAACTCATAGTAAAAGCGTGATACAAATTGATGAAAGAGTGTATTTGCTTTCAAATCCGTAGGCAAATTTTCCTCCATTAAAATTAGTCTTGTCCTTAATACTATAATAGGAAAATTGATATTTTCTTCTTCTCAAAACTAGCATTGGCAAAATTGATCCTTGTTGCTTTTCATAACTAGCATTGGCATCTTCATCCTTGTGTACAACTCACCTTCCTATTGATTTCTATCTTTGCCACATAATTGTTAAGCTCACTACCAATTTCAACCTCTTAGGATGAGTGATCAACTCTAAGACTATCCTAATTACAACATCAGCCGAAAAGCTCCATTTGAAGCGAAGCTACCCAATTGAATTACTATGTGTGGTACCAAATACATGAAACCATATGCAATCAAGTGCTAGGTAAACTAATTTTCAACAACAATTAGATAGAATTTGTTCCACCATATAACCATTCCAGCATCTTCTAATTCATGTTTGCAAAATATATTGCCTCCCTAAATCCAGACGCCCTTACAGCCCAAGACTTATTCACATTTTTTTGAATTGTTTCCATAAAAATTTCATTTGCTTCTATGTGATTTTTTGAGTCCCACAAGGTTTCCATTCTGTTTTGAACTTCACCAAAGAAGTTGGAGATAGAGTAGCTTTCTTTAAACATTGAATTTTTTGACGACTTTTCCAAACTCCTCTTTCAACTTATTCAAAGGATCTTTAGCTATCAAAATAAAAAGTCTTCTCCCTTGATGATGATAATCAAAATCAAAATTTTGAATAAGGCTTTTTGTCAAACACCATGTGTTCTTTTGTCTCAACTTTTAGGACTACCGAAAATTTTACTTTCCATTATCTAAAAGTCATATTTAGAAATTCTTGCTTATTGGCTGGAGCAGTGATAACTCTATTTTATACAATGAATGGTTACCTTTTCTTCTTCCAATAATAAAGTCCATTTTGATTATTATTTAATTAACAAATCTAAAACTCATTTTGGATTTATTAATAGTAATAGAACCAAAATCTTTTCGCCTTAAATCCAAAACCGTTTTAAAACGAAAACCCGATAGATTCCTATTCTCAATAGGATTCTTAAATTAACAAAAATTTCATCACATGAATTTTGCACTTCTTTTGGATACAATCTAATTTTGCGACCCAATAGGTTCTCATAACATTGGCATTGACATAAAATATATTTTAGGCCAAAAGTAATGAGCGGTGTCTAGCAACACATCAATACTACCCAAATCATGAGAATATTAGTAATTCGACATTACTTTTCTTGTGATAGATATTATTTTGTAATTAAATCCCTTTGCCCTAGATATCTTGATCGAACACAAGCCATGGATCGTTTCATGCTCGTATAGTTCAATATTTTCATTTCTTGATTCCCGAGTAGACACATCTAAGCAAATGAGTCCGATATCACATATCAACTCATTTGAGCACGGCCTTGCATTCTATGGTCTTACTCAATCAAGAGGCCTAAAGATATCACTCTCATTATATAAGAGGGGAAAATCCTTTCTTGATCACTTAACATCCCACTACATGATTTATTACATATCTAATTACTACTTTTATAGTTCACCCTGTTACGGGTAACGTTTGGTAGTATCAAAACATGCAACTCCTCATGTTGGGATCTCTGAGGATCTCAAGTCTAAGGATTATTTACACCATCATCACTATGAGAAATATTTATGACACTTCATATAGTAATCCATGTAATATTTCTCATAGCGGGTCAATCCAGTATATTGTTCTCTAACATGTACCCATGTGTTGACTTGATATCTCATATCATGAACAATTTCATCAATCACTACACATACTAATCTTAATGCATTATCATTGTCCCATTTAATGATAATACTCGACGAGGGATAATTTTAGAATAATTAAATTCTTGGGACATTATTATGTTTATTTCATAAAACACAGATATAAGATAAACATAATAATTAGTGCCATTAATTATGAACATTATGATACAATATATGCATATACCATCATCATATGATTGGTTCTTAGGGCATAATCCAACATTTATTACCCCGAGTCTAATAAGTTAGCAATTTAAAATGTTTCTATAATTAATTATTCTTCTTGTTGAATAAAATATTATTTTGCTCTTCTTAAATCAAGTAGAGGAACTACGACTTCTCTAAACTCAGTTCAAGGTGGTGAAACTGCCTTGCTAAGTTTTAAATCGAGGAATCCGCGTGTAACCTCGGTTCAGTTGAGTTTAGCTGTAAACTCTATAACATCTCACGAGGATGAGGGATGTAGACATCCATACAAATGTCAAAAAAGAAAATTTTATTATTTTTCCAAAGTTCCCAAACACCTTAAGGGATGGGGAGCTTCGCATCAAAGGTCCTGAACATCGGCACTAAAGTTCGAAACCTCGGACTTTTTGCTCAAAGATATAATGTCTTGTAAAAGTTTCAAAGACAACTTTAGTTATTTTATTACATAACAAAATACGAACAGAAAACACTTAACTTTTCTTTTTCTTTTTCTCTTCTCCCCTTCATACTTAGTCATCTCTTACAAGATCTCTATCAGAAGATCCTACTTTCAAACCTGTCCCTCTTAAACTGGTCCCCATCTCAGTGATCTAAGACCTCCAAGTCCTACATTCCAATTACAACTCTAGAATCTACTGCCTGTACGGTTTCAATGCACCATGGAAACTCTGGACCTCTTAACCTTAAGACCTTCGCCTGACATTATCAGACCAAGGTCTGGGGGGCTTATGATGTGTACAAATTAAGCTCGTTAAGTCCGTAAAGTTACCAGTTAAGGTACAGAGTTCCAGACCTTTGAGACAGCGAAGTTTCGGACCTTGGAGTCAAGTTTGGGATCTTTGAGCTAGCGAAATCCCGGACCTTAGAGTCAAGTTTCGAACCTTTGAGATAGTGAAGTTTCGAACCTTAGAGCCAAAAGCCAGGACCTTCGCACTACTTGTATAAGGGAAGATGATAAGGATAACAACCAATCCCTCTTTATCATGGAAAATGATAAGGATAAGATGATAAAGGTAAGATGATAAGAGTAACAACTAATCCCCCTTTATCAGGAAAGAAGATAAGGATAACAATCTATCCCTCTTTATCAGGAAAGAGGATATATACATGGGAAAAGGACCAGGTATAAGGATCCATTTTTGATTACTGAAAAATTACTAAAATTCGGCAACAAGACTAAGTTGAGCATCGGAAAGTTTACCCCGGAGAACCGGGATTTGGTTAGTAGGATTATCCATTATTGAGCACACAAAGAAGCTTGGATCGTGACAATTAAATCTAATCGTTACCAGCTGCGGATTTCACCTTCATCAAGGTGCAAGAGGTCGTGAAAGATAACAACTATTCGGACAGGACAGTTAAGGTGAGAACTATGCTGCATGTTGCAATCAAAGACCATATCATTTGTCTTCTTCATCAATACAAACAGGTCTTTGCATGGAGCCCCGAAGATATGTCAGGAATCTCACTGTCTTTAGTGAAACGCAAGTTTAATATCGAAAAGCAAAAATGCCTACTACAGAGATCCAGGATGTCAATCTTTCGACATCACCCAAGCCTGCAGAAAATAAAATGGAGAACTTAAAGACTTGAACCTTATACGTAGATGACGCTTCGAACGAAGATGGCAGCGAAGCGGGCCTCTTCTTACGAAATCCAAAGGGATATTACTTATGCCTTACACTTTGACTCCAAAGTAGCTAGCAAAGAAGCTGAATACGAGGGCTTGATCACAGGACTAAAGCTGGCTCAAAAAATGAATGCGAAAGAGGTGCGCGAGTACGACTCCCAAATAGTTGTTAATAGGGTACAAGGTTTCCATGAAGCTAAAGAGCCCCAAATGAAGAAGTATCTCAATAAGGTATTCCATCTTGTTTATTATTTTGATAGTTTTAAGATTGTACAGATCCTTATATTGAAAAACAAAAAGGCCGATACCCTGAGCAAGCTTCAACCTTTTCTCATCTGAAAAAGAAAGTCTTAGTGGAGGTACTTCCTTGTAGAAGCATTGAAGAAAAGGTCTCCATAGCCATCGAAGGTTTGGGAGATAACTGGATGACTCCATATGAAAATAACTGCGAAATGAAGAATTGCCTGATGATAAGAATGAGGCAAGAAAGTTGAAGTTAACGGCACCTCGCTACGTAATACAAGATGACATCCTTTACAAGCGGTCTTATCTTTAACATTTGCTTAGATGCATTGGATCTCAACAGGTAGATTATATACTCCAAAAAGTGTACCTCGGATCTTGTGGAAGCCATATAGGACCCCGCATCATTGGGATTACTACTGGCAGACCATATTCAAAGATGCTCATGATTTCGTACAGAAATGTGTTAAATGCTAGTTTCATGCTCCTATAATCAGAAGACTCCAAATGGAATTGATCAACATCCAAAGTTCGTGGCCTCTTACATAATGGAGAATCGATATTCTGGGACCTTTCCCCAAAGTGCTAGGATGCTTGAAGTTTCTAATAGTTGCTATCAACTATTTTACTGAATGGGTAGAAGTTGAACCTTTGGCCACCATCATCAGAAAAAATGTCCTAAAATTTGTGTGGAGCAAAATTATTTGTAGATTCGGTATCTCTCACGTGATTATTTCAGACAATGGGAAATAGTTTGCAAATGATTCTTTCCGTTTCTGGTGTGAAAAACTTTAGATGAAGCAAAACTTCACTTCCATTGCGTATCTACAAGCCAACAACCAAGTTGAAGTCACAAATTGCACAATGCTACAAGGACTCAAGACTCGGTTGGATACAGTAAAAGAGAATTGGGTGGAAAATCTCCCAAATATCATGTGGGCTTATTGTACCACACCTCGGACGGTGATAGAGGAAACTCTTTCTAGCTTAACACATGGCTTAGAGGCTATTGTTCTCAGTTCCAGAATCGTAGCCTATAATGTGAGGCTAACAAAGACGATTTTCAGTTAAACCTGGACTTACTGGAAAAGCGTCGAGATCCAGCTTATGTGAAAGAAGCACAATACAAGCAGGCCACAACCAAATATTACAATGAACTGGTGAAAATCAATGAGTTTGTCCCAAAAGATTAGGTCTTACACAAAAATGAAGTAAGTCGAGTTCAAAAGCATGGCAAGCTAAAAGAATGAATTAGTGAGAGAGTTGATGGAAAAAGGGGATTCATGTATTTTGGCTTGGGAAGTGTTCATATTTGCATTTTTATATGTTGAAAAAAAATAATATATATATATATATATATATATATATATAAAGAAAAAAAATGTAAGTATGTTCCATTGTTTTGTTTAGAAAAGAATAAGTTCCAGGAAGGGTTCTGAGCTTGTTTTGAGTTATATTATGCAAGAAAAAAGATATATTTAAAAATGAGTTTGGGGGTGAAGTGTTAAAAGTATTTTTATGATATGCATAAGTGCATAACTCTTTCCTTTGATTTTTATCCTTTATCCCTTTCATTTCATAGCCAAGTCCCTAAGCCTAACATTACTAGTTTAAAAGTCCTACTTGATTTGGATTAAGTTGGTTGTTTATAAATTAGTGGAGAGTGTCATGAAAAGCAAGTCAAAAAAAAAAAACGTGCGTAAAAGAATAAGAGAGTATTGAAGATATTTGGGTTGTGTGAAACTTTTCTAAACCCTGAATAGTTGAATGAGAACAGCTATACACACACACACTTGAGTGGTTGTAAACTATAGAAAATTGCTTCTTGGATTGGATGATTACATGAGCATGTATTTGGAATTTATCATGAAGTTGTTTCTAAGAAATCTTTGAGGCTAGCTATATGACTTAATCCTAAATAAATGTTTTACTTGATTTCTTTTTGCTTGAGGACAAGCAAATCTTTAAGTTTGGGGGTATTTGATAGCTTGATATTTTTAATAATTTTTATCCCTAAAACTTGGAGATTTTAATTTAATTTAGTAAATTTTACTCTGAAGTTAGTGTAGTTTTTACATTTGGTAGACTTGTTAACTAGCAAAAAGTTGTTGGAAATATTAACCGATTAGGAAGAGTTTTTGCAAGATTTGCTAATAGCCAGGCTGACAATAGCATATACTTCAACTTTGCCAGTAAGAAGGTGAAATTTGGGAGGAGGGAGTTTGCACTAATCATTGGTCTGAAAATGGGAGACTTTGTGCGTGAATACGTGAAATTCCAGGCACCCGATGGTCCGAGTGTGATTAGTAAGTATCTTATTGGGGAAGGAAAGCATAATGACACAATATATGCTGATGTTTTCAAAGTTTACGATCAAATAAAAGCAAGTTATTTGAGCGACATTGTTATGTCACTTACTTTGTTATTGCTATACACATCCATCCTTGGGGCACAAAATAGAAACCATATCGAAGACAAGGTGGTCCATTTGGCCTGTAATTGGAGGAAGTTTGATAAAATGCCGTAGGCCGAATAATCTTTCCGAGTGACTATGGTGAGTGCTAGAAAGGCTATGATTAATGCCTTGAAGCAATTTAGGGATGTCGATAATAGGACATACATCATTGGTGGATTCCCAGTGGCTATAAGGGTAAGGATTTAAAAGGCACAACATGTTTTATTTTAGTTTGTTCACAAGTTGAAAGAGCTAATTATTTTCATTTTATGTTTATGAACCATAGGTGTTCGCATATGAATTGAGTCCACGTGCCACTCCTTGCATTTTTATGGGTTATCCTCCTAATCAGAAGGGTTATCGCCTATATGATCCCACTTCAGGAAAATTTTTTGTTAGTCGGGATGTGTTTTTTCAAGAAAATATTTTCCCTTTTTCTTCCTCTTCAATGGTGTCCCCTCTAGTTCAGTCTGATCTGACACCTCCAGCTATATGGTCCGACAAGACTCTCAACCCATCTCATTTTCCTGCGGTCTCACCGACTTCTCCAACTAAGTCTCTCACTCCTGAATCCTCGGCTACTCCTCTTTCTTCTCCAGACATTGAATCCTCATCCTCTACGCATTCTGATATACAAGATTCAATCTCAGATATATCTCTCCGCCGTTCCAACCGCCCTTCTCGACCTCCCATCTGGATTTCTGATTATCTCTGCCCTACCTTACCGCCAACCTCTTGCTCGTCCCTCTATCCCATATCAAATTACATCTCCATGGATAATTGCCACCCTCCATATAAGCACTTTATTGCTTCCATATCTGCCATCCCTGAACCTACCTCTTTTCAGGAAGCTCTCACTAATCCCCATTGGGTTACTACCATGGAAAGTGAACTCCTTGCTCTTCAAGCCAATCATACTTGGGATGTGGTTCCGTTACCTCCTGATCGTCGTCCAATCAAATGCAAATGGGTTTACAAGGTCAAGTATCATGTTGATGGCACTCTTGAGCGGTACAAAGCCCACTTAGTGGCTAAAGGTTTTAATCAGCGAGAAGATGTCGATTATCAAAACACTTTTTCTCTCACTACTAAGCATGTCACTATTCGTCTACTTCTCACTCTTGCTGCTGTCTATAATTGGCCTCTTTATCAGATGGACGTGCAAAATGCTTTTCTTCGTGGTGATCTTTCCGAAGAGGTGTATATAGAACTACCCCTCGGATTTCACACTCAGGGGGAGAATTTGGTATGCCAACTGCGGAAATCCTTATATAGGTTGAAGCAAGCTTCTCGTCAATGGAAGGCCAAATTCACTAGTGCTCTCCTCCAACATGGCTTTCATCAGCCTCACCATGGCTACTCATTGTTCACCAAAATTCAGGGTACCTCTATTGTTGTATTACTTATCTATGTTGATGACATACTCATTACAGGCAACAGTCAAACTGGTATCACTGATCTCAAACAATATCTCAATGCCACATTCTTTATGAAAGATCTTGGCCAGTCCAAATTTTTCCTTGGCCTTGAGATTGCTCGTCTTCCAGATGGTATCTCAATAAGTCAACGCAAGTACACATTGGAGCTGATATCTGAGGCTAGATTAGCAAGTTCTAAACCTTCAGTTATCCTTATGGAACAGAACAAGAAGTTCACAAGCGTTGAATATGATGCTAGCTCAAATGAGCAAGTTAATGATCCCCTTCTTGAAGATCCTTCAATATATCAAAGATTAGTTGGTCGACTCATCTATTTGAACCTCACTAGGCCTGATATTACATTTTCAGTTCAACTTCTGAGTCAATTCATGCACAATCTAAAACAATCTCACACGGAAGCCGCTTTAAAAGTAATAAAATATCTGAAGAGTTGTCCGGGTCTTGATCTTCTATCCCTTCATCTTCAAAGCTTGAATTACGAGCCTTCTGTGATTCAGATTATAGCACATGTCCAACGATGAGGAGATCCACCACCGGTTTTTGCATCATGCTTGGAGATTCTTTAATATCTTGGCGTACCAAAAAGCAGCCCACTATCTCATTATCAACGCTAACACTCTCTGGTTTTATTTTTCTTACACTTCTAAACAAAGTCTAAGTTTGTGACTTCTCAAACTTGATGCATGTTCCACAAATATTTTGCTATCTGATGATGTTTTTAGTTTAAGTCCAATTGCCACATGGCTTCTTAGCCTTTGAAATGTGTTCCGCAAGTGCGCGGAGAGAGACAACTGCAAGTATCGGCTCGTTGGGGTGGTGGAGCATTCTGGAACAATGAGGGGAGGGCATTATGTTGCGTGCGTGAGAGGAGGGATGAAGAACCCTCCTAAATCTGAGAATTAGGCTGGAGATTATGTATGGTATCATGCCAGTGATGCCTATGTGCGTGAGACTTCTTTGGAAGAAGTCCTTCGCTCTGATGCTTACATTTTGTTCTATGAAAGAATTTGATGTGGATTTCCGCTTTGCATTTTTTTTAACTCCTTTTTTTGAGTTTTTGGTGGAGAAAAAACACACCATGAGAAAGAGAGAATCAGAAATAGTTGATTGTAAAAATAACAATGAGGTAATATTCATTATTTAATACGAATTCTTTTTGACCTGCAATGAGTTAAAGGATGTAACATCTCTAAATTCTAATATGAAATATGATTGTTTGGTTTCTCTGTGTCATTGCTTTTGGATATGCTTGTTTTGGTTTATCAAGCCCTTCTGAGCTTCAGACAGGGCAACCATAAATAGCCAGTTTGATACCAAATTACAATATCTGTCCACGTTACGAAGGATTTGAACAATGAGCAATAAAAATAAATAGCGAAAGTTGTGAAAGATTTGAACAATAAGTAGTCGCTTTTAGTTCTAACACAATTTTCTTTCTGCAATTTAGATAAAAGGCAATAAAGTATTAAGTATCGAACAGTTTTTTTGGCATTCATTAAGTATCATTATTATAACTAATATAAGAAAGTCCTAATTCAGTTGGAACTCCAACTTATTTAATATTCTTGGTCCCAAAATATTGTTAAAATCAAATAATTAAGCTTGGATAGTCCAAGACACAAATTTACACACTGAATAGTCTTTTAAATTCCAAGGCTTAGATCCCTAGTTCTAATTATAGTGAATGAATAGTATGTATACTTTCTAAAATAATGTCGTTTTAGTAATAAATCAATTACAATGACATCATTTTAAAATGTGATATACTATTAATACATCATAATTGGAATAGGAAATTTTTTTTTTCTTATTTATAACTTAAACGTTAACTAATAGAAGCGAAGGAGAAATGATACCTGATGATGCTTGATAAGATGATTAGATGTAACAGAATGTAAGATTTTAATTTTTTTTTTATCAAAATTGACTACTTGTCCGAAAAATGTAGATACAACTGTTACATAAAATATTCATTCCTCCTAGTGTATTCTTCAGACACCTTTTTATTTGAGAAATTCAATGGTGAAACTGCTCGAGTTGAAGTTCTTTTTGACCCCAAGATAATTGAACTTGATCTTAAGCTTGCAAATCACTAGAGGGCTAGCCTTAAAAGTGTCCTAAATAAATCTATATCTTACTATATTGTTAAGAGGATTAGTGTTCACTTCTCCTTCTAAGGACTATTGGGAAGACATGGAAGAATAGTTGTTCATCAATCTGGACACTATAATACTACAATTTATTTAGTAGGCTGCATTTCTTAATTGGTTTACTTATTTTTCATCATCAATCACTCTTATTCTGATTTATACGGTAATTGTTAGTTTCATAATTTGTCTTTTAACTCTTAAAATAAATCAGTTGGACTAATTTCTTTATCCCGCAAAATATATTAGAATATATGATTAACTAGTGACTAAAAAAAATACAATTTTTTTTAAAAAAAAACACCTAGAAATCATCTTTTGTTGTGGCATCCATTTCTGAGGGATTACTAAAAACATGCATGAAATTACATTTGTTCTTCAGTTTGGTTATTGAAATGAAGAAGAGACACCACCCGAGACGCTGAAAAAGCTCAAGGGAATCCTGGAATCTAAAGACAAAGAGCCTGTTCTACTGTCACAGGTTTTTGTTCTGTGAACCTTCACTTTCACTTTTACTTCTTCTATCTTTTGAAGCTTGCTTAGATTCTTGGTTACTCACATGGAACCTTTCTTAGATTCTAAGATGGCAAATCATGTCTTATTTTTAACCTTTGAATCTGCATATCTGCAGGTTCTTTCAGCTGATATTACTGATGGTTATGATGAGGATGACTTTGAATATATGGGGGTAAATGATAAATACATGATTCAAGTTCAAATCCCTTGTTTTCTTAATTAAAAAAAATTATGATTTATTTACTAGTAAAATTACTAATTTTCAGTAACAATAATCCCCTAAAATGAGGGAAATTTTGATGAACAAAGTGAAATTAATATACAGTAGAAAGAGCTTGGCACAAATGGTGGAGAACTGTAAGGATGAATTTTTGCAGTTCGACCTTGAATGCGGAATGCTACTACTGAATTCTTTTCATTTTCCCATCATTTAAATTTATGGATCTTTACTCTTTCTTTTCTTTTCTATTTTTCTAAAATTGTGAATTTTTTTTTTCTGGGCATCGAATTGTCTTAGAAACTCAAAAGGCCAAGTCAGCAAACAAAATAAATTCTCAAGGATCATTTCATACACTCCGCAATATCAGATGATACATTGGAGGAAATCACAAGTTCAAAGCTTCTTGAGGACTTATTTTCCTTGCTTCAGTTATCTCATCAACAACATTTTTTTTTAATCAAGAAATATAGAGAGGAAGAAGAAGAAAAAAATTTGACAACAGAGGTCGAACTTAGAAACTACCTGAGCAATTCACACAAAATTAGATGGAGTACAAGTTTTTGTCTGTTCATGTTTCGTGTCAACATAAACACATTCCATCCATTCTTACACAACATTAACCACCGAAATTCCATAAAACCTGAATTTTATTGACCGTAACACTTGTTAAAATTAAAAATTGGTATATAATACAATTGCTCAAATTTTGTTGCATTTTTTGCTCTACTAAAGATAATGGAATTCTCAACTTCAAAGATCAGACCAAACCACATTTTCACATGTTATAGTTAGTGAAGTTTGAACTTCTAATTTTATATATGGCTGTATTGAATTCGTATAGTTCGACCCATTTTTTATTTTCATCTCGTATACTTAATAAAGAGGAGAATATCAAAAAATTTATATCCATCTAGGATTATTCATTTTTACCTACAAAGTCTCGATATTTGAAAAATCGATCTGATCTGATTTGATTAAAAAATTTTAAATTAGATTGGGTCAGATAATATATGACATAATTAATATTTTTTTTATTAAACTCAAATTAGATATTCAATCCGTATATTGCCCTATGAACATCTAAAAACGACTTAATTTAATTTTTATAATGCAGATCGGTTTGGATCGTAATCCGTGCAACACAGATTGATTTGAATAGGATAAGTTTGAATCTGATTTCTCCATTTGAGCAGCCCTAAATCCACCATAGCAAAATCAATTCAACCCAATGAATCCATTTTTTATACTCATTGAATTGGATTAGATAAGTCACGGGTCAGATAGTTTATGAGTTAAATAATACTTTCTCCATACTTAAAAAAAGAGTCTGCTTTAAAATTTGTTGTTTGTCTTTAAAAAAGAGTCAATTTTTTTATATTAAATTCTTGTACTACCCTTACTAATAGTGATAATGTATAACCCAAATAAAAAAGTAAGTATAAAAATATAAAATTATACATTAAATGTGTTATACATTGTAAGTTAGAAAAAGTGGTACCAAATTAAAAGTGAACTTTATGTTTTTTAAGATGAAGGAAGTAATATATAATTTTATGAATTAAATTTAGTTCAACCCAATCTATCTCAATGAATTAAAATTATTCATTTTAAAAAGAATTAAAAAGGCGATGATTCGTGGAGCACTACTTTGACTAATGATATCTCAAAAATATTAGGATAAGTTACATATATCTCGAGTTTTTTGTTTATTACTAATCGAACTTTACTGTTTGTTAAAACTACTAACACTTCTCTGAATCTTAAAAACATTTAACATATACCCCTTGAAGTTTTGGTTTATTACCAATCGAACCTTACTGTTTATCAAAACTACCAATTACCCATAAATCTTAAAAATGTTTAAGATTTACCCCCTCTGAGGTTTTTGTTTACTACTAATTGAATCTTACTGTTTGTCAAAAAAACTACCATTCATACTCTAGCTATTAATTTGTATAAAAAAAAATATTCATAACTGAAAATACATTAGAAGTAAAAGGAAAAATTATACATATTCATTTGTACCAAAGGCAGAGTACATAATAAGAAAATAGAAGTAGAAAGTTAACTTGCATTCAAAAATTCAAATTAATTGAAGATTAAAAAAAAAATTATCAACGAAGAAAGAATGTGTGGAATGTATGAAAAAAAAGAAATATATGTATTTTTGTTTTTGTTGGTTTAGTAGATTTAATTATGAAATGAATTACAAAAATTTCACAAACAGTAAAATTCAGTTGGTAATAAATAAAAAACTCAGGGGTAAATGTTAAATATTTTTAAGATTCAGGGGGTGTTAGTAATTTTAACAAACAGTAACATTCGATTAGTAATAAACAAAAATCTCAGGAGGTATTAATAGTTTTGATAAACAGTGAGGTTCGATTGGTAATAAATAAAAATTTCATATGATATATGTAATTTACCCAAAATAAAAATGTAAAAAAAAATATATATTTAATTATGTATTAAAAATTATATTTTGTAACATAAGAAATTATATTAAATCAAAATTAAATTTTTTTTATAGGCAAGTAATATGTTAATATTATTAGTAGTAAAATATCATAAATCTTAAAATATGAAAAGTAACCAAGTAATTTCTTGGAGCAAAAAGTGTGAAATTCCGGCACAGCCTGAACCGGCCCACGCTAACTCGCCCGAAGGTCCACACGTGAGATGTAAATAAGAGAACTCAGTAGTGAGTCCGACACAGAAGGAGGCATAACTTTCCGAGCTCACCCCGCGGAGAGTCGAACGGTGCACCTTGGAGCAAATCTGCTTCTGGTGTTACCAACTGAGCTATGCCCTGGGCTAACCACGTAATTTCTTGCAATGATGGATGCTTGATATGATTAAAGTGAGCATCCACTTTTCAGTGGGGTGCATCTCGTCGTTTCCTTGTTTATGTTCACAAATAGAAGAAAAACACTTTGAAGTAATAGATAGATCCTTTCCTTCACAAATAGTGCATTTGCTTTAATCTATGTACAAATTCCTGGAGCTAAGTCGTTGAAAATTTGAGACATGGATAACTGGGCATTTTGGCTTCGAGGTTACTTGTCATGTGTTCGTGGCAGATGCAAGAGTTACGCTGAGAATCACACTAAATTCAACCAAAATCACTAATTCTATACATTCTCACTATGCTTGTTTAAAGAAAAAAATAGTTAGTTAAGCCAAACAATAGTAAAACTTAATATGAATCTAATGTCATCAACAAAAGTACAATTTCAAAAGGTTTATATTCTTTATTAAGGATACGAATTGTCAATATATTTTGAAAACCTATTGATAATTTAGATTCATAAATACTCGTATAAGATCTTCTGTTCATAAATACATGTTCACCGTTATACAGTTAGATATAAAATTATCAATTTTTGAAATTGGCAAATCATCTTTCAATGTATAATTTTAAAAAGATTATATTTCTCATTAAAAAAAATAAAGAAGAGTTATAGCATTTAAAAAACTGTCTTTCAATGTAGAAAATATTAATATGTCTGTTGGCTAAAATGTTCGGCAGCAAGTTGATTAACATAATTCTATCTTGATACAAAATTGATCTCAATCTAGTATAATAGCATCACAATAAGTCTCTCCCATAGTCCCTTGTTGTTATAGTTAAAGGAAAAACATTTATACACATACGAAGACTGTGACAATAAAAGATACCTTACTAGATCTATTATATTTATCCTTTATTTATTTGACCACCAACATGGTATAGCTATTGTAAGTTAGATTTTACGGGAGAGGAATCATTAGCCGGAAGGCTTTTTTCTCCCAACAATTATTGTAGCTAGGCCGAATTTCTATGTGGATTCGGTGTGATTTAGTGTACAATATTTTTTTTTAGCGTATGAGTCTGGAGTTAGTTGGATTTCAATCATGCTTTCGTCTAATTTTGTCCTCCATCAGGGAGGTTTTGTGTTCTAACTTAGGAGGAGGGTTAAACACGATGAAAAGCGGCCTCAGGTCATGCATGGACAGGAGTTAAGAGGTGCCTTTTCTATTGTATGCAGATTGCGCTGTGCAAGTAGAGGTCGACAAGTTAGAGATTTTGTTTCTCTTAGTTAAGTTAGTTAGGAGGTCCCGATCTCATTTAATCGGGGTTGGAATACTTTAACTGAAACCTACTGGGTTTAAGTTAGATGTGTTAGCGCGAGTCTTTAAATGGATCCTTTATGTACTCATTAACTTTTCTATAAAAGTTAATACACATTTTTTTTCCTGGAAAAAAAAACATGGTAAAGCTATAGAAATGCCATCTAATGAATATATATGCCAAGATAAAATAATGTTTAACCAACATAATGAACTGTTTTTCTTTTCCCAATTTCCCATCTTTGATTTTGGACACAATACAACAGCTTATATTATTTGGAAAGAAATGAATGCAAAAATGGATTTACTGCATGCCATGTCGAGATTGAAAGGTTGTCCATATAGTTAAGATTTAGGATCACATTATTTTGTTTAATATAATGTTGCTAGTTCAATTATTTAGGAGGAAAGAAAAATAAAAGAATTAAATTAAGGCTTTAGGAGAAGGGCAACTAACAAAAATGAGAAAAATACAGGCAAGGTGACAAATAAATATATCTGCTGTATTATTTTAAGTTTAAAAAAAGTCTGTTTTTAATGGAAAAATTGTATATTATTTTCCTTAATAATTACTATGGATGACTTAAAATTAACAAATGCGAATAAAAATGAAATATTATGTATTTAATTATATATTAAGTGTATTAACACTCTAATTTAAAAAAATTATACTAAATTCAAAGTAATTAAAAAAATGCACGAGAAGATTGGAGGAGAATTTAATTAAACCAATCCTATTTTTTTAACTATAACATTAGTCATTTTATTTCTATCCAAAAAAATATATATGACTTAGTTAAATAGGCTAATTGCTCTCCCTAATTCTTTATCTTAATTATGGAAGAAAGTTTGACAAACACTCATAACTGTTAGAACTATCTAAAACTAAAGTTGTTAGTTTATGATAAAATATATTATTATCTTTTTAGACATATAAAAAACTAATATATTCAAAGAAATTACGCAAAAAAAATTGATATTTTCTCTTATAGGAAAAAGACTAACTTTGAAAGATTTCTTTTGACTTAGTTTTCACATTATACCTGCACATCATTTTTTTTTTCGCAAGATGAGATGAAGGACAATATTTTTAATTGGAGGAAAAACAAAGGATGGGAGGTCTTCAAGCAGCCCACAAGAATTGACCAAAGTAAAATAGTGAAAACATGAGGAAGAAACCGTGCGATTGATTATTTTGAGGTGGTCTTTGGTTATTTTCGTGGACATTAATGAAAGCATGCGGTGTTTTTTTTTTTTTTTATCAAAGATCGATAATTATATTAACTTTTAAAAGTTAACCTGTACAATAAATGTCCTCCCACTACAGGACTCTTCTTAGCTCTAAGTACGGCTAAGACAAACTGACCTTAAAGTCACTATATCAACCCACCTCCCACAAAAATACAAAACAGACCAAAAATGAGCGACAACATCCAAAGGAATAAATCCCTGGATTCAACCATCATCTCTCACCCTGTAATGTTCCATCCACTATACATCACCCCCCGCTACTTACAAGTAAGCCACTGATCAATCGCATGATCCTAGCTCCCCTCTATTTGCTTCCAAGAACTCTATCCAAGCATTTCGTGCCATATCCACGATTTGCTTTGACTCCCACCATTCTTGCTGAAAAACCCAAACATTCCGACCCTTCCACAGCGTCCACAAAATGTAGGCTGTAAATTGAGCCTGGGCCAGCCAACTATTATCTCTTCGCCTAGAGCACAAATCTTGCCACCATTGTTGAAATGTAATCTGTAGCCGGCCAGGCTGATCCCAGGCTACTCGGGCCATATTCCAAACTAACTTGGCACGAGGACAGTTAAACAACATATGCTCTAATGTCTCCTCGGCCTCTCCACACACTGGACAAGAAGGCTCCGCCAGTACTTTCCTGTGGTACAACTTGGCATTGAGAGGCAAAATATTGTGACAACATCTCCATAAGAAATGCTTCACCTTACCCGTCACTTTCAACTTCCAAGTGGCCATCCACATACGATGCCTGCGCTCTCTTGAATTACTGCATTCTGGTTGTTGCTCTGCCAGTTGTCCCTCCTGCTGCACACGATGGTAAGCTGACCGTACTGAATATGCCTGAGAATGGATACCTGCCTCATTACCTGGAATGAGGCGCCTAGCCCCCATCCAACCCTTCCACAGCCAAGAAGCATTTTTCTTTTCCACTGCCAACATCAGCTGAGTATTAGAGAAATACTTAGCTTTCATGATTCTGCTCATTAGTAACTCGCCGGAAATAACCCGGGAGACTTGTTTAGCAAGCAAGGCATCATTGAATAGTTGAATATCCTGGAAACCCATCCCTCCTTCCTTCTTTGCCTTACTCAGCTCCTGCCATCTTTTCCAATGAATTTTCTGTTTCGCACCCGTTCGTTCACCCCACCAAAAATTCGCCGTAAGTCGACAAATTTCCTTACACACCCCTACTGGAAGTTTAAAACATCCCATCACATACGTTGGCAAAGCATTCACCA
Organism: Gynochthodes officinalis; assembly: GCA_020080225.1. Taxonomy (NCBI): domain Eukaryota; kingdom Viridiplantae; phylum Streptophyta; class Magnoliopsida; order Gentianales; family Rubiaceae; genus Gynochthodes; species Gynochthodes officinalis. The sequence goes on along the minus strand of CM034619.1, from coordinate 36,183,008 downwards.
CTGCTTTGATAAGGATCTCTTTGCCTGCCCCACTCAAAAATTGAGTCTTCCAATTATGAATTCGCTGCTGCACCTTCTGAATGAGAAAGTTAAAAACCTCCTTTTTCGACCGGCCAATCCTCATTGGAAGCCCTAAATAGCGAGCATTTGATTGTTCCTTCACTCCCTCCAGTATGTGACAAATCTCACTCCTTGCAACCTGGGACACATTAGGACTGAAAAACACAGAAGACTTATCCAAATTAACTTCTTGACCTGAAGCTTGGCTATACTGCTTAAGAATACCCTGTAAAACCTGCGCTTGATGGACATCAGCCTCACAAAATAGCAACGAATCATCGGCAAAGAACAAATGAGTAATGATTGGCCCATTCCGACTAACCCTCAGCCCCTTGTACTCTCCACACTCACGAGCGCTTGTAATAAGATGAGAGAGTGCCTCTGAAACCATAAGAAACAGATATGGCGAAAGAGGATCCCCTTGCCGAATGCCGCGAGTTGGCTTAATATACCCACATGGAGCAGATTAATATTAATGGAAAAAGTACAAGTACAAAGACATTGCCTAATCCACATTATCACTCCCCACGCAAACCCCATTTTCCTCATGACCTGCTCTAAAAATCTCCACTCCACCCTATCATAAGCTTTCGCCATATCTATTTTTAAAGCCATATAGCCTTTCCGTCCTTTCCTCATTGAATTCAAAGTATGCACTCCCTCATGAGCTATAATCACATTATCAAGAATTTGACGCCCAGGAATGAATGCTGATTGATTTGGGCTAATAATTTATGAAGGCACGGCTTAAGTCGGTCAGCCAAGATTTTCGAAACAATCTTATAGACCACATTACACAAGCTAATGGGTCTATATTGTGATATAGACACGGGAGACCGAACCTTCGGTATCAACGTAATCAAAGTATGATTAAGTTTCCTAAGCAATTTTGTACTATGAAAAAACTCCCTCACTGCATTGATAATATCGAATTTAACCACATTCCAATGCGTTTGAAAAAATAAAGGAGTCATACCATCAGGTCCTGGAGCGGTATTAGGATTCATTTGGAACAAGGCTTCTTTGATCTCATCTTCCTCCACAGGTCTCAGCATTGTTGTATTCATGCCATGAGTGATAGTTTTCGGAAACCCCTCCAGTACAGAAGGAGGCTGAGCTGGGTAATTTGAAGCAGCTTGGTGCTTTGAAGCATATAACTGTTCATAGTAACCCACGATTTCCTTTTCTATCTCCCCTTTAGTCACACACACCCTTCCATCACACGCTAGTAAGCTGTCAATTTGATTCCTCTTCCTCCTTTGAATGGTGGACGCATGAAAAAATTTGGAATTTCGATCTCCCTCTGTCAACCAATGATTTCTTGACTTTTGTTGCCAATACCTCTCTTCTTCCATATACTCATGTCGAAGTTGACTCTTAAGTGCACTCCAAACCTTCCAATCCCTACCCCCACCATTCCCACCCATGGCCTCCATTTGAGCTTGAAGAACTTTGATTCGTTGGGCAGAATTATTCCCTAAATTAAAGCTCCACTTCAGTAAATCCAGCCGACATTCGGTAATCTTGGAGCTTAACACAAATTGTCTCGTCCCCCACTGTTCCCTGTTCCATGCCGCCACCACTCGTTGTTGGAGATCCGACTTTTTAATCCATCTTTTATCAAATGTAAACCTTCTACCAGCCCGTTGCTGCATAGGATCTGTCTCCAAGAGAAGGAAGGAATGATCGGAAGATTGCTTGGCACAATGAGATACCCTAGCATGTGGAAAACGCAACCTCCACAACGATGAAGCAAAAAATCGATCCAACCGTTCCTCCACAAAACCCTCGCCAACCCTATTATTACTCCACGTATAAGGCCTACCAACATACCCAAGATCCACCATCTCTAGTTGTCGGACAAAGCTGTTAAATGCAACACAACTATGTTCCGTTCTAAGCCGGCCCCCCCTCTTTTCCAGTGGCGACACAATGTCATTAAAGTCCCCTCCCATAACCCACCAATCGCCCCATTTGGGCCTCTCAGTTGCTAAATAGCTCCACTGAAGTGCCCTAGTCGCATAATCTGTACTAGCGTAAACGAAAACCGCCCACCCACTTCTCGAATCATCCTCCAGTTTAAATTGTAACTGTACACAAAAGGAAGTAGTAATGACATTCATAACCACAACTTGAGGCTCCCAACATACTAACAACCCCCCTCGGGTGCCCTCAGGCTCAACAAGCCTCCATCTATCTTCAAATTTTATTTTCCGAACAACCTTCTCTACAAACATCGACTTTTGTTTAGTTTCAGAAATAAAAAGTATCTCTGGGTGCTGGGACATGATAGATTCCCTCAACTGGGAAATTGTGAAGGCTGCACCCAAGCCTCGACAATTCCACACCCCAATCTTCATTGAGGTGCTTGGGACCGATGAAGGCTAGTCCCTTTCACCCCATTAAGATCCTCTTCATGGCGAGGTATCTTTACATTTGGAACCTCAACACATCCTAACTCCATCTCCTCCCGCTCACAATCTCGCTTCGCACCAAATTTAATACTCCCAGTAGACAATTCCTGCACTCCTACATGATCCGAAAACAGTCTACGCCCAACCCTCTTCCACTTGGTAGCTTTCGGATTACAAAGTGAAACAATAGATGAAGAAGATGGCAAAACATGCTGGTCAAAATGTGGCAAACTAACCGAAGCAGGTTGCAATATTTCACTCCCCAAAGGATGTAAAGCAACCGAATCCTCATGCTGCATTTCGTGCTCAAAAAGTTGCAAACCAGCCGAAGCATCTAGTTGCACTTCATGCTCCACAGCAACCAGGCCCACAGAAGACTCCACCATATTCTCTGCACACGACAAATCAGGTAGCTGCACTTTCGTTATATCATCCATAAGCAATGAAACAGGCAGCTGATGTGGGATAGCTGCACACGACAAAGCAGGTAGCTGCAACTTCGTGATATCATCAATAAGAGATGAAGCAGGCAGCTGATGTGGGAAAGCCGTAGCAACAGTCGACACCGCATGCAGCTGCGTGGTGTGCACCGAAGAGAACACAGCAGCCGACGATTCCACGTAATTCTCAGAACCTTTTGGCAAACCAGGCTGCTGAGACAACTTCGCCCTTCTAGAAACGGCATTATCCAGTGCAGCAATTTGAACCTGCTGCGACTCCCCCGACTGTCGAGAGGAAACTTCAAAACAAGGCTCGTGCAACTCAGCTTTTTTCATCGCCAATTCGTGTAAAGAGTGAGGCAACATCGGATCCGAAAGCCTCGCCTCTCGTACATTCGAACTAGGAAAATTCAGATATCGGCCACCTCTGTTCCGCACCACCGTCCGCACCTCCATATCAAGGCCTCCATCCAAACCAAACCCCGCACGCATCCAATTTCCAAATTGCCCCACTTGCAGTGCATGACCTCTTCTTACACATGAACTCGCCTCATGACCCACACAACCGCAAGAGATACAGAAAGCAGCAAGGAATTCATATTGAAACAGAGCCCATCGAGAAAAATTTTGGAAACAAACCTTCGTACCCCGAAGTAATGTTTGATCCAAATCCAGCGTGACTAGCAGCCGCAAATTAAAGCATGCGGTGTTTAGTTGGTCAAATTTTGCTCTTTTACTCAACAATATTAATTTAGAAGTAATGGGAGTATTATAGTAAATAATAATAACAATTACTGTAATATATCTAGTGATACACAATTAATAGCATGGGAAGTATTTTTTAAGACAAAAAAAACGTATTATTTACTTTTTCCTCAATCCTATAAAAATTGTCCCGTTCATTACTTTTTGCATTCCAAATAGGTTGCCATTTTTTAAAAAATCAATGCACTTATATTTTTGCCTTTTATGGGATCTCCATTTTTTTCTACATTATAAATTAAAAAAAAAAGTTCATCCTAAGGATATAAAGAAAATAAAATTTATTTTTAAATATTATGAAACATAAATTATGCGTTCTTATAAAAGCGACAAATAATGTGTGGTAGAAGAAATACTTTACAAGATGAAGTTGGCTATGTTTGGATTGTGATTTATTTAAAAAAATTTATATTATAATGTGTGAAAATTTTGGTGAGAACTTTTTTGTTAAAAAAGTATTTTGGAGAGAAAATAAAAAAATTTAAATTATGTGAGAAAAATTTAAGATAAAAATTTTGAATTTTAAATTTTAAAATAAAAAAAGTTTGAATGTTTTATTTAAAAAAAATTAATTTTTCCAAATGAAAAAAATCCAATTGTAGCTGTAATTCCAATAGAAAAAGAGACAGAACAATGAAAATATAAGAGGCTAATTCAGAACAGAAATAATTATCACACAGTTTCGCAAAAGAAGTTACGTCATTGTAGATATTCAACAAGTACATATGATTTCGTCCCACACAAAGTCTCTTTGGAATAAAGTACAAATATGTTTGGTTTATATCTTACACAAAAAAAAGTTATTTTTTTCACAAAATAAATAAAATATTTAAATATATTTTTATTTTAAATTTTAAATTTCAAAAATTACTTCCAAATTCTCCTCACACAATTTATAAAAAATTCTCTTTCAAAATACTTTTTCTTACAAAATAATCCCTCTAAAATTTGTACACTTTCTTATACAAAATTTATTAAATAAACCAGAGTCCAAACATTAATCTCTTGTGTTCAAGGGTGTTGGCCATCCAGCGTCCCTCCCCTCAGATTTGTGGGTGAAATTTTTTTTTTTTCACTCAACAATATTAATTTAGAAGTAATGGTATTGAGTGTGAAAAATTATAATAATTAATGTAATACATGTAGTGATACATAATTGAAAAGCGATGCGAAATTATTTTGGGGAAATTTGCATATATAGCAGTGTTGACCGTTGACTTTGCAAATATAGCACCCTCTTTTTTTTACTTGTAAACATAACACTTCAGAGCTGAACAAAGACCAACATACGCTCATCTTCTCTTCTGAAACATAAAGACACAGCACTTCATCAGCTCATCTTCATCTTCATCTTTATCGATTCAACAAAATTTGCTCTCATACCTCATTATTTGCACATTTTATTATTTTCACATCCCATTGGATCATCATCTTCAAACAAGAAGACCGCGACCGTGGAGAAAAAATCGCAATGGGAAGATATTAGTTGAAATTTGCACAAGTTAAACTGGGTTTGTGAACTTCAACGAAACTGGTGGAGCCCTAAGTCGAGTTTTAGGTCGAGCAAAACGTTAGGTCGAATAAAAGATTGAGTCTAAGGTCGAACAATAAGTCTGAGTAGTAATTGGTTGAATATTAGTTTGACCCTAAAACTTTTTTTTTAAAAAAAAAAATTCAAATTTTTTTCTTTTTTTTTTTTAAAATTTAACTCGACCTAGTAGTAGGTAGAGTATTAGGTTGAGTTTAGGTCGAACTCGATCTAATATTTAACCAATTACTACTCAAACTTATTGTTCGACCTTAGGCTCGATCTTTTATTCGACCTAACGTTTTGCTCGACCTAAAACTCGACTTAGGGCTCCACCAGTTTCGTTGAAATTCACAAACCCTGTTCAACTTGTGCAAATTTCAACTAATATCTCCCCATTGTGATTTTTTCTCCACGGTCGCGGTCTTCTTGTTTGAAGATGATGATCCAATGGGGTGTGAGAATAATAAGAAGTGCAAATAATGAGGTGTGAAAGCAAATTTTGTTGCATCGATAAAGATGAAGATGAAAATGAACTGATGAAGTGCTGTGTCTTTATGTTTCAGAAGAGAAGATGAGGGTATGTTGGTCTTTGTTCAGCCTTGAAGTGTTATGTTTACAAGGAAAAAAAAGAAGATGTTATATTAACAAAGTCAACTGTCAATGCTGCTATATATGCAAATTTCCCATTATTTTGTGGACTTTGTGGACTTGGAAGTCATCGTCAGTACCTTATTTTGTGGACTTTGTGCACGTCTGAATTGGTGCACTTTCTTTCTTGTTTTGGCGTTTCTACCACCCTTTAACAAAGCAAAAGAAAAACAAAAAGGTGCATGTGAATTGTGATGACTGATTAGAGTGGGACGCTCCTGTTTCACATTTCATCTTCTATTTCATTCTTCCTGAATTTTGTGATTCTTTCCAGTTCTCATTTTCTGGGTTTCCGAACCTCAATTCTTCTGAATTGATTGATTGGTTGAGATTTGTTTTACTTTTGGTCTCTCCAGTCCAGTGTGGCGGTGGGTTATTTGACCGGGAAAAGCCAAAATTATTGATTCCATCTCCGATGTAAACTCAGAAGATCAAGAGAAACCTCAGGTACGTACTTACAAAATCCTTTGCATGGTGTTTTGAATTCTGTGACATCATTTTTCTTGAGATTCCCTCCCCTAAGCTCTAAAGTTAATTTTTTTAAAAAATCAATTTTAATATATTAATATTTTTTTCATTTTTAAAAAAATTATAATATTTTGTTAAATAACTCAAATATACTTCGTTCTTTTATATTTATCTTTTCTTCATTTATTTATTTACTGATTGCCAACATAAGATGACTAAATAAATGGCACATAAAATAATGTTTAAACAACATAATGAACTATTTTACTCTTCCCAATTTGCCATCTTTGATTGTCATATTTGGATGACGAAACATATACAATAAAAGAGTTTTCTTTGCAAAAAAATTATTTGGATCAGTATTTACATAAAAAGAAGATAAATACCAAAAAAGATTTACTTCATACCATGTCTGGAAGAAAAGGTTGTCCGTATATTATAATTGAGATTAAGGATCACATTAAAATATTATAAGTTCAATTATTTACTTGAAAAGAAAAGCAAAGGAATTAAATTAAGGCCTTAGGAGAGGGGCAACTAACAAAAATGAGAAAAATGTAGGCAATGTGACAAATAAATGTTACTTTCATAATAAAAAATTATTTTCAATTATTTTTCAATAAAAAATTCTTTGAACAAAAAAATTATATTATTTTTATTAATAATAACTGTGTATGATTTAAAATTTAAAAAAAATATGTATAAAAATATAAGATTTTATAATTAAAAAAATATATCAAATTTAAACTTTTTTTTTGACAGAAAGAATATATAAAATGCAGAATGCGCGAGAAAGTTGGAGAAGGATTTAATTAAACCAGCCACAAGATGAGAGGAGATGATAGGGAATTTTTTTATTTGGAGGCAAAAGAAAGATGAGGGGACTTCAAAGTAAAATACTGAAAATATGAGGAAGAAACCATGTGCTTTGATTCTTTTCTGGCGGTTTGTGGGTCAATTTCTTTTTTTTTTCACTCAACAATATTAATTTAGAAGTAATGGTATTGATTGTGAAAAATCATAATAATTAATGTAATATATGTACTGATACACAATTAAAAAGTGATGCAAAATTATGTATATTAATAATTAAAAAATAAAGATAAAAATTTAAAATTATATATTTAGTGATGTATTAAATATATTATATTTAATAATTAATAAAAAATTATATTTAAATGCTAAGTCAGTCAATAAATGATTTCATGGCATATATCATTACTGGTGTTAGTGAGTCATTAATATGGTAAATTTAGCTAATATGCGAAATTTTAAATTAAAAAAATATTCTTGTCATTTCAAAAAAATTCACTTTTCAAATTTTTATTTTATCAAAAAAGATTTTTATTTTGAATAAAATTTATATAATATCTTTAATAATAAAATATTAAAATTGATGTATTTTTTAATTTTAAGAATTAAAAAGGCTAATTATACAAATTTTAAGAATTAAAAGTGCAATTTTTCTTATTGAGGCCAACAAATTGCTAAAAGATGTGGTAGGTACCATCTTTTGCATATGGCCAACCTGTTAATAAAGCATGTTGTCTCTAAATTTAATTTAAAGTTTTAAAATACTACTCCCTCAATCTCCACTTTTGAAAGAAGCCCACTTTTACTTTTAAAAATTTTATTTGTGCCAAAAAATAGAATTTAATTTTGTATTATTTTTATTATTTCTTAGTCCCAAGAAAATAATCGACTTTAGTTTAAATGTAATTTTTTATTAATTATTCGGTACAATACACTTAATATATAATTTTATATTTATATTTATATGTTTTAATTTTGAATACACATAATTATTATTAATAAAGATATTTTTAGAATTTGAGTTGAAAGTGAACTTTTAACAAGAAAAAAAAATTTAAAATAGACTCTTTTTTTAGAATAAAAAAAGTAATAAATAATAATATATAAAATAAAGTTAAAAAAATAAGAATAAAAGTAAACAATTATCCTCCCTCCGTCCAAGTATAATATAGCAAGTTGTGAATCCTTTTTTTTTTTTTTAAGGAAAAGAGTACATTGAATACTAGATTAAATGTGACGTAATTTATAAATTTAAATATATATATATAATATACTAAAAGCAAGGACAAAATAATGACAGATTTTACAGATTGTAAGGAAAAAGGTAATGGTGGAAATAAAGTTTGATTACACATTGTAAGCTTCCAATAATTAAAAGTTGATCCAAATCTTGCACTGTTAACCTTGTTTGCTCAACCATCATTTGCTTTTCTCCTAAGAAATCTGGAAGCAAGTGGTTGCGAAATTTTGAGGAACTGGAGATGGAGCACTTTGTGGCTTGGCATATAGACGAATTTTGTCATGACTTGGAGATCTTAGAACCAATATGGTGGAAATTTATTCACAAGAAGCAATCAGGAGGGCTAATGGAACGAACGCGTCGGTTGTTTGAGCCCAAATATGACTATGATCAGTTGTCCCGCTCTGTGTCTAACAGTCTAAATCAACTTCGTCGCGATTGGGGTTTCTTGAAAATTTTCGTGGATTCCATATTCAGGTGTGTTGCAGGTGATGAGATCCAATCCCGAGTACTTTCTGTAGTGGTAGGGATTCGTAGATATACAAGGGCGAAGTACTACAAGGAAAGGCCTCACGAACTGCTCAGCTTGCTCAATGAATGCCAGAGAAGGACTGATGAGCTTTGCAACTCAGAGATTCGAAACGCTCTGAAGGACTTGTCAAATTTCACATTTCATTTGCGCGATACTGATTATAAATTTTGGAATCATTTTGTCCGTTGTGTAGCCCATAAACTGCGGTTGATTGCCGATTATGGAGTTATCAACAAACAAGTTGTTTTCCTCCCAGATGAGCTAGAACGGATCGGAAGTTGCCTTGAGAATGTACTAGACAGTCATGAAGAAATTCATGATTTTCTTACTCATGTTGGATCTGTGGTTCTGAGGATTGCTATTCAGTCTTGTAATTTTTGGTTCAACAGAACAGAACCTGAAATTGCAGAAGTTACGGCTGCTGTCCTTTTAGATTTGCATTCGGAGATTGATGCTACTCATCCAGAGTTCCTACAGTTGACTCTCAGGTTCCTAAAACTTCTATATAAGATTAGTTCCGAAACAACTTCACCTTTTGTGGATTATTTTTGGGACTATCTTCTCTTTTATAAGGGTCATGATGATCTTAAAAAGGAGCTGGAGTCCCTGGTTGCCCTTTATATTTACACCACCTTAAAGGATGGTGAGGATGTGCAGAGTTTCTTCGCAGAGATTAAGGCAGTGCTGGGGGAGGCCGCCTTTTTTTGTCGTATTGTGCAACCAGAAGCAACCTTTTCGCCACCACTTCCTTGTACAGAGTTGGTTACAAAAGTTTGTCTTCTCAAGGCAGAGTTTTTTCTCAAGGAGCAACTCAACACTAGCACTCCCTTGGTGTATTGCACTGGGAACCTGAGAGCATTTACTAAAGAATTTGATATGTTTCTAGCAAACCTGAAAGCATATACCAAGTATCTATGCCAGAGTCCGGCACTTGCGGAAGAATTGTATGAGGAGGTAAAATCTCTTCATACTTCACTTCAATTCGTGAGGACCATCAATTCTTTGATAAAACACTCACTTCTCCAGTTACTTTTTAAGATTGTCTTTTTTAAGGCAGAGTCATTCTTAACCGAGTTACTGAGGAGTAGTGACACTTTGATTTCTCATGAGAAAGATCAAATTGGAGCCCTTGTGGAGGAGCTTAAATTTTTCAAACGAATCATCACAAATAAACTGGCAAGGGAGTCATCAGAAGAGAAAATAATCATTTCACAAGTTGAAGCAGTAGTTAGGGACATAATATTTTTCTCTTACTCATTCCTCCCTGAAAATGATAAGTTCAACAAAATGATTCGCCTATTGCCTCAGTTGCTGGATAAGGTGAAAATTGTCAAGGCAAAGCTCGGAGAGATGATTTATCAATTTCCTAAGTCCATCTTCCCCAAGACTTATGAACTGGGATTCATTGATTTTCTTGGCAGAAACATAAGGGACCTGCTAATTTATGATCCGGAGTGGATTGCACCAGTGAAGCATCATGTTAAGGAGGTTCAACTACATCTAGAGTATTTGAAATCTTTCCTCATGAAAGTAAAAGGTTCTGATTTTGAGCAGGGGGAATCCAAGGATCTTGCGGATCACATCATACATGTATCATATAAATTGGAATATTTTGTTGAGTCGATTGAGGTTGACGTTCATTTGCGCCAATCATTACGGCAATCATTATGGTTAAATGATCTGCTCGAGGATATTAGACTTGTTCATGAACAGGTCTCCAAAACCCATGAGATGCCCTGTGCTGGCAAAGTCCAAGATCTCCCAGTGATTTCATGTGAGATGATATCACGGGAAACTAAGCCAACAGTTGGTGAAATGGTGGTGCATCTTGGTGATGAAGAAGAAGCTATAATTGACCGACTCACTAGAGGATCATTACAGCGAAATGTTGTTTCCATTGTTGGCATGCCCGGTATTGGCAAGACAACACTGGCTAAAAAAGTGTATGACAATCAAATTGTCATCTATCGCTTCCACCGTCGTGCATGGTGCACTGTTTCAAGAATATACTCGAAAAGGGGATTGTTGCTTGAAATTTTAAGCGACATTCATGGGCTTACAGAGGAGATTCATCAAATGACCGATGAAGATCTACTGTTAAAATTGCGTCGATGCTTGTTAAAAAACAGGTATCTCATTGTTATGGATGATGTGTGGGACATTGAGGCGTGGAAAGACTTGGAACAATCCTTTCCAGATGACCACAATGGAAGTAGAATTCTGATGACGAGTCGTCTTCGGGATGTGAGCTTGAAAATTAAGCCAGACAGTGATCCGCATTCTGTTCGTTTATTATCGGATGATGAATGCTGGGTGTTACTAGAGAGGAAGATATTCAAAGGTAAAACTTGTCCTGAGGAATTATCGCAAGCTGGAATGGAAATTGCTCAACACTGTCAAGGATTACCTCTTGCAGTTGTTGCAATAGCTGGTCTCCTCCAAAAAACAGAAAAGAGACAGGATTGGTGGAAAAAAATCTCAAAAAGCTTAAGCTCTGAGATAATCAATGATCGGGAAAATCGGTGCATGGAAATTTTAGAATTGAGCTACAGGCACTTGCCTGAATGTCTCAAAGCATGCTTTCTTTATTTGGGAATTTTTCTTGAGGACAAAGACATTCCCGTGAACAAGTTGATACGTTTTTGGATGGCCGAAGGATTCATACAGGAAAGTGAGTCAAAGAGCTTGGAAGATGTCGCAGAGGAGTACTTGATGGAGCTTATTAACAGAAGCCTAGTGATTATCTCCAAAACAAGATCCAATGGGAAGGTCAAAGCTTGTCGTCTTCATGATCTATTACGTGATTTGTGCCTCTTGAAAGCAAAGGAAGAGAACTTCTTTCATCTGGTAACCAGGAATGACGGGCCATACTCCTTGTTTCCGTACTCAGATTTTGAGATGGAGTTAGAGTTTGATGAATTAGCCCCTATAACATTCGAGAGCTACAGATTGGGCTTTTATTTGAAAATAAACCATTTCGTTGATTCGAAACCTTCTGGCCCTGGAACTCGTTCCTTGCTGTTCTTTGCCTCTACTGATTCTGACCATAGACGTCCTTATGACATCTTATTCATTTCTCACAACTTTAAATTACTTAGGGTGTTGGATTTGGAATGCATCAACCTGGGAATCAGCTTTCCTAATGAAATAGGATTAATGGCTCAGTTGAGATACTTAGCTGTCAGCGGGTACATTAACTCTATACCACCATCAATAGCCAAACTTTGGAAGCTAGAGACATTGGTTGTGAAGGGATTGCGGGGTAAGGTCATGTTACCAGAGACTATTTGGAGCATGGCGAGGTTGAGGCATCTTCATGTGAATAGTCATGTGGTTTTCAGCTTGCAAGGTCTAGATAAGCAATCTGGAAGTTCTTTTCATTTGGATAATCTGGTTAGCTTTTCCACTCCATTACTTTCTAGTGGAGAGGATACAATGAACATACTTAGGAGGTTGCCTAATCTACACAAAATGAGATGCTTATGGTTTTCTTCCAAGAATTGCAATGGATTCCCAATATTGAAGCTTTTAACTCATTTGGAGTCACTCAAGATGATTTACTATGGTAGATCTCTTAATTCAGGGGAATTTGTTCTCCCGTTGAATCTTAAAAAACTGACTCTGTCAAGATTTCGACTACCATGGGATCATATTTCTGGGGTTGGGCGACTGCCAAACCTCAGAGTTCTGAAGTTACATGCTGGAGCTTTTGAGGGGCACAGATGGGACATGAGGGAAGAGGAATTTGGGGAACTGAAGTTCTTGGAGTTAGACACTTTGAACATTGTTGAATGGAATGCCTCTTGTGATCACCTTCCCAAACTCGAACGGCTTGTGCTCCGAAATTGCAAAGATTTGAAGATAATTCCTCATGATTTTGCAGAAATAAATACATTGCAAATGATTGAAGTGCAATGGTGCGGAAAATCAGTAGAAGAGTCAGCAAAAGAAATTGGGGATGTAACTGGAGAGATCAACGTACTTGTCAGTCACTCATAATTCAAATCACAATCAGCACAATTATGGACCATTTGTCGAGTTGATTTCACTCATTGTAAGTACATTTGTTGCATTATACTCAGCAACTTTATTCATTGCTTAAGTGCATTTGTGAAATGATGGTTCATTTTGGAATCTATTTCTTTGAGCACATAGAACTAGCTGAAAGTTTAAAGTTATAATTGAGTAAACGGGGCTAATGTTGTTCTATAGATGCTTATATTGTAAAATAGTTGTACAAGGCACTAGTAATTAATGCAAAGTGTCTCTGGATAAACTACTAGTGGTAGTTTGTTTGAACTTGAATTTCAAATCAACAGACATTATTTCCAGCATCACATTTGTGCCTTTATAGATGTGCTTCAAAGAATTAGTTGGAACTATCCTTGTGGAAAGAGTATGTGGATTGATGTGAAAGTTTACATGAATGCTTTAGTTTTATTTTCTGAAACGTCAAAAACACTGTAAAAGTAACCCAAACAAAGCATAAAATTTGTGTCTACGTAGCAGATGATTTAGTTGCTTTCTTTGTTAGAAAGGCAATTAGAAAAAATGACACTTCTTCATTTGCAGGGTTGTGGGGATATAAGATGATCAAACTCGTGGAGTGCTCTAAAAGATGAATTCTACCATTAGAAGGATCAATTTGACTTGCAAGTTATCTTGCTCCAAATGGTCACTGGCATCACTTGGGAATGATTATTTCTATTTGTTTGCAATACTGACAATTAACATCTGTATAATATGGAATCTCTGCTTCAAGTGGAAGCAATCCAAAGAGGCATTTAATAGCTAGACGACTAGATTTGGAAAACAGCACTTCATCAGATGGATGTTTGAGCAATTTGATTGGGGAAAGGGCTCCCTATGCTAGTGCCTGGAAAGCATATTTAAAGCAAGATGTGGTTTTCTACCAGGAATTGCTCCTGCGACTCTTTTTACTGGAATAAGGTGAACTCCTAATCTTTTCCATTGTGCTATGTTATGGCTCCCTCCAAGGCCTAAACTTAGGATTTCTTCATCTTAGTTTGCTACAAAAGCAAGTCCTTATGATTTCTCCTTCTGTTAGTTTGTGTAATCATAATAGTGGCATTGGGGTCACCTCAATGAATTTGCACTTGCATTTACCAAGGATTATATATCTAAATAAGACGAATCCTTTCTTTATTTGATATTTCAGATTTGGAACTCTAATGACTGCTGCTTTGAAATGGGAAGGTATTCCAAGCTGTATCATTTGAATTGCACGTGGAATGGATCCCAGCAACTGTTCTGGTTTTAGATTCTTGAATTCAACACTTCATGGAGGTCTGTGGTGTATTTGGTTTCAGGTACTAGTTCAAAAAGCTAAAGCACCTCAGGAAAACACGAAAGTTACTTTCATTGCTGTTACTTGCATTTTTTCCCCTAAGATGCATATCTATTGTTACGTGTTGCTTCAATTTAGATCCTGAATAAACTTGCTGCAGCTCATACTGAGTGGTGTGTTTTGAAGACGTATTTTGAGTTGATGCTAAATTGTTTTTCTGTTGCATTCTTTATTAGGGCTTCTGGAGTCCAGATGACTCTCGCTGCAAATATTGTACAGCGAACCCATGTATGATTTTGTGTGATATTTCAAATTTCTTCTTTTATGAAAAGCATGGCGGAGTGCATACCAGACAATTTGTTTTGTAGATCCATGGCGAACAAATTTTATTTATTTTTATTCAGCCTTTTTTGTCGCTTTATGCCTTGGCAAAATTACATTACTTTACACAAAGACACTAAAATTCCGCCAAAATCACTTCTTCTTAAAGTTTCTACTAAATTTGAGGGAAAAAAAAAGAGTTGACGGTTAACTTGGATAATACTAAGACTTGAAATCATTACAAAAGTGTCAGTTTCAAAAGGTTTATCTTCTTTGTTAAATGTATAACTTTTCAACTTGTTTAGAAAACTTATTGATAATTTAGATCCCATAAATACTTATATAACATTTTATGTTCATAGATTCTCACCCCACTTTATACAATTAGATATGAAATTATCAATTTTTAAAATAAGCGAATCACTAATTTTAAAAAATTATATTTTTCATTTAAAAAAGAGTTATAGCATTTAAAAATCGTCTTTTAATGTGTAATTTTTCTTAGAAAATACTGATCTATATCTTTTATGACTAAAATTTTCAACAACAAGTTGATTAATGGAATTCTATCATGATTCAAAATTGATCTCAACCTAATAATGATTCAAAATTGATCTCAACCTAATACAATAACACCCTCTTCTCTAGTTCCTTGTGGTCATAGATAAGAGAGAGACATTTGCACACAAAGACAATGACATTGAAACATATCTAATTCTATCATAGTTAATATTGTCCTCAAATATCATGCATTTGTCACAATTTCAAATCAATGTTGTTAAACTTGGATCAAGCCAACTGATCGGGCCGATCCGATCACGATTGGGTTTGAACCCAGTTAGAGTTAGTATAAAAAACGCCATTTTAAAAAATCGATTAAATCCGTTCAAATTATCGATTTGACTGGTCAAAATCTGGGTTGACATGGATTTAACCTGATTTTTATCTTTCTTTAAAACAAAATTTTAATTTTTAAAAATTATAATTTGATCTCAGATTTTTTAACACTCATTTTTAGTACTTTTTATGTGAATATTTTGAACTTTTACCCCATAAAATTTTTAAAATTTAATATCTCAAAAATTATACAAAAGATTTCTTACAATTTTTAACACATTCTTTACTTAAAACATGTTTTATATTATTTTTCATGAAATTATTCAATCATACATTAGAAATTTCATACAATTTACACTGAATTTAAATTTAATTATATTAAAAAAATTAAATAATTTATTTATAATATATTTGTATATTAATATTAATATTTTTATAATTACATTATATTTATTATATCATGATGAAGCCATTCGTTTTGTAATATTGATCCGACCTATTGACCTTTGATCAGTTGATTTGACAGTTCGCACTCTATCCGGTTTTACAACACTGCTTCAAATTACTCAAATCGTTGGATTTGGAATACATCAACATGGGAGTTACCTTTCCCGTTGAAATTGGACTAATGGTTCAACTGAGATATTTGGATGTAATTAGTGGTTATGTCCACTTCATTTTCACCATCAATAGCCAACCCGTGGGAACTTGAAACTTTGGTTGTGAAGGGATTGCGGGGCAAGGTCATCTTACTAGAAACTCTGTAGATTTCCGCTTGCGTGGTCTTGATGAACAGGATGGAAATTCTTTTTCATTTGGAAAATTTGGCCAGCTTTTCCACTCCATCTCATAAATTGATAGAGCATCCTGAAGAGGTTGCCTAATCTCTGCAAATCATGGGACTCTTCCGAAAATTGCAATGGGTTTCCAGCATTGAAGTTTATAACTCGTTTGAAGTCACTTGAGTTTGGGGTCTTCCGAGGCTGCATTTTTCCCGCAATTTTGTTCATTTCTTAAATGCATTTGTCACCGTATATGATAGATCTTTCAAATCTATTTATTCGTGGACATTTGAAATGACTAGCTAAAATCTTGTAAGCATAGAATAGAGACTGCTATATGTCTTAGTTGCATCGCAATTTCCATTCATTCTCATCATTTTTTTTCCAAATCGGACTACCAATTGAGCCAGCTAGCTGTGGTTTATTCCTCATCCTCTCAGTTCGTGAGCATCCCGCAAGCAAGACAAGTTAGAGAGAAATAAAAGTAATCAGCCATTCAGGAACCATGAACTTTGTGTTATATAGCAGTTTTCGTACGTAATTTTTGGCCTAAACTTTCACACATGCAGCTAAGCATAGACATTTCGTCACATTCATGTGAGGACGGAGGATACGTATCAGAACAGAAATGTGTACCCCACCCAAATCATTCCTATAAATTTGGATGATTTGGAAGAATGGATGAATGCCAAAAAAGAAGAAAATGACAAGTTCATATGCACTTGTTTCCTTAGTGAAGGAAATAACCCCCATGAAGTCAAAAAGACATCCATGATGCCCACTAACATGGCAGTTAGAAATGCCAAAAGTCTTTGAAGGACTACCAAGAGTCTAAGGACTTTTGATGCCCACTAACATGGCAGTTAGAAATGCCAAAAGTCTTTGGAGGACTACCAAGAGTCTAAGGACTTTTATAAAACCAAAAGAAAGAGAGTGAGCATCAGGAGAGTGTGTGGTGCTGCAGAAAAACTATAAGAAAAGTTTTTTCTAAATTCTCTCTACTGCAAAGGAAGCATCTTAATCTGTGGATAGTAGATATAGTTCCTAGTGTGATTATATTCCGACCGGTGATACAAGTAAGTCATCATTGGGCATTTTCCGCATGTATTTTGTATACAATAATTTGGAATATGTTTCCTACATTGGTATCAAAGCATAGAATTACTTGTTTCCTGGTTATTTGTAATGTTTAGAACATGTTCAAACATGAAATCTATGAATGGATTGAATGTTCATGTTTTCTTGAATGAATCCATTTTGTTCAAGTATGTTGATCAGCCTTTGTTGTAGAGTTTTTTTTAAGAAATATGGAATGATATAGGCAGTAATGGTTATAGTTTCTGAAACTAGATATTACAGGCTTCAAATCGGTATATAATATGTGTAATTTGGAAGAAAAACGAAAGAGATATGAATCAATGAAGATTCAGTTCTCAAAATTCTGAATCTGGAAATTTGCTTTCCAGAATTAGAATTTTCAAGTGGTCATGTTTGACTGCTTGTATCTCTCTTAATTTTTGTTTTCTATTTACATAACTTATACAAATTGAAACTAGATATTACAGGTTTTATAATGATATCTTATATGACCGATTTGAACTTCATATGAAGGAGATTCGAGTCTCCAAAGTTGTGAGTTCATGAAGAATGAATCTGGAAATTTGTTTCCAGAAATCAGTATGATCAAGAGGTCATGTTTGACTGAATATATCTCTCTTAATTTTTGGTTTTATATTACTAATTTTTACATTTGAAAACTAGGTACTTCATTCTTTAATATCATATATTAAAAGACCAATTTGAACTTGAAATGAAGGAGATACAAGTCTCCAAATATGCACACAAAGAAATCTTGAATTGGTCAACTGTTGACCGGTTAGACCCATCTTTTCTGAAAATTTCAGTTTTATCCCTAATTTTTGGAAATTACAATTTGGTCCTAAATTTTTTTGAAAAATTGCAATTTAGTCTTAAATATTAAAGGATTTGTGTTCTCATATTGATTTCCTATTACTTTGTTGTATGAAAGGATAATGAGTATCCGTTACTCTGTATTTGTTACAGAAATCATGGCTGTGTTCATGAGATCTCCAAAAATTGTGAGGACACCGGCATAAAGAGCAAAACTTGCAAAATGCAGAGATGCATTAGCAATTTGTCGGTGGGATGGAAATCTCAACATGATGGATCATGTTATCATGGTCAACGAGATGATACAACAAGTGATATGGGAAGGTGGACTCACACCAAATGATAGAAAAGTTATTTATCTAAAACAAACACTTCTTGAAAAATGGCAAATTATACTTGATGAAATTTGCAGAATTGAAAGGATGAAGAATAAAACTATTTTCTATGATAAGATAGTGAAAGCTTTCTTGAGAGAGTACATAAAACATGGAGCCAGAAGGACTTCGATTCGTTTGATGAATGCATCCTCAAGTAGATCTAAAGGATCTGCAATGGTCATCCCCTGGCTAGCAAATCATAAAATTAGTTTTCCCAAGAATTTTATGATTCAATGCCTTTACATTTTAAGATGATAAAATCTTAATTTTTTTTGGTTGTTTGACTGTAATACTCTATGTTTCAATTTCAAGTTACAATACAAGTTTATATTTGTTTATAATACATTTATATATTGTTTTTGTGTTGCTTGAAATTGAGAGTATGCAATTCGTTTTATTCTGTGTGGGGAGTTCTAAAAGTTTTAGTAACTTTACAGAACTAAATTTTTACATAAATAATTATTTTAAAAATAATTTCAAATTGGGATTTTAGGTGATGATTGGGAACATAGTGAACTTTCGAATCTAAAACCTTATATGAAATTATTATTAATATAATTAGTTAGTGTAAAATTGATGCATAAATAATAGGCATTAATAGTATGTGCATATATGTCTGTAGAACTTTGTGTTCAAAGGAAATTGCTTCAGCATCTAAGAACATTGTAGCTGAACTAAACAAAGGAGAAAAATTGAACGGCGAAAATTATGAAATTTGGAATATGAAAATCCAATATGTGCTAGAAGAGCAAGAGGTACTAGAAGCTCTTAACCAAGTTATGAAAGAGCCTGAAAGTGGGAATACTGCTCAACATCAAAGAGATAGAGAGGCATTTGTTGCATGGAAAAGAAAGAACTCTCTTGCTTGCATTACGTCGTTAAGTAGCATGGACAATGATGTTATGTGAGAGTTCAGGTTTGATAATGCTAAAGATATGTGGACTGCTTTAGCAGCAAGGTTTGGTAGTACATCGGTTGCCAAACTGAAACAACTCACTGTAAGGTTTGACTCTTATAAGAAACCTCATGGAGATACAATGAAACAACATTTGAGGAAGATGTCAAACATGATTACTGAGTTAAAAGATGCTGGCCACATATTAACCGATGAGCAACAAGTGCAAGCAGTAATTCGTTCCTTGCCTCAAAATTTGGAGCATATGAAAGTCCACTTGACCCACAATGAAAATATTAAAACTTTTGAAGATACGGTGCGTCATCTTGAGCTAGAAGAGGACCGCTTGTTAGCGGCCAAACCAGAAACTGATATATATTATGCAGATTCTAGCTCACAAGGAGCTTTGGGCTCCAACAAGTATCAAGGTGGGAAGAAGAAAGGCAAAGGAAAAGCCCTTTCAGGCAAAAAGCAAAAGCTTAACCAACATGGGAAAGGAAAGCGTCCTTTCAAGAAAAACATTTCAAAAGTGAAATGTTTCAACTGTGGTAAGAAGGGTCACTTTGCTCGTGATTGTATCGAGCCAAAGAAGGTACAAACCCTTCGTACATTTGAAAATACAACTTATGTATCAAGTTCTATTTTTCTTACTGAATCTCATCCTTTGTGGATTATAGACTCAGGCGCCACAGACCATGTAGCGAAGGAAAGAGATGCCTTCGTAGAGTTCCGACGAATTCCACAGGGAACCAAGTGGATATATGTAGCGAACAACTCCAAAGTGGAAGTAAAAGAAATTGGCACCTGCCAATTAAATATGCGTGGTGGGCGCACATTGTTCCTACATGATGTCTTATATGCTCCGGACATACGTCGGAATTTAGTTTCTGTGTTGGTTTTGGTTAAGCTTGGTTTTAATTTAAACTTTCATATCAATGGTGTTGACTTGTCTTTGGGAACAAGTCATTATGGTTCTGGATGGTTTTATTGTGTTGGATATTTTAAATAATAACATTAATGTATGTTATTCCTTATTCACGTCTTCTAATTCTTATGAGAATGATGTGAACATATGGTATTCTAGACTTGGTCACATTGGCCAACATAGAATGAAAAGGCTAGCCAAAGAGGGCTTATTAGGCAATATTAAAAGTGTTGATTTGCCTATTTGTGAAAATTGCCTGGCAGGAAAATCAACACGAAAACCATTTGGAAAAGGAACAAGAGCTGAGATTCCTTTGTAATTAATCCATTATGATATCTGTGGTCCAATGAATGTAAGAGCAAGGCATGAGGCTATATACTTCATCACATTTATAGATGATTATACTCGATTCGGTAGTGTCTATTTGATTTCTCATAAATATGAGGCATTAAGTTGCTTTAAGAAATTTATGAGTTTGGTAGAAAATCAATTGGATAAGAAAATAAAAGCATTGAGAACCGATCGAGGTCGTGAATATTTATCTGATCAGTTCAGAAATATTTGTGATGAAAAAGGAATAGAACGACAATTGACTATTCCTGGAACTCCTCAACAAAATGGTGTTGTAGAGAGAAGAAATAGAGCCCTACTTGAAATGGTTAAGTCTATGATGGCACAAGCTAATTTACTAATTACCTATTGGGGTGATGCATTGTTAACTGCTGCCTATATACTTAACCGAGTGCCTACTAAATCAGTTACTTCCACTCCATATGAGTTATGGACAGGAAAAAAACCCGATTTGAGTTTTCTCAAACCCTGGGGGTGTGCTGCCTATACTCACGATACCTCAAACAAATATGGAAAATTGGGTGCAAGAGGTAAAAAGAGTAATTTTATAAGATACTTTGAGCACTCCAAAGGATATATGTTTGTAGGTGTACAAGATAGTGAGAGTATTACTGAATTGGAACCACGAGATGTCACATTCTTAGAGAATGAATTTCCTAAAGTGGGCGAGATAGATAAAGACCTATCCTTGTATGAAACTCTGGAACAAGATAATGAGATTACTCCAATAGTAGGAGTTAATACACCATCGTCATCTCAATCATTTGATGACACGATACCACCATTATCTAGTCCGAGTGGGAGCATTATAGAACATGATATGTTACAAGGTGAACAACCTTCGATATGACGATCAAGTCGTAAAAGCATTCCACGTCGACGTTTTGACATTGAAAGGGAAGCTTTCATGATTGTTCCACAAGAAAATGATGAGCCAAAAAATGCAAATGATGCTCTAACATGCCCTAATAAGGAAAAATGGATACTAGCAATGGAAGAAGAAATGAAGTCAATGAAATCAAACCAAGTTTGGGAACTAGTTGAATTCCCAAAAGGACGCAAAGCCATTGGGAACAAATGGGTTCTCAAAATAAAGCGTAAAGCTGATGGCTCGATAGAAAGATACAAGGCACGACTTGTAGCGAAAGGGTATAATCAATAGGAAGGAATTGATTATGAAGAAACTTTTTCCCCTGTTGTGTTATTTACCTCAATTCGCCTAATTCTGGCTATAGTGGCAAGTATGGATCTTCAATTACATCAGATGGATGTAAAGACTGCTTTTCTCAATGGAGAATTAGAAAAAGAAATATATATGGAACAACCTGTTGGTTTCATAACAAAAGGCCAATGATGGGTGTCGAAACCACAAAAAATAATCATTCTCTGGGCTAAGCTTTGTAGATAGAGTGAGAGGGTCGAATCCACAGAGATTGGTTACATTTATTCCTTGAACAAAATAAAATAAAGAAGGGGGGATTTTGTATTATGAAACTAAGCAAGAATCAATTAAGATAACTGAACAAATTAAATAACCAACTAAAAATATGAGGAAAAATTAATAAGAAGAAGCTTCCAATCAAGAATTAATTTTGGTATTGATTCCTCAAATTGGTCATTGATTCAAAAGATAGGTTCTTTTATCTTGAATAAATTGGTTATAGTTGTTGAAGATCCGTCTTCTAACAACCAATCTTTTCTTACTTTTTCGATAACCTTCGGATCCGTCCTATGAGTTATTTCTCTAATTAACAAACACAACCTTCGGATCTGTCCTATGAGTTATGTCTATTAATTGCATTAAGATTCAAAAAGACCCAATTACTAACCAGTAAACCCGGAAACGCCTTGTTTATTTAAGCTAGATTATATATTTTCATAACATACAATCTAAGGCGTTGATTACCTTTCGATGTTGTTATTTGTCACTTGAATTAGAACAATCAACAAAAGATTAATTATTCTAAATGACTATATATTGAATTCAACTATCAAACAATAGGCCTCTTGTCTAACAATTCAATTCAATAATAAAATGAAGCATAGAAAATATATAAATACTCAAGAATAAAAGAAATAATAAAATTACCGGAACCTCACAATTGTTGGAATCAAACCTTAATTAAACTTGATTGGAAAGTAAAAATTTAGCTAAACATAATTAAAAGAAAATACAAAGAAAATCAAATGACTGCCCTTTTTGTTGATCCCGTGCGACTTTCGTCTTCCTCGGCCGTAGCTCACTCCATGAAAGGATGAATTGTGGCTTGAGAATTCCAAACCTTGTTTTCCTCTCTATTGAACTAGGAAAGCCTAAAAATGGGATGCCTTGATTGTCTCCAAGCCTTGCCTATTTATAGGCAAGGATTCAAGACATTTGGTTGTGCTTTTCCTTAATTCAAGGCTTTGCTTTCCTTAATTCATGGCTTTTCTTTTCCTTAATTAATGGCTTTGCTTTCCTTAATTCATGGCTTTTCTTTTCCTTAATTCAAGGCTTTGCTTTTCCTTAATTCAAGGCTTTGCTTTTCCTTAATGGCCAACATTTTGTTGTGGAATTTGGTGGCCTCAATTGTGTCTTTCTTGTGCCACTTGTCTTGTGAGGCTACATTTTTTAGGAAAAATGCTTCATCTAACCATTAATCACAAAAAGAATTAATATCCTTATAAACAAGCCTTTTAATCAATTAAAACACAAGAGAATTGATCCAATAAATATGCAATTATACACTCTATCAAATTCCCCCACACTTAAATCAAAGCTTGTCCTCAAGCTTGCATTAGATCAACATCTTCCTCTCTATTCCATACTCCTTTTCAACCCATCCACAAATAACTCAAAGTCATTACACATTAAAGATCTAAATTGGAATAACAAATCAAAGAATAAGTATTCATAGCCTGATTTTTCAAAACAAAACATATGCATCTTCATCAATCCCAATAATTTCATCGAAATCAAATGCAACAAAATTTGATAACCTCTCACAGGTTGCACTCTAATCACTCAAAGTGTTTAGGGTTCATTCAGCGCTCAAATCAAATATAGCATGTCATTACCATAGGCTTGCTTATATATCACATCTCCACCACTTATAATATGAACTCATACAAAAATCAAAGGGTCTTAAAAAAGGTTGTAACGGGGCTTAGGTAAAGGTAGGTAAAAAGAAAAGAAAATATAGGCTACAGATATCAAGATATATAGGAATTTCCTTGAATGACTCAAAAGTAACAAATAGCATAGTAGAACCACTTTCTTTATTCCACATAACATGCATTCTTTGTAGGAAATACTTTTCACTTCTTCTCTCTTTTTTTTTTCTTTTTTTTTTTTTTCATTCATTCATTTTTCAGTGGTTCTTTTCTTTGGAATTATCAGAAATGTTATCATTCAATTCATTCCCACATACTCTTGACCAAGGGTTCAACAATGGTAAACAAAGACAAAGATTTAAGGCTAAACAATGGGGTGTTATAATAAAGAAAGGCTAAGGCTCAAAATTGGGTGACTAGGGGTATATGTAATATAAGGTTAAGCTTTTTAGAAAGTTTAAAATTGGTAATCCTAAATGCCCTTATCATTTTTTCAACATGAATTCACAATGTGATCTCAACATGCATAACAAAGCAAGTTCTAGAATGATTATACCATATTTGTCAATCTCAACAAAGAAATATGTGAGCATGAAAAAGAAAATGCTCTTAGGCTCAAATACTCACAATGGTTTCAATGTATCAAATATTGTGCATTCTCATTCAATTCAATTATTAAAATTAACAAGATGCTTTAAAAATTTCCAAACAAAGGCTAATCATACTCATCTCATTCATACATTCCAATCCAAATCACTAATGCATATAACTCAAAATTATTCGAAATGAGCATCAAAAGAGTGACAAATTTCAAAGAAGATATCAGAATGTCAAACCTACTTGGAAGGACTTTCTTCATTTATATATATATATATATATATATATATATATATTTTACATGAAAAATTTAGAAATAATCAATGAAGCACAAGACACCCCCCCACACCTAAATCATACGTTGTCCTCAATGTATGGAAAATATGCGCACGTGGACAAGAAAGAAAATAAAATAAAGACAAGACACTTCCCTGAACCGCGGTAGACAACTAGAGTTGTGGTGGAGGTGAGGTAAAGCATGAAGGATCAGTTGATGTTATGGCCATGGCTGAGCATTGGTTGGTAGAAGAAAATGTAAAATGAAAATGAAAATAAAAAGGAAAAAAACAAAATAGAATCTCAAATCTTTTTTTTTTTTACACAAAGCAGAAAACATAATAAGATAACTAATTAAATTAAACTTAAATGACAAGAAAATAAATAAAAATTTTGGGTTGCCTCCCAAAAGCGCCTTCATGTAACGTCTTTGGCTAGACATCTCCACTTCTCTTTAAGTTATTAAAATTTCACTAATTGTTTGGACCACACTTGCATTTTCTCACAAGCTACCATTGCCTTCTCATTCACTTCTAATTGTGCATTCAATTCAACTTGACTTATACTTGTTTTTTCTTCAAAAACATCCTGCACACTAAAATTAGTAATGTTAATAGAATTATGTGCAACGGGTTTGTTGAAGTCATAAACCATATCTTGAAGATCATTATCTATCACAAATTCTTGTTCAAAAATCTGCACTTCTTCAGAAGTCAAATTATTATCAAGTGCAATTTTTACTTTATCCTTATCACAAAAATCAAATGTTTTCTGAGCTAGAGTATCAATAGCATCAAAAGCATAAACAGCACATACATCATTAGGATATTTCATGGCAGCATAAATGTTAAATTTAATAATCTCACCATCAAATTCCATAGTTAATGTTCCTTCATGCACATCAATTTTTGCTCTAGATGTTTTCAAGAAAGGTCTCCCAAATAAAATTAACTTTGAGTTAGGAGAGTGATCTTCCTCCATATCAAGTACATAAAAATCTGCAGGAAACACTAATCCATTTACTTGCACCAAAACATCTTCTAATACTCCCTCAGGATAAACATTAGATCTATCAGCAAGTTGAATTATCACGCCCGTTTCTTTCAAAGGTCCCAAATTCAAAGAATTATAAATAGATAACGGCATAACATTTATGGAAGCACCCAAATCACACATGGCTTTTTCAACTTTCATATTGCCTATTTTACAAGGGATGATAAACATACCTGGATCTTTGCATTTTGAAGGCAACTTCTTTTGTAGCACAGCCGAGACATTCTCCCCCACACTTAAAATTTCATTGCCTTTCAATTTTCTTTTGTTGGTGCATAATTCTTTGAGAATTTTAGCATAGCGAGGTATTTGTTTAATTGCATCAATTAAAGGAATATTTACCTCTACCTTGCGAAAAGTCTCAAGAATCTCCTTTTCTTCCTCATCTTTTTTCGAATTAGCAAATCTTGTAGGGAAATGAGGGGTTGTCTCGATTACCTTAGGCTGCTGTGGGGTTGTTACTTCTTTTTCCACCTCTTCATGATCACGTGTTTTGGCCTCTTCCAACACCTTTCCGCTTCTCAAAGTCATTGCACTAACATTTTGCCTTGGGTTAACAACTGTTTGAGAAGGTAACTTACCTTGAGATTCCAATTTGCTCACGGAAGATGCTAATTGGCTCACTTGATTCTCCAAGTTTTGAATGCTAGTTCGAGTTTCCTGTTGAAAACGTTGGGAACTATTAGCAAGTGATTCAACTAACTCTTCAAGGGACTTACCTGGTTTGGAAGGCGGTGGATATGGTGGGTTTTGCTGCCAAACTTGAAATCCACTAGGTCGTGGCCCATAACTGAAGTTGGGATGATCCCTCCATGCCGGATTGTAGGTATTTGAGTAAGGGTCATACTTCATTTGTGGTAGCCCTGGGAATCCACCAACGGCATTAGCATGTTCAAATTGACCTTCTTGCAATGTCGGACACATGTCAGTGGGATGATTTGAATTGGAGCAAATACCACAAGCCTTTACCTGTTGAATATTGCCTACAACCAACTTTTCCACTAAAGTAGTCAAATTGTCTAGACGTTGATCAATATAGGAAATACTTACCTCACTTACCTTCCTAGATGTATCCTCGCGTCTGATGCCAAATTGTTGTGTATTGGCAGCCATGTTGGAGATTAAAGTTCTTGCCTCCGTTGGAGTTTTGTGCACTAATGCACCTCCACTAGCAGCATCAATCATATTCCTATCTATCACTGTTAGTCCTTCATAAAAATATTGGATAAGAAGTTGATCAGGAATTTGATGTTGAGGACAACTAGCACATAATTGCTTAAACCTTTCCCAATATTCGTGCATAGTTTCTCCATGTTGCTGCCGTATACCACATATATCTTTTCTAATTGTGGCAGCTCGTGAGGCAGGAAAGAATTTTTCCAAAAATTGCCTCTTCATCTCGGTCCATGTGTTTATTGAACCAGATGGCAAGTAATATAGCCAATCCTTAGCAACTCCATCTAAAGAAAAAGGAAAAGCTCGCAACTTAATTTGTTCCTCAGTCACTCCTTGCGGTTTCATCGTGGAACACACCATATGGAATCCCTTTAAGTGCTTATGAGGATCTTCACCTGCGAGGCCATGAAAAGTGGGGAGTAAGTGAATCAATCCTGATTTTAATTCAAAAGGCACTTCTAAAGTAGGATAATCAATGCACAACGGTTGTTGGTTTAAATCAGGCATAGCTAATTCCTTTAAAGTTCGTTCATTATTTCTAGCCATTTTTTCTTCTTCACTATTAAATAATTCAGACAAATTATATTCAAAAGATGAAGAAGATAATACTCCCTGAGATTGTTGTTTGGTTTCTTTTCTAAGCCTACGTGTTGTCTTCTCTATCTCTGGATCGTACGTGAGTTGACCTGTGCGAGAAGAACGTGGCATAAAAGAACCAAACAATTATAGAGGCAAAAAGAAAAATAAAATAAAAATAAAAATAAAAATGAAAATAAATAAATAAAAGGAATAAATTCTAAAAAACCAATCCCCGGCAACGGCGCCAAAATTTGATGGGTGTCGAAACCACAAAAAATAATCCTTCTCTGGGCTAAGCTTTGTAGATAGAGTGAGAGGGTCGAATCCACAGAGATTGGTTAGATTTATTCCTTGAACAAAATAAAATAAAGAAAGGGGGATTTTGTATTATGAAACTAAGTAAGAATCAATTAAGATAAGTGAACAAATTAAATAACCAACTAAAAATATGAGGAAAAATTAATAAGAAGAAGCTTCCAATCAAGAATTAATTTCGGTATTGATTCCTCAAATTGGTCATTGATTCAAAAGATAGGTTCTTTTATCTTGAATAAATTGGTTATAGTTGTTGAAGATCCGTCCTCTAACAACCAATCTTTTCTTACTTTTTCAATAACCTTCGGATCCGTCCTATGAGTTATTTCTCTAATTAACAAACACAACCTTCGGATCTGTCCTATGAGTTATGTCTATTAATTGCATTAAGATTCAAAAAGACCCAATTACTAACCAGTAAACCCGGAAACGTCTTGTTTATTTAAGCTAGATTATATATTTTCATAACATACAATCTAAGGCGTTGATTACCTTTCGATGTTGTTATTTGTCACTTGAATTAGAACAATCAACAAAAGATTAATTATTCTAAATGACTATATATTGAATTCAACTATCAAACAATAGGCCTCTTGTCTAACAATTCAATTCAATAATAAAATGAAGCATAGAAAATATATAAATACTCAAGAATAAAAGAAATAATAAAATTACTGGAACCTCACAATTGTTGGAATCAAACCTTAATTAAACTTGATTGGAAAGTAAAAATTTAGCTAAACATAATTAAAAGAAAATACAAAGAAAATCAAATGACTGCCCTTTTTGTCGATCCCGTGCGACTTTCGTCTTCCTCGGCCGTAGCTCACTCCATGAAAGGATGAATTGTGGTTTGAGAATTCCAAACCTTGTTTTCCTCTCTATTGAACTAGGAAAGCCTAAAAATGGGATGCCTTGATTGTCTCCAAACCTTGCCTATTTATAGGCAAGGATTCAAGACATTTGGTTGTGCTTTTCCTTAATTCAAGGCTTTGCTTTCCTTAATTCATGGCTTTTCTTTTCCTTAATTCATGGCTTTGCTTTCCTTAATTCATGGCTTTTCTTTTCCTTAATTCAAGGCTTTGCTTTTCCTTAATTCAAGGCTTTGCTTTTCCTTAATTCAAGGCTTTGCTTTTCCTTAATGGCCAACATTTTGTTGTGGAATTTGGTGGCCTCAATTGTGTCTTTCTTGTGCCACTTGTCTTGTGAGGCTACATTTTTTAGGAAAAATGCTTCATCTAACCATTAATCACAAAAAGAATTAATATCCTTATAAACAAGCCTTTTAATCAATTAAAACACAAGAGAATTGATCCAATAAATATGCAATTATACACTCTATCAGCCAAGAACAAAAAGTATGTCGACTTTTAAGATCGATATATGACCTTAAGCAGTCATCAAAACAATGGTATATAAGTTTTCATAAAGCCATAATATCATAAGACTTTGCCATGATTGATGAAGATCATTGCGTATATATCAAAAGATCCAAGGATCAATATGTGATCTTATCATTATATGTTGATGATATACTTGTTGCCGGAACCAATAAGGAGTTTATAACAATTGTGAAGAATTGGTTATCTTCCAATTTTTAAATGAAAGACATGGGTGAAGCTGCATATATTCTTGGAGTTAAGATTTCAAGAGATCGTTCAAAGAGATTATTATCTCTTTCACAGGAGACATATATAAATAAAATCCTTGAACGATTCCATATGCAAGATTGCAAACCCATAGATACTCCTATTGCAAAAGGCAAAGGATTGAGTCGTAGAATGTGTCTAAAGACTTCACAAGAATAGGAACGTATGAAACGTGTTCCATATACTAGTGCTGTTGGAAGCTTAATGT
Organism: Gynochthodes officinalis; assembly: GCA_020080225.1. Lineage (NCBI taxonomy): Eukaryota > Viridiplantae > Streptophyta > Magnoliopsida > Gentianales > Rubiaceae > Gynochthodes > Gynochthodes officinalis. The sequence goes on along the minus strand of CM034619.1, from coordinate 36,153,447 downwards.
ACGCTATGATGTGTATAAGACCTGATAATTGTTATGCAGTTGGAATGGTATGTAGGTACCAATCCAATCCAGGTCAAGCACACTGGATCGCCGTCAAAAGAATCTTGAGGTATCTAAAAGGAACTGCCAACTATTCATTATGTTATCAAGGAAGTGATCTGCACCTTGAAGGCTATACTGATGCTGTTGGGGAGGAGATTTAGATGAGAGAAAATCAACCTCCGGATTTGTTTTCTTACTAAATAATGGCGCCATATCTTGGAGTAGTAAGAAACAAACTTGTATAACTTTATCAACAATGGAAGCTGAATTTGTGGCACTTTCAGCAACAGTACAAGAGGGTGTTTGGCTTAAAAGATTTTATGATCACTTAGGTGTTGCTAAACATGCTGCAAATTCAATATTGGTTAACTGTGATAGCTAAGCAGCAATAGCATACACTAAGGATCCTAAATTTCATTGTAAGACCAAACACATAGATACCAAATATAATTTTGTAAAAGATATGGTTGCACAAAAAGAAGTGAACGTACAATACATATCTACACATAGAATGATAGCAGATCCTATGACAAAACCAATCCCTAGAGATGTGTTTCTTAAACATGTGAAATCTCTAGGATTGTGTAGAAATTAATGTACTGAATATTTTGTATTTCCCAAAAGTTCACAATTTCTTGATATTTTTGCCTAAGAGTTTATTTAACATTTATGCATATTAATGCTTTGTGCATTATATTTGTTGTTTGAGAGTATGTCGGACAGATGGAAGATTAGCCCACTCACACGGGTAATCACCTTTATTACTATGTGGTAATAGAGATGAGACAATTTTAAACTTATTATCTATGTGATAATTGAGAGCTCAAGTTTAAAATATGTATGTCGCCTTAACAAAATGTTAAGATGAGATCATAATATTGATTATGATCGAAAGTGAAATGACCCACACGTTTCACTTTATCTATTTTTAATGCCAGATGTGAGTTCTGATGAATTGATATTTAAAAGAAGTAGATATGTGAACTCAAGTTAGACATGGCGAATGTCTGAACTATCATCTGTACGGTATTAGATGTAAAGACATACACTTCATGGGAAAGGAGAAAAATACCGTAATACGTATTTCATACTACGTATGCATGAAACGACCATTGTGAGATGGTGAAAGTTATGATTTCAACTTTCAAACCGTGTCAGACTCACGAGGATGAGTCCTCGATTGCGTGCCCTTATAACTCTTATCTTATTCTTAAAATTTTTATTCAATGTTTGCTATCTTAGAATGTTGCCCACGATCATAAATGATGCGATCTAACGGGACATTTCTAGAAAAGCAAATTGAATTGAAATTAAGAGATTGAAGAAAGAGGAAGGCTCAATTTGTTATTATTTGTCACATTTTATTTTGTATTCACTGGTAGACCAATTATGATTATTTTGAGTTTTAATCATAATTGTGAATACAATATATAACATTTAATGAGATCAAAGAGAAATATAATGTGACTGATTGATCTAGGGTAATGCATACAAAATATACTTTAAATAATTATGCCCAAATATGAGCTGCTATATATTCCTAACAGATGTATAGCATCGAGCTCTCAGTGTATGCTGGTCGCACAGATTATTTGCTTGTATGAACTTTACATAGAAGAGAGAGTTATAGTTTGACTATCATGGGTGAGTGGGAGATGAAGGAAATAACCCCCATGAAGTCAAAAAGACATCCATGATGCCCACTAACATGGCAGTTAGAAATGCCAAAAGTCTTTGAAGGACTACCAAGAGTCTAAGGACTTGATGCCCACTAACATGGCAGTTAGAAATGCCAAAAGTCTTTGGAGGACTACCAGGAGTCTAAGGACTTTTATAAAACCAAAAGAAAGAGAGTGAGCATCAGGAGAGTGTGTGGTGCTGCAGAAAAACTATAAGAAAAGTTTTTTCTAAATTCTCTCTACTGCAAAGGAAGCATCTTAATCTGTGGATAGTAGATATAGTTCCTAGTGTGATTATATTCCGACCGGTGATACAAGTAAGTCATTATTAGGTATTTTCCGCATGTATTTTGTATACAATAATTTGGAATATGTTTCCTACACTTAGCAATCTTGCAAATCTTAGTTGCTTGTAACTTGTAAGTATTCTCACAAAGACAAAACAAAGGGAACAATTCTAACCCTGCATAACCCTCTTTTTTGGGTGCCAAGCAAGAAGATGCCCCTGCAACCTTGACATGCCAACATCTTGTGATTAACTTTGTGGCACAGTATACATTTGTGTTCCAAGCATAGGAGTAGATTCGGGAACATGTAAAAAACCCCGGTACCTCTTTGGTCATCAAGATCAGTGAAAGCCATCTGGCAGCTTGTTATGTTTTGCCTTTGGTATTTTCTCTGTGTGCCTGTTTCTGAGTTTGCCTTCCTTTGTGCTTTTGCTCTGCCTCGTTTCTTAAGCATATTAATATTGCCTTCTGTATTTCTCAATAAACATGCTATTTTATGGAGAATCACAAATTCTAATCTAATGTCATTATCATTTCCATTAATGTACTTTTTCGTCCTCCTATTAATTAACTTCTGTAAATCTATAAATAATTTAGCATACAAAAAGAATTAAAAAAAAACACACACACATACACACACAGAGCAGATAACCTTCAACGTTAACATGAAGTTTTTCCATTAGATTCATTTCCCACCACCGGCCCCCTGCCCTCACCTCACTAAAAAAAAGAAAAAAATTGGCAATATTTAAACGCAATCGCCATTGTCACTCCTTCCAAATTCATCCTTGAAAAGATCTGCAGAAATCAATTGTAGGATTGGATGCGTATCTTTATAACTGAATTTTCCATGTTCACCTATTCTTTCTCAAGGTGTTTCACCAAGCTTACCACAGTGCGAGAACAATGAGAGTCCTCAATCATTTCGAGTGTTGAAATGCTCTCTAAACAAGAAGGAATCTCTCCCAAACGTTTACATCTATCCAATACCAGCTCCTGCAAACGGGGAAATTGATAATCGATAGTTGGACGACCTGACAATGGGCAACTCAGACGATTTCAAAAATCTAAGTTTGGAGAATTCCCCTTCTTCCATCTCCCACGTTTCCCCCGAGAAGGAATAAGGGAGTAATTTGAGAACTTCAAAGTTGGGTGGTTTACCAATGGTTGAAATCTTCCTTCAAGGCAAAGAAAAACCTGACAATGTCAATTTTTTGAGATTTGCGGGCGTTACCCCTTCATCTGTTTGTTACAGCCGTAACGTTGTTTTGTTATTGTCGCATGTGATTGCCGAATACTTTATGTAAATTCCACATTCATCATAAACCTTCCAAACCTTGGTGTGGCAATGTTAGGCCGGGGTCCGATCATAATGAAGATGCTTTTCTAAGAAGGTAGTAGTGATGGAGCCTTCGGAGAAGAAGGTTGAGAGGAGAATGGCTGGGGTTTGGACCCTGGCTAATGGAAAGAAAATAAAGGTCTATCATAACAATGGAACAGATGGTCAAGGAGAAGCTAAAGTTACGACATCAGAGATAATATTCCGCTTCTTTATGCCCATGGGGGACTTTACCAAGAGTGACGGTCCAAGGCATGGAGGACCATCAAAAAAGGTTGGCCGAGATGTCAATGACAAGTCTTAATAATGATTTGGTTTTTGTAGGAACGAAAAAATTTCTTGATTTCTAAAGGAATATCAGCAATCTCCCTTTTTATTCCGACCTATAAGAAAATGTTAGATATCAGATCTAGAGGACGGAGGGCAGTCGAAGGAATTAACTGAGGAAGGGCACGGCGTAGTCGATCGGGCCCTGAAGAGAACGATCCTTTGTGTTTGGGTGGAATTTCTGAATGCTTGAAACATACTTCCGTTCATGAAAGTAATCACTCACACCGCGTTTCAAATCAAGATAATTCTCTAGCACAAAGATAACAAAAGAGAGCTTTTATGGAGTTATATCGTGCGCAATTTGAAGAGTTCCGTAGGGCTAGGCATAATCCACGTCTATCTGAGAATGAACCAAGACATAGAAATCGGGGCCAAGGCCTCAATAAAGAGATAAAATATTGCAGCTGTAATGGGGTGCTTGTTTAGTATGTCCAAATGCGGCACTCTCGTTTTGATGGGGTCCAACCTAGGTCTGCAGGTCAGGGAGGTGGTTACCATTCAGGACCCATCTTAAACAAAAGATTAGATAGATTAGATAGTCGATCGGGCCCTGAAGAGAACGATCCTTTGTTTTTGGGTGGAATTCCTGAATGCTCGAAACATACTTCCGTTCATGAAAGTAATCACTCACACCGCGTTTCAAATCAAGATAATTCTCTAGCACAAAGATAACAAAAGAGAGCTTTTATGGAGTTATATCGTGCGCAATTTGAAGAGTTCCGTAGGGCTAGGCATAATCCACGTCCATCTGAGAACGAACCAAGACATAGAAATCGGGGCCAAGGCCTCAATAAAGAGATAAAATATTGCAGCTGTAATGGGGTGCTTGTTTAGTATGTCCAAATGCGGCACTCTCGTTTTGATGGGGTCCAACCTAGGTCTGCAGGCCAGGGAGGTGGTTACCATTCAGGACCCATCTTAAACAAAAGATTAGATAGATGACTCAAATGCTAAATCTCAACTTGACGAGATGAAACTTTGGAGCCAAAGGCTAGACCTCAACGATATACGAAGGTTCAGGCCTTAGTGACATGTGCCGGCCAAAGGTATAAACTTCAATAGCATGCTCTCCAGCTAGACCTTGGACCCTAAGCCTAAAGGTTGGAGCTAAAACACAATGAAATCACACCAAGTGCTCAGGACCTAGGAATCTTAAGTCACAAAGTGGAAAATTAGCGAAATTGTGCTTATCAATAAGCATATAACAACATGCTATAATCATGGAAGCATATTGCGGCGTGTAATCAGCAGTTACAACTGTAACCCTCGTGCTAAAACGTGACAATAGATTCCTTAAATGGTGGGATAAGATGTATAAACTCGTAAAATAACCAGGGTGAAGAATAAGGCGGACGACGTCCACCCTCATAACAGATGGACTACCGATTGAGATGGGACCCTTTTATGAATCAGCTATATCAACGATACCAACAATATTAGAGCGATCCTTCACAACAACCAACATCTCAACCACCACCACATGACAACTGCAATGTTACTGGCTTCATCCATGCCATGTTTGCAATAGTTGCAAACAAAGATGTATGCAGAGTTTATGCTGATAATAGTAGCGCAATCGATGCCCTGTATAATGATTGCAAGTTGAGAATCAACTTCGCGGCATTGAAACCATCCAGCATGCCTTTAATGACGTTTGTCCACAAAATCATCCATCCAGTGGGCATCATTACACTTGCAGTCACCATGGGGATTACTCCCGGGACAAAACTATAATGACAGACTTCTACAACATAAATGCTCCGTCTCATTTCAATGCAATTATTGGGAGATCATGGATGAACAAGGCTAAGACCATTTGGTCATGAAATTTCCTACTGAACACAGAGTGGCATCAGTAGAGGAGACCAGCACGCAGTGAGAGAAAGCATGTGTTTTGCAATCAAAGGTAAAAACATTTTGACTCTAGAAGTGTTACAGGTGAACTCCAAGGCGTTATACCTGAAGACAATGAACAAATGTAAAAGTATATTGCTTCCCTTTAAGAATTCCGAGGTCACTTCTCGGAGACCCAAGATGTCAAAACTTTCATGTTACACCTTGGAGACCCCAAGATGCCCGGAAATCAGAGGTCACACCTCAAAGACCCTAAGATACCAGAAACTCTAAGGTTACACCTCGGAGGCCCCAAGATGCCCGGAAATCAGAGGTCACACCTCAAAGACCCTAAGATACCAGAAACTCTGAGGTTACACCTCGGAGGCCCCAAGATGCCAATATGAAAGAAGATCTGGCTGAATCACAAGAAATCACTAATAAGGTGTGATGTGTATAGATTAAGCTCATTAAGTCCGTAAGGTTACTAGTTAAGGCACAGAGTTCAGGACCTTTGAGACAACAAAGTTCTGAACCTTGGAGTCAAGTTTTGGACCTTTGAGACAGCAAAGTTTTGAACCTTGAAGCCAAATGCTAGGACCTTCGCGCTACATGCATAAAGGAAGATGATAATGATAACAACCAATCCCCCTTTATTAGGGAAGAGGATAAGGGTAACAACTCCCCCTTTATCAGGGAAGAAGATAAGGATAATAATCCATCCCTCTTTATCAGGAAAGAGGATATATACGTGGGGAAAATGGCCAGGTACGGGGATCCATTTCTGATTACTGAAAAATTACTAAACTCCGGCAACAAGACTAACTTAAGCATCGGAAAGTTTACCCCGGAGAACTACTCCGAGATCTATTTTGCAAGATTATCTATTATTGAGCACATGAAGGAGCTTGGATCATGTCAATTAAATCGGATTTTACTAGTTGTGGATTTCACCTTCATCAAGTGGCGCTGTCTGTGGGAACTAAAAAAATTTCTTGATTTTTGAAGGAGTATTCACAACTTTCTTTTCAATCCCAATTTATATTGAAATGGTAGACACCAGATCTGGAGGCTGGAGAGCCGCCGAAGGAACTAGTTGATGAGAAGCATGACTTAGCTATTCAAGACCCCAGGGCGGATGATCCGCTACGTCTGGGCGGTATTCCTGAACAATTATAACATACTCTAATCATGACAGTGGACGCTCTCAACATACACCCCCAAACCAAAACAAATATATTGAACGTAAACAAAAAGAAGATGATAAGCGGGCTTTCGCTGAGTTACATTGTGCGCAGTTTGAAAAATTCTGCAGAACTATACATCACTCACGTCACTTTGGCAATGAACACAATCAAGGTGATCCGGCTAGATTTAAGATGCCAGATGGAATCCCGTCTTATGAGGGGGATATTGACCCCCGGGATTTCCTATCGCAATTTAATTACGCGATGAACTTCAAGAATGCTCTGATGAAGGTTATGTGCAAAGCATTCCCCATCTATTTGAGTGGGAAAACGTGGGTGTGGATTGATGGCCTTCCCCGTAACAGTATTTCTTCATTCAGGCAGTTGGCTCAACTTTTTCTTACCGCTTTTTTCAGAGGAAGAAATTCCACAAGGCTATCGTAGATCTGTTGAATCTTAAACAAGCAAATGATCAATCCCTCAAGTCCATTGTGGATAGATTCACTTATGAGAGCTTACAAGTAGCTGACAGAACAGATCAATTGGTAATCTCAGCCTTTATGAATGGTCTCAACCAAGGACCATTCTATACAAAATTGGCTTGGGACACTCTAGTCAATACTCAAATACTTTGGCAGATAGTGGAAAGCTACACCAAAGGAGAAGAAGCCAATAGAAAGAAGAGAGAAAACAAGAAACATTAAAAAAGACATCAGGACAACACTAAGGGAAAGAATCACCCGAAAAGTGCCTTCGATTGTCTGAATTATAATAGAGGAAAGGCAGAACCTCAAATTCAGGAAAAAACCTTAACGCCATTGACTAAGAGTCGAACTGAGATCTTAACCATACATAAAGATCTTCTCCGACCCCCAGTCCTGTTACTTGCAATGTCACACAAAAAGCCCCAGCATCTCTGGTGCACCTTTCACAATGATCACGGGCATGACACTGAAGATTGCAAGGACCTCAAGAAAGAAATAGAAGATTGCACCCGCAATGAGATGCTGGGTTAATATGTCCAGCAATGTCATTCAGGAACCCAACTCTAATCTGGGTCATTGACACATCAAAATCTGGAAGCTACGAACCAGCCACAATGAAGGGGAATTTATTGTAGGAAACCAAATCAAAGAACGCAACGGAAATTTAAAATATTTGGTTTCCTTCAAGGATCCATACGAAGTGAAATCAAATTGGTAGTGAAGATTATTATCTTACCGGTAGTGTAGCCTTGTTGATTGTCGAATCACAAGCAAGACCAATCTAGCCTTGCCTCTATGGTATCCACACGATCGTCTCCAAGCCTCAAGTTAATTGTCAAACAATTAACTAAAGAAAGAAATAACAAAATTCTTTTAGTGCTAGCCAAGATTTTGTTACTTGGGTATTCCCTCAAGTTCTCAACTTAAGGATTGGATTTCTATTTTGAGTTTTCAACTCAAAATTCGGGTTTTGTTCTTATTTCTCAAATAAGGAGTGGATTCTATATTGAACAAGAGAAGAAGAAAAGAAAGAAATTTCATGCACCAAGAATAGCACAAAGTTTTCTTCAACAAAGAAAGCTTAAAAAGAAAACTCTCTCAATAAAAGTGTCCCTTCGGTTTCTTTGATCTGAATTCAATAATTCATCCATGTGAACAGCTGCCCTTTCACATTTCATATTTTAGAAATTGAATTGCAATATGTTGCATATGGTTGCCTTTTCATTTTCCAATGAATGACTGCCTTTTCATTTTCATAAAATGTTTTGCACTATGTTGCCTTTTCATTTTCCAATGAATGGTTGTCTTTTCATCTTCCAATGAATGGTTACCTTTTCATCTTCCAATAATAAAGTCCATTTTGATTATTATTTAATAAATAAATCTAAAACTCATTTTAGATTTATTAATATTAATAGAACCAAAATCTTTTCGCCTTAAATCCAAAACCGTTTTAAAACGAAAACCCGATAGATTCCTATTTTCAATAGGATTCTTAAATTAACCAAAATTTCATCACATGAATTTTGCACTTCTTTTGGATACGATCTAATTGTGCGACCCAATAGGTTCTCATAACATTGGCATTGACATAAAATATATTTTATGCCAAAAGTAATGAGCGGTGTCTAGCAACATATCAATACTACCCAAGTCATGAGAATATTAGTAATTCGACATTACTTTTCTTGTGATAGATATTATTTTGTAATTAAATCCCTTTGCCCTAGATATCTTGATCGAACACAAGCCATGGATCGTGTCATGCTCGTATAGTTCAATCTTTTCATTTCTCCTTGATTCACCACTATTCAAAGTATTCATTTGTTGTTTTAAACAAATTGTGTGTGTATATGGTGTAGGAACAACTTTAACTCAAGTAAGCCTTATGACTAATGTTCATCCTTGGGAATCTTGGTAACTTTGTACCAACTCCGCCTTATGGACACGAATCTCATTGACTAAAAGAGAAACATTACATTATCTTTAAGATTATTAGGCCTTTTATTCTCTTTTGCCTCACTATTCTTTCCTTCAAAATATCACATTGCCTCATAGATGCAAAAGACATACATTTTTTGTATTGGCTTTTGGTTACTTAACAAATCACATTCATTAGAATACTTTCTCCCACTTTATTTATTAGTCTCGAGTTTTGTGACTCTTTTTTTAGCTATTCTTACTCATATGGCTTTACTTAGCTTAATGTTTACAAGATACAAGGTTGAGAGTAGTCCTATACAGAAGAGTAGCATCTTATTTACACAATGAAAAAACAATTGTCCAATTTATATCAAAATTATAGTGTACCTCTACAATTATATCAAAGAAAAATTGAATCATGGGTCATGTCACATCAATGTATTAAAATTTAGACAAAAGAATCACATTTTCCCCTATGATTTATTTTGTTAAAGTTCTGCAATTAAGTGCTCGAAACAACTTGTTGGAGATAATAAAATTTCTATCTTTGTATCTAACCAAAGATTTAATCAAAGAGATCAATACCTCATCTTTTACATTACTAAGATAAGAATTTAGCCATTTATTTCATTAGTAACATGATTTGCTTTCCTTCATTAGTCTACTTCTAAGTTAAAAAGAACTATCTCATCACTTTCACGGAAATTGTTATTTATTCCTTACGTATGTAACAGAAAAGAGACTAAATGGTATGGATCTTTTTTCTGGGAATGATTTTACTTATAATTTTAACTAATACTAATTGTACTACTAATACTAATGAAAATTTCACAAAGATATCGCTTAAAATGCAAGCATAATCAATAAAAGAAGGCTAGTGATTTGAATCCTTACAAAAGTCATCCTAAAAACCCATATATGAATGCATGGCACCAAGAACAACCCCAGTTCAAATTGAACTAGCTTACTCCAAGGTGGAGAAAAGACTTTGACCCCAATATATCTAAGTGGATTGAAACCTTGATGTCAATATGAATTGAAGCAACACCACAAGTTAAGGGAACAAGTCTTAACTTAAAAAATGACAAGAGCGACACAAGGACAACTTTGAAACACTCAAAAGTTTGCAGAAGAACTTAAAATTATGAAAACCTACTAGAAAATTTTTTATTCATGGTTTTATGATCACGGTGGCTAAACCTACATGTGTATTTATAGGGTGAGAGTCAATCATGCCTACCCTTATTGACTCACATGACTTACCTAAATTTTAGCTAAATGAATAGAATTACCCACCCATGAATTTAACCTAAAAACAAGACTAAATTAAGTACTTTAGCCTTATAAAAAATTAATTAGAAGTCTTCTAGAAAGACTCCATATAAAACTTGGTCATAAGGTCCTAGAATTAGATAAGGAAACTAACAAAATAAAGAGTCAACTAGGGTTTAATACCCTTGGGGCAGCCAGCCTAGGAGTTTTGGCCATAAAACTCTAAATCAAATACAATTAGACCTTAAAATACATGTTTAAATTTAAAAACAAAACCCATTACTAACTACTAAATAATTGTACAAAATAAGTCTCATAGTCACTAAGTTTGGACTCTTTTTCAATGTGGACCTCATGAATAAGCTCAGTAATAGCCTTTTTGTATCTTTTAGATTAGCCCTTATCGTTGGCATATGAACATCTTGAAGTAGATCCTTGACTATGCTTTTAACTCCATGATTTATGCCTTCAAACTTATGGTTCACACCTTCATAATCTCGGATTGTTTAGCTTGAATCTAATAGTATTTGTGATCCATGATTGCCATCATTCCTAGTCTTCTCAAAAGGATTCATTCTTTAATTTGGAACACTTGCATCAAGTTTAGAAGGAGAAAGATTAGCAACATTAAAATCAGCACTCACTCCACACTCATCAAATAAATCAAACTTGTATGCATTATCATTAATTAGAGAAACGTGCAAGTGAACCTTTTTGTCCATCTCCAAGAATATATAACTTAGTACTCCTTTATACTAGCAAATGCTCCTTTCTCATACGAACCCGAACCCAAACCCAAACCCAATCATCAAGTTGAAAAACAAATTGTTTGTATTCTTTACTTGCACATTTCACATATAGCTCAGTTTTCCTCTCAACAGGTAAGTGAACCTTTTCGTACAACTTTTTGATAACCTCATCTTGCTTTGGACCATCTAGGTTTAATTGTTCCCTTATAGGTAATGCTGACAAGTCCAATAGTGTCAAAGGATTAAAACCATAAACAACTTAAAAAGGAGAATGGTTAGTAGTATAATACACAGTACAATTATAATCAAATTTAGCAATTGGTAAACATTCTTCCTAACTCCTTCAATGAATTATGGCTTAAAATAATGTATCCAACGTACAATTGGTTATCTCAGTTTGACCTTGGGTTTCTAGATTACTAATTGTTGAGAAAAACTTAGTACCCAAGTTATCCCAAAGTCTTCTAAAAATAGTTTAGAACTTCACGTCTGTATTAGAATAGTATTCTTCTTGGAACTCCATGCAAACATACTACCTTCTTAAAGAACAAGTTGGCCACATGCTTTGCTTCATCAAATTTCCTACAAGCAAAGATATTAGGCATTTTAAAAAATTTATGCAATAAAACAAATATAGAACCATATCTTTTTGAGAATGTGGCAATCCAAAAACAGAGTCCATGCAGATTTTGTTTATAAGTTATGTATCTTTCACCAATTTGTTCCATATCCTTTTTCATGTTCAGCTAAATGAAGTTTTTAGTTAAGTCATCTAAAGGTTTAAAAACTCCAAAATGTACCGCTAAACCCTCAATGTGTGCCTCATGGACTAGAAGCTCATGCAAAGAATAAGAAGGTATGCATAATATATGCTCTCAAAATAAGTAACTTTCATGTCTATAGAATTTATTGAATGCAAACTGTTCATAGTTGCATAAATACTAGAAAACTCAAGATCAGTATGACATAAATCTCTAATGTACATAAACCCTAACAATTTAGTGTTCAAATTCGTGAGAAAAGTATACCTTTGAGACAAAGCAATAGTTACTATATTCTCCTTTGTTTATACTTGATAACATAAGAAAACATCTCAATGAAACTCACCCACTTAGCATGCCTTTTGTTCAACTTATTTTGTCCTTTTAAGTGGTTGAGGTATTCACGATTAGTATGGATAACAAACTCTTTAGCAAAAGATAGTCTTCTTAAACTTCTAATGCATGCACCAAGCATAGAGGTCTTTGTCATAAGTAGGATAATTCATTTCAGCATCATTGGGGTTTTTACTAAAGTATGGAATTGAATAGCTCTCTTATATTAAAACAGCCCCAACACTTATACGTGATGCATCATATTCTAATTTAAAAATTTTATCAAAATTAGAAATACAAGTAAAAGTGTAAGATCATGTTTGAGTTAGCTAAAGGCCTACTTTTGCTCAACTACTCAATGAAAATTTACATCTTTCTTAGCAATATTGGTTAATGGAGCAACTTTAATAGAAAAATCTTTAACAAATTTGTAGTAGAAACTTGCTAAACCATAAAAACTTCTTATCTCAAAAATGTTGGAAGAGGTCGACTAATTATTGATGGCTTTAACTTTTGCTTGATCAATTTTAATGCCTTGTGCACTCATAAGAAATCCAAGAAAAACAACTTCGTTTACACAAAAGTACACTTCTTAAGATTAGCAAAAAGTTTTTCAACTCACAAAAGTACTTAAAACTTGCTTAAGATGTTTAACATGCTCAATTAAGTATTTGCTATAACTCAAGATATCATTAGAATAGACTACTACAAACTTGCCAACAAAAGCTCTTAAAACATAATTCATTAGTTCCATAAATATGCTAGAGGCATTAACTAAATCAAATGGCATAACTAACATTCATACAAACCAAATTGTCTTGAAAGTTGCTTTCCATTTATCTCCTTCTTTCATTGTAATATGATGAGATTTAGATTTTAAATATATCTTCGTAAATATATAGGCACCATGCAACTCATTAGGTATATCATCTAATGAAGGTATGGGATGGTGATATTTTGCTGTTGTCTTGTTGATAGCTCAACAATGAACGCACATTCATGAAAATCCATCATTTTTAGGCACTAAAATAACTGGAATGGCACATAGGCATAAAGACTCGTAAACATGTTCCTTGGATAACAACTCATCTATTTGCCTTTGCAACTCCTTTGTTACCTCAAGAATTAGTTTAGTAAGTATGCTTATTTGGAATGATAACACCAAGAATGAAATCTATTTGATGTTCAATCTCTCAAATTGGTGGAAGTCCCTTTGGTATCTTTTTGGGAAAGAAGTTGTCAAAAGTCTACAAAACAAGCATAACTTCAATAGGCAAATTAGAAGGTAAGTCATTAGTAGTAAAATGAACTTTTTGATACACTAGTACAACAATAAACTTGTGAGAAGATATTACCATATCTATCTCATGTATACTAACAAAAAAATTTGCCTTTTTCTTTTCTCTCACTGGCTTTTCTCTTTATAAATTTCTCAACTCAACTCATAGTCAATTTTTTCTCTCTTTCGTAAGGTTTTACCTCACTCTCATTCTCACATTTTACCTCAACTAGCTTGAATTGCTTTCTTTTTTTCCTCTCAATCTCTTTGGCTTTTTTTTTTAGCTCTTCAATGCTCTTTGCCTTTTCTCGCTCTCACTTTTCACTCGTTATTGTTCATTATATACTTATTAAGGTGATAAAGGTACCAGAGTTATATTTTTACCATTCATTACAAAAGAATATTTACTAGTGAATCCATCATGAGTAGCTCTATATCGTTTCCCAAAAGATGTTGTCCTTGTACTTACCAATAGAAAACGAAACCAATACTTATTTTGGATCTAATAGTAAGTATGAAAAAATTGGTCCTTTGTTTATCATTTTCCTCCTTTATTTGCACACTAGGTGCTTTCATCGTGTATATATGATCTTTAGCTGCAATAATGTGATAGCATTTATGTAGATAAAAGAATTGAACAGCAACCGTAAGTAGGAAGCATTGCTATGGGATTACATAATAGTTGATCATTTTCCTTTGCTCATGTGTTCACATCAACATTTTCAATAATTCTCATTGCTAAATCAATTATGATTAGCTAAAGATCATTGCAACTTATCGTTGGTTAGGTTTCAAATTTTTTTTTTTGGTTTGTTTTTTAAGTCAATTATAACAACAAACAAACTTTTATTCCACTATATGTTTTCAGCTATATGAATTATATGTTATCATTGTGTTCTATTGATTATTTTGGTATCAAGTAGAGAGCAATAATTATTCTAAATGACATGCATCAACTAAATCTATATATTTAAATGATAAACATTAAATTATACAAAGTAAATACAAAGTAACAAGACCAAGATCCAATGCACATGCAAGACACATGCCATAAACATCACTTCATTTTTGTTGTAAAATTTTATCAATATTTTACCAACTTCATTCATCACCACACCATTAACCCTCGTCCACATTATTGCCTTCCTAACCACATAATGGGCCAATTCTAATATAAAGCCCACCTAAAAACTTTAATTGCACAATCAATAGATCATGTTGGATTTGAGATATTGCTAAATAGCAGCTTGGGCCTTGAGTCAGAAAGGATGTAACTTTATTGGATGGTGTATGGCATAGGTCATTGTTGTACTATAAAAAAATTGATTCAAGGTCACAAATTCCTTTTTGTGAAAATACTAGTTCTTGGTCACTTATGTAAAGCGTGGGAGTGCCTATATAAAAAACTAGCAGGCAATATCTGCGTAATGCATGATTTTTTGAATGCCCACTATGTTGTATAGAATATAGAAAATTTGATGATAAAATTAAGATAACATTGAAGAAATAAAATCAAAATGCTATTAAAAAAGAAAGAAATATTTAATAGTTGAAAATAAAATTATATAGTAGGACTTAAAACTAAAATACAGTAAATGTATTCTAATTTGTTTTAAATTTAAATTGCCGTGGATAGAATCTTTCTATCCTATGCAAGGAAATTTTTTTCTATTTGTAGTATGAAAACTAAATAGTCATTTTCTTTCAAAGTATGATCATGTACAAATTGATGCCAATTTCGACGAAGTAAAGACCGCCTAACAATGATGTCATATACTCGATTGCTAGACTTCAAATGAATGTCACATTGTTTTGCCTCTTCCAAATCAAGATTTGAATATTTTGGAATATTCTATATCACAAGAAGGAAAATGTATGAAATTATTGAAATGAAAGATGAAAACAATTTTGTACAATAAATTTGCAAAATATGTAAAAGATTGTAATATTACCAATCTAAAAGTATCTGATGCTATTACCAATCTAAAAGTATCTGATGCTGTGAACTGTTGGAAGAAAGAATAGTGTGGAGTTAAACTAAACCTTTGAAATGGATGCAGTGAAGATGATAGGACATTACGTTATAGATTCATTGTTTTGAAGACTGGAAACAATGCATAGAGTTCATTAAGACATTTACATATTATTTAATTGGAACGAAAAATGTATGTTGTTAAATGAACAAATCTTGTTTGGCAATATAGGTAATGGCGCTGTCCATGGCATCATTATTTGACCCTTCATATTGTCAAACGTAAGGTTGTCAAATTGATTATTTTCATGAAATCTTAATAAGATTGAACAGTTTTGATTGAGTAAATTATCATCAAAGAATTCAATCCACCTAAATGTGAAAATATGGTGATTGATTGTTAGCTTCCATTACATTTTTCCTTTTTGGATTATGATTTGATCTTTATCATCAAAATTTTGGATAGCATAAAGACCTATTAGGACTGTTTGTAAAATAGTACAATTTTCTTATTGTGTTAAATTCAATAAGAAATAATACTTTTAGTAAATATAAAAATGAATAATTTTTTTTTAAAATTCAACCTGCTTCTCTCTTTGAAGGAATTTCAAGAATAAGCAGCATGGCCTTTCATTTGTATCTTGTAAAGGTGAGTAAAAGGATTAGAAAATGTGATATAAAATTATGGTGCAAAACCACTAAAGAAATGATTTTTGTATAAAAAAGATTATGTCAAAAAATATTATGAATGAAGTTTACAGGATTACCTAGTAGCTGAAATAGCATTGAATCAGCAAGTAACACATTTTGCATCCAATCTTGAATTGATTTTTCTGATTGTACGTTTGGGTATCCAATGTATTCAAATATCGTTGGATAAGAGATGAAAAAATTATAACATATTTTATAATTGAGTAACGAAATAAAATTTTTGGTTATGACCATTTTGTTTGGTCAACCATTTTGTAAATGGATTAACTGGTGTCGTCATGACCTATAAGAAAAATTGAATGAAATAATTTATTTGAAAAAAATAATAATTGATATCATGTAACTAATAGAAAATGAACTACACAACAAATAAATGGGCAACATGAAAAAAATGAGTAGGAAAACGGAAATACTGCAATAGCTTAGGATAGGAATTCAAAACACAAAGAATTAATATGTTTGTCCAAAAGGGTGTATGTTTGATACATATTGCAAAAAAACAAGAAATACCAGATGAACATGAAATATAACGTCGAAGACAACAACTATAAAATAAATGAGTTTCGAAAATGGTATCACAGCATGGGCAAAATGCACAAAGCAATTTGTTCAAACAACCACCTTGTAGCATGTGATTAAAGATCATACTTGTTTGCAAACAAAGTGACACTTTTGTCATTTGGTCTTCAAGCTCACCAATTGGGATAGTTCCATTGTTTTGAGGAATGTTATGCCTTGGCAAAAATAAATGAGATTTGGATTTTTTGATTCACGATTTTGAATTTTTCATCTTATAAAGATCATTGTACAAAGGGTCCTATGTTTTTTTGGCAAGACCTGTTGTTGAAAATATTAGTTTTTCAACCACGAATTTTTAATCCTATATGTAGCAAAAAAATCAAAGTAATATTGTAACTTTTTAATCTTACCTTTTAGACACCCACAAGCATTATATTTTTGTTCAACATTTTTTATTTTCACATACAAATTTTGAACAAGTAGCAATGATTTTCTAGATATATCATGAAAGGATTTTATATATAGAACCTTTTAGTCACACCCATAGATGACATTCTTATTCTAAAAGTTCATCTAAACAAAATAAAAGTCATAGAGGAAAAATATATAAATAACATGAGAAACAATGAGTCAGAAATAAAACCAATCTATTCTAAAAGCTGGCAAAATATGGAATAGTACAATCTCAAACCAATTACCAGTAATATTCAGCATAATTTAGTGACATTATTACATGGAAAAGACATTTGTTTTAAATGAGAAAGCAAACAAACGAAAAAAAACTCTTCTCTTTCCATCTACACTAACATTGTCTATTTATTTATGGCTATTGGAAGAGTCAAGACCAGCCAGTGACAAAAAAAAAAGTCAAAAGATTCAAAAACAGTTTGTTCAAAGTTAGTTGAAAGACTAAAAACTGGCAAGGGCATAAAGTTGGAAGGCTCAAAACCAGTTAGCACATCAATCAAACACCTTGAAATCCAAAAGAAAACAAGAAGGATGTTACTTTAAGTCAGAAATATAATAAAAAGTGTATCCACATATTATAAACTGGATGAGTTTGTGCAAAAAATTTCACAAATGAGCGGCATATTTGGGCATGAACTATCTGGATGACACTGCCCTATTAACTATATTTCATCACACATGCACATTAATAAAGTATATTTAAATAGATTGACATAAATATTTCTTAGAACAAATAACAAAGAAAAAATATTAAGCACTGACTAAAGGAAATTCCAAGAGAAAAAAATGTAATGGTTGTTGTAAGGTTCCAAACTAGTTTGCACAAAGGTAAAACCAGTTGGAAGATTCAAAACCAGTTGGAGAAGTTAAAATTGCAAAAATAGAGCATGCTAGGGATAAAACAAGAAGACTTGAATCCTGAAAGTGTACATCCCTCTATTATTTTTAGTCAGTTCCTTGTCATACTTCGCCCTAAGGGATGTGAATGCCAAGTTGTTGTTATAAGTTCTAATGTTTTTTCTAAAATGAATAGATTCTAGATCTTTAGCCGTAAGTAAATGATGAAGTGCATATGGCATGGCAGGTATCACCATTGATACCTCGCTTCCTGTGCAACAAAAAGATGGAGGTTGCAAATAGAACCTCTTAGCTCCACAATGACAACAATTAGAAATAGTAAAAATGATCATAGAATTTTCAGGAATTTGGTTAAGTGGTAAAGTCTTTTTTTCGTTTTTGATTGATTCTCCTTGCATTTCCTAATATGTCAAGCGTTCATATGTTATTGTAACCAGAGCAAATAACAAGTATAAACAAATACATTATGTCATAATCATTTACATTTACCTTTAGAATTAGAAGAAAACTCAACGAGAATATGCTCTACTGTTTGAGTTGTCAAAGACGCACGACTCCTAAACGAAGCATAATAAGATACATTGTTATCTAACATATCAACCGAAGGATTAGGCCGTGTATTAGAATGTGGATTAGGATTACAAAATACACCTAACAAGAAATAAACACATTACTATTTAGCAAGACGGAAAGTAGTAAAGTTATGTAGGGAAAAAAAATTGTTCTTATTACACATGAAGGAAACTTATTTGTTGAAGCAACTATCTGTATATGCTATACTTTGATTAGAGGGAAATAAATTGTTAGTTTCGTTGTTTCAGTAGCACTTGCTACCTAAATAATGAGAAAGCCTAGAATTTCGCAAAATTTGATATCTTTTCTACCTAACAAGTTGCTTGAGTATTAATACTAAACAATTCAGAGGGAAAAGGAGTCACACCATCACTCCGAGATAATCATGAGGAAAGGAAATCTCTGTTTCCACATGGCCTGAGGATGTAGTCATATAGGAGGATAAATCTTTCTTTTCACAATTCACTACTTGTCCTATGTGAAAAGGGCAATGTGAATCAGGCAAAGGATTCATAGCTTGACTTGAAACATTCAAGCTATGATCACAGCCAATAAGTTTAGTGGTAGGTTTAGAATTAATAGATTGTTTTTCTTATGTATGCAGGCCTGCCTATAACGGGGCAGAACTTTTGTCTTTTTATGTGGTGCCATTGCATTGTATCACTTTCAATGCTTAGCATTCACATCCATTTAAATTGATATATATAAGGCATGCACTAGTGAAGCGAAGTTAACTAGAGAATGAATTAAAACCGCAAACAAAATTCAAAACGGGAAAACAACACATAAAAAATGGCAACAAATTGCTAAATAGAAGAGAAACATAAATGCTGTCGTGTAATGAATAGCACAAAATAGAGTCTAAAGATCTAGTAAATTATTGCAAAGCAAGATATAATCATCGAAATATTGTTTAGGATACAAGTAGCATTAGTGTTATTAAGAAGAAGCACTAAGTAAACATACTTTTAGATCTCAAACGCAAGCAGTCCAGGCAAAAATTTGTAGCAAAATGCTCTACCTGCAATATGATACACATATTCAGAACAGAAAAAATTGAATGGAGAATGAATACATAGGCATGAATTAATTGATTACAATCTAAAAGCACAAGGTTTTGTATTCAAGGCAAAAAAAAATCCAAATTTATTGCAATTAGCACAGAAGATCATAGAAAATTTGCAACGCACAAGAGGAAATAATATGCAGATAGAACACAGGAGTGAAATGTATGACAAATTTTTTTAAAAACAATCATAGTAAAAGGAAGAAGAAGAAAACACATGTATAGTAGTAGAAACTGAATAACTATGGAGCTGGAGCAAAGGCAAACAATAAAAAACAAGCAATGTGGTTGGCTCCCAACTAAAAAAGTACTTTATTTCACCAAGACCAAGCCTAGTAAACACAAAATTCCATACACAGCGCAATCATTGGGACCCATTGCGATGTGCACGACAAGATGTAAAATTGGTTAGAATCCAACATACGAACACACTTCAAAACACATAAGTATGGCTAGTAACCAAGCAATTCCACAACCAGTATGGACACTGAATCCCAGTCGAAAGCATGCATGAAAAGAAAAAAATGGTTAGAATACAGAATACTGAAAAAAGTGATCATTTAAACTAAGTAAGAAAAAAATATATAGGAACCAAACACTTTTTATGTAGATACATAGGGCCCCGAAGAAGGGAGAAAAAAAACCATTATTATAGTAAAGTGGCTGCCACTGTAATATGTTTTCGCAAAGCAAAAACCAATTGAATAGCAACAATTTTCAAGTTGTATTAGAATCCAGTTTATAAACACAATTGTAGAAATATTTGAATAATTATCACTGAAACAAAGTAACAAACAAAAAAGAGAATAAAGAAGATAAACATTTATCATTTACCCATACACGGGCAAAAGAAACCAAAAAAAAAAGAAAAGCAATGTTCTTTATCAGCTATTAAAATTCTTACGAGAGTAATATGTTTTCACAAACCGATAACCAATTAGGTAGGCAAACTATATTCAAGCCACATGAAAAATTTTAAGTTATTAGACTGGAATTAAACTTGGTATTTGTCCAATAAATGGTGTCATGACAGGAACAAAATAATTTCTTATACTTCATTTCATACACACAAGTGTTATATTTTAAACAGGAAGAGTAAAATGCAAAAAACACATCCAGTAGCAAAATTGGACAGAAAGGAGAGAGAGCAAGATTAAGTTTACCTTTTGAAGTGCAACTATATCAGCTGATCAGTTTCCCAACATCCATGGACAATCACATTTCGTTCAATGCACATACAAAATGAAAGAAAATAGTTAGAATGCAGCAAAAAGAAATAAGGAACATGTATTACAAGAGCAAAACATTAACCAAATTTATATCCTAAACAAAGAAATATCCATTTTTTAACTATCAAAAGCACGGAGACACAAGTGTAAACATATTTGTAATATGTAATCATTTAAACTAAGGAAAAAAAAAGAGGTAGTATAATATGTTTTTGCAAACCAATAACAAGCTAATAGGTTCACAATGTTCAAGCCATTTGTACATGTCTCAACAAATTAGGCAGTATTTAAACTTGGCATTTATTCAGAAGCACCTATTAAAATAAGAGTATTTGATATTTATTTATATATAAAATGCATGAAATACATTCATTCGTTCATTGTTTATTTGACTCTTTTAACAAAACGGGAAAAAGTTACAATAAATATATCTGTAAACAAGTATCTATTTTTTTTCCTAAACAAATAGACCATTTTTTTCATATATACAGATGAAAGAAGAAGCGATGGTTTTGCAAATGTAGCATCAAAGCGTTTTATACATAAAACCTTTTAAGCAAACGCACGTATTACATTTTCATTATACATTTTTAACTAGAAGTAATAAAAAACATGGAGCAAAAATATATAAATAGCATGAGAAACAATTTGTTACAAATTATAAAGGGTGAATTACATCTGCTACCCCTGTGGTTCGTATAAATTACGAATCGAACCCCGAGATTTGTTAAAACTACCACCAATACCCTATTAAATTTGATAAATTCATAACATTTAGCCCCTTTAAATTCATAACATTTAGGCCCCTTAGAGGGGTATTGGTAGTTTTACCAAATCTCAGGGTTTGATTGGTAATTTGCATGAACCACAGGGGTAGTAGATTTAATTCACCCAGTTATAAAACATGCATTGAAATAGAACCCATTATAGAAGCCAATAGAACCTAGCATGGCAAAAGCTCATGACCAATTACAAACAATTTTCAAAATATAACAATATCCATTTATACTAACAGTCTTCATTCTTTATGGTGGTTGCTCATTTTTAGGTTTGAAAACTATCTGGTCCAACGCGAAACAAATGTGGCAATGCCATACAGTTCCTAGAGACAAAAATAGTTAGGACACGAATTAAATGCCTTGAAATTGAATACCAACAAATATTAATGGTACATTATGCTAGGAATACAAAAAAGAATGCATTAGCTTATTATAAATTGGGAGGGCAATTGCAAAAAATTTCACAATCATTAATCCACTTGCACTCGAATCATGTGGATCACAATGGCCTATTAATCTATTTCATCACACGTAGCTATTAACTAACCACATTACAACAACCAAGAAGATGTATTTCTCATAACAAAAAATACATCAAGGCAAGAGGGAGCAAAGAAAACTGAATCTATCAAAGTAGGCAAAATAGCAAAGCAAAGTGCATTTTTTTTTTCACATTCAAAGACATAGCAAAAAATGATGATTTACAAAATGCAGTAGGAAAGCATTTTATATATAAAACCTTTTAGACACACGTAAGAATTATATTTTTATTTAGAAACATTATTTTCACATACGAATTTTGAACAAGAAATAATGATTTTCGTAATGTATCATCAAAGTAGTTTATATATAAAACCTTTTAGTCACACCCACATATTGCATTTTTATTCTAAAAGTTCATATTAGCGAAATAAAAGTTATGGAGGACAATATATAAATAACATGAGAAACAACTAGTTAGTAAGAAAATGAATCCATTGTAAAAGCTGGCATAATCTAGAATACAATAATGTCAAACCAATTACATGTAATATTCGGCATACGTTAGCGACATCTTTACATGCAAAAGGCATTTGTTTCAAGCGGCAAACCAAAATAATGAAAGAAACACTTCTCTTTCCATCTATACTAACACTTTATTTATGGCTGTTAGAAGACTCAAGACCAGTTAGCGGCAAAAAAAAAAAAAAAGAGTCGGAAGATTCAAAACCGGTTTGTTCAAAACAAGTTCGTAGACGTTTTACAAAATGCAGTAGGAAGAATTTTATATATAAAGCCTTTTAGTCACATGGGAGCATTATATTTTTATTCAACATTTTTTAAAAACCATACAAATTTAGAACAAGAAGCAATGATTTTCCAATTGTATCACCAAAGCATTTTATATATAAAACTTTTTAGTCACACCCACAAATGATATTATTATTCTAAAAGTTCATCTCAATGAAATAAAAGGCATGGCGGAAAAATATATAAATAGCATGAGAAACAACCAGTCAGAAATAAAATGAATCCATTCTAAAATTTGGGAGAATCTGAAATAGCACAATCTCAAACCAATTACATGTAATATTCACCATAACTTAGCGACATCATTACATGTAAAAGGCATTTGTTTCAAATGACAAAGCAAACTAAGGGAAAAAACACTTCTTTTTTCATCTATGCTAACACTGTCCATTCATTTATGCCTATTGGAAGACTCAAGACCAGTCAGTGCATAAAACCAAAAAGAGTCAAAAGATTCAAAACTAGTGTGAAGACAGTTTATGAAATGCAGTAGGAATTTTTTATATATATAACCTTCTAGACACATGAAAGCATTATATTTTTATTCAAGGTTCTTTATTTTCACATACAAATTTAGATGAAAAAGCAATGATTTTCCAAATTCATCACGAAAGTATTTTATATCTAAAACCTTTCACACTCTCATATGACATTCTTATTCTAAAAGTTCATCTCAACCAAATAAAAGTCATGGCAGAAAAGTATATAAATAGCATGAGAAATAACTAGTAAGAAATAAAACGAATACATTCTAAAAGCTGGCAACATCTGGAATACCATAATCTGAAATCAATTACCAGTAACATTCAGCTGATTAACCACATTTCATCACACACGCACATTAACAAACTATATTACAACAAATAAACATATATATTTCTTAGAACAAACAACAAAGAACAAATATTAACAAATGACTCAAGGATATTCCAAGAGAAAAGCGGCAATTGTTGTTGGAAGACTCAAAACCAGTTAATACAAAGGAAAAACAAATTGAAAGATTTAAAACCATTTGGAGGACTAAAAACTGGCAAGGCCATATAGTGGGAAGACTCAAAACAAGTTAACACATTAATTAAATGCCTTGAAATCCCAAATAAAATAAGAGGGATGCTACATGAGGCTATGAAAAAGGAAGAGCTGTCTTAAAATTCATTTAATGTAGTAAATAACTGACAGCATTAATACAAGTAAGGATAAAAAGAAGGCAAGGTCATTTAACTAGCAGAGGGAAGAAAAAGATTAGGAAAAAAGAGAAACAAAACCATACCTAAACATAATGAAAAAGGCTAAGGCAAACCCTAAACACAAAGTTAGACAAGTGGCAAAAATAATGGCAGAAATAAGAAGCAAAAAAGAGAGAGATGGCTCTCGTTTCCTTAGAAACTGACAGACGACAGTGACTAGAAAGACAATGGTATAATAAATGAAAAGTTAGACCTGAAATGACAATATTTAGTACTGAAAGACAGCAAGAGACAAATATTTACACATTGGACAATACCCATAGATACATAGGTAAGAGTAAAATAAAAGATTTGACAACAAGCATGCCATCAAGAAGCTACACAAATTTCAAAACACCCCATTGAGAAGCTAAACAAATTTCAGAGTACAGCCCCATAGTAGAGAACATAATTTCAGAGTACAACCCCAAAACACAAAACATTAATACATGTACCAGAAAAAGGGGATAGAGGGAACAAAGTTGTTTGTGTTTCAAGGAAAACATTTGGATTGTTAGATTTAGGGTAAAAAAGGGAGGGTTACAGTGGACAAAAAACCGTCCAAAATAGAAAACTCTCGTAGGTGCAGTTAGAGGGCATATATAACACAACTACAGGGAAATTTTGAATGCACAACAAGAAACAAGAAAATTGATACATACATAAAACAACACATTTTAGACCCAAAAAAACAAAAAAACTAATAAAAGGCAATAAATTTGCTTAACCTTTTGAAATCGGCCGCTAGCTGATTCCTGGTCATCAAAGCAAGGCATATGGCTGCAACTCCCACTGAGTTGAGACAAGATACGGGGATACCGCAATGAATCTAGTTAGGCATTTATTGGGGGAAATGTTTTTATAAAATTATGAAAGCAAAAGAAAATACAAAACTATAGCTTCCCTTATTCAAATGTAAGGTCAACAGTAGTCCAAGAAGTCGAACAATCAAATTCACCGACTAGAAGAATAATGTCACTTTTTCGGGGAGGGGGGGTGGGAAAACACCTTCCTTTCCTTGGACTTAGCCTCTCACGGGCTAATTGTTGGAGGACCGATGCCGAAGATTCACACATTCAAAGGTTAGATGGCACAAAACTGCAAGGAAAACACGAGATCTGGTCAAATAACACCACAAATTTTTTTTTAAAAAAAATGCAGTTAAGAACAAATCTCTAAACTTAGGAGTCTTTTCCTCACGGTCACCGTCACGATCACTGGAATCGGCACATCAGCTAGCAAAAACACCAAACCCGCAAGACGTGAAGGAAAACCAAAACAAAAATGGAAGAAAATGGCCGAGGATTTGATCGGATCACAAAATGGGAGAAGAACACAATTCCAAAAGCAAGATCTGTGGGCAAAAATCTCAAAAAATCTCAGTCAATGGCAAGAATGGAATGATAGTCGAATGATAGAGAAGACGTAGCTTAGGGTGTGTGCAAAGATGGCAGAGCCTGGAAAGGAAGGCTTAGGGTTTACAGTCAAGTTTATTGCTGACATGGAGAACACATAAGGTATATGTAGTTTATTTCAGCAAACGTGGCAGGGAACAGGCGCGCATGGCACGGACGTATCATGTCCACGTGTCCTCAACTAGTAGCTCTTGTTCACGATTTTATAATATATGTTAATAATGTGTTATTCAGAATGTCATACATAAATAAAAAAAAGAATATAAATCACGAAAATAATATATCTCAACCCTCGAAAATTTAAATTTTGATTTAATATAGTTTAACATACATTACTACATATAAAACTATAACTCTAAGAGATTAAATAAAGTTGTTTTTGAAGCCATAATTTTTTTTTCTTTGCTGTTGTAATAAGTTTTGATATTTTTCTTGATTTTCATCAACAATTTAAAAGTAAAAAATAAAAATAAAAAATAAAAACTTATAGAATTGAAATGGGAGTAAGAAAACAAAAATGGAAAAAAGGGACCCATATTGACAGAAAAAAATCAAAATAAAATAAAAGAGAAAAAATTCAAATCCATTATAAATATTCACAAGATAAAGTGAAGCAAGGTCAAAATTTTAATCAAAAAATATAAATAAAACAAAGTTATATTTTTTTAATATTAAACAAAAAAGAAAATTTATCAAAAATTCTAGTACAATATTAGGATCAATTTCTCAAATTGAAAGTTAATTTTGTTTCTTATATTCATTATGGACTTTTGCATAATTAATATTCCTAATAATTAAATTACTAATTAATTTTTGAACTTAAAAGTAAATTTTGATAAGATAATTAGTATATTATAATTACAAAGTATTAGAACTATATCAAGACTATATGTTAATAAATAATTATTCATTTTAAATAGAAATAATAACTGTAAATATATTTATATATGAATTAAAATATGATATAACTAATGTTTAATAAAACTTTTGTATTATCTAATGTTTAATATAACTCTTGTATTACTAATATTCATAGCAATTAAACATCTACAACTATGTTTTAATTAAATGAGTAAAAAGGTAATGAAATCATGGAAAATTATGATAATTACATTAAAATCAATTGACAAACTTTTTACTTTTATATAGTTTAGTACATAGTAGGGGGTAGAATCACATTTTTATTTCCCAATGTTTTACATAGTATCACTTTTAGTTCCTAATGTTTTAAATCTGACATATTTACTTCTCAAACTTTCATATTTTGACAAATTTGATACAATTGAAGGCTATTAAAGTAGGAAATGACTAAATTTGTTACAAAATTTGCTATCAAGTTTTTTAATTTACAAATTTTAAAAATTACCTTGTTTTTCTTTTACTTTTCATTCAAAACCTTCATTCTTTAATTAATTTATCTCACAAAACTTTAATATTTGAACATTAAAAGATATTGGTTTTGAAAAAAAAAAATAAAAAGAACTAATTAAATTTGTGAAATAAAAAATTTAATAAAAATTATGACTAAAAAAATGTAATTTTCAAAATTTGTAAATTAAAAATTTTTATAACAAATTTTGTAACAATTTTTATCATTTCCTACTTTAATAACCATCAATTGTACCAAATTCATCAAAATATGAAAGTTTGATGACTAAATGTGTCAAATTTAAAACATTAGGGATTAAAAGTGATATTAGATAAAATATTAAAAACTAAAAGTGTGATTATCCCTATAATAGGGATATCCATGTTTAATAGGCATTGTAATTCTTTTGTTGACAAGGGAACCCGCAACTGCTACCCAATGGTACGCAATAGGCATTGTAATTCTTAATTGGGCTAAAGATAACGAACTTCTATGCTAATTGAGAAAAAAAAAAGTGTGTTATCCGGCCTTGTAAAAATTAAACAGGGCAATGGGCTCTATGCTTGGCATAACCGTCCCATTGTGTTTTATAGTTTCTTTTACTTCTTCTCTGCTATCACGATCATCTCTCCAACGTCTCTTACAGTCAATAATAAATGATTTAGAAAACATATAGGTTCCTCATGTAAGATAATTTTGACAAAAAATTTAATTTTTAAATTTGTAAATAAAATAAAATAATTTCTGAATATTTTATTTTTTTCTTTAAAAAGTTAATTTTTCTAAGAACCAAATATAGCCTCTATTTTTTATTTTTATAAAGAAATTTGGCAATTCAATACCTCCAACCTAAGTATCCTAAAGTTATTCAACGCATTAAAATACTTTGGGTAAATACGAATTGTATTATAAATTGCATTTTTTTAAAAGTGAAAATTGTGATATAAAAATTTTCTTAAAAATACAAAAAATTATTTTAAAAATATAAAAATATATTTTGAATGGTAATTTATATGCACTCTTTACTTTCATATAAGCTGATATTCAATTTTGTAATTTTACATTTTTTAAATAATTTTTATTTTTTGGAAATGTAAAAGCATAAAATAAAAAGACAATTACAAAAATTTTTACATTCATAAGAGCAAATTAATTTCGTTGTAGATTGTAACAAGCACAATCAAACCTGATCATTTATGTATATATAAATAATTATTATCATGAAATCTTCTAATGAATAATAAGATAAAGAAAAAATCAAGGTCACGAAATCTACTAGTGAGTAATAGGATAAAGAAACTAGAGGAGAAACACTAATGCAGCACACTGTGACAGAGTCAATTATGGACTTGCAGTGCTTGCTTACCTAAGCTCTATGTTGCTAATATGACATTTATAGAATAGTAAGTCGGTGGAAATTGTAGAAGGCCAGGTATTAGATTATTATTGTTAATTTCACTTTTCTCTAAGCAAAATGCATTCTAATAATTGGCCTAGAGAAAAGTCTAGATGATGATATTGTTTTCTAGTTTAGATGATTGTGAGTTAAAAGGGATATTTTTTTTAGATAATATTTGACTATTGTGTTTTTTTTCCCAGAAACGATCATAATATATATATACAAAAATGACACATATACAGAATAACCCACTAGTTATGAAAATCTTAGCTCTCGTAATGAAACTAAGTGTGACAGTATAGAATACCCAAAACATGGGAATTCTATACACTGAACAACTTACGACATATTAACCAACCGATAAAGCGTAAAAGAATACAATATTAACAACCTCATCCAGCCACAAAAATAGAATGAACTAGCGAGTGAATTACCACTAAATAGCCACCAATTGCTCGCGTTCATCAAAGTAGCTCCGCACCTTACCAACATCCTGGAATTCAAGCCATTTTGTCAACGCTAGATCCATGACCTTTTTTTCTTCTCTCCATTCATTTTGAAAGATTCAAAAATTCCTAGTTTTCCAGAGCATCTATAAAATATAAATATGTTGTCAACCCAACTCTGTCTTGCCGCTGATCCTCCTTTCAACCACTGCATATCTGAAGCCACCATTGTTTAAAACTTGAATCCATCAAAAGTGGCCACCTTACCCTAGCAATCTTCCACACTAGCATCGCCCTAGAACAATGCAGTAGGGCATGCTCAAGATTCTCTTACACGTCTCCACACATATTGCATATCGGATCTTCATGAATACCTCTATTCAATAATTGGTCCTTGGTTGGAAGAATACCATGCCAACAGTGCCATATAAAATGTTTGAGCTTTTCCTTGATGTCCATCTTCCAAAAACACTTCCAAATCATTATCATTACACCCCTGGCCGAGTTGCTCTCTGGCCGGAAATGCACCACCTGTTGTTCCTTAAAAGCATTAAGATAGGCCGACTTTACCATATAATTACCTTGGTTGGTGAAATGCCACATAAGTTGGTCTCTATTGTCTCCTTGGGTATCCAGAGACCGAGGAATAGAGATGATAGCCTAAGAAACTATCGGTCTAAAAAGCTGCCGCACTAACTCCTCATTCCAGCAATCACCCCCGTCATTCAGAAACTCACTCACCCATGTTTACTGATCTTGCTAGATCTTAGAAGCCATAAGTTTAAAATGTGGTAGACCAGGAATCCAAAGACTCTCCTATATTCTAATTGATTTTCCATCCCCTACCTGGAAAATAACTCCTTGCTTGAGAATATATCGAGCTCCCATCTAGCACTTCCATAACCGTGAAGCATTTTACTTAATTGAGGCTTGTAAAAGTCCGCTCTGAGGAAAATACTTGGCCTTCATAACTTTGCTCATCAGGAGATTCGCTTGCGTACGAAGTTGCCAAAGTTGTTTTTCTATTATGGCATCATTAAAGAGTTGAATATTCTTGAACCCCAAACCACCCTTCTCCTTAAGCCAAATAAGATCCTGCCAAGCCTTCCAATAGATCTTGAAGCGACCATCCCCTGTATCTCCCCACCAAAATCGTGATGTTTGTCTGAAAATGTTCTGGCAAACACCTTTTGGAATCTTGAAACATGCTATCACATAAGTAAGAAGAGCATCAATAACCGCCCTGAGGAGCACTTCCTTACCATCATGAGTAAGGAACCAATTTTTCCATCCTTGAACTCGCTTTTGGACTTGTTCGGCCACATAATTGAACACCTTTTTCTTCGATCTACCTATAATCATAGGAAGTCCAAGATACCTTGCATTTGGAGTCCCTTTGATGCTATATAGGATTCCACAAATATCTTCTCTCTATTTCGTTGGAATATTCTTGCTGAAGAGAATTGAAAATTTTTCCTAGTTGACTAGTTGCCTAGAGAAATGACTGTAACTAGATAATAGAGTCTTAACCTTATATGCCTAGCCTAAATCTACTTCACAAAAGAGTAATGAGTTGTCTACAAACAATAAATGTGTAATTTGCAGACCCTGTCTGCTAACCAACATACACATAAATTCCCTCCACAGGTTTGCATGCTTAAGCATATTTGAAAATGCCTCAGAAACAACTAAAAAAAGGTAAGAAGACAACGGATCTCCCTATCTAATTCCCCGTGTAAGTTGAAT
The DNA here is from genome assembly GCA_020080225.1 of Gynochthodes officinalis. Lineage (NCBI taxonomy): Eukaryota > Viridiplantae > Streptophyta > Magnoliopsida > Gentianales > Rubiaceae > Gynochthodes > Gynochthodes officinalis. Next base: position 36,122,882 of record CM034619.1, on the reverse strand, counting down.
ATACCCACATTTCTCCCCATTAACATTAAGAGATAAGGTTGAGGAACGAATACATCGCCAAATCCAACCTATAAAGGTAATAGAAATTCTCATTCTCCTAAGAGCCTCACACAGAAAGCTCTACTCAACTCTATCGTATGCCTTGGTCATATCAAGTTTAATAGCCATTCACCCTTGATTTCCTTTACACCTAGCATTAAGGGTATGAATACACTTAAGCGCAATGACCACATTATCTAAAATTTGCCTCCCCAAAAGATACACCTCCTGAAAGAGGCTAATGCACTCATATAGGGAAACTACCATCTTTTTTGCCAAGATTTTAGAGATGATCTTATACACAACATTGCATAAACTAATAGGTCAATAATGGCCAACAAATATAGGATTTGCAATCTCAGGGATCAATGTAATCAATGTATGATTCACTTGCCTAAGCATACTATTGTGCTCAAAAAAGAATTTCACAACATGACACAAATCAACACGAATCACATTCCAATAAGATTGGAAGAAAAGAGGAGTCATACCATTAGGTCCAGGGGCCTTATTGGGATGCATTTTGAACAGGGCACTTTTGATTTTAGATTCCTTAACAGGACACGTTTGTACTTTCTTTCCTTTTATAATGCATTGCTATTGATGGTCGGCTAAGCTGTCTGAATAAAGGTCCCATTTATTTTATTTTGTTTCTCCAAAGGTCCCTATAGATAATAATTTGGTTGTTGATGTAATTGTTTGTTTGAATAAGGCTGCCAAATAAATTGTAACAAAAGGTAATTTTAACTATCAATCCAATAAATATAAGTTTTTTGATAAATAAAGCAAACAAAGTCAATGTTACATTACTTATGCCATCATCAATCAAATAGTATAATTGATCTCAACACATGCGAAGCACATGTAATCCAACATTAGCAAAACTCAAGCCCATATTTCACTTACAAGAAATTAAACATGTCAACAACGAATGTAAGATGTATGGACAAAAAAAAGAGACAAAATTGTTCGTTTGAAAAATAATAAAACTCACATGCAACCTCTAGTTCCATTAAGCATATCATGAATAATTAGAAGAGTTTGGGTGTGCATATGATGTTGTGGTCTTATTGTCAGTAGTATCTCTCATACCTATAGCTGTAGAATGTATAATGACCCACAAATTCTAGCCTATCTCTAGACGACGCCTTACACAATGCTCTATATGAAGATCCTAAAGTAGCATTGTCCTAATTATACTTTGATGCCTCATTAATGTCTTTGAATAGTAACAAGTATATCAACTTGATTTGGAAAAGGAGCTACCCCAGATGGAAGGGAGAGGAAACGGGTGCTACTAGGGGTTTGCTCATGGGAAGGGGAGACTACTCCTGGGGGGGGGGGGTGGGAGAGGGAGGAGAGGGGTGAGAGGAATGTTGTCAATGGGGAGGGCTGTGAGGAAGAAAGGAGGGGATAGAGATAGAGGGTTGTTTTTATTTATTTATATTACTCTCTAAAGTCAAAGGCGATATCTAGAATATCGACTTCAAAGTCGATATTTGAAATATTAATTTCATTATTTTATGAACCTTTTTTTTAAATATTAATATTTATTTATTGTTTTAAAAAAAATTACACTCTTTATGTGAAAAAACCTTTTTTTTACTTATATATATGTGTGTGTGTGTGTTTTCAATTTGGTGGTGGAAGAGGCACAATCATTTAGTGGGATGGACTCAATAGGAAACCCGATCTTAGGTAATCAAGAGAAACGATGTTATTCTATAGGAACAGGGTTTACCTAGTGCGCACTCTTGGGTTGTGGCAGTGGGTTCCCTTGTCAACAAAAAAGAAACAATGTCATTGTGGTTAAGGAGAAATCATCTCGTTCCAATAATGAATTCTTAATTTCTATTTTTCAGTTCAATTAAATGCCCTAATTATAAAGCTTATAAAAACAAAGTCGTTAGCCGTTGGATTACTTAAGAGTCAGTTACAAAAAAGTTGAAGTTGGGCTTTCTATAAAGAGGGTAGCAGTACTGTGAGAGAAGAAATTTGGCAAATTTCTTGTGATTTTCCCTTAGTCAATTATGTCCTTCTCTCTTTTCAGTCTCTTTCCTTGTTATTTCCTTATTCTATCTTTTCTTTCTCTTGTTTATAATTCAGCATAGTTTGAGATTTCCAAAGAATTAAATTTGTTAAACTTTCAGGACTGAAGCTTGAAGTCCTGACATTGGTATCAGAGCAGCAATTCTGTGACCTAGATTGATGGCTAAAAGCACTCGTTCGAAGTCTATAGAGGAGCAATTCAAGAAGTATGGTAAAAAAGTACAGGAGATTACGATGGAATTGAAGACACAAATGGATCAGAAAAGTTCATAAATGGAATTAGCTTTGAAGCAAAGATGGAGAAGTAGGGATCTAAGCTAAACTAGATTCATATTTTGAAGCTATGGCTACTAAGATCATAGAAGCACTAAAAACAAGGAGTAAGGAAAAGCTGGTAGCAGGAGAAGAAGCTAGCACAGTTGATAGGACACCCTTTCTACCTACTACTAATTTGGCAGCTAAGAATCCTTTAGTAGAAGAAGATTTGGGAGGCTTTTATCATGCAAGTTTTGTTAAGCCCTTTATGTTTAATTACACATAAATTGAGTTGTTTATATTTGATGGAGAGAATCATAAGGACTAGATCAGAAAGTGTAATAAATTTTTCACTCTGCATCAAATTAATGAATCTTAGAAAGTTGACATGATAGAACTATGCTTGGAGGAGAAGATGGATATACAGTTTCAAAGCCTTAAACTAGTAAGAGGTACAATGACTTAGACTGTATTTTCTGAAGCTTTAATCAAGAGGTTAGGGGAAAAAGGAGGTAAGGAGGAAATAGAGGAGTTTAATAAGCTATTTCAGTCTGATTCAGTAATAGATTATCAAGAAAAGTTTGAAGAGTTAACAACACTATTACTCTATAAGGACTCCAAACTATCTAAACAATATTTCATATCTAGTTTTATCAGTGGACTAAAAGAGGAGTTAAAACTTATGGTGAGAATGCTTAAACTCCAAACTCTATTAGAAGCCTTTGAAATAGCATAGCTGCTAGAGAAGTCACTATAATTAGTATCTAAGAGAAACAAGTGGATAAGTAAGATTGCTAGTGATCAGATTACCAAATTTGGATTGACTAAGAACAACACTGGAAACAAGAGTTATTGGGGATATAAGGTTCCTGTAGTTGGGGGAAAGTTTGGCCAAAAAGCTCCTGTAGAAAGCATTAAAAAGATATCATCACAAGAACTCCAATATGTAAGGAATAATAATTTGTATAACAAATGTGGAAAGAAGTTTGGTTATAGACACTAATGCAAATCGAAACATTTTAATTTTATGGTAGTAAAGGAAGATGAGATTGAAGGGTTGGAACAAGGAAGATTCAGAGAAGCTAGTGGGGAACTCAGAATCAATGATGGATACCTCCTTGCATGTTTTGCCTAGAAACCTAAACGAAAGTTTATAACACTACAAGGAATTATTAAAGGTCAATAGGTGCTCATTTGGGTAGATAAAGGCAGTACAAATAGTTACATTAATTACGAGTTAACCAGAGATCAGCCACTTTCACTGTGACCATTGCTGATGGCAACCAAATGACTGGTTCAGTAGTGTGTCCTCAAGTTGAGTGGGAAATTCAAGGTTATTGTTTCTGCTCTAATTTGAAACTTATGGATTTTAGAAGTTTGGATATGATTCTAGGAGTGAATTGGATGAGCAAATATAGCCCTATAACCTCTGATTTTAAGTAACTAAACATTCAAATTGAGCGAGGTGAAGGGAAATCTGTGTTACATGGCTATGTTCAATGTCCAAAAATGCAGCTAATTATAGATGAATCAGTAAGCCAGTAGAAAGAAGAGGAGAGAACTGAGCTATGTACAATGCAAGGGAACACAAAAGAAATGCAAGTACTGCCTGATCAGGTGATAGAGAATTTATTTGCCGTTTTTTACAAAATGCTAATAAAGTATTCTAATGTTTTTGCTACCGTTAACAGTTTGCCACCAACTTGAGAGATGGACCATCAAATTCCTTTAAAACCAGATGCACAACCCTTTAAATTTAACCTTTATAGGTACCCTCATTCTTAGAAATATGAGATAGAAAGGTAGGTTTTTTGAAATGTTGCAAATAGAGATCGTGCAAAATAGCAATAGTCCCTTTGCATCTCCAATGCTATTAGTTAAACAAAAAAAAAAGAAAAAAAAAAGAAAAAAAGATGGCAAATGGAGATTCTGTGTAGACTATAGACACTTGAACACTAACCATTAAGGACAAATACCCAATCCCTAATATTGATGAATTCTTAGATGAACTTTTGGACTCAAAATTCTTTTCTAAACTAAACCTTAGATCAGGAAATTACCAAAAAAGCCCAAGACATTCATATAATAGCCTTCCAAACACACCATGGCCATTTTGAGTATGTGGTTATGCTTTTTGACTTGACCAATGCACCTGCAACATTCCAAGCCCTTATGAACCATGTTGTCCAGCCTCATGTTAGAATATTTTTGGTATTTTTTAAGGATATTCTAATTTATTGTTTTGACCTTGAAAGCCATGCAAAACATTTAGAAACTATACTTAGGACTTTGGAAACTATAAACTATTTGCTATTCTCTAAGTGCACCTTTGTAAGGACTACAGTGGAATATTCAGGGCATGTTATTTTTGAAAATGGACTTAGCTTGTAAAAGGAAAAGGTTGGTTGTATCTTGTCTTGGCCTGTTCCATCAAATGTAAAATCATTGAGAGAGGTCTTGGGATTAGTAGGTTACTACAAAAGGTGTGTTAAGGGTTATGGAGCAATCAGTAAGCCTTTAACAATTCTGTTGAAAAAGGATGTTTTTCAGTGGTCAGAGGAAACATCTCAAGCCTTTAGTAAGTTGAAAAAAAGCCCTATCTTCTGCACCAGTTTTGAGAATGCCTAATTTCTCTAAACCTTTTGTTATTGAAATTGATGCAAGTGGAGTGAGAGTGGGAGTTGTTTTAGTACAAGAAAGGTAGGCTATAGCTTTCTTAAGTAGAGCCTTCAGTAAAAGGAATTTGGGACTATAGACCTAAGAAAAAGAGTTGTGGGCTCCTGTGCATGCTGTTGAAAAATGGAGATACTACTTGATGGTCGTCATTTCATCATCAAGACTTATCACCAGTCTTTAAAATTTTTACTGGAATAGAAATTGAATACCTCTTTACAATACAAGCTGCTGACAAAGTTGTTAGGATTGGATTATGAGATTCAACATAAAAGGGGTGCTGAAAATTAAACTACAGATGCCCTATCCAGAAGGATTGAAGAAGAGGTTCAGAAGAAAGGATTAGAATAGTACTCAGATGGACAATGCTGGCCATTACAGTAGTCAAACTAGTATAGATGCAGTAGATTGAGGTTAGCTATGAACAAGATGAGGAATGCAAAGCCCTAATACTAAGCTTTTAATTGATGCTCTATCTGAACCTGGATACGAGTATGTGTATGGAAAAATTAGGAAGAACAGCAAGATAGTAGTAAGTAGCTCAACAAGAGTTAGATAGCTTATGATTTAGTCTATGCATGCAGATCCTTTAGGTGGTCATTCAGGGCAGAGAGCTTGTTCAAGGGATGAAACTTCGATTTTTTTCGCCAAACATGCATAAGGATATCACAGACTTAATCAAGGAATGTGTGGTTTGTCAAAGGAGCAAAGATGGGCCATGTAAACTATCCAGGGTTATTGAGCCATTATCTATACTTGTACATGATTGGAAGCAGATATCAATGGACTTCATTGAGAAATTGCCTAATTTTGAAGGATATGACATTATACTAGTGTGGTTGATAGATTGACTAAGTATGGGCATTTCATTCCTTTAACACATCCTTTTTCTACTCAAGACACAGCTCGGGTTTTCCTTGATCAAATAGTCAGATTTCGTGGACTTCCAAATGTCATAGTTAGTGATTGGGACAGATTATTTACAAGTCATTTTTGGCAAGAAGTATTCAAGCTACTAGGAGTATCATTGCATATGCGTTTAGCTTATCATCCACAGATAGATAGCTAGACAAAGATTAAACCGGATCTTGGAAACTTAAGGTGTTTTACTAGTGACAAAACTTCTAGTTGGAAGTTGTGGTTGCCAATGGCAAAGTGGTGGTACAATACTACATTTCATTCTAGCATTGGGATGACTTCTCATGAGGCTCTTTATGGGTTGAAACCTGTTCCTCTTCCATTAGAACCATTCACTGATGTGATTGTACTTGCTGTAGCAAACCTAGTTCAATACAAAAATGGAGTGTTGCAATTGCTTAAGGACCGCTTAAACAAAGTGTAGAATAAAATTAAGTAGTTTGCAGATTAGAGAAGGACTAAAATATTATTTATGTTGGAGAATGGGCATACTTGAAGGTTCAACCATATAATCAACAAACTTTAGCTTTAAGAACCTGTTTCAAGTTGACAACTAAGTTTTATGGACCTTTACGAGTTTTGGATTAGAGAAGGACTAAAAGATCATTTATGTTGGAGAATGGGCATACTTGAAAGTTCAACCATATAATCAGCAGATTCTAGCTTTAAGAACCTGTTTCAAGTTGACAACTAAGTTTTATGGACCTTTACAAGTCTGACGAGATAGGTAATATAGCTTATAGACTGAAACTTCCAAATCATGCAAGCATACATCAAGTGTTCCATGTGTCTCTACTCAAAAAGCATATTAGATCAGTACCAGTTTCTTTGGGTATTTACCTAAATTCAGTGCAAATGACATTTGTCCTTTAGAGCTAGAAGCAGTATTGCAATACTGCAGAGAAGGATTGTTCCTCACCACAATAAGCAGGTGACTCAGTGGTTATAGAAAATATTGAATTTGGAAGATGTTTCACGAGAGGATCAATCATTCATTCAATAGCAATTTCCTGCTTTCCAGGCTTGAGGACAAGCATGCTTTTAAGGGACAGGGAATGTCAGGCAATCAAGAGAAATGATGTCGTTGTGCTTAAGGAGAAACAAGGTCGTTCCAATAATGAATTCCTCATTTTTGTTTTTTAGTTTAATCAAGTGCCCTAATTGTAAAGCATATGGAATATGTCATTAGCACTTGGATTAGTTAGAGTTAGTTACAAAACAATTGAAAGCAATGGAGTTGTATAAGGAGGGAGGTACCAGTACTGTGAGAGGAGAAATTTGGCAAATTTTTTGGGATTCTTCCTTAACCAATTATGGAAAGAATTCCCCTTGTGAGTTGAAAAAAAAAAGGAAGGAAATTTGTAGGTTGACATTTGACTGTGTTCCCAAAAGGTGATGTTTGCATTTGCTAAATGCGAACATCACCTTTTGGGAACACAGTCACCTGTCAACCTACAAATTTCTTCCATTTTTTTTTCCATCACTCTAATGTCAGCGACCCACCAATTATGTCCTCTTTTTCCTGTCTCTTTTTTTTTATTTCCTTATTCTGTCTTTTCTTTCTCTTACTTATAATTGAGCATAGATTGGGATTTCTAGATAATAAAATTTGTTGAACTTTCAGGACTGAAGCTTGAAGTCTTGACACCCGAAAGCAATACTGGGCCCATTAACCCAATTAAGCTATCAATCAGTCTCAGCCCAGAGGAACAAGATAGGTAAGGATGTCTTCCAACAGATAAGCCATTGTGTGATTGGCTTTTGTTGGCTCTGGATGACCTTGCGTTGCAGAACTTCGGCTAGTTCTGGACATATACAGCCTTGTTAATGAGCTCCAATAAAACTAAGATGGGAACAGGTGCTTGATCAGTCTTCTCTTTAACAAGGAAACATGAGATACTGGATGGATACTGGATTCTGGAAGTAGTGCCAATTTGCATGTAAATTGTCATGTCCATTCACCCACTTGGATTAGAAATCAACTTCATCTTAGTTCTGACTGCTACAAATTGTTGTCCGCGTGGCTAGAGCTTAAAATCCAATCGTCCATCTAAAACTCCTTAATGTGCCTCGGGTCAGTAAAAATTTCCATCCAGTTCAGCATTTTGATGATATTCTGAGGCTTTGGAGTGATGTTGTTCTTTGTTGCAGTAATTTGGAAATAGCTGAATTTATAGAATTCTCAAACGATCCCCATGCCAGTGGTATGGTTTTAATGCCATAGAAGGCTTCAAAAATGGTCGTCTCAATATTGGTGTGATGGTTTGTGTCATGCCCCAATTCTACAAGAATTATCCAAGATTGCGAAGAATGTGGTTTATCATTGTTGAAACATCAGAAATATGCTTCTAGAGATTTGGTCAATTGCTCAATTTGATCACTTGTTTGCCGTTGATAGGCATAACTGTACTAAAGTTCAACTCCCAGTAGGTAAGACAACATCTTCCAAAAATTTGTCAGGAATAGCTGAACCAACTCCAATGCTAGCTCAGGAGGATTCACAGTAAGTTTGCATTCTTAGTGAACTTATCGACTGCAACTAGAATTGTATCACAATTGTCAAATTGAGGTATCAATTCCAGCTTCCTCCTTGCTGTGCAGCCATGAATTCTTCTTTGGAATTTTGTAGGTTCACCTTCTGTACACATCCTTGCAGGGTAATTGTTTTGGCCTCTTGAATCATCTGGATATTCAAGCTTTTGAAATTGAAGGTCATTGGACTGCATTGATACATCCCATTCGCTCCAAGAATAATATCCCAACTCCCAATCTCTATGATTTTGAGATCATGATAGAAGGTGTACTCCTAGACCTTCCACTTGACTTGAGTGCAAATGAAACTACCAGTGATTCTACTTTTATCTGCTATGGTTACCATGAAGGGGCATACACTTCTAACCGGCAAATTCAGTGGCTCTACCCATCTATAATGGATATAGCTATCTATACTCCCAGTGCCTACCAAAATTTTGGTTTTCTCATGTACAATACTTCCTTCCAATGTGATGATTTTGCGTTTCAAATTTTCAGATGACTGTGACTCAGAGTTTTCACTGGAAGTAATGTGTGCCTAAATCGCATCAATGAACTCTAACTCATGATCTTAATCAGTAATCATAAAGTTGAATTGCCTCATTTTACATTCATGTCCCCAACCATACTTTTCTCCACACTTAGAGCACAAGCCCTGGTTCCTCTTATTTTATATTTCTAGGCTGAAACCTTTTTTATCCCCCCATTTTCTTGAGGATTAGTGCAGTTGATAGTTTGTAATAGTTTCCTATCTGATTAGCAGTTCTAGTCACCCCATAGCCAAGGTCATTTCTTGTTCTGAAACTTCCTTTCATCTCCTTGGAACTCAATTCCAAAGTTTATTCATGCAACTGTGCTACTTAGAAAGCATCTTGAAGAGTTGCATGTCCCATCATTCTGATCGTTGGTTTTAGTTCCTTCTTCAGTCCACTGATGAAGCTTGAAATGAAATAGGCCTCGAAAGTCTAGGATCTTTAGTCAGAACCAAATATTTCAACTTTTCTAACTTCTCTTGGTATTCTAACACTGTTCCATTCTGTTGTAACTTGTTGAACTCCTCAAATTCATCAAGAGTTCCTTTCTCACAAAACCTTTGTATTAGTTTTTCATAGAATTCCCTCCAAGAAATCCTGTGTTTCATCAACTTTAGTCCTTGAAACCAGATATCAACTTTTATTCAAGATACATTTCTATGATTTTCACTTTTTGGCCTTCACCAACTTGATTAATCAAGAAAAAATTCTCACACTTTCTGATCTATTCACGAGGGTTACTGCCATCGAAAAAGGAAAGTTTCACTTTCGGATAGACCAAATAATTATAAGAGTAAAATCTTTCACATTTCTCTGCAAGATTGTTGGAATGCATCCATTCATCAATACACATTTTGAAAGTCAGTAATTTGTCTTTGCATATTTTCCTGGATTTCATTGATCTTGACCTCTTACTTTTTTAGCTGATCTTCTAGAGATTTGAAGCAAGTTCTTTTCGCCATTTTCACAACCAAGGTGCAAGATGGGTGCTCTGTAACCAATTTGTAAGGATTAAGACCTCACTTAGGGCAATTTACAGAATTAGAGAACATAGACGAGAAAAAAAAATAGAAGAAAGAACAAAATAAAGAGAGGAGAATAATTCAGAAAGAATGGAAAAAAGATAGAAAGAAGGAAGGAAGGAAGGCAGTTTACTTCACAAATCTCCTGACTTAAGCGTGTTGTTTTTAGTATTTATAGAACTGTACTTTAACTAACTGCTCAAAATCCCGAGCTCCTTTTGGATTGGGTTGTATTTAAGAAAAGTAGTATTGAAATATGTAAAAATTTTATTAAGTATTTTTGATAAAAATGTATTTTGAAAAAAAAATATAAAGAATTTTTTTTAAAAAAATTAAGTAAGATGAATTTGATTAAGAAAATTTAAAATTTAAAATTTAAAATTTAAAATTTAAAATTTAAAATAAAAATATAATTGCATGTTTTATTTTTATTTAAAAAAAATTAATTTTTTATAAATAAAAATATTGTCCAAACATAGCCTAATATTTGGACATTTTTCTAAATACAACTTTTCTAATAACTATTTTTCATTAATACAAAAGTGCCCCCAGTCTGATGACTATTGACCATCAGTGATCAAAGCCGCGGGGTTTTCCAAGGTTTTTGCTCCATTTTACACAAATAAGACCGTCGCACTTCCCATCTCGGCAGTCAACAGCAGCGAAAGGAGCTTCATCGGTGGTGGTTCTGTTAAGTCTGTCGTAAGAACTTTGGCCTTTTACTTACTGTGCTTTTCCTTTATTTATTTGCTATTTATGTGTCATGTAGCTTTGAAATTTTGAAGTGTCGTCGTACAATTCCTGATCAATAAAAATCGTTTCATTTTTTGGGGGTTTTCCATTTGGTTCTCTACTCCATTATCTACTGTTGACATGACGGGACATGGGTGCCTTTTCCTACTTCATGTTCAAGTATAGGATATCTTTATGAGTTTGTTTTTTCATGTTAATGGAATTAGAATGGACCATTAAAGTACAAGGGATTATTTCCAAGTTGACTTTTAGTCTCCATAATTAATTTCTTTGTATATATTACTTTAGATGAAATGTGACTATAATTGGAGTGAGATCATGCTTATCGAGTTTAGTTCAATTGGCAAATATAACTGACCTAATAATAAACAGTCTCTAAGATGAAGTTGGAGTGCATATTTAGTTTAGATGCCACCCACCATCGATCCAAGGTGCTGATGTTGTTTTTTTCATTATTTAGTGTTTGGCTTTTGGGTTTAGGGTTAAATTGTTTTTGATTCATTGGATTCTATGCAAGGTTGTTAAATTCGAGTTTTTATGTAAAATCGATAGAGGGATCGGATCGTAAAATCGTAAGAGTTTACAAATTATGAAAAATAATATAATAAATATATTATATATAATATATATAATATATGTTAAATTTATAAATTACAAACTTATTTAAACTTATAAAAAATACACAAATTTCAAAAAAAAATATTATCAATCACACATAAAAATTAATAATAATCATAATTAATTAACAACCATGCATAACAAAGTATAAGTCCTTAATCATTGAAGTTTAAGCTAATGGCAATAAAGAGGATCGGTGAAAGGCGGAGTGAGGAGGAAGTTGATGATGCTTTTGGCGGGAAATGAAAACAGAAAATACCTAGAGAAAACGAGGGCAATGAAAGAATGAAGGAAAGAAAGGGGAAGAAGGAGAATGAGAAGAGATTTTGGCCGGTCGTCGAAGATGGAGAGTTGCGGGCAGTGGGAACTGGAGAGGCAGAGCTGCGGCGGAAAGAAATTAAAGAAGATGAGAAAAAGCCCAAAGTAAAATAGAATTCAGAAGTTCAACCAAAATGTTGTTTGTTTTGCGTTTTTGTAGAAACGGATCGTTGGCCGATTTTATGATTGTAAGTGTCAAACTCGCGAGTCTACCTAATTTTACCTATTTTAGTTTTTACCTATAAACTAAATCGGACACTTGGTTTTAGATCGTAAAATCATAAAAACGTACTAGTAAAATCGAGAGTTTACCCGATTTTACTTATTTTAGTTTTTACCTATAAACTAAATCGGACACTTGATTTTGGATCGTAAAATCGTAAAAACGTACTAGTAAAATCGAGAGTTTAACAACATTGATTCTATGCTATGACTGTCTAGTTTGGATTGACAATCTGTCAAAGCGTTAAACTTCCCTTTCTTTTTTACACATTATGTGGAAGTTTGTCCACCTATTCTAAACCAAAATAAAGCAACACCACAATCCCTAGAAGATAACACACCTGTGATTCGTGGAAAGGCTCCATATAGCTTGTGTAAAATGGTAAGTCCAAAGAACCAAGGAGGAATTTTGTTGAAGGTGTTATGGTTGCTTTCATGACAGCTTATCTGCAAAATGATTCAATGGACTTGGAGGCTATTAAGACAGGGCATTTATTTGCACCTGTAGAGATATAAGATATAGATTGCGAGGTGTAGATAGAATTCAATTGCATATTACTATAAATGTTACTAATAATCTCTGAAAGAATTGAACCGTAGCAGTAATTAGGAAGCTCTTGTTTTGGAATTACATAACATGATCATTTTCCTTTGCTCATGTGTTCACATCAACATTTTCAGTAATTCTCATTGTTGAATCAATCATGACTAGCTAAAGATCATTGCAACTTATTATTTGTCAGGTTCGAGATTTTTTTTTTTTGTTTTTTTTTAGGTCAATTATAACAATAAGTAAATTTTTATCTTACTATGTATAGGCGGCTGTACGGATCATATGTGATCATGATATTCTATTGATTATTTTGGAGTCAAGTAGAAAGCAATAATTACTCTAAATTGAGATGCATCAATTAAATCTATCTATTTAAACGACAAACATTAAATTATGCAAAGCAACAAGATCAAGATTCAATGAACATGCAAGACACATGCAATAAACATCACTTTATTTTTGTTGTACAATTTCACTGATATTTTACCAACTTCATTTATCACCATCCCATTAACACTTGTCCACATATAGCCTTCCCAACCACAAAACAGGCCACTACTAATATATAGCCTATCTAAACACTTTAACTGTAAAATCAGTAGACCGTGTTAGGTTCAAGAGATTGCTAGACAACAACTTGGGTCTTGAGTCTAAAAGGATATAACTTTATGTCATGGATTTGAAAGCAAATACATGCTATCATGGATTTAAAGGCAAATACACACTCTCATCAATTCGTATTACATTTTTACTACGAATTATAGGCTAAGAGTTATAAAAGGAGCCAAAATTTTAAAGAAAGACAGGTACATTGACGAATGAAATCCTATTTCTTTCAAACTTCTTCTTTCTTTGAAATTACTCTTTCTTTCCTTATTCTAATTCCATAAACGTTGATCTTCTTTTTCTGAAATTGCTCTTTCTTTCCTTCTTCTAATTTTATGAACCTTAATACTTTTCTACTGGAATTGATTTTAACCCTAACAAATGGTATCAAAGTAAGTATTTCTCCTCCAAATTCTTTCTTTTACTTGGTCATTTCTAAACTTTTCTCTGCTCTCCTTCAATTCTTTTCTTTCTTTCTTAATTTTTTTTCTTATTTCTATTTTACCTTTTCGGAATTCTATCCAATCCTTCATCTTATTCTTTCTATGAATTTCTTTCTTATTCTAAACGTCTTCTTTTCTAATTCTTCTAAATTCCTAATTTCTCTTCTTACTTATAATAGCTTCCCAAACGTTAGTCTCCCATTGCAAAATGGGAAGAGTGAATCTAATCAAACAATAGGAAGTGGAAGACCTTCTATGGGAACATAAACTTGAAACCTAGATGGAGGAATTCATGAATGTAACATGGCAAGAGAAAATGAGGAGGGCATCTAATAGGATGGATGAGAAAATGAATGTAATATTGAAGATGGTGAATATCAACAAGATCATCCAAGAAGTAAGGACAAAAGAAAAATCTTATGGTAATCCTATACTATCTGCTCCAGCCAATAAGCAAGATTTTTCTAAATATGATTTTTAGATAATGGAAAGTAAAATTTTCGATAGTCCTTCCAAAGTTGAGACAAAAGAACACATGGTGTTTGACAAAAAGTCTTATTCAAAATTTTGATTTTGATTATCATCATCAAGGGAGAAGACTTTCTATTTCAATAGCTGGAGATCCTTTTGTAAGTATTCAAGAAGTGCAACTTCCAAGCTCTAAATTAATGGACAAAAGTTGGGTGTGGAAGAGTATCAAGATAATGAAGAGAAATTAGTATATTCCAACTCTTGCATAGAGAATAGTAATGTTATATCAATGGACAGTGATGAAATTTGTGAAATTTCATGTTTGGTTGAAGAAAATAGAGCTCAAGAATTACCAAAGAAATCTGAAGTGTTCAGTGAATTTAAAGAAATAGTTTGAATAAGTTGAAAGAGGAGTTTGGAAAAGTCGTCGAAAAATTCAATGTTTAAAGAAAGCTACTCTATCTCCAACTTCTTTGGTGAAGTTCAAAACAGAATGAAAACCTTGTGGGACTCAAAAAATCACATAGAAGCAAATGAAATTTTTATGGAAGCAGTTCAAGAAAATGTGAATAAGTCTTGGGCTGTAAGCGCGTCTGGATTTAGGGAGGCACTATATTTTGCAAACATGAATTAGAAGATGCTGGAATGGTTATATGGTGGAACAAATTCTATCTAATTGTTGTTGAAAATTGGTTTACCAAGCACTTGATTTCATATGGTTTCATGTATTTGGTACCGCACAAAGTAATTCAATTGGGTAGCTTAGCTTCAGATGGAGCTTTTCGGCTGATGTTGTATTTGGGATAGTCTTAGAGTTGATCACTCATCCTAGGAGGTTGAAATTGTTAGTGAGCTTAACAATTATGTGGCAAAGATAGAAATCAACAGGAAGGTGAGTTGTACACAAGGATGAAGATGCCAATGCTAGTTATGAAAAGCAACAAGGATCAATTTTGCCAATGCTAGTTTTGAGAAGTAGAAAATATCAATTTTCCTATTATAGTAATAAGGACAAAACTAATTTTTATGGAGGAAAATTTGCCTATGGATTTGAAAGCAAATACATTCTTTCATCAATTTGTATCACGCTTTTACTATGAGTTATATGTTAAGAGTTATAAAAGGAGTCAAAATTATAAAGAGAGGTAGGCAAATTGATGAATGAAGTTGTGTCTCTTTCAAACTTCTTCTTTCTTTGAAATTCCTCTTTCTTTCTTTCTTTATTCTAATTCTGTAGACGTTGATCTTCTCTTTCTAAAATTCCTCTTTCTTTCCTTTTTCTAATTTTGTGAACCTTGATACTTTTCTAGTGAAATTAATCTCAACTAAGAGTGTTCATTTTGATCCATGGATTGGATCGATCTACTAATCCGATCCGATCTGAAATATCGGATGGGATCAATTTATTTTTTGAATCATATCTGATTGATGGATTGATCCCATCCCATACGTTTTGATTCAAACGAAAAAAAATTAAAACTTTTTTCCTCCAAAATTAGCTAACATTAGTTATAAAATATAAATTTGCATTGTTTTTGATAATTTAAATAATTCTTTAATTAAATTAGTCAAGATGTGACAAAATAAATTAAAATCTTTACATGAAAATACACAAATTAATTTACATGAAAAATACACAAATTAAAATATTTATATGAAATTTATTTATTATCTTCATATAAAAATAAATAATTTTTTAATATGAAACTATTAATTTGAAACCTAAGTTTGGTTACCTAACATTATATATGAAAAGCTTGATTCGATCCAATCCATTTTGATCTAAATAAAAAAAAATTATAACTTTTTTCCTCTAAAAATAGTTAACATTAGTTATAAAATATAAATTAGTATTTTTTTTTGATAATTTAAATAATTTTTTAATTAAAATTAGTCAATTTATGACAAAATAAATTAAAATATTTATATGCAAAAATATAAATTAATTTATATGAAAAATACACAAATCAAAGTATTTATATGAAATTTATTTATTAATTTTACATAAAAAATAGATAATTTTTTAAAATGAAACTATTAATTTCAAATTTAAGTTAGGTTACCTAACATTATATAAAAAGGAAAGTAAGAACAAAAAAAAAATTAAATTAAATAAGATCACAACTGATCCACTCTAATATCAAATACAAATCAAATCGGATCAAATTATTGATTTTAAACATTCCTAATCTCAACCATGACACTTTATTGCATAGTACATGGCGTAAGTCATTGTCATAATATTGAAAAAGTATAGGGCCATGAATTCCTTTCCGTGAAAATATATCCATGTTTAACCGGCCCTTTATTCCTAATTGGGCTAAAGAAGTGAACTTCTATGCTAATTGCGAAAATAAGTGTATTACTCGGCCTGCATAAAATATTAAAGAGCTCAACGGGCTCTATACTTTGCATAACCGTCCTGTTGCGTTTTATAGTTTCTTTTACCCCTTCTCTCCTATGACGATCATCTCACCGGCGTCTCTCTCAGCTCTGATGCGACTTCTGGCCACCAGGCTCCGCCACTCTTTCAGACTGTCTCTATTCTTTGGTGAGGTCTAAGACATGAAGAAAAATCCTTTCATACAAATTGAAAACTATCTCCAGTAACCTCTGTTTTAGCAGAAATTTGTTTTCCTTTCTTTTTTTTTAATATTTTCTGCATCAACATCTTTGTTTTTAACTCAGTGGTTATGCCTAGACCCACTAAAAGAATGGCTGTTCTGACATTCTTTTTTGCAGTTTTCGACTTATGTTTTTAGTGTATGATTCGTAGCTGTGCAATTTTTATGTCATTAATCATTATACTCACCTAATGACAATTATCACCATTCATGAAATTTACTAGTATCTTTTATATGCTTTAATGTTGCAAAGCAAGGTAAATACATGTGAATGTTTCAAAGTTTGATAGTCTGGGAACTGGGGTTATTCCTTCTTAACTATTCTTCAAATTGATATTATTGTTTCGTTTTTGTCTTTGGTTTTTCAGGTGTTTTCTGTGAGCATATAATTTGATTAGAATTCTGAAGGCTGAGAGGATTAAAATCCCAGTATTTTCTGCTTGTCTGGCAATGAAAATGTATGTTCTTGAGCATGAAAATTCAGTCTTCATTTCTTCCTCGTGATTATAACGTTAATGAGCCTTAAATCTTGAATTCTGCCTTAACATCTAGTTTTATGTTGTTCTTGTTAGTTTAGCATTTCTCAAGCTTCTATACATTTCTTGTGGGTGTTTGTATTTACTTGAGCTATATCTTCCTAGACTTGAAGCGTGCGCAGGTGGACTTACTAATTTTGAAGTCCTTGACCTTCTGAGATCTAGAGGTGCTGGGAAGGACTCAACACGGCTTATCGCCTCCATAGCACCGTCTGAGTACAAGGTTGGTTTTTATCCTTTGATGGTTTTGATCTCTTATGGAAAAGCAACGTGGATGTTTTCTTTTGGCTGATATTGTTAAGTATTTGTTGTAGGTTTATGATTATCTTGAACGAACGGCTGCTTCCACTCAAACTAGGAAAATTGTGAATGAGTTCGTGAAAGAATGTAAAATTTATGACCTTGCAGCAGCTGAGATATTCAACATTATTAATATTAGGCCATCATCTGAAGTTGAAATTGATTCGGTAACCTAATATGGGAACATTTATATTACAACACTTTGACAATTAGTTTAGTGACATTTTGATATGATTCTCTTCTTACTTTGTCGTCCCAGTTATTTGTTTCCTTAAAATCTTTTTGGGTTCGCATTAATTTGATAACTAATGCCTTGCTTTCTTTAATTCTCTGTTGAATGTTGCAGCACTAGTGTGCTGACTGGAAATTACACCTCAGTGTGTCAGAAAATGTGCTAAATTTAATATGAAACTCTAAAACGCCATATTTCTCTTCTTGTTTCTCACTCAAAACTAAAAGAACTGATTGAGTAACATCTACTATATTACTGGACTGAAATGACTAAAAATCATTTTACCAAACTCCTATGTATCATGTTACTTTCCTTACCCAGTTCTTGAGATCAATTATCATGTAGATAGTTTAATTTCATTGGTTTTGCAGAGATGATCATTCTTGTTTACTTTTTTGATAGGAACTATGGGTGCACTATATAGAAACATGTCTTTGATCCATAGGATTTTATTTCAAGTTGATAAGAAATAGTATCTCACTTGATTATGCATTTTGTAGGAAGACTAGTGTTCAATTTGTCTTCATTTCTTTGCAAAATTGAATGGAGGTTGCTTGAGTAAGCTTGGTTTTTCTTTGAAGTCGTCGAATCCTTTCTTCATGTGGTCAAAATTCAATTTATATCTGTGTTGTTATCCCACAAGATTAGCTAAAATCAGGAGGCTTAGCTTCGTTAGGGTACATCAGCTAGAATGTAGTTGTTGACGAGACACATAGAGCATAAAATTTAAATTTCTCCGCCAACCTTGTTTAATAAATGGCATACTTCTATGCTTTAACTATTAGCCGAATAATATGTGCTTTGTCTTTGTTTTTTATGGACTAATGTTTTAGTCCTCCTTGACCACAATCCTTAATGTTTCTTCAATTGTGTGTGTGGGTAATTTTCAAGAGGATGGAACTTTTCACTAATTGATTGAAGTTGTTTGCTCTTTTTTGCACAGATCATAGAGGAATGTGAGAACCGTTTTGGAGAAAATAGAGAAAAGCTGGTGGAGACTGTGGTTCAGATTTTGCCACCTCCTCCAACTGAAATGGAACATGATGATGGGGTTGGTGTGGACAAGGAAGAAACTTCAGATGAACGCCAAAAGGAGGTTGCAGGATAAAACTACTTATTGGAATTGGTAGGTTAGTTAGATACGCTATTATTGGTGGACAAGAGTACTTTGTAGATATGATGTTGGTTGAATTCCTTAATATTGTGATGCAAATTCATGTGGTTATCTTATCCTTTACAATACCTGAATTTTGTGATGTAAACTCAGGTGATAGATTTCCCCAGCCTTTTCCAATATCACTTGATATTTCCTGATCCTGTTTTTTGCATGTGAAAATATCAATGTTTGCCTAATGGTATTTTTGAAGTTTCGTTGTGCTTTCACTAGTTCTTGTGTTCTAAATCTCAAATGAATCAATGCATTGCTGTTTAGTTAAATATTCGTGTGGTGTTCTTGATATAACATATCAGTACTTGATTTGCAAGGAATTCAAGTCAGTCTAATGGGCTTAAGTTCTGCTCCATATCCATCATGAATAAAGCCTTAACTGCCGCAATGCTTCTAAGTGCTAATGTTTAAATCTTTATTACATTGTATCCATTATTGAAGTAATCAAAGATTCTGCAAAGATTGACCCATGAGGCCCTTGATGCTGTGAACAAACGTTCCCATCAATAATTTTATTATGTCTGCAACTATTTGATGTTTTTGCAGTTTCCCTCAAACAATCAGGTGGTTATTGGCTTGGGAAGTCTAGTTTGTTTTGAGAATGTCTCTCATCATCTTCATCTATACCACTACCCAGTCTAGAAAGCAAGAACTATAATGAAGAAGACTCGAGCATTTAGCACACCAGTCAAGGTAAGCAAAAAGATTGACAGGTTTGCATGAAGGGTTAATTCTTATGTTCATGTAACAAAGCTGTGAGGTCAGGATGAATTAATTATTTGTCTATAAACACAAATCAAGGATATAAGGGGGTGCTTGTTTTGGAGATTTGGGAGGAGGGGAATGGATTTCAAAGTATTCTCTCCACATTTCTTTTGCTTGGTTTGGGGGTTTGATTACCCCATTGGAGGAATGATTACCCCATTGGGGGTTTCTTCATACCCCCTAATATTGGGGGTTATGAGGAGGGGAATGAATTCCATTAAACAAAAAAAATTTAAAAAAATTAACTAATAATGATTAAAAAAATTAATAATAAATTAGTTTAATATTATAAAAAATAATTAACTATTATTAACTAATTAATTATTGTAATTAATATAAATTAGTTTATTATTATTAATTAATTAATTAAGATTAATTTAATTATTCATTTACTTAATATTGTAATTTAATATTATAATTAATAATTAATTAATCTCATTCATTAATATTAATTATTATAATTAATGTACAGTTAATATTAATTAATTTATAATAATTAATTATTTAAGATTAATTTAATCAATAATATTTTTATTAATAATTAATTAATTTAATATTATAATAAATAATTAACTAATATTAACTAATTAATTAATATTAATTAATTTATAATTAATTTATTATTATTTAGTAATAATATATTAATTAATTAAGATTAATTTAATTAATCATTCATTTACTTAATATTGTAATTTAATATTATAATTAATAATTAATTAATCTCATTCATTAATATTAATTATTATAATTAATGTATAGTTAATATTAATTAATTTATAAATAATTAATTGATAATATTAATTAATTCATAATAATTAACTATGTATAATTAATTTAATATTATAATGAATAATTAACTAATACTAACTAATTAATTAATAGTAATTATTACAATTAATTTATAATTATAATTGGTAATCATTTTCATTATTCAGTATAAATCGACCAACAGAATTATAATGAAAGAACCTACTATCAATGTTCACTATTATCATTTCCATTATCTTTCTCATTTTCCCACACAAACCAAGCACCTCCTAAGTTGTAATGAATAAAGAAACACCAAGCGTGATTGAGAGGGAAACGAAACCATAACAAGAGAAGGGCTCTAGTTGCTTATACTGAAAATACACTTCCACCACCAAGGCTATAGTTTTAATCTTCGAAGAGACTGAAATCCAAATTAAGATCCAGAATATATAGAAAAAATTTCACATTTCAGAAAAGGATAAAATAAGAGCTCCAAAATCAGAGCGGAGGGCATGTCCGCCTCCCATAGAGTATGGGATAGTTGATAAAGAATAAATGAAGTAGGTCTAAAATCTCTCATATATTTACTTATGGTCGAGATTTTAAACCACTACCAATTTTACTAGCACAACTAGCACTGAGTGCAATTAGCACCATGATAGGGTTTGAAGTTCTTTGTCAAGAGGTGAAAATTGAAAATTTTATGAAATTATTTAGATACTTTTACTATATGAAGTCATTTATTCAATAGGGTACTTTGCATTTTCTCCAAGATCAACAAAATAGAAAAGTTTAGGACGCAGCATGATTCGAAACAAAGGCTCATTTTTTAAAAATCCAATCCCTACGGATTAGATTTGGAATGATTCTACGGGCATACAAATAACACGTATAAGAATAGACAAAAAAAAAATATAAACATAAAGGTCAGGATACATAGAGTTATAGCAAAAAAGGGTAGGAAAAATTTACGAGGCAGAACTAGTATAGGACAAGTTGAGGCCAACAATAATGGACATCAAATTTGAGACCTAAGGAACACAGAAAGAAAGAAAAAAGGAGAAAGCAAACGGTAGGGCCAATTACTTTTGGAAACTAACCTTATTGCATTTATTAATATATTTAACAATTGAATTTAGTTCTATAGTGGTGAAATTCACAAGTGACATAGAAAGTGCAAACTTCGTCGCACAATCCAAATAACCAAAGACAACTATCCCTCCGAAAGGATCTTCTAGTAAAGGAGATACAAAAACTTCAAGAAAGACACCAAAAAGAGGTGTTGAGATCATGGAGATCTCCCAAAAAGGAAAGCGTGTAAAAATAGTAGCAAATAAAGAAAAGGCTGATTATAAAACTCCCGCGGTTACCGTCGTGGGAATTACAATAGTACTCATTTATGTTCTTAATCACAATAGAAATTCCTATTGTACTATTAGTATTTGGTTCAAACCCTATAATGGCCACTAATATGAATGATTATGCTTAGTTCAATTCAATTATAGAAATAACAATCAGTCAAAATTCTAATTTTACCTTCATTAATAAATATATTTTAAAAATAACATCATATAGTGATAAGAGAGATGACAGAGAAAATTGATGAGAGAAAATAATAGTGGAAAGAGATGAGAGAAAATGAGAAATAAGAGGGGGAAGAGAGAAAGTCACTGCAATGTGATAATAGAGATAGGAGAGAAAATAATAGTAGAGAGGGATGAGAGAGGAGCAAGAGAAAAAAAGAGAAAGAACCATAATAGAGAAAGTAACAAGGAAGAGAGATAAGAGAGAAAAAAGAGTGAGAGGGAAGAGAGAGAAATAAACATGACAGAGTGATGAGAGAGAAGAGAGAGAGAAAACTAATAAGACATGAGAGAGAAAATTGATGAAAGAAAAATAATCATGGAGAGGGATGATGGAGAAATAGGAGTGAGAGGGAAGAGAGAGAAAAAAATCTGAAAATGGTGAGAAAGAAAATACCAATAGAGAGGGATGATAGAAAAAGTAGAGTGAGAAAAATAATGAGAGAAAGTAATAGTAGATAGAGATGAGAAAGAAATAGAGTGAGAAAAATGATGAGAGAGAAAGTAACAGTGGAGAGGGATGAGAGAGAAAGTGAAGTGCAGAAATGATGAAAGAGAAAGTAAAAGTAGAGAGGGATGAGAGAGAAAATAGAGCGAGAAAAATGATCAGAGAGAAAGTAACAGTGGAAAGGAATGAGAGAGAAAGTGAAGTGTGGAAATGATGAAAGAGAAAATAATAGTTGCACCGATGAGAGAGAAAGAGGAGTAAAGGGGAAGAGAGAAAAAAAATCATAAAGTCATGAGAGAAAAAATAACAGTGGAGAGAAATTAGAGAGAAGTGAATTGAGAAAAATGATGAGAGAAAAAATAGAGCGAGAAAAAACTGATAAGAGAGAAAGTAATAATAGAAAGGGATTAAAGAGAAAGTGGATTAAGAAAATGATAAAAGAGAAAGTAATTGTTAAGAAGGATAAGAGATAAAGTTGAATAAGAAATAATGATAGAGAAAGTAACTATTAGGAGGGATGAGAGAAAAAGTTGAGTGAGAAATAATAAGAGATAAAGTAACAACAAAGACGGATTTTAGAGAAAGTAGAGTGACAAAAATAATGAGAGAGAAAGTGGAATGACAAAATAATGAGAGAGAAAGTAATTGTGGAGAGAGATGAGAGGGAATGAGAAGAGAGAGAAAAACTAATGAAGAGAGATGAGAGAGAAAATCAATGTTTGATGGTGGTTTAGTATTGAAAGTAAAATTTAAATAAGAGAATAAAAATAATTTTTGACTTTTAAGTAATCAATTATTATAGCGAGAGATGGACAATCAACGATTACCTAATTTTTTACAATTAGTATAAAATTTCTCTTCCCATTACTTTATGCTAAGCACCAATAACAGAATGAATTTTATTAACTTATATAATTCCCCTCAACGAAACATCCTTTAAATCATTCACCTTTCATCTTGGCAACATGACTTCTGACCGACGATCTCATTCATGAAAAATTAAAAATTAACTCAACAATGATCTCATTCACTCCCAAGGTAAGAAAAGAGACATTTATAATAACACAAAAAGATGTTAGTAAGAAATTTAGCCATCTAAATTACTTGGTAGGCCTTAACTCTTATAAATAAGTACATCTCAAGAACCACAGACCTCTCAATACAACTTCAAAAGGAGAAGGAAGACTTGATGCAAGAGAAGTCCATCCATAGCAATATCTCACGCCAGTTACAAATATTAAAAGATAATGAAACCTGCCTAAAAACTAAAGTCTCAAGTAGGAGTGGCAATTTCTGACACGACACGAAAACTCGACACGAAATTGTGAGACAAAATGTGATCCAAACCTAACACGAAAATTCGACACGAAAACAATCGCATTGGTCCAACTTTTATTACCCTCTATTTTTTTTTTTGCAATCTTGTTATTTTTTCAAAACACGATACGCGAACTCGAAGGCTGACCTATTGCCACCCCTAGTCTCAAGTTACTCTAGAAAAGGGAATCTCTTGAAATGAAAAATTAAAAATTAAAAGAGATCAACCAAGGAGAGTTTAGAAATGTGTTGGTGAAAAGATTAGCCCCAATGACTTCGGTATCTTTGCCTTGAATTTCAGCAAAGCAACACTAAGAATTGAAAGGCACAATACGCTAGTCCAAATCTAGAAGAAGTTCATAGAATTTATACTAGAAAACCTACTTGGGTATGATCCCCAAGGCTAAAGATAAAGCCAACAGGATGTATGCCAAGACTATTAGGCATAGTTGTCAGAATCCCGATCCGATCCCACCGATTCTACGATTTTACGATCCTAACTTACTAAAACGATCCCGATTCTAATTACGATTCTACCTTATTATATAAATAAAATATATATAAATTTACTCAAAAAAAACTTTCTATATCTAATTAAAATTAAGATATATACTAATATAAATAATTTAATTAGTTTAATCATACTTTTATTAGATTTTAACAATAAATAAATAAATTGGACATAAATACCCTTCGACTGCGCCAACAACTAAAATATTGAAAAAATCATATAAAATGTTATAAGAAATAAAAATTGAAATAAAATCATTTAATTATAAATTATACATGAATTTTCTACATATCCATTCATATATTGATTAATAATTATTTTAAAAAGAATTTATAAATTATATTTTCTCATTTTTTGTAGAATCTTACGATTCTACGATCCGATCCCACCGATCCGATTCTGCTACCCTAAATCGATTCTGTGTAGAATCCCGATTTTATAAACTATGCTATTAGGGACTATTTAGTGTCATTCACTTTATTGGAGTTTGTGGCATCTTAACAAATTGCTTTGATCATGTGGGAACTTCAGGGACTAAATGTTGATGAGGATGTGAACTTTTAAAACCCCAATGGAAAAGGATGAGGAAGGAAGGACTGTTAAGACTGAGATCCAACCTTTGAAAAATATAAAGGGGAAAGAGGCTATACATAAGCCTTATAGTGAGAATCTTTACCGGCAAAGAGACTAGTAAATAAGTCTTAGTAAATTTTCACCATTTATAATTATTTCTCAAATTATTAATGGCATATCTTTCTCTTTTCCCTTCCGTCTTCCTTTTATTTCTTTTTCTGCTATCTCGGCTTTCAATTATCTTACATAAGGGTGACTCCCAAATGATACTTAAAGGAAGAAATCAAGTCTCTCAAACATACTATAGTGAAGCTCCAACTCTTGGCATCTACCCAAAAAGGGTTAATAAATACTCCTGAAAAAAGAAAACTCTAAGCAGTCTAAGATTATCAACCTAATAAATAATAAGGACAAAAGTATGAGTACGAAGCTTAAATATTAGAGGGAAAAAAATACCTTGCTCACTTCCAATAGTTGGGAGAGACGAGGTCATTCTTATTTTTACTAAAAGAATTAGAGGGAAAAGGGTGGAGACTCAGTATTGTAGAGCTTTATTGAGGCATTAAAATGACAAGTGTTTGGGATCAAAGCAAAGTGTCATACCTAGAAAAGAAAATTAGAAGAAATTGAAAGCAAGTTGCAAAGTCAAGGTGTCAAAATATCTCAAAGGCCTAAAGAACTTACCAATAAAATGATCGTAGAGTTAGAAATATTAGCTCGAGTGGGCAAACAACATAGTAACCAGTACAAGAGAAAGGAAGCTTTGTTAGATATATATTTGAAAGATAGAGTTCGGTATGCTAAATATACAAATAGGGGGAAAGAATAACATATTCTTTGTATTTTGTCCTTAATAAGAGAGAGAGAGAGAGAGAGAAATTATTTGCTCTTTATGTTACTCACTAAATTTTATATTCAAGCTATAATTTTACCCCTTCACCCCATGGGATATTTTTGGAAATAGTCAATTTTGGTTTTTTAAAAAATCATCATCATAGAGATGTTTTTTTGAGAAATATTTTGGTTTTTAGGTTTTAGTACCCCATACGATGTTTGGAGCATTGTCATCTCATAGGATGTTTGAAAAGTCAATTTTTTTTTGTTTAAAAAAAAAGTTTTTACATTTTTTTATTTAATAAAAGACACTTAAATTTCCCAATTTAATAAAAAAGAAACGTAACACTAAGTCCTACTAAAATGAGTTAAAACAATGATTGCACTTGATTTCAAGGAATAATGGAGAAATAAGAACAAACCACAACAAACATAAATATATAATATTATTTATTATTGATCATAAAAAAATAGTTTAAAATTACCAAGAAGTTCACACATAAAATTGCTTCAAACTACTAATTGGCAACATGCAGGGATCATTTCTCCTCTTTTCGAAGACAACCTATAATTCCTTGACTTAGAGGTATTAATCATTCTACATGGATCTTCCTAGTTAGCTTATTTTTTAGCTCAACTAGCTTTGTTTTTTGTAACACAAGGTCTCTTGTCTTGAACTCATTCTCCTTAGCTTTCTTATTGTAATATTTGGCCATAGCCTGCATGTACCAAGCTTATTTGATGAATGTTAGATCTTGTCATTCCTCTAATAAATCCAAGTTTGACTGCATCTCTTCATCCTTGTGAAGAGCTTAATTTTAGAAGGTATAACAACTTCAAACTCATAAACTAAATTGTATGATATTTGATCTTTTACAATCTGAGAAATGGTACAATATGGCCATAAGACATTTGAGAAACATTCCACTCAATCCTCTTTCACCTTATCCAATCAAGCTTTCAAACCTTGGAGAAGTATACTATTTGTAACCTCTACTTGACTATTAGCCTAAGGGTGAGCTATCAACATTAAGTTACGTTGGATATTCAATTTTACTTACGAGATCAGAATTGATCACTAACAAATTGCTTCCCATTATCTAAAATAATAATAAGAGGTATACTAAATCTACAAACCATCTTACTCTAGATTAACTTCAAAATGTTCTTACTCATAATGGTAGCCTACAAATTGCTTTCTCCAATTTGGTAAAATAATCAAAAGCCACTAATAAAAATTTAAGGGAAACCGAGGTCTAGGGTAAGGGTCCTAAAATATTAGTTCCCCACTACATGTATGGTCATGAGTTCTAAATATTAATCAATTTAATCTAAGGCCTCCTAATGAATGGAGCGTAGAGTTGACACCTAACACACTGATGGACAAAATCATAGCTCTGATCAAACATAGTAAACCAATAATATACTCACCTGATGATTTTCTTGATATCTAAGGTCCTATACATGGTGGCATAGAATCCTAAATGTACCTTTTTAAGAACATAATTAGCCTCTTGAGGTCCAATGCTTTAGAGCAGGAGTTGAATGTATAATTGTTTGTACAACATCACATCTTGAAATACCTATTGGAGTGCTAGTTCAACTTCATGGCCTCATTCTTTTCTACAGAAGGTCTCCAAGTTTCTAATATTGCTAAATAGGAGTCATCCAATTGTCTCCTCCTTCCTTAACAGTCGTTACTTTTTTCACTTTTGTACTCTAATATGGTAAAATATCGTCCAACAACTTTTTTTATTGGGAGAATGCAAATGAAGCAAACTTGTTTAGAGAATTGATAGGTTTGCTCTTGGACCTTGATATTTGTTCAATAGTAAAATATTCAAAGCCTTTATATAATTGGTGCATCTTGTCAAGATATTTCTTCATGTAATCTTCTTTGGTTTCATAACCTCCTTTGACATAATTAATAGCCACTCAAGAATCACTGAAAACCTTTTTTTTTCATTTTTTTTTCATTCTGTGGACCAAGTTAATTAGAGCCTCATATTCAATCTTGTTATTGGTTGCAATGAAATTGAAACACAAAGTGGTATGTGACCTTCGTCCCAGTAGAATATCGGAATAAAAGTCCAAATCTACTCTCTTTTTCATTTGATGCTATGTTCATATATAATTTCTAACAATTGGTTTGTTTGTTATTTTGAGATAAGATCAATTGTTGATTTTGATGTCCAATGTTAGGCCTTAGGTTATTTCCCCTAATAGGCATCTCCACTACAAAGTCAGCTAACACTTACCTCTTAATTACATCTCATGATTAATATTTCATATCATGCTCACATGAGTTCAATAGGCCATTTCATAAATCTACCCAAGACCTCAGGTTTTAGCAATATTTTCTTAATAGGCTAATCTTTGAACACACAATATGGGGTGTTCCTAGTTATATTAACCAGAGCTAGCACTATTTTCTTTGTTGGGAGATATAGTAATTTGAGTACGTGCAAAGCTTTACTGAAAAAGTACGCTATTTTTTAGACACTTTGATCATTCCATACTAGCACCGCACTTACCACATTGTTTGAAGCCACAAGATATGGATCCAATACCTCTCTAGGTCAAGGTATAACTGATGAAGGTAGGCTAACCAAGTGCATTTCCAAATTTTCAAAAACTTTCTAACACTCTATAACCTATTCAAAATTCTTAACACTTTTAAAGTCTAAAGGAAAGGTAGATGTTGATAGGCAGATTGAGATAGAAGTTGTTTAATGGATGTTAAGCACCCTATTAGTTTATAAACCTATCTCGCCTTGTGAGGAGGTCTTATCTCTGAAAGAATCTTTATTTTCTCAATGTTTGCTTCAATATCTCACTGGGAAATCATATACCTCAAGATCTTCCAAGATCTAACTCTAAAAATACATTTATTAGGGTTCAACTACACATTTGGTTCTCAAAGTTATCAGATTTTCTTCTAAATTTGCAAGTGCATCTCAAATATTTCTACTCTGGATGACCATATTGTTCCCATATACTTCCATAGCCCTACCATTCTATTTAGTAAACATTTAATTTACTAACTTCTAATATGTGGTTCCAGCATTTTTCAGCCTTAATGACATATCATTATAGCAAAAAATTATCATATCAGTTATGAAGGCAATTTTCTTGGCATCCTTTTCATCCTTTAATATTTGATGATATCCATTGTAAGTATAAAAAAATTAACACCTCGTACCCCAAGATAGCCTCTATTTTCTGTTTTATGATTGGCAATGGATAATAATCTTTTAGTCCATACTTGTTTAAGTCCATATAATCCATGCACATGCGCCAACTCTCATCAAGTTTTTTGACTAATAATAGATTTACGAGCTAGGTTAGGTAGAAATCTCTTTTAGAATGTTAGACCTCAGCAACTTTCCCATATCTTTATTTATCACTCAATTTCTCTCTAGGGTAAAATTTTGTGTCTTCTACTATATAGGCTCTACTCCTGGATCAGTATTTAATTTAAATATCATCAACATTAGAAATATTATTGGCATGTCATCTAGGTTTCAGCTGAACAAATATTTGTATTTTCTACGTAGATTAATAATCTTATTTTGCACCTTAATTGGGAAGAGAGGCCTCTACTTTGAGAATATGGTCAAGGTGATTTTCATCAATGTTAACTTGTTGCACCTCGTCAAATATTTTAAGTGTTTCTCATAATTATTCTGATATTCTACCACTCATATTTTTTCGAGTGGCAATCTTAAGATAAGTAATGTCTTATTCCTTTGAATAGCCCTAAATGCTTGCTCTTCCCAGGGTAAAATCCCATGATTGACTACCTCTTTATTTACCACTTGAATGGAGTGTACTCCTCAAGTCTCATCTTTTTTACCTTTTAATGCAATTCTTATGCATTTGCGCTTCATATACTTCTCACCTCTATAGAAGTCACCTTGTGATTCCCATGGGGTGCACTATTTTATGACTTAAGGTTGCCAATGGCATACTAGTGGGTCTCAATGATCTAAAATCAATCCGCAATTTTAAGAAACAATTCATGTACATGACGTTTACGTTACTTCTATCATCAACATATAACCGAAGTACCTACTTATTTACTATAACTATAATCATCACTAAAGCCAACAAGCAAATGTCAGGTACATATCTTTCTCAGAGAAGGTTATAAGATGTTTTGAATCTCTTCTTCATAGGCTCATGTGGAGGTATTCTCCTAATGTTAATTTTGTATTAGCCTAAAATTGCTCCTTAGAGTATCCTTCGAAGATAGCATGGATTATTTCCATCACGTTTCTATTGTCTTGGAAAGGCTATATATTTTGTTGATATGATAAAATTGGTGATTGTTGTTGTCAGACGGATACCCACCTCATCCTATTATTTGGACAAGCCCGAAGGACACCTCTTCTACTTTGGTATTGACTATCATCTTGTTGTTCATGATTATATCCTTATCCTCAGCCTTCTAGCTGATGTTGGAATCTATTATAGTGGGGCAGCCAACATTGAATAGATTGCTACAACATATTATTATTTGATATAATTATCAATCTCTTTCTTCAAGTGGTTGTAATCTTGTATATCATATGATACTCATTATGGAAAGCACAAAACAAATGTTAAAATCTTTTATGAGGAGCGGAGGTCTCAAAATATCTTTATGCACAATTAGGATTTTAGCATCACTCTTAATTAAGAATGTCAAATTCTTAGCTTGAATCTAGGGTTCCAACTTCCTTAACTAAAGTTTAACCTATCAAACACACCATTTCTAGAGTTGCCCTGGTTTCCCCTTGTTCTGGCTTTGTCCTATGAACTTTCTTTGTTTTTCTCATTTTCTCTCTTTTTCCTATTAGCTTTCATGCTCTTGGAATAGTTTTGTACTATCTGCCATAATGTCTGCATATGTATCCATTGAGCATCTCGAGGATTTTATTATAAAAGTTCTTAGGATCGAGGCCGTTTATAAATGTTGAGATGGACAATTAGTGTGTGTAGTTTTATAATTAGTTTTATACTTGAAGACTCTCGTCATTGAATCTCTCCACATATGATTTTAGGGTCTCATCCTTGCTTGATATTCATCAAATCCACAAAAAAAATTTTGATACTCTTTTTTAGTAGGAACACCTTGCACATGATTTGTATAGGAGCATTGATGTGAATCCGGGAGGACTCAATTTAATTGTAGAATCGTCCCCGAATGATCTAGTGCAAAACGCCAATCTCAAATGAACCCAACAACAATAGGATAAACCTATCACCTTTGAATCATACTTGAAGAAAGAAGTCTTGAAATCTTCCAAGCAAAAACAACCTAACCAAACTAGACCCAACAACAATAGGATGAAACCTATCACCTTTGAATCATAATAAGGCTAAATTGAATTCACTATTCCCAACCCCTCTAATCTTCAAATCCAACAACACTAGGATGAACCTAACACCTTTGGATTATGAAAGGAAAAGAAAAAGCTAAGTAGAGGCACCACAACTAAAAGGAAGAGTTTTAGTTGATAAGCCTTGTAAGTTTTGCAAGCAATTTTGCAAGACTCAAACTAGCTCACTAAGAAACTAGTAAAGAAAGGAAAAATCCTTAAAAGTTTATTATTCAAATCTGATTGAAAATGCTTAACCAAGGCCCCTTTTTATAGTGTTTCAAGAGGGACCAAGGTTGAAAATTACAAAGGGATTAAAGTAGTAAATCTGAACTTTTTGGTCAAGACTAGCATTAAATCTTCTCTTTGACCAAGAAAAGCTCTATGACCCAAAAAGACTCTTTAACTTAAAACACTTAATCTTAACATTAAAAATGCAGAAAACAACTTAAAAGGTCTTCAAAAAATGGCTGGAAATTCGTCCAAAAATTCAGCTCCCAAAATGACCTTCAAACTTCTAACTTTAATTCTTTGACTAGTCTTCACCCTTTCACTTGCTAGTTGAATTTTGACCAAGGAAATCAGATGAGACCTTCAAAATACTCCATAATTTCTTCCATTTCACCATGCTTTTGATCCTTAGAAGCTTCTTGAATTGTCTTGAAAAATTCATCACTTGGTGGGTTGAATTTGGACTTGAATTGTGGGCTATTTTGGGCAGATTTGTTGACTGACTTTTGGGACTTGGGCTGAACGAAAATTGCATTATTTTGGATCAAATAAAGTGGTTAAGAATCAGCAACAACCCACTTAATTAGCCCCTTTTGAATCTAGGTTCAAGACTTGCAAAATGTTGTAACAAGTGGGTTGAACTTTGGTAGCATTGGTCCTTTTTTTGTCATGGACTTGAATGATCAAATTAGACAAAGATTCTTCCATCCTTTTCTTCCTTAAACGAGTCATAGGACCAGCCATGCCATCAAGTACATGAGGTGGAGAAGTCTCATTTTGAGAAGCATTATTCACAACTTGATCTTCATTGTTCTTGTCTTTGTTGTTATCATGATGGGATCTTTGGAGCTCATCAAGCATCCTTAAATTTTATTACATATTTGGAACAAGACAAATAATTTTGTAGATTAGAGTCTTAATCATAGACTTCTAATAATATTTTTAGCATTTTAAAACTTGAAAGATTTTGGAAGTTGTTAATATGAGACATAAATAGGGTAGGCAGGTCGTCCTCCCTATACTTTTTGGCCAATCTTTAGAACATCATTAATGAATGGTTTTTATAGTTTGTTTGAGTTTTCTCCCCATAAAAAATGTCCTTGTAATTGTTGTCAACATACGACTCATAAGGTTCCGTATTACTTCCATGTCTGTGGCTGTTCCTACCATCAGCAAGTTAATTATCATTTTCTATGTTTCTTTTATTTTTTTTAGCCTATTTGAACTCCTCAAAAAGAATGCGGTTTTTTTTCAATGAATTACTACTCATTTTCTCATAATATTTCTCCATGTGCCAATTACAGTGGCTTGAGACAAAATTCTTGAGCTGTTCTCTACCATAAGTATCTGTATAGATTTCTCAAAAATATCATCTAGCAATTTTCTCACTCCTCCAGTTAGACTGGAGTGTAGTGTGCCATTGATGAATTTGTTGAAACCATCACAATTAATCACTAAAACTCTAGTGACTATAAATTAATTTTTTTAAAATAGTGAAATCAGGTCAAATCCCAAGAGATTTAGTTATTAATTTCTTAATTTGAAGACAATAAGAGGGTTTTGAATATTTTAGCTAATTAACTAAATTTCAACAAATAATCAAAATAAACAATTTAGTAGAAAATATAGAAGAAATTGATATTCTTGGGCTTCTGATTCAAGAATACGAGTTTGTTCAATTATATCACTGATCGCAGGTTATAGATATTCATCTTGCAATTCAAATACTTAATTGAAAATTTATTAAGATAGCCATAACAAATCTTTTATTTTTCTAAAGTAATTGATCGAATCCAACATCCAAATCAAAACTTATCATTAAATGATAGTGCATGATAGCGATCCATATCAATTTAATGATAGTATTAAAATTTTTGAAATTAATTAAACCAAAACTAAATAACCAAAGTAGTTACAATTATTCAACCTTATCCCATTGATTCTCTTGGGTTAAATAGGCATATTTTGTTTCATAAACATAAATAAACTAATTGCTACTTGTACCACCCATTCGTGTTAATTACGGATCACTGTATTCATGGTTAATAAGGTAAGAAAGATGGTGAATTAAATTGTCAGATTAACTAAAATTAATCATTCATCTAGAGAATACGATTAAGAATGAATAAATAATTGAATTAAAAGTAAGAAATAAATTAATCACCAAACTTCACAATAATAACAACTGAAATCAAAATCCCCTTGAATCAGAAAAAAGAAAACTAAATAGTTGCAATTATTCAAGCTCATCCCATTGATTCCCCTAGGTTAAACATGCATACTTTGTTTCATAAGCATAAATAAACTAGTTGCTACTTGTACTACTCATTCATGTCAATTATGAATCACTGTATTCATGGATAGTAATAGTAAGAAAAATGGTGAATTAAATTGTTAGATTATCAGAAATTAATCATTCATCAAGAGAATACGATTAAGAATCAATAAATACTTGAATTAAAAGTAAGAAATAAATTAATTATAAAACCTCACAGTGATAACAATTGAAATCAAAATCCTCTTGAATAAAAAAATATGAGTTTAGCCACTACTGGTGAAAAACATGTATCCTTGATTTTCTTGGATGAAGATAAACCTAGCCGGAAGAAAAATAGAATGCGTGATGATGATGATTTCCTTGTTGTGTTCTATTAGGTTTAAGTAGAAGAAACTATTCCTATAATATAAGAGTAACCCCTAAAAAATATAGTAAATTTACCAATCCTAAGAAAACTTCTGAAATCAAATTTTAATCTAAAAAGGAAAGTAAACAATCATTTTCCTATCAAGAAAGATATTCCTAATAAAAATAAAGATCTAATTTTCTTGATATGTTGCACTAAAATGTTTTTCCTTCTTGTTATTGATCACCAATAATATTCCCTTTTAATTAAGATTCATCCTTCCTCAAGAGTTGGTAAAGTGTGCCCATGCATTACACAAGAAAGTATTCTAGTTAGAATTTTGGTTTACAAAGTGTACCCACGCCTTTTAGGAACAAGATTTCTACTGCCAATTTTCATAATTATGGTTCAAAATAATTGTTCCATTCCCAATTATTTCCAGATCTCTAAATCTCCAACCCCTAAAACAAAATATAAACAAACCACTTAACTTCAACATAATATCAATTCAAAATAAGATGAAATATTCACAATAAGTATAACCAATATGCATCCTATGAGCCATCATTTTGGCAACTAACACTACCTCCTTGTCTTCGACCATGAGATTGAGTATTCACACATTACATAGGAATAGAATTAGAATTGCCAAACAAAAATAATTAAGTAGACACAATTTTTAAGAACACTTAACACCAACAACAATCGTGTTTCCAATAGATGACATAACTTGATAAAGCTGTAATCCATCACTCGATTCAAGACCCAGATGTACCCAATACTACCAAAAACACTCACTTGCAAAGTAGATCCTAATATCGTTCTTGAGGTGAAACCTCCAATGCTTAAGTCAGTTATCAAGTTATACACTGTAGAGAAGAGAATTATTAGCTTCTACTCCTACTTTTCCCCACCTTTGGAAGGACGGATATGGATACGTAAAATCCAAAATTATAAGGACACTTCCTGAAATTCAAAAGAAGTTACAAAAACCAATATAATTACTAACATCCTCGTTATTGTTATCATAAACTCCTCATAAATTTCAACACATGAACACAACAGGATGGGTCGAAATCTAATACTCATCAACCCTTGTGCATTTTGACCTAAATGGAAATGCTTCCTCATTGATTTTAATTAGTCCATAAGATACTAATCAAATAACTCAATAAGTCTAATAGGTTTGATCCGGTGAAAAGAATAAAATTGTCTCAATTATAAGGCTTTAAACTCACATTAACCATAAAAGATAATTTTGAAGTGAAACATGCAAGAGTTTAAGGAGTTAGCAGATGATATGTGATCTTATCAAGTGGGGAAAATATAACAATTTAGATCCTATCAAGTGATACCATGTGTGAAGAGGGTTGTAAAAGGAATTTTCTTCACTAACTACGTTAACAATATCTGACATTAACATATAATAGCGGAAAGGCAGAATTGAGTGATGAGGAATTAGGGTGATAAAATTTATGTTTAAAGCACTAAAATATATTAGATCTGATTTTTTTTTTAATATCTGGACTATTAAATTTTAAAACTAAAGAAACCATTAACATTATACATCCTAAATCGGTACTAGGGAGAACTCTAATGAGAGGTCATATGTGTTTAAGTTGGTGAAAACTAGCTAGCCGTACTTATTTCGCTCATGGGGTAATTAATCTTCAAAGATTTTGATCAATGGTGATTCATTATTGTCAACATTTCCTTAATGACAAAATTAAGAAGAGTCAATTTGCCCTACCTAAACATTTTGATAATTAGTAGTAACGAGAAATTAGGCACCTCGGCTAAAAGCTATTGGTGCTTGGATTAAATTCCTATACCAATAATTGAATCTTCACTCCCAATTTCAACTCTTTAAAATTGTGAATCATTTGAACACTCCTAACTCATTAAATTTTGAGTTGTCTTTAGCGATAATTGTTGTGGAGTGAAAATTTTAAGTAATAAATTTAGAATTTTTTTCTTTCTCTTTTGATTTAGAGATATTACTAGCAGAATATCTCCAATTGTCATGTTTTTACCTTTCTTTTTTTTTTTCAAAATATTTGTCTTTGTAACAAAACGTCAAATAATTCTTTAACAATTTTTTAACTTTGCCCGTGACTTCATTGCTTTTGTCATGCTAAAACAATGTCAATTTGCTATCGATGTGTGCAAGACAGTTTGTCATGTTTATTTGATAAAGACTGAAAATTGGCTTCACATGCATTCAACAAATGTATAACTTCCCATTAATTTCAATTGTGTTCATATTTATCATTGTAGGAATTGGGTTCAAAAAACCCAATTTTGACCAGCCCCTTCTCATCAATGGACTCCTGACATATATGAAGGAGTGCAGTTCGTTCGAGAAATTCCTTCCTCTCTATCTATTTCTGAGATGTTTGGATTTTTCAAAAGTTCATGTCCATGGAGAAGAGAAATGCTTTCCCCACTTGGATAAGACAGAACTTTTCATTGTTCAAATAATAATTCAGGTGAAGCAGGGTAAAAAACGCAGAATCTCTTTATGATGAACATATCTATTTTGCAAATTTATTATTATGTGTAGTTCTTACTAATGATCGGACTAATGAAGTATATGATACTTGAATTCTTGATGTAGATGCTACATAGTTGGTTCTTATCTTTCACAAACTATGAGTATAATGGGAGCATCCGTTGACAAAAGGATCACCCTTAGATGTTGGCATGGAACGAAGTAAAGGAGCCAGGTGATAACCACTATCAAATAATTAAAAACTAAAAGAAAATAGGTTTTCAACATCAACAAATGTTGTCACAAATGCTTGAAAAATAGTCACTGTACCCCAATATTGACAACTTTTCTGTTGTCACTTTGTTGATACAAAATTATTTTCTCAAAAGCCACACAGTAACAAGATTTAAAAGGTCCACTAATTTATAGCAACAACTCAATGTTGTCAGTAGTTTACTGATGACATTTTATTGTGAATAATTAGATTCAAAAGTTATCACAATAAGTGCTCATGTTGTCATGAAAGTATGATGTCTCCATAGGCTTCTGTGATGAATTTCTATCATAATCTGGTAAAATTAATATATTGTGACAACTTTTTGTCTTTTCAATCATTCTTTCATAACATGTATCGATTTTGATTTTTGTTCAAAAGATGCTTCAAGTTATGAAGGATTTGGTTAACACAAATGGCGTATTAGAAAAGGAAAGAAATAGTTGTGTAGTATGGGTTAAAACTTATTTATTTAGCTTTCAAACAATGTCATTTCTGTTATAATACTTCCATCCAAAAAAAGACTACAAGGACCTCTCTTGTATTATAGAACGCAGATTCTAGCACCTCTATTCTTTGCTACTCTTCACTTCAAAGTTTAGAGCCTGTTTTGTGTTTTGCTCAGTTATAGACTACTCTTCACTTCAAGGATTTAGAGGCCTATCACGCAGAGTATAGCATTTCCCGTAAGACGCGCACCATCGGATCCTAACAGATTGAACAAAATTTGTTCTTACACGCCATTTGTTCGCACACTCCCTTGAGACATCATTTTCAAGTAAGAAAATCGCGACCATCGCATTTGATATCAAATTATATTGCAGGTTAGTTTGATTTATTACCTTTTTGAACTGGGTTTGTGAATCGTACAAAGGAAGTGGTCGAGCACTAGGTCCAGCACTAGGTTAAGCATTAGGTTACGCACGTAATTTGATCGAGTATTAGGTCGAGTAACAAAAACAATTGAGTATTTGGTCGATATTTTGGTCGAGTACTTTGATAGGGCTAGAGTAAAGTCGAGCAGTATAATAGATCGACTTTAAGGTCAAACAATGGGTCGAGCATTAATGCTGGAATGAATTGCTTAATTATTTACAGCCTGACCACGATCATGCTACTTGTTTATGGCCTAATTTTTTAAATGTTCTTATGTTTGATGTAAAATCGTTGTTTATTGATTGTTTTGGTTTTCAATGTAGGGATGTCATGCGACATTATGTAGTCTGTACATGTTTTTTTTTAAGGAAAATGGAACGTTAATCCCAGTACAAATGAACGAAGCTTCATTAACTACAAGCGTTTCGAAACTCTTTTGTTGAAAGAAAACAAAAGCTTTAAGGAACTAGTAATCTCATCGTTTCTGTTTTGGAATTAGATATAGAAATCGAAGATAGAATAGTCATTGAATAGCTACCCAAATACTTGTCAAAAATCTCCACTTTCCCCATAGAGACTGATTACCATATCAAGTGCTTTTTGAATGAGATTATTAGACGGTCTGAAGATGCAAGGATTTCAATACGTGTTTACCTTCGAGTTGAGACTGAAGCATCACGTGCTGAAGATAGTGCTAGCAATTCACCAATAAAGCGATTGGGTGGTGACATTCCGTTATGGACTAATGATACTCTCTATCCAAACAATTTCGTTGGATCAATTTTTGAAGAGGCAGTTGATGATCATGGAGAATGAGTTGATGGTGGCGTTCCAGTTGAGGATAGCATAGTTGTGGAAGATGTAAATATTGTGGCTAGGCAACAGGAGACTAATGTGCTTGTCAATCCAATTCAAACATATGAATGAGCAATCCCCCAATGCCAAACGCTGACAAGGTCATCGCATGCTAACAGTGGGACTTTTCTGAAAGATTAGCCGCCATCGTCGATGTTGTGGTGAATAATGTTTTCGAAACGAGGAAGCAATTGCAAATGAGAATGAGTATGTTGGCTGTGAAATATTTTTACGAGTGGAGGGTTGTCAGAGCAAGTCACAAGTACTTGTACATACGATGCAAGCATAGTAATTGTGGATGGAAAATAAATGCATCTTCCATTGGGAATTTTGAGTGCTTGAAATGTCATTGAAAACACCCATACATGTCAGATATCGCTTGTGCAGTGTGATAATCATCAGGAAAATAGTAAAGTAATTGGATCATGGATCAAATATAAGTACCAGGAAATTACTAAGCCATATAAATCCGGTGAAATCATGGCAGATATTCGACAAGAGTTGGGTGTGAACATACCGTATGAGAAGGCTTGGAGATCAAGGGAAGCTGCACTAGACGAAATGAGAAGTGGAT
This sequence comes from Gynochthodes officinalis, assembly GCA_020080225.1. NCBI lineage: Eukaryota > Viridiplantae > Streptophyta > Magnoliopsida > Gentianales > Rubiaceae > Gynochthodes > Gynochthodes officinalis. The sequence goes on along the minus strand of CM034619.1, from coordinate 36,083,948 downwards.
TTGAGGATTCATATAGAACACTACTAGCTTATTTGCACATGTTGAGGGCATGTAATCTGGGTACGTTTACTAATCTTGAGATGGAAGAAGATGGAAGTTTCAAATATGCCGCTTGGTAAGCTTCAACCACTTTAGCATGCCCTCAATATCTTCAGGCCTTGGTTGGAAATCCTGAAAATTGAACCGCAACGAAACCAATAATGGAGGGGGGTGGGATATTCAATACTAAGAACAGGCCCCAAGTTGATACTAACAAGAACATCTTTTTCACCAACTCGACGATCTTTATTTCCTTTATCTTTAATCGGGGTTGGAGAAGGTGTCTCGATTTCAACTATGATGGGAATGGACGGAGTCTTGGGTTTAGCAGTGGTTTGAAGAACAACAACCAATGCAGTTGACACTTTCAAATCGGACTCATCCTTCCCAGAATTTGCCCCACTATCGCATTTTCCTTCTTTTCCCGATATCACTTGCTCAAGAGTATGAGTCAAATGTTCGACGGTTGTGGTTAGCTATTTAACTGCATTTTCCAATTCGGATATTCGAGCCTCCGACCTTTTTTGCCATTCGATCATCTGACTCACTGACTGCCACTGTGCCTCCTTGGGATGATGCACGTCTTCTTCTTTTTCTTTCCGGCCAAACTCCAAATCTTTGGCGGCTTCTCCTTGTTCTTCTTCCTTCCAACTCAAAAAAGTTGCAGCTTCTTCAGCAATTGGAATTATTCGTGTGACTTCGACTCTCTGCAGCACACTGAATGTGAAAACTCATGACAGAACACAACAAACAACTCAAACATATAAGGAAATTATTTTCTGTATTTATCAATTCATACCTCCCTGCTAAGTAGTTTTTTGGACCATACTGCATATCAATTCATACTGCATTTTTTTCTTGGGTAGATCCGTGGGTCTTAACCGTTTTTCACCTGAACATCCTTGGCCTACACCCAGAGATTTTGACCTTTTGCACTAAAGAGAATCGGTCAAAATACGGCATCAATTCATAGGCGAACACCTGCGATTCATAAGTATAAAATGGAAATAATTAATTCTTTAAACTTAAGAACAAAATAACATAAAATAGATTTTGTGCATTTGAAATCCTTTCCCCTAGCGCGACTGGGAATCCACCAACGGTGTAGGTCTTATTATCGTGATCCCTAGACTATTTCAAGGCGTTGGTCATAGCCTTTCTAGCACTAAACACAGTCACCCAGAAAGATTCTTCGCCCCACTGGATTTCATCAAACTTCCTCCAATTACATGCAAGATGGACCACCTTGTCATCTATATGGTTTCTCTTTTGCTCCCTAATGATGGATGTGTATAGCAATAACAAGGTAAGTGACACAACAACCTGGTCCGAATAGCTTGCGTTTATTTGATTGTAAGCTTTGAAAACATCAATGTATGTTGTTTCATTGTGTCTACCTTCCCCAGTTAGATACTTACTAATCAAGCTCGGGCCATCGAATGCCTAGAATTTTGCGTATCCATGCGTAAAGTCGCCCATCTTCAAACCAGTGATTAGTGCGAACTCCCTCATCCCAAATTTCACCTTCTTACCGACGAAATTAAAGTATATGCTATTGTCATTTTGGGACTCCTCGTCTATCTTAAATTGCCTCAATAGGACGTTGTGGATAATCTGTTTGCACCAAAATGTATTCTCATGGTCCAGCGCAATTCTAGCAAGGCAACTCTCCTTTCTTAATATGTTCTTTTGCGTTTCAGTTAGTTTGAACCTTATTCTCTGCATATTAGCTTCATAGTAGCAATACTTCGAAACTTTGGCATTGAAGAAATCACCCTGAACCACCATATGCTCCTTCCAAGGGTCTTGATTAACAAAATTAAAAAATTACAACAAATTAGTACTGGCTCGACCCTTTAATCGACTCATAACTCGACCTAAAACAGAAATTTTTGAAAACAGAAAATTAATAAACTGGATCGATCCTTTACTCAACTAATAACTCATTCGAAAACATAAAGTTCTGAAAATATAAAATTAATATCATGGCTCGACCCTTTACTCGACTAATAGATGGAAAAAAAACATAAAGATCTGAAAACATAAAATTAATAAGCTGGCTTGACCCTTTACTTGACTAATAGTTAGACCAAAAACATAAAGTTTTGAAAACATAAAATTAATAAACTGGCTCGACCTTTTACTCGACTAATAACTCGATCAAAAACATAAAGTTCTGAAAACATAAAATTAATATCATGGCTCGACTCTTTCCTCAACTAATAAATGGACAAAAAACATAAAGATCTGAAAACATAAAATTAATAAGCTGGCTCGACCCTTTACTTGACTAATAGCTAGACGAAAAACATAAAGTTTTGAAAACATAAAATTAATAACATGGCTTGACCCTTTACTCGACTAATAGCTAAACAAAAAACATAAAGTTTTGAAAGTATAAAATTAATAAACTGGCTCGACCCTTTACTTGACTAATAGCTCGGCCAAAAACATAAAGTTCAGATAACATAAAATTAATAAACTAGCTCAACCCTTTACTCGACTAATAGCTCGACCAAACACAGAAAGTACTGAAAAAAAAATTAAAAATTGGACCGTTGGCAAATCATTGACTCGACTAAATAATCAACTTAAAACTCAACTTTTTCAAAGGTCGAGTAACGCTCGACCTAGGGCTTGACCTATAATCGACCACCGCTCGACCAATTTTTCGACGAAATTCAGTCAACCCATTTCAAATGCGTACATACAATATCAACACACACTACATACGAAGAATAAAATGATAAATTTATCAACAAAATTCAATTGACCTCGTTATGATGTGCTTCATTCTTCTTCTCCGTCACAGCTGTTCTCTTAACAATGGAAGATGATCCTCCTCCCTTTGTGCGTGCTATTGAATATGTTTGGAATGGGTTAACATGATGGTTTTGAAGAAAGCTATGAAGCGGAAAACAATGAAGGTTTTGGAAGGATATGAAGAAGAAAACAAAGAAGGTTTTGGAAGAAGAAGAACGGTTCTATTGCTAAAGGATTGTAATGAGGAAATAATGAAGAATAATGGTTTTGAAGCAGTATGTCTTTTGGTTTCTCGCAGTTCTATAATACAAAAGAGGGGTATTGTAGTCTTTTTTGGGCTAAAAGTGTTATAACATAAAAGGAAAAAATGAATGTGCTATTTTTGTAAAGTCAATGGTCAAATGTACTATTTTTGTAAATTTCCCTCAATCATTTCCAAAGTTAGATTGTGCACCTTCTGTAGTCTGCCTCTCTCTTTTGATTTTTCCAATTTTTGTTGAATTTTTAGATTTCTATTTCTTTTTTCTTTTAATTACCACTCAACCTATATTTGTTTTACCCAAATTTTTGCTTTCTATCAAATTACCAATGATGCTATTAAACAAAATTTTTTAGACCTAAACCAAACTATTTTTTGGCTAAAATATTATAAAAAATTTAATCATGAAATCCTAGTTTTCAATTTCATTCAAAGTTTGCATATTGTACTTAGATTGTATCAATTCTAATAAAAACTAACAGTGATAAGTTTGGCAATATTATTAATTATTTTTTTAAATATTGCAATTGGTAACGAATAAGATTCAAGGACATATTCTTTTAGTTATTATTACCCTTTCCTTTTATCACTCTTCCCTCCCTTCCTTTTCCTTTCTTTCCCCCTATAAGTTGATTTGATTGAGTGAATAGGGATTACGAGATTAGAAGGTTTAAGGTGATCATTGATGGGTAAAAGTTCAATCAAAGATTTAGGAAAGGCAAATTAATATTGAATTTATAGAAAAGTTTTAGAGATATTTAAAAATAAATGAATTAGTTGACCTATTAAATTTTTTGGAACATAGACATATCAATGTGAATTTCAAATCTCTCATGAATAATAGACAAATATGTTGAATTATGATATGAGAATTTGAAATTAATTGGATTGATATTTATGTTAATTTGAAAAAGAAAATAAATCAATAATTGATAATTAAATATGCGGTAATAGTATACCATTAATATAGTTTAAACGGGTAAAATCATAATTCAAATAAATTAAATGCGTGATTTAAAATAATTACATTAAAAATATGACAATTTAGAATCTAAAATTAACCAAATAATATACTCCAAACACTAAAATCAGGTTTTGAACTAAAATTACTAATCAAAGTAAAAACTGAATTCAATCAAATGTAAAAACTAGGATTCTTATTCTCCGTTTTGACCATTTATTAAGATTGATTAACAAATAAGGTCTATGTTAACTCTAATCCATCTTGGAGGGATTTTAAAAACCATAGATCTTCCTCTCAAATAGTACCTATGATTAATTGATAATTAATTAACACTAAGTTTGACGGCTCTCACCAACCTAATGTCTTTTAACTTCAATTTGAATGCACAACCTTTTAATCAATATTAACCACTTAACTATCTCTCAACTAATTAAGCTATTAACAGGTTATTGCCTAATCCTACAGAACCTATCTCTCAATCAAGTTCTTTAGTGTCAATTCAATCTTAGGGTGATCAAACCTAAAATGACATTAAGCACAACAATAACCAATGAATCAGAGCTAACAACCTACATTAATCACAATAAGCACATGGTCAAATTGGAATAAGAACCCTAAAAAGGATTTAGCCACTCATATTAAAAATAAAAGACAAAGATAAAGAAATGATGAAAACAAATCCAAATATCATAAATAATAAGAAAAGTTAACAAGGAAACTCCCTTCACACGGTGTAAAGAATGCTTATTCTTCACACTTTTTTAAAAATGAAATTCTATTCTCCTATGAGCAAAAATGTAAACTAAAAAATGTTCTTAAGAATAACAATAATAATCGAAATCTTAACAACCCCCTATTGCATTGGAAACAGCTTCAACTATTTCCCGAGCAAATCTCCAACGATTCTCCAAGGAGCCACCGTATTCATCTATTTTGTCCTCCTCTCTTTTCTTTCGTATATTCCCTTCAACCAAAGTCCAAAAGTGGCTGGACTTTTGTCTTGTTCACAATTCTACTCCAAGCCAACCTCTTTCTTGCCTTTCTGTTTTCTTTTGTTTTTGTCTTCTTTTGTTGCCTCTAGAATTTCACCTTTACCTTGACTTTTTCTTCTCTCTTTTTGTTTTGTCCCATATGAAGTCTCCCTCTTTGATACAAATTGTCCAACTTAACACCTAATGCAAAGACTTGGTATTTTCTGAAATTTTGTCTCTCTTTTCTTCTTCAATATAGTTTTTCTTCTTTTCTTTTATCAATTTCTTCTCTGAATTAACATTTTCCATTTCTACAACAAAAACATAACAAACATCAAATAATGTTCCTTAAAATCACAATAATAATGAGAAAATTTTACCAATAAAAAGGACATTTTAACCTCTATCAAATTCCCCCACACCTAAATCATGCTTGTCCTCAAGCATACATTAACTCAACATCTTCTGCTCTATTTCTTTCTCTTTTTCAACCCATTCGCAAATAATTCAAAGTTATCACACATTAGAAATCAAGGTTGGAATGACAAGTCAAAGAACAAATACTCATGACCCTTTTTCTTCACAAAACATTAGCATCTCATTAATCCCAACAATTTTATCGAAATCAAATGCACAAAATTTGATCACCTCTCACAAGTTGCGCTCTAATCACTCAAAATATTTAGGGGTTCATTTAGCACTCAAATCAAATATAACTATTGTAGATTTTACACACGTAAGTGCACGCTATTGTTGACAAGTAATACAGAGTAAACAAAGTATCGTTTCCATGAGAACCAATTATTTACTAATTACTGAAATTCAGTTAATTCTAATTTTATTTGAACAATTGAAAAGATAGTGTATGGTTAAACTAAATTAAAACTAAATTCTAAATTAAGCAAAGCAAAATAGTGAATTAAGATGGCTAAATCTTAAGGGATTCCGATTTCACCATTACTAATCCATCTTACTATTAATCTATCTTTATAGTTCAAAATTATTTTCCTGGTTGATAGTCGAGATTTCCTAACTTATTTACTAGTCTCTCCCAAGATCTAATAAAAATCCCCCTAATAGCTAATTCACTATATTCCTATGTGAATTACAACAATTATGAAGTCATTACATTCTATGGATTCCCATGTAGCGACTACATAAACCATGCAGGTATATTCCTATCCTACATGCAATTCATGGCATTTATCCCAATGAACTTAACACATAACTCTCCTTCCAGTTCATTATGATTAACAAAGCATTTAATTAGTGATCAGGTAATTAGAAGCATTAAGCACAGAGATAAATACTCAACCATAGAAAATTAATTCGAACTATAGAACTATATTAATAGAAAAATAATAAAGACTTCATAGTTAGGCTACATTGTAGCCCTAGAAAACTAAATTAGTCCGTGATAAAATAAAAAGACATCACCAAAGTTTTGAACATGATTGAAAGAGAAAAAATAAAAAGAGAAAATTCAAGTCAAATCTGTGGGTGGCGGTTGTTCTTGTGTTGTTCTTCCGCAGTTGTTCTCGTTTTCTGTTTTTCTTTTCTCCCATACCATTCTCTCTCCCCCAAGTCCAAAGGTGGTTGTCCTCTCTTTTTTCTATGGTAATACAAAACTAAAAGAAAGGAAAAGAAAAGAACAAAAAGAAATAAAGCAAAGAATGTGGGTTAAGAAGAAAAGAAGATGGCGGCTGTTTCTCAATGTTCTGCCCACATGAAACTACTTCTTGTCTCGGGTTTTTATAATTTTCTCCAGCAAGCTGCACCCTTCTTGTCTTCTTCTTGTTCTAATCCCAGCCGTATTCTACTTCATTATTGCTACTCGATTCTTGTCTTCTTATTGTGTTCGGTTTCTCTTTCTTTCTTTCCCGAACCACTTATTTGCTTCCTAATTTAGCTTAACTTCTATCCCTTGTTGCTTCCTTCTTGTACTCAACTTGTAGTAATCTTGTTGCAGTTGGTTTATATTACTTTTCGGCTATTTTTTTTCTTCTTGTGTTTAGATTCTGATTTTGTTTCCTTTCTGTAGTTGACTTGTACTTCTTTGTTTTGTTGTGCAACACGGCTTGCAAAAATCTTTTGTCTTCTTCACAATTTTGCCTGAAGTCAAGCTCTCAATTCCCTTTCCTTGTTTCTTTTTTTTTAAGCCTTTGTTTCCCAATTTCTCTGCCTACTTGTCTTTTGTCTCTCAACTACAATGGTTCTTGTTTTTGCTAAAGGAAATTTTTTTTTCTTTTGTTTTTGGGCTGCAGTAATTTGGCCAAGTCTGAAGGTAGCAGTTGAAGCTTTTTGTTCTCCTTGAATTGTTTGCTGGAAAGTGAAACCACTCCTGATCATGGTGAATTGGTTGCTATAGGAATCTCTTTTGCTTGCTCTCCTTAGAGTGATCAGTCGTCATCGAGCTCGGCTTGCTACTCCTATACGTACAGTGCAGAAATTATATGGAGAACTGATGTTGAAATAGTTCCATTTGCCAAAACCATTTTCGCTTGAACTGAAGCTGCATCTAAACTTCCTTTTCTCAATATTTGACCCCAAGGTGGAAGCTAAATCTTGACCAACATCAATTCTTGATGACATTGAAGGTGGAAGCCAAATATTCAAGTATATTCACGAAATAGAGTAGAGGACTAGCAATTTGATCAACTATGCTAAAAAACAATTAATATTCATATAAATAAGCATTTTGATCAACTAAATACAAGGGAATTGACTCAATAACTTCGCAATTATATAGTCTATCAATAACATGTCATTACCATAGGCTTGCTTATATATCACATCTCCACCACTAACAAGTATGAATCCATGTAAAAATCAAAGGGACTTAAACAGGTTGTAACGGGGCTTAGGTAAAGGTAGATAAACAAAAGGAAAATTTAGGCTACACAACTCAAGATATGTAGGAACTTCCTTACAAGATTCAAAAGCAACACAAGTACATTTTAGAATCATTTTCTTTTCAAGATCGATATCCCTTTTTTTTCACACTTAGTTGGACCATTTTGTATACATAAAGAACATTTACTTTGTCCAAACTTTTCAGGGAATACTTTTTCACTTTTTCCCTTTTTTTTTCAAACTTTTCTTTCTTCATTGCTTTTCTCTTCAATGGTCTTTCCTTTGGAAACAACAGCAATTTTATCATGCATTTCATTTCCACATACTCTTGACAAAATGGATCAATGATGGGAAACAAAAACAACGGTTTCAAGCTAATGATATGGTGTTAAAAACAACAAAAAGTCAAGGCTCAAACTAGTCAACTAGGGGTATATGTATAGAGGGTAAGCTTTTTAGAAAGTTTAAACGGCTCATCCTAAATGCCCTTATCATCTCAAAGCATCAATTCACACTATGATCTCGACATGCATAACAAAGCAAGTTCTAGAATAAACATGGCCTATTTGACATCACTCAACAAAGAAAAATGTGAGCAAAGAAAGGAAAATACTCTTGGCTCAAATACTCACAAAAGGTTCATTGTATCAAATATTGCACATCCTCATTCAATTCAATCATCAAAATCAACGAGATGCTTAAACAAAATTTTAAAAACAAAGGCTAATCACACTCGCTCTTTTTCATGCTTTCCAACTCAACCCCTAATGCATGCTAACTAAGAGGTATTCGAAACAAGTATCAAGGAGTTAGAAATTGCAAGAAAGAAATTCAAATAGTTAAGCATGATTTGCCAAAATTTTAATACCATAACAGCACAAGAACAACCCTCCCCAAAACCTAAATCATACATTGTCCCCAATGGATGAAGAATAGGCATACAATTCAGAAAAAGAAAAAGGAAAAAAGATTTTAAAAAATTATGAAATTGGAGAAACAAGCACAGAAATTTATCACAAAGCTTCTAGCCAATATCCAACAAAATTCACAAAATAGAGTGAGAGAAAGAACTCCCTATAGTTGTCGTCAAAACTTCGCTAGAATTTGTTTGGTCACCATTTGAAATCACCCAAATATTCCTGCTATGTCGTAACTTTGTGGGGAATGACAATTTCTGCACAACCCTCTAAACAATTTTAAATGGATTAGAAGATTTCTGTTGTTGTTGTTGAGAAAAGAAGATAAAGATTTTTTTTTTTCAATGCAAAAAAAACTATTCCATGTCATAAGTATTCATGCTATGGCCATAAGGTTTCTGGACAGAAAATATCCTTACGAATTATGCCATGTCATGACATTTCATGCTACGGTTGTGAGCTTTCTGGAATCCTTCTTCTAAACCATGCTGTGGCATGAGTTTTCATCCTACGGTTGTCAATTTTCAGGAAGCCCTTCTGCTTAGCCATGTTGTGGCATGAGTTTTCATGCTACGATTGTCAATTTTCTAGAAGCCTTTCTGCTTAGCCATGCTATGGCATGAGTTTTCATGCTACGGTTGTCAAGTTTCTAGAAGCCCTTCTGTTTAACCATGCTGTGGCAAGAGTTTTCATGCTACAGTTTTCAGCTTTTTGTTTCTTGCAACATGATTTCTCTGCCATTATACCTGCAACATGGAAAAATCATTATGTCAACTCTCTCTTTTTCTTTTTTTTTTCTTTTCTTTCTAAAGGAAAATTAACAAACTATTTGAAATACAAATAAAAATGGAAAAACTTGGTTGAGCCCCCAAGAAGTGCTCTTTTAGGTCTATTAGCTTAGACCATCATATTCTTCAAGGAGCTGAATCAGTTAAGAAGGCCGATTGGCGTGAATTTTCCAATGCACCTCCATGGTAGACTTTCAATCTTTGACCATTGACTTTGAACTTTTCTCCTTGAGTGTTGCAAACTTCGACAGCTCCATAGAGATATACATGGCTCACTGTAAATGGTCCTGACCATCTATTCTTTAGTTTCCCTGGAAATAGTCTAAGTCTAGAGTTCAATAGCAACACTTGGTTTCCTTCTTGAAAACTCTTAATCTTTACTTGGCATCATGCCATCTCTTTGTACGTTCTTTATAAATTCTAGAGTTTTCATATGCCATCTCTCCTATTGTCTCCAATTCACTCAATTGTAGAAGTCTTTTTTCAGTAGATTTCTTGCAATCATAATTTAATACCTTGATTGTCCAATAAGCATTATGCTCGATTTCTACAGGAAGATGGCATGCTTTTCCATAAACCAACCTATATGAAGACATTCCAATAGGTGTCTTAAATACTATTCGGTATGCCTATAAAGCCTCATCCAACTTCCTTGCCCATTCTTTTCTTGATTTGCTCACTGTTCTTTCAAGTATCTTCTTTAATTCTCTGTTGCTTACTTTCACTTGTCCACTTGTCTGAGGATAGTATAGATTGGCGATCTTGTGTTTTACCCCATAACAAGCTAGCAATGCTTCCATATTCTTATTACAAAAATATGTTCCTTTATCACTTATGATAGCTCGAGGCATCCCAAACCTAGTAAAGAGTCTTCTCAAGAATTTGCAAACTACTCTTGTATCATTTACGGCACATGCTTGAGTTTCAACCCATTTGGATACATAATCCACACAGACAAGTATATACTTGTTTCCGTCTGAAACAGGAAATGGCCCCATGAAATCTATGCCCCAAACATCAAATATTTCGACCTCTAGAATTTCATATTGAAGCATTTCATTCTTTTTTGAAATGTTGCCACTCTTTTGGCATGTGTCGCAACTGAGTACAAACTTTCTAGCATCATAGAAGAGTGTAGGCCAATAGAACCACCCACTTCAAGAACCTTAGCAGCAGTTCTTTGTGGACCAAAATGACCACCATTGACCATCCCGTGGCAGTGTTGAAGAATTGAACTGGTTTCTTCTTCTCCTACACATCTTCTTATCATGCCATCTTTGCATAGCTTCCACAGATACGAATGATCCCACCAATAAAATTTAGAGTCATATATGAGCTTTTTCCTTTGTTGACTGTTGAATTCTTCTGGAAACTTTTCACCTGAAACAAAATTAGCAATGTCAGCAAACCATGGTACATTTAAACTTTGAATTTCCAACAACATCTTATTCGGAAATAGCTCATGGATTGGTTCTTTAGTTTCATTTTCTTCTTATTGCTCTAACTCTAATCTTGAGAGATGACCAACTACCAAGTTCTCTGATCCTTTCTTATCTCTGATCTCAATGTCAAACTCTTGTAAAAGAAGTACCCATCTAATGAGCCTTGGCTTTGAGTCCTTCTTGGTTAAGAGATACTTTAGTGCTGCATGATCTGTATACATAATAACTTTAGAACCAAGAAGATAAGATCTAAATTTATCAAAAGAAAAAATTACTGCTAGCATCTCATTCTCGGTTGTGGCATACTTAAGCTATGCATCATTTAGAGTTTGCCTTGCATAATAGGTGACATGAAGTTTATTTTCTCTTCTTTGGCCAAGTACGGCTCCTATTGCATGATCACTTGCATCATATATCAATTCGAATGGGAGGTTCCAATTAGGTGATACAACTATAGGAGCTGATATCAAGGCTTTTTTCAACTTGTCAAAGGCCAATTTACAAGCATTAGTAAAATCAAAAGGAGAATCTTTCTCAAATAACTTACAAACCGATTTAGAAATTTTTGAAAAGTCTTTGAGGAATCGTCGATAGAATCCTGCATGTCCTAGGAAACTGCAAAGTCCTTTAACATTGATGGGATATTGAAGCTTTTCAATGGTTTCTACTTTAGCTTTGTCCACTTCAATTCCTTGTGCTGAAATTCTATGTCCAAGTACAATTTCTTCTTCCACCATAAACTGTCACTTTTCCCAATTCAACACTAGATTCGTCTTTTCACACCATGTAAGAACTTGCTCCAAGTTCTCCAAACATCCTTCAAAAGAGCTTCCATAGACTAAGAAATCATCCATGAACACATCCATGATTTCTTCTACCAAGTCAGATAATATTGCCATCATGCATCTCTGGAACGTTGCTGGAGCATTACATAATCCAAATGGCATCCTTCTATCAGCAAATGTGCCATAGGGACATGTGAATGTTGTCTTCTCTTGATCCTCTTAAGCAATTGCTATTTGATTGTAACCTAAATAGCCATCTAAGAAGCAATAGAAAGCATGCCCTGCTATCCTGTCCAATATTTGATCAATGAATGGTAGTGGAAAGTGATCTTTCCTTGTAGCAAAATTTAACTTTCTATAATCAATGCATACCCTCCATCCATTCACCACTCTTGTTGGAATCTGCTTACCTTCTTCATTTCTACAATGGTCATGCCTCCTTTCTTTGGAACACACTGGATAGGGCTTACCAATGAACTATCTGAAATTGTGACAACTTATGATGTTGTCAATGAAGCATGCATTTAATGACAACATTTCTTGTAGTGAAAAGTCCTTTATATGTTTATATGTTATAAACAGTTATTATTTTCTTTTTGTATTAAAAAGTACTTTATATGTTTATATTTTACAAACATTTGTAGAATTACATTCGCATTGTATACTTAGCCTTGTGTAAAGTACATTTAAAGTGAGATTGTCTAGTTATCACTTTCATTTATTAGCTAATGGAAAACAAAGAGTTGTGGCATAAGGAACTCAATCATATAATAACCAATCAAAAGTAAAACCGCTAAACTTGTCCCAGTGGCCACTTAACCATGCCAAGGGTGAGTTGGGGCCAAGAGATTAGAAGTTTGAACCCCTAGTTTGTCATCCCTCTTCCCTTTGTTCTCCCTCATTCTTTGTCTCTTGGTGGGGGCCTTCAGTTTGTCATCTCCCTCCCCGAGAGTAGGGTTTTGAACCTCTAGTTTGTCATCTCTCTCCCCCTCATTCTCCCTCTCTCTTGGTGGGGACCGCTAGTTTGTCATCCCCCGTCTCTAGTTGGTCATTCCCCTCCTCTCTTGGTGGGGGGGCTCACCCCTTAAGTAAGGCATAGATAGGCTAGGGACACCCGTGTAATAAATTAGGTAGTGCCTCACCCTAGGGGATGGGCTTCACCCTTGTGTCATCTTCTCCCCTCTTGGTGGGCCTCACCCCTTGAGTAAAGTATAGATAGGGACACCCGTGTAATAGATTAGGTAGGGCCTTTGCCTCCAATTTGTCATCCCCCTCCCTTCTTGGTAAGGGTCTCATCCCTTGAGTAAGGCATAGATAAGGACACATATATAATATATTAGGTAAGGCCTCGCCCTTGGGGATGGGCCTTACCCTTGTGTCATCCCCTCCCTTCTTGGTGGGGGTCTCACGCCTCTTGATAAAGGCCTCACCCTTGTGTCATGCTCATCCCTCGAGTGACGTATAGATAGAGACACTCATGTAATAGATTAAGTGTGGTCAGGGTCTCACCACTTGAGTGAGACCCTCTTGTTCTCCCTCTCTCTTGGTGGTGGCCTCCAGTTTGTCATCCCCTTCCCCTCTTAGTGGATGTCTCACCCCTTGAGTAAGACACAAATAGGGACATCTGCGTAATAGATTGGGTAAGGCTTCACCCCTATTCTCCATCCCTCTTGGTCCCCTTACCCTATTGGTGAGGGCCTCACCCTTCAAGTGAAGCATAGATAAAAACACCCGTGTAATAGATTAGGTGTGGTGAGGATCTCACCCCTTGAGTGAGACATAGATAAGAACACTCCTCTAATAAATTAGGTAGGGCCTCACCCCTTTTCTCCCTCTCTCTTGGTGGGGTGAGGGTTATCCATTTCCCTTCTTGGTGGGTGTCTCACCCATTGAGTAGGGTATAGATAGATACATCCATGGAATAGATTAATTAGGGCCACACCTCTGTTCTCTCTCCCTCTTGGTTGGGTGAAGATCATCCCCCTCCTCTCTTGGTGAGGGTCTCACCCTTCGAGTGACGTATAAATAGGGACACTCGTGTAATAACTTAGGTAGGGCCTCACCCTTGTTCTCCCTCCCTCTTGGTGAGTGAGGGTGGATATATAGGGAGAACCATATAATAAAGTAGAGAAGGCCTCACCCCTATTCTTCCTCATTTTTGGTGGGTGAGGGTAGATAGATAGGGACACCCGTGTAATAAATTAGATAAGGCCTCACCCCTATTCTCCTTCTCTTTTGGTGAGGGCCTCACTTTTCAAGTGAGACACGGATAGGGATATCCGTGTAATAAATTAATAATATTCTCGTAATAGTGTAGATTCAAAAAAAAAAACCAATAAAAAGTAGATAAAAGGTTGAATTTAATATTCTTGCAAAAGGCAATCAGATTCACACGTATAGATCAGATTTCCATTATGTATCAATCGCACGCGTTCCAATTTATAACATGATATTATTTCACCAAAATTGTAAATAATATGACATTTTTTTATAAGAGCCGATATGAGTAGTGCATATTGAAAATGCCTGGATCTTTTGACATGCAAAACATGATTAGTGCGAGTTAAAAGAGGTAGCATCTCATGCGTCAGCCATAAGTCTATTTAGCATATGATGAAATTTCTTTGCTTAAATCATTGCTGTAAACTGGAATCGTTAAAAGTAAGGGAAAATATCAAAAATAGCACCTTTGACTTCTCCGTTATCAAATATAGCAGCGGGTCATTTTTCTTCACAAATATACCAGGTCAAGGTGTTTGACCAACTGAAATGACCAAAAAGCCCTTCTATGTGGAGAAAGAGCAAGACGTTAGACAAACATTCCCGCGTATCTTCGTCTGTAATCACCAATTAGCATTCATCATCCACTGATTCAACAACCCACATGACCGAAATCAACTATGGCTCAACCACGGCATGAAGTTGAAGAAGGAAAAAAATGCCGATTGAGTAGCGGGTTTGGTGAAAATTATCGTCTACTTTTAGATTCGAATCTGCTATCACGAAAGGGTGTGTGGGTGTGGGTTGTGTGTTTGTTTTGCGGGTACGGTGTCAAGTGTGTGTTAATTTTTTGGCCGAATCGGGTTTGAACGTGAACGAGAGAGTAGTTCATACGTCGAGAATGTTCAAAATATGTCGATAATGATGTATATATGTCGAAATATATGTGGACAGATATGATATAAAATGTCGATATTAATGAATATATGTCGAACTATATGTCGACAGTGTGATCTAAAACGTCGACATATATGTCGTCACTGGGCTCTAAAATGTCGAAAGAAACCTCGAACAATATGTCGACACAATGATTGAAAATGTCGTTACATGTATATAAATGTAAAATTGGAAAAAATTATGAATGCAAATTGTAAAGAATAATTTGCATTAATGAATATTGATTGCATTTTCTTTTTTAAAATGTAAGGTATTAGCTATTTAATATCTGCAATGAATGTTGTACATTCATTTTACATAATCTAATATGATGGTAATATTCGACTATTAGATGTATAATCTTATTGTCGTATATTAGTTATTCATTTTAGTATTGTGTTGTACTGTACTAATAACAGATGTATTATGTGTTGGGCTCCATGCAAATAAAAGATGTGCATGGTTGTGTACTTTGGTAATGTTATATACAAATCAAACGTTCTTAAATTTAATAATATTCAATAAAGAAGACCACAAAATTTGCATATACAAATTGTCCTCTTGCCTAAGTAAAATCCAATACTAAATAAAGTTAACTCGCTCTACACGTTGTCCCTAGAAACGAAAGCATTTGAGCAAGTTTGCCGATTATGTCCGCTCCCTCCGCAACGACCACATTTTTTTTTTACTTTCTCCTCTCTTGTAGAAGGAATTCTTTTTTTCTTCCTCCTTCCACTCTTAGCCGTAGGTTCCGGGGGTGATAATTGAATTGCTAAAACATCAGCGGCCACATTCCAATCCTTAGCGTCTCCCACCGGCATAATAGAATCGGCATAAGCACCTACAAGTGTTTCAGTGTGATACAGTCGCGAACATAAAGTGTAATGGTCAATTTGTCTGCACCGAGATGCAGCTAGTGCGTGAACACAAGGGATTTGATCCATATCAAACACTCGACACGTGCAAGTTTTTTTAAGCAAATCATTGCAATGTCCCGTACAAACCATCTGTGTATATCAACCGATTCAACCACATAGGACTGTGCTTCTCTCATTCTTGATGCTATTAGCTGTTCAATGTATGAGGTCGTCAATGTTTTCATTTCACTAGCCGCGGTGCACCGTTCGTGAAACCATCTTTGGAGTGTGTTGCGGATGTAATCGACCAAAATGTGAATAGGTAACTCCCGGGCATCACTCAATAATGCATTTAGACATTCTGCAATGTTGGTCGTCATTATTGTATAACGTCTCCCACCTGAATGTGCCCTCGACCACCGTTCAATCCCGAATTCTCGTAAATACTCACTTACCTTTGAGTTCTGCATTGAAATCCGTGCGAAGTGCTCATTGAATTCAGCCATGGTGTAAGCCTTTGCAGCCTTAAAGTATAATGGGATCACGGCATTGTTTTTGAACTTTGCTCTTAGGTTGTTGCTTAGATGATAAATACATGCTCCGTGATAAGTATCCGGGAACACATTCGCTATGCCTTTTGCAATGCTCTTATGTCTATCAGAAACAAACACCAATCCATCGGTTTTATTACGAATAGCAGCCTTTAGCCTTTGCAAAAACCACTCCCACGATGCGTCGTTTTCAGAATCAACAATTCCCCAGGCGACAGGATAGACTTGGTTGTTACCATCCATGCACGTCGCAACAATTAACGACCCAGGATATATTCCTTTAAGAAAGCAAGCGTCAACAGCAATAACTGGTCGCATGTGGCTGCCAAAACCACGAATGGACGCACCAAATGCAAAGAATAAATACTTGAATCTACCAGTCTCGTCCCGACTCAGCTCAGTAACAGTGCCCGGGTTTACTTCTTGCATCATGTGTAAATAGGCTGGCAGTATTGTATACGAACCCTCATAATCGCCCCTGACTTCATGCAGTGCGGATTCTCTCGATCTCCAAGCCTTGAGATAGGATATGTTAACCCCAAGCTCCGACCAAATATCTGAAATGATTTCATTCGGCCTGTACGGCCTGCATATGTCTTGGTACTTGCCCTTGATCCATGAACCAATAACTTTGCTGCATGCCTTCCGATTATCACTATGAACTAACGATGATTGGCATATATGGATGTTGTCATATTTTGTAATCTTCCATGCAGCTGAATCCCCAATCGCCGATGCATTCATTCTCCATTTGCAATTAACATCCGTACACCTTAGGTACCAAAACTTGCTATTTGCCCTGAGAACCTTCCATGCGAAAAAATGTTTGACGGCAAGCATTGACATCCTCAAGAACAGGTGATGCCTAGTCTCAAAAACATCGCTCATTGCAACATCTACGACTTCGTCTAATTTATCAGAAGCCGACCCTCCCGCACGAGAAGATTTTGTCGCCTCAAGGCAATGAATATCTTGAGGTCTTGGCCCAAGAGCAGGCTCCTTGCTTCTTGCCGAGGCCATTTTTCCTTCATCGTCAACAATGATTGTTTCATGTATCGGCGGCACATCATCCTCTTTGCTTCCGAATTGATCTGCATTCGGTCTGCTAACATTGTTCCCATCCAAGTGTCTTGAATGGATTACATCATTAGTCCAAATTGGACTATCAGAGCTTAATCGTTTTATGGGTGAGTTACTGCCACCGTATTCATCCTCAGCAGGTGACACCTCTCGAATGGTAACACATATCGGTATCATGGCATGCCTTATAATCTCATTCATAAAACACCTCACGTGGTAGTCATTGTTGATAGGCAAGACAGAAATATTGGACAAGTACTTCGGTAGGTATTGGATTAGAAGTGTATCTTTAATTGTCGGATCGACGCCAAGGACGCAAATGATGTTATTAACCATTTCTGAGAAACTTGCAGCTTCCTCCAACAATATAGTTTCAACTCTCTTATAATTGATGTATCGATGCTCATTCGACGCTGCATCAACAGTCCATTCTCCTCCATAAAGAACATGCACAGACCATACATTGTGAGTCGCCATACCTTCGACAGCTGTCTGCATTCAATGAAGTCAGTTAACCCTTTGGCATAACATTCATTACACATCAAATTTTTACACCATTATTTCATTTTACCCTGGAAAAATTTATAGTGTTCGGCCAATACAATTTTCCCGTTCCTAATGAGTGAAAGCCCTAACAATAAACCCACTACCCATTATTCAGAAAAATAAATGGTATAGAAATGTGTACCTTTACAATGCCAGCTCCTTTTCCCTTTGCGAATATAAGGCTATGCAGACGGCGGATGCTTTTCACCTTGCGAAGAAGCCTACTTAGGATAGGCAGACGCATGAAACCAAATGTACCCAAAGTAAAGATTACAAATTGGAATGCACTAAAGTCTGAAAGTAAGGTAAGGTAAAATGGAGTAATACATACTGTGTAGAAAAATTTGAGTATATATTTTTCCGTGCCTATTTGCACCTCATAATAAGTGCTAGTCTTTTCACTATTTGTTACGCGGTGTTGGAGAAATCAAATAATTGGAAACCATATTTCGTGATTTGGTGAGGTCAAAATTTTAATGCCTAAAATTGATATGGCCCAGCCTTTGAGAATGTAAAAAATATTTTCGCAGCAAAATGGCAGTAAGAAGTCTTGGCAAACATGTTAAGAAATATTTAAAAGTAATCAATTTAAGGTAAATGAGATATATTTTCGCAGAAATAGACAAAAAAATTTGCAGTTTAAATAAGACAAATAAACAAGTTACGTAAATGTCAAAAAATGTTCGGGGAACAAACTGTCGGCACATACGTTAAATCGGTGAAACAAATGTCACCTCTAAGTAACAAATGTCGACTATAGATATAAATTGTCGCGTACTAAAAAAATATCGACTATACGTAAAATATGTCAACTATAATACCAAATTGTCGACTACATTACAAATTGTCGACACAAAGGCAAACTATCGAATATAAGTAAAATATGTCGACTATAGGTAAACATTTTCGAGAACCAGTAAAAAATGTCGACTATAAGTAATAAATGTCGACTACTGAAAAAAATATCGACCGTAAGTAATAAATGTCAACTATAAAGAAAAATATCAACTGTAGATATAAATTGTCGATTATAAGGAAAAATATCGACTGTAGGTAATAAATGTCGACAATAGCTAAAAATGTCGATTGTAAGTAATAAATGTCGACTACAGGTAAAAAATGCCGACTGTAAGTATGAAATGTCGATTAAAAGTAAAAAATGTCGACTATAAGTATGAAATGTCGAATATAAGTAAAAAAACGTCGACACCCGTTAGGAAAACTCGAATAATATTATGTGACCCTTGCATTAGTAGAAATAGTCAACCGTCCATACTTGTTTTGATTAGTATAAAAGGGATATTTACAAATTGGTTTTCCTTACCAAACAAATGACTTAGCTTAACATAATATATTGCCTACATATTGGATAGCCAAATATGTTTAATTTGGCATAATCTAGATATACTAAAACTGGAAATACATTTGCTAATGATCCGGATATGACCAATACATACACCTTTTGTAATTCAAATATCCTTCTTGTGAAAAAAAACAATGAATTTTGTGTATATTTACATTGATCTCATTTAAGGTAACATAAGGGTCCATTCTCCTACCAAAAAATGTTCATGTACATTTATTTACACACTTTTGTAATTACTTTTTCCTTCTTTTTTTGGGCCTTGTATCTTTTTGCCGAGCATGCTCCTCCTTGGCGTGAACGTAAAGTCTTGCCGCCATCTCCTTGCGGATCTCCACAGCATTTTCGGGCCTAATTGAATTTAGTGGGAGGCCATGGATAATGCATTCAACCCACTTTAATACATATATGCCACAATCGCCACTCCTACAAAATGAAACAAGCTCAACCATCATCATTAATCCTACAGCCATTACGGGGGAATATGATCATAATAGAGATGAGAAACTTACCCCCCTTCTTGGTGGACCAAATTTTCTTCTATTACCACTGTCCATTGATTCCCCATTGGTTGCTTTTTGGCATAGTACTTATAAAACTCGCACACCTCCAACAGCTTGGGGATTGTCGAAATGAGGTACTCCAACTTTGTCACAACGATAGTTCCTTGAGGCGATGGGTTGTACACATGTAATTTCTGTGCGTACAAATCCATTTTCGCAAGCATCCAATGATTGCCGTCAATGTGACAGGGGAATAAGACGATGTCAACAGTTCGGCAATCGCGTTCGAAGCCACAATCACCAACGAACTGCTTCATCGCCAAGTCATCATATTGTGGCACTTTTTGGGCCCCATGCAGTTCCTTCATGTTCATCTACCACAAAGAAATAGAAAAGACAATCCGTAGGTCATTACGTATATAAATTAAAACTAGGAGTTAAGTAAATAAGACATGGTTTATTTACAAATTGGTTTCTTGATTATTGATATGCTTATAAGCTAATTAATATGGTAAATAAATGGCCTAACATCCTAGAATATGCTTATAGAATATTTATACAAATTTTTTTCCTTAAATTTTTGATAAGTTTCAGAACAAGAGTCCAAGAGATCCTTAACTTTTCGAAAAAAAAAAATAGTATAGTGAAGAATTTTAGAGTTTGTTTAGGCATTATTTTAAAAATATATGAAAGCATATTTTAAAGCGATGACTACACAAACCATTAAATTAGTGGTTGAGAAAAGTATAACAAAATAGAAAAACGAATGAGAGTTGTTTCATTAATAGCCAAGGAAAGTTTTGAGGGATTTGAAGAGGAGAATTAATGAGATTAAACATAGGATCTGTCAACATAAGACGAACATACATTATTTATGAGAAAGAAAATGCATCACGCACACTTACATCAAAATAACATTCCATGATGGAGATATCACCACGTCCCAATGAAATTATCCTCTTTCTCAGCATGGACGTATACAAATTAATTTGCTGGAAGCATAAAATATAACATCGTTAGGTAAAATTCAGTATTCCTATATTAATCATGCTAGGCTAAAGGAAACACAATATCTTACATGATCGTTCAGCCAATCGCCTGCAGTCCACATTCTCAGCAAGAGGTCGGAATCCAAAGATAAAACAGGCGTATCCAAGTAGAGGGGTGGTTTTGCTCTCATCCACCGTTTCATAGCTGCAATCTCTTTGGCAGATGGCTGATATGGTAACGCCGCAGCTGTCGAGGGGGCCGCGGCTAGGGAAAGAGACAAGTCCAAGTTTTGACCGGTTGTCTCCTCGAGAGCCGGTCAGGATAATCACATTATCCACCTCTTGTTGGCCCTCAAGTATCATTGCGACAGGGTGTTGACCCTCGGCCGCTGGCGGCGAAACACTTTCTTGATCATGAGGGCCCTCGGTATTGGCCCCCTGGGACCCCTCGTGCTTACCACCTTGGTCATCCGTATGGCCCTCTGGCTTGGCATCCGCCGTAACCTCATGCTCACCATATTGGTCTTCCGTTGGTCCCTCTTGCTGACCATGTCCAAATGAGTCTTGGGAATCGGGCGGAAAAAGAGGAGAATATTCAGTTGGCTGGATGAGTATCAAAGTGCGTATGTATTCTCACATATTGGCAAGGTCGGTGTTTTGACACTCCACCCTAGTAGTGAGAGCATTTACCTTGCCCTCCAGAACTGCTGAACGAGCCCGCTCGAGTCGCAGTTCATCTTTGGCCTCCTTCAATTGAGACTCACACTCTGCAATCCGGGAGGTGAGTTCTTCTACTAAGGCCATTCATTTCTGCCTCCTCTCTGATTTGCCCTCTAAATGTACCCTCGAAGTTTCGGCACCCTCAGTTTCTATGTGTCTAGTTCTATAGGACACATAGAAACTTTCTTCGGCCTGATGATCGGTGTCGACATCGTCTCTGCCGAACTCCTCATGCTCGCCAACTGCTTCCTCTTCTTCCCAACCCAAGAATTTTTGTCTCTCTTCTTCTGTGGGCTTCATTCGGGTCACCTTCACCTTCTGAAACATGGGAAGAATTAATATTCACGTAAAAGTAGCTTCGAGTGTTCTATATTCAGTAAATAAACATAACAAACCTCCCCGTCAATAGTTTTTCTTGACCAAACTTTCTTCTTTTCTTGGTCTCTTCTCTGGGCATTCAGCCCTTTCCATCTAAACATTTTGGGCTTGCATCCAGTAGTTTCGACATGCTCAACCATTTTGAACCGCTGGAGATGTGGCATTGTCTCATAAGCGAACACCTATAACATTGGAAAAAAGTATGTGTTATTATCCCATATCAAAAAATGTGTTATAATATCACCATAGAACATGTGCCGTTGTGTAATAAGCTCAGTAAAATATGTTATGAGTTGGTTTGTAAATTATGGAGAATGCAAGATAATTTTTGTTAAATAACTACGTTAGGAAAAAATTTTTCTTTCTAAAAAACAAATCACATGCGGCACACCCTAAACGGAAACAATTGTTCAGTTTCCTTACCCCGAGTGCTACGGGAAATCCCCCAACAGTGTAAGTCCGATGTTGTGGGTGTTCGGTCTCTTTCAAGGCATTCATCATGGCCTTTCTACAACTATCCACAGTGGCCCTGAAAGAAAGGTCACCCCACGGCATTTCATCAAACTTCTTCCAATCACATGCCAAATGTAGCAATTTATCTTCAATCCTTGTTCGCTTCGGCAAGCCATTGATGGATGTGTATAGAAGCAACAGTGTCAGGGACACGACATCATCGTCTGCATACGATGCGTTGATACGGTCGAAAGCTTTGAACACTTCATCGTATGTCGTCTCATCTATTTGGCCCAGATGCTTTAGATACTTGGTGATTGAAGAAGGACCATCAGGGGCATGGTACTTGGAATATGCAAGCGCAAAGTCCCTCATCTTAGGGCCTGTAATCAGGGCGAACTCTCTCCGGCCAAATGTTACCTTCTTGCCGACGAAGTTAAAGTCTAAGCAATAATCGACATTTGATTGCTCAGCTGGCCTTAGTTGCCTCAACAAAACAGAATGGATAATTTGTTTGCACCAGAATGTATGTTCATGGTCAAGAGCCATTTCTGCAAGACTGCTCTCCCTTCGGAGGATTATTTTTTGCGTATCACTCAATTTTGACCAGATTCTTCGCATATTGGCTTTGTAGTAGCAATACTGTGAAACCTGGGCCGAAAAAAAGTCACCCTGAACGAGCATTTCCTCCTTTAGCTGTTCCTGCAGGATATGAAGCAAATCAAGATCAGTTGTCAAGTAATTTAAACACTTTCTCGTCACTTTCAACTTAGCAACTATAAACACTTTCTCATCAATAAAAGTAACAGAATTTTTTTACCACCTCTAGTTATAGTTTTCTTTAATGAAAGTTGCATAATGTATTTTTACAAGTCTTTTTAGTGATTTTTGCTCAAACATATATTTCACATTTATCAAAATTTATTAACTCAAACCAGAAATTTCGACAAGTGAGTGCATTTTCTTTATATAGCCAAAATAAGTATGTTAGGACATACTATAAAGCCTTTATGTTAGGACATATTATGCGATAAAGAAAATAATTCAATTATATAAGCAAAAGAAGTAGATGCATTATCATTGATTAAATTTGAAAATTGAAATACAAAGTACATATAGTCATTCATTACCTTGCTTATAAACAGTCATGCCATTTTTGGTAAATTCCAAATTTTTTTTGTGGGTAGTATTCCACATTTATGTTATTGTTCCACATTTCTAGTGTTTGTCGACATTTGTGTGTAGTATTCCACATTTCTAGTGTTTGTCGACATTTTCATTAGAATTCCACATTTATGTGTATTGTTCCACATTTATAGGGTTTGTCGACATTTCCTAGTAGTGTTCGACATTTCTCATAGTGTTCCAACATTTGTGGTATTTGTCGACATTTATGGTCATGTTCCACATTTTATCGTTTTGTTTCGACATTTATTGGTGCTGTTCGAGGGATGTGACGACATATTTTGTCGACATTTTGCCAATTTGTCGACATTTTGCGCCATTTGTCGACATTTTGAGCCATTTGGCGACATTTCGTCCTATGTTTCAACATTACCTCCTATTTGTCAACATTATGCTACCTAGAACCCAGTTTTCAACATTTTTAGCATGCGCATTCTATTTTCTGGGTCGGTTTCAAACGAATGAATGGCAAAAGGGATAGGACCAATCGCAAAAAACCCTAACTTTCTAATTCCTTCTATCATATCTACGCAAACCGGGATTATTCAGCAAAAGCGGGATGTTTACGCATCAAATACGAAGCTTTGTTGTAACTAACCTTCTTACTCTTGCCCGTCCGCTTGTGAGATGTGTGCTCTTCTTTTTTTTGCTTGTCAGGAGATGACGGTCCACCGCGCGTTCTCGCCATTTAATACTATTGCTTGAATTGGATACAAAACTTTGTGGAATCGACTGAGAATGCAGCGAAATGACGAATGGAAAATCGGATTTGCGATGAAAGAAGCGAAAGTGCGGATGTATGCTTTGCTGAAACCAAACGCAGTGGAGAAGAAACCGATCGAGCGCGATTTTCAAATCTTAGATGGGTATTTTAGACATTTCACGTGGCATAAAACTGTTTAGCTGCTATAGTTGTAAAGACAATTTTTCCGCTGCTATTTTTGATAACAGTGAAGTCAAAGCTGCTATTTTTGATAATTTCCCTAAAAGTAAATAGTTCAACGACTAGAATTCAAACTGGCCTGGTGTGGGATACTTTTTGTCCGTGTTTCTCATTTTGACCCACTTGCATTTGGAAATTGGCCAGATAGTCTCATAAAAAGGCTCCTCAGTTCCCATTTGGCGCATAAATCTACTGATACTGAGATGTTCCAAAGTGATGTTGCAATCAGGGAGTCGACCGACCGCCAAAACCTCTTCCAATTTTGCATTGTTCCCAGCTGAATTTGACGGAGGAGGAGGAGGGCTGTTTACTAGGAAAATGTTAAACTCATTAAATTTAAATAATATAGATAATAATAAATTCTTTTAGAGGATTTATATTATAAGACAAATAGATAGAAACCCAAAAAGACAAATATAAACAAAGACAAACATACATATAAACTTTTTATCTACTGTATAAAAACAAAGATAAAACCCGAAAAAATTTAATATAATACAATGAAAGAAAAATAGTAAATAAACTCATTTAAAATTAAAAAAAGAAAAACATACAAAATATCTCTTATAAAATATGAATGTAAGAGTTAATCAAATTATTTAAATTTATACCATGATTTCATCAGAGTAAATTTTATTACAATGATTTAAACTCTCTCATTGATACCTTAATAAGGATGATAACTGTTAATGGTAGAAAAGAAAATAAAACATTTTAAAAATAAAATAAGGGTAAAATTAAGAACCATGTATGTAAGCTAGTAATGGTGGCTTAAGAGGGAAAATTTTTGTGAAATATTTGGTAAATGATATCGTTAAATAATAATTAAAAAAATTAGTGATAAATATTATGCTTTGATTGAATTTTTAGAGAAAATTGGATAAAAAAAATATAGTAAGTCAAATTGTTTCATTATAAGATTTTGAAATTGAGTCATAAGAGTTGTAATTGAATTCAACATAAAAAGATTATGATATTATATAATCATAATCCAATTGTAACAATAATATAGTGAACAAAACTAATAAGCATGCAAAATAAGATAATATTGAAAAGAAAAAAAATTAGGAAGAAATAATATTATCATTATATTAATAGACAGTTAGCAATATTATAAACTATTGAATTGTACACATTGCTGAATTATATTTATTGTGGGCATGGGGCATTATTTTTTATATCTATCTATCTATCTATCTATCTATCTATCTATCTATCTATCTATATATATATATATATATATATATAATGCCCCATAGTTTTTAGATAGTTGAGACAATTATATAGATATTTGAGACTTTTTAGTTTAGATTACTAGTAGTTAATAGAAATTATAAGTAAAAACTACTAATTCATTAAAACTGTGTAATTATTAAGTTAATAATAATTGATATCTAATTATTAATCACTACTTATTTCATGGTGATTATTTACAAAGTTATATGCTCAAATGGAAATAAAATAGGAATAAGTTGCTAAGAAAGAGAATTGCACTCTCGTATACTTAAGAAACTACTAAATAAATAAAACTTTGTAATTATTAAGTTAATAATAACCGATATCTAATTATTACTCACTAATCACTTTATAGTTATTATTTTCAAATTATAAAGTTATATGCTCAAAATGGGACATGCATGGACAAGTTATTAAGGAAGAAAATTACACTCTTATATTCGTATACTAAATACATTATTTTCTCTCATTCATTTATTTATCTTTTTTTCATAATCTTTACACTTTTTAATAAATTTACATTTCACCTTTTTCAACATTTAATATTTTCCAATTTACCATACTAATGGCATTCTTACAATTTTAATATTTCAATTGCTATATTGATGTCATTATATTGCAAGTATTAAATTAGACTTATGAAATATAATTTTTTTAACCTATTCAACAATTGAATAAAACTAAATCAAAATATTAATAATTTTATCTATTGTATATTTATATTATTGTGATCCAAGTAGTTTTATAAGTAAATAATTAATTACATTATGTATATGCACATTATTTGTATATAATTTATATAATTTATAAATAATTTATATGTATAGCCTATACATATAAATAATAGATATTTAAATACATTATATATCACTACAAGAAAAACCCCCCTTTAGTTACGGAAACTACCGTGACGGAAAAAAGTCCCGTCCCCAAATGGCACATTTAGTGACAAGAACTCAAGTCGTCACCAAATTTTCACCATCTCACCATCTTTAGTGACGAGTGAATAATACTCGTCATCATTTCGTCACTAAAGAGTTTGGCGGGGAGTTTCCCGCCAATATGGCACAATTAGTGACGAAATATTGGTGACGAAAAAACACTCTCGTCACTAAAAGTTTAAAGTTCAGACATTGGTGATGAAGTTATGGTCGTCACCAATTTGGATGGCTTTTAGTGACGAAATTCCTGTCGTCACCAAAATGGATGCCTTTTATTATTGCCCTTAATTTCTAATAATTATATTATGATACCCTAATAGTTATAATCTTTTAATTCATATTTGTATATATAAAGTTTTAATGTATAATATTATTAAATATTGATATATAAAAGATTTATTTTGGTGTGTAATGAAATTAAATATTATAGGATGTAATAATAATTTATGTATTTGGGCATAAAATTAGGGATAGATTGAATAAAATATTTTAGCCTAAATTGATTTGTCACAACTTATATAATTATTTGACTTGTTGGGCTAAGGATCATGATTGGGTTATGTTATTTGTCCATTGGGCCAAATTGAAGATTTTAAATTTATGACTCCTAATTTTTACTAATTGCACTAAGACACCCTAATGTATATGAATTTGTCTACATTATTTTTTAAGATACACCATCAATTAATTATGATTGGATTTCCTTGGTTAAGAATAATGATATGACTAAGCATATTTTCCTTATACCAAACTTAGCCTACTTATATTATCGCGGCTAATTTCTAATGATTGTACTAATTATAAGAGTTTAACATAAGGACTCAATATTGATTAGTAGTAATTGGTTTCTTTGATGAAGCATAGCAATTGAACTAAATGTATTCTTTATTGGCTGAGCTTAAGCTTGATTGGCTTATTCATGTTCATGTTTCTTAATTTAAAATAATTATCTTAGGACACCTTGAGATTTATGAATTTGCACATAAATTTCATCACTTGAAGCACATAATTTCATTACCATTAAAATACACTATTGGGTAATGGTAATCAAAATATTTAACATTTATTACGAAGTATATTTGTAAATAAGAAAATAAGGAATAACAAATATATAGTTAGAAACTAGTTAAAGTCACTAATGTAATATTATAACATAAGTAGTGACTAATACATATGCACGTCTAGTTAGATGCACAATGTATCACAAAAGTAATATGGACATGTATACTCCCCCTATTCCAAAAAAAGATATTATGTTTCAACAAGTGGAGGTATAACTCATTTTATGGCACTAATTTTCACATTAAGGGTATTATTTATTAATACACCGTTTTATAACATTATCTTATTAAGGATATTTTAAAATTTTTGTGAAAAAAATCAGTTTTGACTTTTAAACATGAACTACTTTCTGGACCAAAAGAAATATATATGTATATATAGTTAGAAGTAAGACTCATAGTATAAGTAGGATGTAGGTATATGTAATTATTACATAACATACGTAATATAGTGTATATACACATAATTTTATGAGCACACACAATAACACACATGTTAATTATTTATATATTTATTTATCTTTTTATAGGCAACATGTAATCTTAAATACATATAATGATTGAAAATTATTTTTCTTTAGACATTTAATTCCAAATCAGCATGTAAATTATTTTTCTTTAGACATTTAATTCCAAATCAGCATGTAAAAATGTAAAATGAAAAGAAAAATGTTGAAATTCCTTTTGTCCCGCCATTTTGAAGAAGATTTAGGAAAAATGTTGAAATTCCTTTTGCCTCGCCCTTTAGAAATTCCTTTAGCGGCGAAAGAGGTTAAGTGTTGCGGATTTTGACCATATGCCTCCATCACACAAGCAGCTCAAATCTAACTTCTCTCACAATTGACCCACGTCACGCTTCGCCGCTTAGCAAAACCAATTTTCCCCAAACCGCTAGGCCACATCGATCGTCGACGCCGCACTGTTGCTTCTCGCCAGGCCTAAGTCCTAGTTCCAAATCAACGTCAGCCGAGGTCACTGCTGCCCATCATCGTCAACCCAAATTCGACCACGCCGCTTGTCGCTCGATTTACGCTTGTGCGTTGCGATTCGATCTCTTGGCGGACCGATTTGCGTCGCTTGTCGCCGTCGTAAAGTTTGGATCTTTTACGGTATTTTGTCTCCTCCTGTCATTTTGAAGTACTTGCGGTTCATTTATTGTAAATATGACGAGTTTAAAGAACGACTCTAATTTGTTGTGTTTTTTGGTTGTTTTCTTGTGCACCTTGAATTTTTAATAGTGATCGAATGATTAAATTTTGAAAAATTCATGGCGTAATTCTTGTGTTAGCAGAGGTGGGTTGAGGATTGGAGGCAAAGAGAACACCGATTACGTGGTAAAGGTTCTCACAGAGAGGTCCCACAAGACCTTATTGATGAATCAAGGTCATTTGTGAGTAATTTCTAGTTAAGAAGCGAGGGCTTTTTCTAAGTTCTTTGTCATTTTTATTGCACACTTCCTTCAAACTATTTTGTATTATAAAATCCAAGTTCTTTCTTGTCTTTTTACCTATAAACTCGAGATAGTTCTTGATACCATTCCTTAAGCAAGGAATTTGAATATTGGGCCTATTACAGGATCGCATGACCATGGATTATGAGGAGAGATACTTTCATGGAACCACAGTAATAGTTTTCACAGAGCGGTGAATGTCACGATGCGGTAATATTTCCAAGGTAAACGACTTCAACAATTGGGCTTAACTATTCTGCTTTTATTCTTTGGTCAAGATTATTATCTTAATACGCTTTTTGCTATATGCAGGTCAGAGGAGGAGGTTTCTAGGATTGTAAAGTCTTGTAGCGACCATAAGGTCCTTTTTTGTACAGATTATGGACGTACTACATTTCTCTATCTTATGTATCAAAATGCTTCAATTTTGCTTGAGATTAAATTTGTTTTTGGCTTCTTTAACATAATGTGAAAGGATAGCCCTTTTTCCCCTCATATTCAATAGGTCAAGTGTTATCCTTATCTCAAGCTTAATTACAAACCATTCTTTTCATATGGAATTGATTTTACTCTTTTGGCTGAAAAAGGTTCCAATTGTGCCCTATGGTGGAGCAACATCAATTGAAGGTCATACATTGTCTCCTAATGGAGGAGTTTGCATTGATATGACTTTGATGAAGGTATGAATAGTCTACTTTATGCATAGGTTTATACCATCGGTTTAATTCATGCTATACATTTTTAACCTTGCAAACATTCTGGTGTAATAAGATGCAAGAACTCCTTGTTGTTAGAAGGATTGGCTTATTTCCTCAATAAAATTTTCTGGTTTTTGTTGTATAATTAGGTCACTTAAGGCATTCTCCTTCTTGATGACAATGCATTTTTGGCATCACCCTCTACAAAAGCTACCTACATCTTTGGTTTTGTCCACTGTCTATGTTTGGCTACTAGTAAAGAAATCTGAACTAAATCAACACAGGCAGTCAACTTTCAACTTTCAACTTTCAAGATTCCCATTTTTTTTCACGGCTGAATTAAGTGACAAAGGAAACCTGTTTTTGCTTGCTATAGCTCTTCTTATCTGCTGCGAAATGTGGTCTGAAAAGCTAGTCCTCGTAACTTCTCATTTTGACTTTCGGAAATGCTAAATTAGTGAAAAAGGAATCTTACACCGGTGGTTCTTTTTAGGGTAGTGATTTTGGTTACATTGGTATCTTAATAGGGACAATTAATGGTACTTGGCCATGGAAATTTTTGTTATATAAAAGTTTGACATGACCACATTTGGTGGATGATGTATGATGACTACAATGAGTTAGTAAATTTGGTATCGTTACATTGTCCATTTAAGATGAAGTCAACTCAAGGCAAAGTTGATAAGATTCTTCTTGTACATGTAAGAAACAAGTACCCTTTTCAGTATTTACGCCTTGATTTCCAGTTTCTTGAACTAAATGATCGATTTTGGAGCTATATCGTATGTAGGATCGCTTGTTCAAGTTTCCTCTTGGAATATGCAAGTAATTTTTATTCTATCCTTTAAGATTTTAATCTTTGCTTTTGTGATTTCTGCCTTTAAAACTTTCAGAAATTATTCTTTTAATGGTTTTGACTTGTGTAGAGCTTAGTTTTTAGTGGGTATGATCTTGTTGATGGCTGAGGAGTTGACTTCGAGCCTTGGTTTTTGCTTTCGGAATTAGGCCCGTTTTTTGTGAAAACAAATATTGGTTGAATTCCTCTTTAGGTGATTCCACTTTGGAGCTTCTTTTATTAGCGCATTGCTTCTTTTTTGCTTAAGTATTTGGGAACTCTGAAAGTGCAGCTGGACTCCATTATCTTTGTGTAATTTTGTGCAATTCTTTTTTATGATTATTTTGTTCATAATTGTAATTTTGTTTGTAGAAATTTTACTTACTCATCTGCCACATGGTTTATTACCCATGAGAATTTAGAACCTGACTGTTGTCATACTAAATGTAAACTCAACTAATAAATTCTAATAAACCCACACGTAAGATGGAAGGGAGTAGCCAGGTGCGGGAGTAAACTAACTCCGGCTGTTTTGGGGTTAAAAAAAATCCTTAGATATGGCTACGACAATCATAGGATGTGATGAGTACAACTATGGGAAAGTAGGATTTCTCATTTATTCAATATTGTCTACAATTGTTTTAATCTTTTTTCAAGATAGGTCCAAGCCATGCTGTTAGAACTCAACAACCCACTAAAAATAACTTTGTTATGAATTCAATTTCAATATCACTCCCTTCTTTGAATGCAGATCAAGAGGGAGATTAAGATACTACAGAATCTCTGTGGTGGCCCAAATATTGTGAAGTTGCTTGGTATTGTTAGAGATTAGCAGTCTAAGGCTCCAAGCCTTATATTTGAATATGTGAATAATACAGATTTCAAAGTTCTCTATCCAACACTTTAAGATTTTGACATCCCATATTACATTTACTATGTAAATGTATAAGCTTCTCAAGAGATTGCTAAGGCTAGCATTTACTATGTAAATTTGAAAGTTTGAATCTATTGAGTCATCGCATCCCAAGCATTAGTTCTGGAAATTTGGTTTAATTGTCTTCAAAGGAGACATACATTACATGGGTTGCTTCATTGACTAGTTGCTCACACGGCATTTGGAAATTGAGCGATCCATTTTGGTTGCAACTAAGGAAATCCGATTCGAGTTTTATTTAACTAAGCTAGCATTTCGGTTTACTGATCATGTCAATTTGGACTTGAATTGTCTGGATAAAATTCCAACATTATTTGCATTTCCTTAATATATTTCTGGAATGAACTTCCTTTCATTTTTTCTAATATTATTTGTGGTAATCTAACAATTATTGTAGTGTGGACTTTTGGAGCAACCTATTATTTCTATTTTGTATTTTTGTTCCTCATGTATCAAATACAATCATATGAGGAAAGTACTGAATCTTGGAGAGAGAGATGCTTGAAATTTCACAAAGGATGTCGAAAATACATATAAGCACTACTTTTATCTATTCGTGCTTGTTTCCTTACTAGAAGTTGTATGTATTTTTTGCTTTACCGTTTGAAGGAGTTAGATTCTTTGGATAAAGATTTCTTGAGCGCCTCCCATCATTCACTGAACTAATGGGTGATGATTTAGCAATTGCTTCCCTTTGTCTAGTTTTTTTTTTTCTTTTTTTTTTCCTTCCCATCTCTCAACACTTAGAAAATCGATGGGTTGTTTGTTGATTCTTCTTTGGTGAGTAGCTATGGAAAAGATTTTGTGCCTCCCATCATTCACCGAACTAATGGGTCTTGACTTAGCATTTGCTTTCCTTTTTCTAGTTTTTTTTTCCCATCTCTCAACACTTAGAAAATCAGTGGGTTGTTTGTTGATTCTTCTTTGGTGAGCAGCTATGGAAAAGATTTTGTGTAGAGTTTTCAACATAAATCAACCTTCTTCTGAGAATTGGAAGTATATTCTTGTCGACTTAATTTTTAGGTTTGTAAATTATTTCCTAGTGTCGATACCTTTTTCCTCTTATTACCTGTTTTCTTTTTCCTTTTTCTGCACTTTTTTGTGTTTTAAATTCTTGGATGACTCTTGATTACATGATCTTGGAGTTGTTTTCATTTTGTAGTGAAGTTAAAAATAGCTAAACCATTAGTGGCATTTTGTGCCTTTTCATTAGGTAGTTATACTTAACTTCCTTTCAAAGACTAATTTAACCGGTTGCTTCCTTCTTACGGAGGAATATCTGAACATAACGATGCAATTTTGCTGGTTGTAATACCTGCAATGCAAGCACAAGAAGTTGCTTCAGATAAAGTTATCAGACTTGCAAAGGAGTATGATGAAGAATGAGGGTTTATCATTATTCTTACAATTTGTTTAATGATTACATTATTTTTAATTTCAAGCACTGTTGATGAATCAAGGGCCAAGAAGTACAGTGATATTCCATGTGTCTATCGCTCTGCTCAGCAGGATTGTTGGTGTTGACAACTCATTAGAAAGCGCTTGGTGTCTTTGAGTGAAAGCCTTAAATCTATATTGACTAGTGCCCTCAGAGCAAGCTTGGTAGATTAGCTTTGGTAGAGACCTTAGCTCACCCAGTTCGTAATTGTATGAAAGTCAAGCTCCCAAGCCTCCTCTCTGGGTAAGTCCCATATTCTGGCAACGAGATGTTGACACTCAACATTTTATCTCTTTGCGAATTTTTTTTGTTATGCAATTTAATTTGATACAGGCTTTTTTTTTTCTTTCTCTGTTTTTGGTGATGAGAGCTTTCCTTTTTCTTTTTGTTTATGAAATTTATCAGTGCTGAACTTTTTTGTTTCCTAATATCTAATCAGAGCGAAGGTTTGGAGCTTTGTGGTGTCCTTACTTTCTATCCTTTTTTGATAGTTACCCTTCCCTAAATTGGAATCTAGAGAAAAGTAGTTTCCTTAGAAATTGCATCAGAGGTTGTATTATGTTATGTTATGCGATACATTTTGTGGTCATTTTAGTTGTCTTTGATTGGTGGAGAATGTAGTATGATTATTGTCATTTATTAGTGAAATTGGATTGTATCATGATATATACTTATGGGGTGTTGCTTCGTACACTCAAAGGCTGCATATCATTATTATCGATGCGTGGCACATTTCTAAATTTCTCTTAAAAGTAAGCATCATGTAACATAATGATATCTAGTTAATAGGGTTGGTTTACGAGTAAAATTTGCGGTTTGTGGTTTTGTATTATGCTGTGTGATACATTGCGTGGTCACATTAGTTTTCTTTGATTGGTGGAAAATTTTGGAATTGCATTATGTCATGAGTTCAAGTTATGGGGTGTTGTTGTTTCTATAGTTAGTCATTTGTGCGAATGGATTAGATGGATTTTTAAACATTCATTGTTTTTTACTTTTCTTGTCACAGTGACGCATCCACTACCACATAGTCAAACATCCATAGATTGAAGGCATTACAAATGGTTCGTTGGTTGGTGTTGTCAAGGTCTTTTCATTCCTTCTGTCTCTTTCCTTTTAGAATGTGAAGGGAATTATGTGTACACTACTATTTTGTGGGTGCATGGTGTTTGGATAATATTTTATTCTCATGTTACAATTTGGATATTCGACTTTTATTTCTTATGTAGTGGGATATTAAAATGTTGTCTATTGCATTGAAGAAGTTGAAGTTTTGTGCCCCTTTTCAGATATTTTGTTAAATGTTCAATGATTAGTATGATTGCGTCCAGTACTTTTCCGACTTTGATGATGTATGTATTATAAAAATAAATGATGTGACAATCAATACTGTGATATTGGTAATTTGATACTAAAACAAACCACATTATAATGTTAAAATTTGTCACTAATGACCCCATTTAATGACAAATTTTTTTCGTCACTAAATAAGAACAAACCTTTGGTGACGACAAAATTTCGTCACCAATGAACAGCACCACAAAACTTTTTCGTCACAAATTGCATATCCAACAACTCTTTTGTGACAAACTTTTTCCGTCACTAATGATTAAAAAGAATTGGTGACGAAAAACTTGTCGTCACTAGCTCGTCACTAAAGGCATTGATTAAGGCATAATTTAGTGACAAATTTTTCCCGTCACTAATGAAAAAAGTAATTGGTGACGAAAAACTTGTCGTCACTAGCTCGTCACTAAAGGCGTTGACCAAAACATAATTTAGTGACGAAATTTTTTCTCGTCACCAAAGCGGTCACACTGCCCGGCTGCCCAGCCGCACTTTCAGTGACGACCATTTTTCGTCACTAATTTCGCGCATTTAGTGACAACTTGTATCTTTTAGTGACAACAATTTCCCCCTTTTGGTGACGAATTTTTTTGGTCACTAAATTTCGTCACTTCCAAATTTTGTCACTAAATGCAACCCTTTAGTGACGATGTTTTTTTTCCGTCACGAAAGACCTTTAGCGACGGACCTTTGCTGACGACGCGTCACCAAAAAATTTTTCGTCACTAAAGGTCTCTGCTGGGCGTTTGGTGACGAAAATCAGCCCTTTGGTGATGAAATTCCGGTTGTCACTAAAGGGGGTTTTTTCTTGTAGTGTATTATGGAATTATGGTACATTTAAATACATATTTAAATACATTATATATTTAAATAATAATATATATTATGGAATTGTAATTTGAAATCGGTTTTCGGTTTACAACCGAATTAAAAATGGCAACTCGAAAACTAAATTGAAAATCGAATTCGAAATTTAGTTTGAACAGAAAACTGAACTAAAATTCGAAAAATAAAATTCAGATCGGTTTGGTTAAATATTCGAGTTAATTTGAAAATTGCACATCCCTAACTATGACCATCATTGTCTTCTTCGTTTTTTGTTGGCCAAAACACTGTTTTCTTTTTTTGTGAAAAAAACTTTGGCGGATTGGCCAATACATTTCTAGCTGTACATTTGGGCAAAAAATTCAACTAATCATCCAATGACCAGAATAGTTCTGGTCGCTATAATAAAATGGTTCTAGTTATATCAGGTGGCAAACTAGGCTTCTATTACTAGAACTTTTCCAGTTAACACCAGCCTGGTAACCTTTGGATCTAGACGTATGGCAAAACCTTCTAGTCAAAGCCAGAAGGACATATCCACACCAGTTCGCCCAATCTAGACCGGTCCTTTTCTTTCCTTTTTCTTCGGGGGGAGAGGGGGGGTGGGGAAAACCTTCCAATCAACCTAATTTTATTGGTTATTTGATGAACCAGATCTAGTTCGGTCAAATTGGACTAGCTCTGGGGAAAAAAACAGAAGCACTACACCTCTCTTTTCAATTTTTTTTCTTTGAACAACTCTATTTAAAATCCTGATTTGAAGCTTTTAAATCTAAAATCCCTAATTTGAACCCTTTCAATTTAAATTTTCCAAAATAAATCTTCTAACATTATAAAAATATGAATAATTCATCATCCATGGTGATTACATATCTGTTATACATGGATAAATTAGAGTTGCTTTCATTCCACTATATAGAAATCAACCCTTATGAGCAATGGAATATTTGTATAAGTTGATATCCAAACAAGACCTCTTCGATTATTTATGCATAATATTAAGACATGAATATGAAAAACATACCATTTGTTGAAGCAGATGATAACTAATCTGAAATGTTAACATGCCAGTTCCTAATTGAATCCACTAAGTTGATTACTAGCTACATATGTGCCTAACTTCTAATGATATCTCCATGAACACCTTCTTGATATCCTTTATAGGAAAGATCAAAACTAGGTTTCTAATTACTAGTTCCCTTTATTCACTAACATCAAGAACAAAAATAAGCTATAAAAACTTGATCTTAGTTCAAAACCCTGACTTGGATTTTGAAAGAACTTGTAATTATAAGATTAATTAACAATTCCTTAAAAACCTTCTTTCTCTTGTGTGATGTGTGAATAAGAATAATTGTCTATCATAATCAATAGTTATATATGGATAAGGGGGTATTATGATGTGCTACAACAATGGTTAAAAAGGCTAACATAGTTAGGTGCCCCTTCTTTCAAAGTGAAGAGGACGAATTATTCATATTTCATTTAAGAGGTAACCGACAAAATGGTTAATCACAAATTGATGAATAATCCTTTTTATCACTCACATTTAAAACGATGAAAAAATATCCTTAACATTTTATTAGTATACTATTTTTAGTCCTCCGTCACAATTCCATTTAATTTTGGGATAATATACAAAAATGGCCTGAACTTTGGGTCTTGTAACAATTTTAGCCCGACCTTTCAATTTTAACAATACAGTACCTGAACTTTTCAATTTGTAACAATTATGGCTTCGGTCGAAATTGATGACATTGGTCAACCCAGTCAACCATTAAAGTTGAAAAAAAGACAAAAAAGCCCTCCGATATAAAGCATATAGTTTAAAATTCTAAAATAAATTATTAAAAAGACAAAAAAGACAAAAAAGACAAAATTTGAAGACAAAAATTTAATAAAATTACTTACACTATATAATAAAAAATTTTAAACTAAAAAAAAAATTAAAGATGAAAATTTAGTAAAATTTAAAGACAAAAATGACACAAAATTGATATAGTTTAAATTTTTTTATTAACTTTTTAAAAGAAAAAATTTAATAAAATTATGCAAAATTTAATGCAAACAGACAAAAAATTATTATATGATACTTTGATTTTTAACTTCAATTTTTTTTTTATAGATACTTTGTTTTTTAACCTCAAAATTTTTTGTCATTTTTGTCTCTAAATTTTATTAAATTTTCATCTTTAAATTTTATTTATTTGTTTAAAAAAATTTATTGTATAGTGTAAATAATTTTATTAAATTTTTGTCTTTAAATTTTGTCCTTTTTGTCTTTTTAAAAATTTATTTTAGAATTTTAAACTATATGCTTTATATCGGAGGGCTTTTTTGTCTTTTTTCCAACTTTAATGGTTGACTGGGTTGACCCACGTCATCAATTTTGACCGAGGCCATAATTGTTACAAATTGAAAAGTTCAGGTACTGTATTGTTAAAATTAAAAGGTCGGGCTAAAATTGTTACAAGAGCCAAAGTTCAGGCTATTTTTGTATATTATGCCTTTAATTTTTCACCAAATTTTGGTAATGGTAACACTGCCATTTTGACAAAAAATGAGATGGAATTGTGATGGAGGACTAAAAAAATACATTAATAAAATGTTAGGGATCTTTTTTTCATCATTTTAAATGTGAGGGATAAAAAAGATTATTGGAGGAGTTATGAGGGACCATTTTGTCAGTTACCTCTTCATTTAATGGTTAGAGGCGAATTAAAAGTTTAGGGAAAATTTTAAAGATTGCTAGGGGAAAATGATGATTAACTAAATCAAGACTTGGCTTTGAGACTTATTTATGTAGACCAAAGTGTATTTTTTAACAAATCCACTTATTTAATTTCCAAATAAAAGTGCATTTGTAATACAATATAGCTACTTGTAATCTAATAGAGAATTCAAATCTCTATGGGAAGTCCATTTATTAATAAATTCTCAGTATCAATATTTTTCTTTTTGGTTATTTATTTTAGTTATTTGTTAGAATTCGATTAGTAGCTAATTTATTCCAATTCCCCCCACTTTTATTTTATTGTTTCAAACTTTAGAGTTATACTTTTGGTTCCTTTGGAATTTGACCTGGTCCACTATTACTGCAAATTTAATTTGTGAGGGTTTCAACAAACCCGTCGCTTGTTTATATTAGAAGGCCCAATTAGAATCAAATGTGCAGGTTAAGGAATCAAATTTAAATTTTGTTAACATGAAAAATGAAATCGAATTAACGTCCAGATTGAGGAATAATGGATAACACTAGTTACCCTTTTATT
This sequence comes from Gynochthodes officinalis, assembly GCA_020080225.1. Taxonomy (NCBI): domain Eukaryota; kingdom Viridiplantae; phylum Streptophyta; class Magnoliopsida; order Gentianales; family Rubiaceae; genus Gynochthodes; species Gynochthodes officinalis. The sequence goes on along the minus strand of CM034619.1, from coordinate 36,045,406 downwards.
TTTACTTATATCACATTATTTATATAATTAATCAGACTCTTAGCTTTAATCTTTAGTCCCAATTTAATGTTAAATTTTAGTTATGCATTTTTTTATTTTTGGTGGAGGTGCTTTTTTTTTAAAAAGAAATTCTGGTAACAAAACAAATTAAAGATGTAAAATAGAAATATAAAATGTAAAACTTAAATTAGAAATAACAAGGAAGAAATTTTGATAACTAATGAATAAGGTTTTTTTTGTTATGTACAATATAATAATCAAAATATTAAAATAAGAAACAGAAAATGATGTTCAAAGTTAGAAATGGAGATCAATGCACCATTATTTCCCCAAAGTAATGATTTAAAGTTCGGAGCACTAAAAGCTAACTTCTTTGTTTTGTGAGGAAATTCAAGCTCTTTCCTTCGAATGAATATCTCCTCATGCTTGGGAGGACGTTTTAGCAACTTCATATATGTTTCCAAGTCATGAACACAAGAAGGATTTTGCATCTTGAAAAAGTCAAGCAATAATTCCACTCCCACATGAGCATAACACGAGCAGCTCCAAGGAAGATCATATCTCTCTGCCAAAACCTTAAAACCCTCATTGAAAAATATCCCAGGAAGCTTCGTTATGGGATCCTTCACATTCACGATCCGCAAAACTTTCACTCCCAAATCTTCACAACGTTGTTTGAAGCCTGAGTTTCCGACTCGCGGCCCTCCAAACGAAAAAACTGTGACTGGAACACGAGCATTGTTTACAACATTCTTGTTCAGCCCTAATTCACAAATCTCGTACGCTAGCAGATGGGCAAGCGAGCTTCCCATGCTGTGCCCAGCTATTGTTATGCTCATTTCCTGCCCTCGGTACAAGTTTAGTACCCTAGAAACTTCGGAAAGAAGTTGTTGTCGACAGCTAGGGAGCCCGAACTTGCTTTCTCTTTCATTTGAAGTGTACAAGCCAAGAAATCCGGCTTCGACTTTGACATCAGGACGAGGATTATGAGGATCCAGACGGGCTGGTGTTAATGCGCTCATCAAGTTAGCCAACCATTCTTGATTAGTAATTGTACCTCGAAAACTAATCATCACGTCTCTCCTTCCCAACTTGACGCTTTCTTCATCGTTCGATACAGCAATGTATCCAATCCATTTTCCACAACATGGATTGTTTTGGATTGGAATATTGATGTCTGGGGTTGCATAAATATATTTAGTGACTTCATAGCCCGATTGTCCCAAACCCACCTCTTTTAATAGGTTGGATTTGCCATACTTGCAGTTCAAGCATCTTTTCGAGTTGGGATCGAGGTCAAAAGCCTTGTAGCATGCAACAACAAACTCTCCATATCGAATGATCTCATCCCTGAGAAGAGAATCCAAGGGTTCCACTAGGTCTTCCCAGTTATTCAACCCTTGTATCTCTTTCCAAACTCGAGCCAAGTTCAAGTGGCTGGTTGCAACTTTCTTCCTTCCTAGTGCAATCACAGAAGCAGCCACTGCTGATTGCTTCACCTCATAATTCATTTTAATTCGCCAAAATGGACGTTTATGTGACGGTAATTTCCCCAAAAACGTACTTGTAAATGTGATGTTTGCATTAGGCAATGTAAGTACTCTGGTAGCCATAGACTGGCTCAAAAAAAAGAGGGGAAGAATGAAGGTTGTTAAAGATGATTTATTAGCTGAAGAAGTGCGATTTTAATTACAAGTTGGACATCTAATAACCTAGTACTATTGTGGTCTTGGACTTGATTGCCTTTGTTTAGCGAGTAATTTGACTTTTCAAAATCCGTCGCTGTTAAAATAATTGGTAGGTTGTGCATAACTGAGTTGATTTTTTTATTTGTTTGATATTTCATGTTGCGGCTTTTACACAAATGAGGAGTATAAAATAGTGTCCTCGGGGACATATGTGAGTTGGTAAGTTTGAAGTAACGTGGGAAGAAATTCACCGGTAATGCAGGTTCGAATCTCGTGTGGGACAGACTTCCGTTGAAATATTGTGGGGTTCTATCTTGGGATTTTCACCTATTGACTCTCTCTCTCAGACTTTTGTCAACTCATGCACATCTCTCGATTTACATCTCGACACGTATTATTTGACTCCAAAGTGCTTGACACTAAACCACGAGATGCACATTCCTCGATTTACATCTCGGCACGTATTATTTGACGCCAAAGTGCTTGACACTAAACCACGAGGCGCGAATCTTTTTGTTGGAGAGGACACAGTATAAAATTGTGTTTCTTGTCCCAGCGGGATTCATGGTCTGAATGAACAATGTGGACATGCATACCAATAGACAACCGCATAACACAAAGAAAGAAGAATTTAAGGAGATTTTAGAAACTCAGCTTTTCAGTTTACTGATATGTTTTTTTTTATCTGTAATGATTTCATCTCAAATGTGTATATATCTGGAAAGGTATTCAAATTTGTTTTTTCGGTTGTATATTTTGGTTAATCTTACTTTATATTCAGGTCTCGTTAAATTTTAGATATTTCAAAATATTTCTTTATTTTAAAAAAATAGTTTTTTTGGATTAAATTTTCTATAATATTTTTATTAATAGTAGTTGTGTATGAATTACAATAAAAATGTAAAATTATGTACTTAATGATACATAAATATTTTCCATTTAATAACGAAAAAAATATATTTTACTACAAGCGGACTATTTTGTTGGTCAAAAGGAATAATATACTTTGACTTATTATTGATTGGACCGTGACTCATGAAGAAAATAGAGTAAAACTTTTTATTCCTTATATTTGGGCATTATTTGGACGGAGAAGTGCGTCCGAAATTCGTGATCGTTTCATGCAACTTATAAAGGCGGGCATATATGAAAAAAAAGAAAGAAGAGTAATGATAAATAATAAAAAAATTTAATAAATTATTTTATTGACTATTGATAGAAAATATACTCATATTAATCATTATAAATATTATAACTTATTTCAAATATTAGATCTCATTTAAGTAATAGTCCAATATCTATAATTTGATGTAAACACGATGGTGTTTTCATAGAATTATGAGACGTACCTGTATTTACTTATTTAAGTATCAAAATGTTTATCCATTGAAATCCCTAGCGTTTGAATCTCATTGTTACTGACTAATTAATTCATGGGGAAATCAGACCACATTAGGAATTTTGGGGTAAAAAAAACAACGATATGATGAGAAACTAGGTATAATATTACAGAGATATGCATCATTTTCGCTGTATTAAAAAATGCAATCATATTCTCCTGTGGGGTTTGCGGACTATTCCACAAGAGCGGGGTTTACCTAATGCGCACCCTTAGTAACGGTTGCAGGTTCCCTTGTCAACAAAAGAAATGCAATCATATTACAACCTCGTGTTGTTTAAATGATCAAGTGTAACAATATTAAGAATGCAAATATTGTTAAAGGGATATAAGTACACATTGAATTTTTTTGTTATACTTTTTGTGTGTTATTTCATGCTACACACTGGAGTAAAATTAGTATAAATCTTATAATTTGTGTTAATATATGCTCTATCCATCTTAAAAAAGAGCTTACTTTTGATTTGATATAATTTTTTTAAAAAAAATTATAAAGTACAATACACTTAATGCAAAATTAAGAATATAGTTTTACATTTTTATTTTTAATTTCTAATTTGGGTTATACATTATCATCATTAGTACGAGTAATACAATTTTTTTTTTTGAAAATAGACGTTTTTTTTTTTTTGGATAGAGAGAGTATATTGTTAGTATCCACTTTCATTATAGTTAATTTTGATATTAAGTTTTCTATTTTTTGAATTAAAGTAATATTTTAATAAAATTTTATAAAATTTTCTATTTTTATGCTAAAAATTTAAAATAAATATATCTACTAGAAAAAAAGTGAAACCTTAGTAATAAAATTTATGATGGTGAAAGTGAATAAGAATAATATAAATATAAACATAAATTGCAAGATTTATACTAGCATATTGGAGCGTGTAATATGGAATATTACGCAAAAGGTATAACAGAAGATACATTGCGGCGAAGATCACTTTGGCATTAATTTATTTTCGTCCTATTTGTACCCTTTTAGACATTAATGTTTGTTTTTGTTCGTTTTATTAGATAAGATTTAATTAGAAGCCATTTGTTTTCTCCAATTAAAGTCATGAATATAGAATCTACCACTGATAAAGGTTGGTAACGGGAGGAAAACTTTCTTCCATGTGTGAACGTATATGATATATTGAGGCAAGTGATTTTTCAAAACAAAAACCAAAAACAGAAAAAGGTGTGTGTATATATATTTTGTTGATAATTTTTAAGTATTTCCAAAAATTCTTTGTAATCCATAGAAAAGTTATAAGCTTTTTAACTCCTTTATATTGATTAACTTAATTAATGAACTTGTAATTGTAAGAGAATCAGTGGTGATAGCCCATAAAAGCAGTCCAATAAAAAAGAGATAGTTTAATTTAATTCTAAAAGTTTAAGTTAATAAGATTCTAATTAGAATAATGATACTTTTAGTGACTAATTATAGTGACTTTTCATAGTAACTAATGTGACAAGTATAAAATTAAAGACAAAATTTATTCATCATCTTCCTTAAAAAATACAAAATAATAAGGGAGGATTTTGTTTTTTCATACTTGCCATATCAGTCACTATAAAAAGTTATTATGAATATCATTACTCTTCTGATTATACCAAACTTATTTGTTTTTTTTGTTTTCTTCTCTCAAGATTATGTAGAACACTTTCATTTTAACCAGGAACCCAGTATTCTCTTCTTCATAGGTAAATTACATATTTATATTGGACTCCCTCCTTAAATCTAAATCTAATTCTCCACAGTTTTTGGCTGATTTTTTTTTTCTTTCTTTAAACAAAGTGTTGCACTATAAATATATTTATACTGGATGCATATTTATATAGGACTCCCGACCCCTCCCTTGGGACTATAAATATAACATATTTTTACCAAGCCTTGTACTTTTACAAGTCTTCCATGGGATTTCTCTCAACGTTCAACTGTTTCTTATACTTATAAATGCAACATTTCTAGTTCTTCAAATTCCAACCGACAGAAGAGAATACGGTTCTTTGCAAAACCTACACCTTGAACCTCTTCATTTTTGCTCTTTTACTTACAAACTTAGTCTTTCATGTGGATGAAACTTTTTCTAAATCTTGTACTTCTATAAATCTTGTGCCAATTTTTTTTTCTCAATGTTCAATTGGCCAATAAATACAGAAGAAAATACAATTCTCTGCAAAACCTCCCTCCTAAGCCTCTTCTTAGTCTTATACTACTGGGCTTAAGCAAGTTGTTATTCCTACACCCTCTAAAATTTGGACAATAATTTATTTAATTCCAAGAGAATATTTCTATACAAAAATAATCTTTTAAGATAGTATTTTTGTACATGAGCCAAAAACCTCATTTGACTCACGTGAATTATAGCTTATTCTTACTAGAGGGTTTAAACTAGGGTCTTGGGTGGTAGAATGTAATTCTTTTTTTATTTTTAAATTAGCAAAAAAAGATTTTGAAACCTGAAATTTCAATAGTCGATGATTTTCTCTCATATCTTATCCGTGTCAAACAAGCGAATTAAGTGAAAGGCTAATTAAATTTAATTTAACGAGCATGTCATGGTTGTTGAAATGTGTTGTGTATACAGATAAGAATAGATGTAGGCTTGTAGCTATCCCTTTTCTGTTAACTTAATTATAGGATTGCTTGGTTGTTGGGATCAAGATAGATCAGTAAGATAGGGATCAAGTTAGTTTAGTAAGATAGGGATCAAGTTAGTTTAGTAGGATATTTTCTTTTTATATAAAGCCTTGTAAAGCACAGTGATTCAACAGAAGAAAAATATTCTCCATTCTCTATTTCTTTACATGGTATCAGAGCCATGTAAATGAATCCATTTCTCTATTTCTTTACATGGTATCAGAGCCATGTAAATGAATCTATTCTCTATTTCTTTACATGGTATCAGAGCCATGTAAATGAATTTGTCCATTCTCTATTTCTTTACATGGTATCAGACCATGGTTGGCGATTGTGATACTTAGATGCCATAGCATTGATATTTACATGCCATAGCACTGACGTCCAGTCCATTTTTATTTTTTCTTCTCGACCAAATCGCCATAGCATTGATTTTTACATGCCATAGCATTGATAAATCTGTGGCATTTTTTTTACCAACTATATTTGCTCATGGCTTCTCAAGACAATCCTCTATACTCTCTTCACCATTCTGATCATCCTAGTATGATCCTTGTCTCCAAACCTCTTAACGGAGATAACTATTCAACATGGAGCAGAGCCATGGTGATTTCTCTAAATGCAAAGTCCAAGATCGGCTTTGTTAAAGATCTATTTATAAACCTTTGTTTTTAGGCATTGCCATCTCTCCGCTATTCAACGCTTTGCGGTAGTAGTTCGGCGGCGGTGCTATTCAACGTCTGCAGTTTGGCTTTCACGCATCGGCTTTGTATTTTTGGTTGATCCTAAGTTGTCTAGGTTTTCAACCTTTAGTCCCGCTTGCGGGTGGCTTTTGCCCCTTGAGGGTTTTTTGCCCCTTTGAGGGCCTTTGTTTTCGTAGATTATAGCACTGTTTTTCAGTAGCGACACTACGAAACTCTCTAAGCCGAAACTTTCACAACAATGAAACGCAAGTTGGGAGTTCTTGATATCCACTCTCCAACTTGAGGGGGGGTGTTGAAATGTGTTGTGTATACAGATAAGAATAGATGTAGGCTTGTAGCTATCCCTTTTCTGTTAACTTAATTATAGGATTGCTTGGTTGTTGGGATCAAGATAGATCAGTAAGATAGGGATCAAGTTAGTTTAGTAAGATAGGGATCAAGTTAGTTTAGTAGGATATTTTCTTTTTATATAAAGCCTTGTAAAGCACAGTGATTCAACAGAAGAAAAATATTCTCCATTCTCTATTTCTTTACATGGTATCAGAGCCATGTAAATGAATCAATTTCTCTATTTCTTTACATGGTATCAGAGCCATGTAAATGAATCTATTCTCTATTTCTTTACATGGTATCAGAGCCATGTAAATGAATTTGTCCATTCTCTATTTCTTTACAATGGTCACATATAAATAACTTTCAAGAACGCCAACCAATGCTTATGAAAAATGAATATATGGCCTCATTAGATTCAAATCATATTTCTCGATCGACGTTTCAAGTAAATCTATTTTACTTCCAATTATTATCCTACTTGCAGTTTGATCAACAAGACATACATTATTATACTCTCAATGCATATGTGAATATATAAGAAGAGTAATTTCTTAAATTATAATCTCAAACGCACATGTGTATATATAAAAGCAACTTTTTTTTTTTATCTTTTCTGGTAAAGTTTTAGAAGGGGATGGATGGGATGTAAATAAGTAGCTAAGAGAGAAACTAATGTTTGGTTTGTGTTTTTATTTGCAAAAAGTTTTTTTTTTTCACCCATAAAAATAAAACATCCAAACAACTTTTTATTTTAAAATTTAAAATTTAAAATTTAAATTCCCATCAAAATTCTTCTCCCATTATTTTTTTAAAAAGTTCCATCTAATCTACTTTTTCATATCACATTTTCTTACAAAAAATCCCACCAAAACTTTCATAAATTTCAATACAAAATTCTCAAATACTATACCTATTTTCAATCCTTCCCAGTTTATACTTAAAAATGGTGTAAATCAGTTATAATTATCTGCCAAAAACACAAATCTGCTTTAGTTGCCGCCTTGTATCTCCTCCGGCAAGCATTGAGTCCATTGATCTTTTCAGCAATCAAAACTGGATGTTTTTTGGCAGTGATTTGTCAAACTGTGAACGAGATCAAGTGTAAATGTTGTTGCGCCATGGGGAAGTGTTAGCATGCTTCCTAAACTGGTTTTCAGTTGACTTAATTGTTATATTAGTTTCTGAAGTACTATATTTTCTATGATTACATAACATATTCCGTGATTTTTCATGGCAATTTTGCATCTTGGTCCGTTTGGTTCCTAATAATTAGAATTAAAACTGGTTCAAAATTAAATATATTTTATATAATTTTGGTTTGAATTTTATAAAAAAAAATAAAAAATTGAAAATATTATAAAATAAACATTATAAATGAGTTAAAATAGAGAAAAATAATAACAAAATTCGATTAAATATAATAAAAAAAATTATCCAATACTAAGACAATTTCAATTCTAATGTGAAACTAATCACAACCTTAGATGAAATTATATTCGTTACCAAATTTCTAGTCAAGGTAAGCATATCATAGGAGTCTGCTGTATTCTCTTTCATTGGTCTTATTCATCTATTTGTGTTTATAATGATGCATTTTCAAATTCTTTGGTAGGTAGACTCCGTACACTCAATATTGGGACTATTTTGTGGGGCAGGCTATAGACGTTAATTAGCTCTCCATGCTTCTCCTGTACCGAATGCGGCAATAATGTTGAACATTAAATGGAAAAGTTGATACTCTCTGTCCCCGTCAAAGCTTCCGCCTCCGCCTGTGAACAGTAACAAACCCACAAAATATTCACTTCACCCCCCTCATTCTCCTCTGTTGGAGGATGAGGGAGGTACCAAATCTTCATTTTCTGCCCTTTTATTTGTAGTAGTAAATTTTATTCCTAATTTTAGTGCTTCCCCTACCCTTTTGTTGGTCCAATGTTTCTTCAACCACTTTTGATGATTTTCAGCAAATTGAGACAAATGAACCTTGAGTTGTGCTTACTTTTGTTTTCTTCTCATCGTTTCTGCCGGCTTCATCTGAGTTGATGAAGAAAGCTGTGGAATCGGGCTGCTCATAGGGAGTTAGCTGAAGAAGAAGATGTGGAAGTTGGATGATGAAAAAAGCATGGGATTGTCATGTTTTTCTTTGATCTTGGTCTGAATTTTGTTGTTGAAGTGGAGTGGATTTGTTGGGTCGGTTTGCGTGAAGGTTAGGGATGAAAGAAATTTAGGTTTTGTTTTTGTTTTTGTTTTTTTTTTGTTTTTGTTTTTTTTTGTTTTTGTTTTTTTTTGTTTTTTTTTTTGTTTTTTGTTTTTGTTTTTTTTTTAGGTATTGCACTATCTCCAGCCGGTAGTAGACACACCGTCTAGCTATTCAACGCTTTGGTGCTATTCAACGTCTGTGATTGGCTTTCACGGCATGCGGTGATAGATAGACATTAAGTTGTAGTTTCTTTCACCATAGGCCATTTGTAGTAGGCCACTTGAGTGTAGTGTAGTATCATTTTGTATATTACTAGTGCCCCGATATAATCGGGATTTTGTATTTTCGGCTGCTTGTCAGCCTTCCCGCTTTGTCGGGTCCCTTTTCCCCTAGTGGGATTTTCCCGCTTTGTCGGGTTTACTTGCCCCTCTGTGGGTAATTGTTTTCGTGGGTTACGTTTGTTTAAACTTAAAAGCATTGGCTATTGGTCTCTTTTTAATATAATATCGTTTCAGAAAAAAAAAAAAAAAACAACTGACAATGAACGACGTGCCCTCATTCCCCGTCCGCCCTATAATTAAAGTCACATTTTCGTAAATTAACTTATTATTAATGAGATATATAATGATTGTATTTAAATTATATAAATATATACGAATTAAAATACAACACTTAAATTTAAATTTAGAAATATGTATTAATATTAAATAAAAGTTAATTTTTTTCAAATAATATTTTTTTAAGTATGAATACATAATAAAAATATGAATTTTATTTAAGAATAATAATAATAATAATAAAAAGGTGACAATAATGCTATGAGAGTAAAAATAATTAATACTTATACCTTTTAATGCTAGTAAATCCGACTTTAAGGTTGTTGATCAATTTAATTTCGAGCTTTGCGAGTATATTGTTACATGTTTGGTTTAAATTTAATTTAGTAAACTCAACATTGATTAACGAGAATACTAAGTAGAAAAGAACAATCTCATTTAAAAAAACAAATGAAATTTCGTTGAAGTTTTATAAGAAACGATGATGAAATTTTACACAAAAATAACTTTTTTAAAATAAAGAAAATTTTAGAATTGATTTTTTTTTTTGGACATAGAAAGTATAACAAACGATATTATTTTAAATACAAAACACTGTGATAGTGTAATAAGAAAAATATGATCTCAGTAATCGTAAACGTTGCTTATTATAATATATGACAATAAATTAGTGAAATGTAGAATGGATTAACTTCCATGGGTTCAAAGAATTCTTTTCCTTTTTTTTAAGTTGCGATAATTTTTTAATTCACATTTTAGTTTGTACTCCTTACATTTAAAAAAATTTTACTTCCAAAATCTTTATTTGTCGCAAAAAAAAAAAATCTACTTTTTGAATGAAATTTGTCTAATATCATTACTAATAACAATAATGCCTAATTATAATTAAGAAGTAAGAATAAAAATATAAAATTATGCATTTAATTATGTATTAAATGTGTTATACATGTTACTTAACTGAAAAAATGTTGCATTCAATCTAACATTGACTTTTTTTTTGGACAAGTAAAGTATAAATTAACATGATGCAATACCTGACATTTTGTTCCATTTTATATAAATTGTAATATTATAAATTATAGACTCAATCGATCAATTGGATCTTATCTAAGTTGATGTATGTCTAATATTCATTTATAATAATTGATCTTATAGTTCAACACATGATCATCAAAAGATGCTAATTACATCTCATGATGTATGGTACAATTTGAAAGTTCTACCGAAGAAAAGGTATCAAGATGTATCTTTTGATGCTATAATGGAAAAGGTATCAAGATGTATTTGAAAAATGTATCTTGTCATCCAAAGTGGAGAAATGAAGAAAGGGTTAAATGTTTCAAAAATATACTGGTAACCTAAAGTTGAGACATGATGTTAATTTGTCAGATTTGGACCCAAACCTAACTCAACTTTCTTTGACCAAAATGGGTTGATTTTAGGACATCAAATTCGTAGCTTTGAATCCCAAACTTTGTCAATATGGTAGAAAGTTTACTCCACCAAAACGTAAATAAATAAAACAGAGAATATTCAATGAGAAATACCTACTGTCGCTTAAATGTTTGATAGTACCACTTTGCCATTTGGTTTTTTTATTACCCGTATCTCATTTTCATCATCGGCTTGATATACTCGTGCATTTGAAGATATAAACCCATTTCAAAAGCATAGCATTTTTTTTAAAAGTAAATAGCACGTTTATAACCTGTAGGCTATGGAGGAGTAATTATTTTTGCAACAATCCAAAAACTTTTATAAACAATCAGACTTTTTTCTTTTTTTTTTGTTGGCAGCAATTTAAGTTCTCTATGACAATTGTGTTTTTTATTTATTTTTCTTTTTAAAAACTCTAACGCTATTTCTATGATCTAGGAATAATTTATTGTAGTATATACTTGGTGAATTTCAAATCCTAATTTTCAAGAAGTATTATAGAAATCTAATAGCTCGATCTATTATTCGTTCTTTGAAATTGTACTTGAATTGGCAATTTAAGTTGCTATGATGAGCCTACATACTTTAAGGAACCCAAAAATTTTTAAAAAAAAAAAACTGATTGTGCAATGTATTATTAAACTTGGTTGCATTTAACCCATGCTTAAGGAGAGGGAACAAATCTACCGTTTTTAGTTTAACTGGTCTAATTTAGCCCCTCTCATTCACATGAGCGCTTTTTCTCTTGATCACAAGCCCACTCAAAGGAAATTCAATATAAAATTTTGAATTTTTTTGTAAACTTTCAATGTAGGATATTCTTTTGAAAATACATAAACACCCCAACAATCCCCCACATATTGAAGAAAATGAGAAATATCTGTTGGATTTGTATGGGTGCACGTGCATTCAATTTGGTGTCTTTTGGATTATGAACCAAATTTAGATTAATAAAACATGACTTATAGATGTATTGGTGAAATGAAAATTTTCTATGAACCAATAAATCATTAGTATAAGATAGAGATTTTGTAAATTACAATACAACCCCCATAATTTTGTTGTTCAATGCGCTTTTGGCAAATAAGCCATGCGCATGCATGGTTTTCATGAGAGTTTTAAAGATTTAGCCAAAATTTTATAAGAGCGACTTCACTCCACTCTCAGATAGGTGAATTTATCAAATGTATAGTGTTTTAAAAACACCATTCATAAATAATATGAATTCATTAAAAGTTATAAACTCAACCTCACATATAATAGCAATCAAAAGTATATACCATAGAAATGACTTGAATTTAAGTGCTCTAGTGCCAATATCAATTTGCTATTACCCATATGAACCTATTTCATGAGATCTCTAATCATATAGGTTGGGTCACTATCTCTATTGACAACTTATTAGTTTAAGTCCCATCTCTCTCGATGTATGAAGAATTAATTTTCTTCTCAAAGGTTTAGTTAGAGAATTGGCCAAATTAACTTGTGACTTCACATAATAAATGGAAAATATTCTATCTCTTAGTAGCTACCTTATAACATCATATCTTAATCTCATATATCAATTTTTGAAATTATATTATTTGTTTTTAGTAATTGCGATTGCTGCTTAGCAATCACAATGCATAGCAACTTAAGGCACTAGTCCCTTGGTTATGGGAATACTAGCTAAAAAATTCCTTAACCAATTACCCTCAGAACTACCCAATTCTAGAGCAATGAACTCTGACTCCATAGTCGATCTAGTAATAATCATTTATCTAACTGATTTTCATGCTATTGCACCACCACCAAGGGTGGATATATAGTCGCAAGTGGATTTAGTCTCTTCCAAATTAGATATCTTTTTTTTTTCCAAATAAAAGATAGTTATATTAACTTTTCAAAGTTAATGGATACATTAAAATTCACCAAAGTGAACTTTTCTTAGCATTCATGTATACTAAGACTAATTGACAACTTGTCAAAAACTTTCAACTTCTCTACACCTCACTAATTCCCACAAAAATAACATAGCATAAATCTAGTGGTAAATCTAACCGTATTATACAAAAAAAAAGGGTTAGCCTTACCACTTGATTCCTTGCCATGCTCCATCCCCTATGTGGTAATACACCACCCCCCTTCTAACTACTCAAAACTATTGGCAGATTGATATTCCATCCATGAATCAATGGCCAATTCCACAACCTTCTTTTCCTCCATCCATTCTCTCCTAAAAACCCAAAGATTCCTACTCTTCCATATCATCCATAGAAGGTAAACCGAAAGTTGCGCTCTTTCTTCCCACTCTTCTTCTTGATGCATTGAACATATGTCTTGCCACCACTCTATGAAACAAATTCCATATTGTTGAGAGTGATGCCATGATACTGAAGCAAATTTCCAAATGTTCTATGCTCTAGTACAATTAAACATAATATGTTCCAACCGTTCCTCTCCATCTCCACACATGGGACATATTGAGTCCACTGGGAGTCTTTGTTGTTGCAACCTAACATTAATAGGCAGAATATAGTGGTAACATCTCCAAAGAAAATGCCTCAATTTCCTCAACATGTTCAGTTTCCACAATTGCTCCCACGTATTCTGTATTTTGCTTCGATTGGTGCTGCTCTCCAGTTTTGCTCATGCTCTAGACTGATTTTTGTCACCTAAGTATATATCGATTTAACTGTATACTTCGTATCTAGACTAAAATGCCAAATCAGCTGATCTCAGCTGCTTGGAGAATCTAATGGAATTTGCAATAGAGCTTGTTCACTCTGCTGTGGAAAGAGTCGTGAGATGAGTGGTGTATTCCAAGCTGTACTATTGGCAAACAACAACTCACTTACCCACTTTACTGGCTCCTGTTCTGATTGACCACACCTAAGGCGAAAATTCTGTCTGTCAGGGATCTAAGACGACTCCTACACCTGAATTATTTTCCTATCCCTCACTTAATATCTTGCTCCAGTTGTGATAATTGTTTTGCCCCCATCCATCCCTTCAATAGCCATGATGCATTTCCTTTTGTTTCAATTCTCATCATTCCTGTATAAGGAAAATATTTGGCTTTCTGAATTTTACTCATCATGAACTCAAGTTCTGTCAAAACTCATCAAAGTTGTTTAGAAAGTAATTCATTATTAAATTTATAAATATCTTGAAACCCGATTCCTCTCTCAATCTTGGCTTTAGTCAGTTCTTTCTATGCCTTCTAATGAATTTTCTGGTTTCTCTCCTTTTGAGCACCCTATCAAAATTTAGCTGAAAGTTTGCAAATTTCGCTGAAAGTTTGCAAATTTCTTTACATATCCCAACTGGCAACTTGAAGCAGCCCATAACGTAGGTGGGGAGTGGATTAACCACCGATTTAATCAACACTTCTTTCCCAGCCGTACTCAAGAATCTATTCTTCCAATTTTGCAATCGTTTCTGAACATTTTCAATAACAAAATTGAATACCTCCTTCTTGGATCTATCGATGAAGGATCTCCCAACTTTCATCGGCAGCTCCAAATATTTGGCCTTATGTTGTTCTTTCACTCCCTTCAGTATTTGACAAATCTGACTTTTTTGTTTCACTTTCACATTATGGCTAAACCATATTGATGAGTTGTCCAGAGCTTTGGCCATAGCTTTTGAGAATACCATGCAGTTTTTGTGCCTATTTTGAATTTGCCTCACAAAGCAACAAAAAATCATCGGCAAAAAACAAGTGTGTGATTACTATAGGTCCCTTCTGACTAGCAGTCATACCCTTATATTCCTCCCTCACACTCGCTTGTTTAATAAGATTAGATGAAGCTTCTGAAAGAATGAAAAACAATTAAGGCGAAATAGGGTTCCCTTGTCTAATGCCTCTTATAGGATGGAAAAAACCACATTGTTCTCCATTTATATTAATTGACGTGGAAGTCGTACTAAGGCACTGCATTATCTATCCAATGAATTTTCTATCAAACCCTATCTTCCTTATTACTAGCTCTAAAAATTGCCATTCAACTCTATCATATGCTTTAGCCATATCAATTTTCATTGCTATAAACCCTTTCCTCCCTTCCCTTATTGAATTTAAAGTATGTATACATTCATAAGCTATGACCACATTATCAAGTATTTGTCTCCCCAAAATAAAAACTTATTGATTCGGGCTAATACACTTATGAAGACAGATTTTGAGTCGTTCAACCAAAATTTTATAAATGACTTTATAAACCACATTACATAAACTAATCGGCCTATATTGTGAGATGAACATAGGCATTTGGACCTTAGGTATTAATGCAATCAGTGTGTGGGTTTATTTTCCTCAACATTTTACTATGAGTGAAGAAATCATTGACTACATTGCAAATATCATCTCTAACCACATGACAATAATTTTGGAAAAAAATTAGAGTCATACCATCCTGACCGAGAGTTTTGGTGGGGTGCATTTGAAAGAGAGCTTTTTTGATTTCAGACTCCTTCACTATTCTCATCAACTGCTTGTTCATGGTTTTGGTAATGAATCTAGGCATGCCTTCAAGAATGAACCTATCATGTGTGGGATTGCTTGATGTGTAAAGCTTCTCAAAGTAATCTATAATTTCCTTCTGCACCTGTTCCTTAGACTCACATATCTTTCCATTTACTGCTTGTAATCTCTTAATTGCATTCACCTTTCTCCTTTGGATGGTAGTTACATGGAAATTTTTTGAATTTTTATCCTTTTCCTTCAACCATTGATTTCTGGATTTTTGTTGCCAAAATGCTTTTTCCTCCTTGTATGCCTGCTGAAGTTTTATCCTTAGCTCACTCCATCTCTTCCAATAGCTCACTCCATCTCTTCCAATCTCTAGTTCCTCCCTTATAACTCAACACCTCCATTTGTTCTTTAAGCATCATGATTTTCTTGGCTGAATTGTTTCCATTGGTAGTACTCCAATGCTGAAAATCATATATTGGCATTGTGAAATCTTAGAGGTAACTATATATTGCTTGCTGCCTCATTGTGGTTTATTCCACACTACACTCACTCGTTCCAACATCCCATCTTTCTTAACCCATCTTTTATAAAAAATAAACCTTCTCCTTCCTTTATTCTGTTGGGGATCCGTGACCAACATAAGCATATGATGATCTGAGGTTTGTTTGGTACAATGTAACACTTTACCCTGATGAAAATGCATTCTCCATCTTGCTGCACCAAATATTCTATCCAATCTTTTCTCAACAAAACCTTTTCCTTCACGGTTGTTAGTCCAAATAAACGGATACCCTACATATCCCAAATCAGCCATTTCCATACGCCTAATAAAGTTCCTAAAAGCCGAACAACTAATTTCAAATCTAGGCCTACCCCCTCTTTTCTCAAATGGATATGATATTTCTTTAAAATCCCCTCCCAAAATCCACCAATCTCCTCACTTTTCCTTCTCATTTTCTAGAAAAAGCCATTGTTGCTCCCTAACTCTACTATCTATACTAGCATAAACAAAAATAATCCATCACATCAATGGATCTCCTTTTATTTGGCATTGTAGTTGCACACAAAAGTTGTTGCGTATCAACTGATTTACAAAAACATTTTCAGTCCAGCACACTAACATACCCCCTTTAGTTCATTCGGCTGCAACATGGCTCCATCTTTGATCATATTGTAGCCTTCTACAAACCTTCTCCACAAAATGTGTTTGCTGCTTTGTTTTTAGCAAACAAAACAATTTTGGGTGATGGGATTTTATGGTCTCCCTCATTTGGGAAATTGTAGAGATTTCACCCAACCCTCTACAATTTCACACACACACCTGCATAAAATGTCTTGGGACCCTCTTAGATTGGTCCCTTTCACCCTAGAAGTTTGCCCAATTTCCAGCATTGTACCTCTACTTTTCTTCTTTGGATTTGCATGTGCCTCCTGTAAACGTTCTTCCTCATCAATTAGCTGCCAGTTTCTTTTTTCTCCAAGCTGAACACTACTGATTTTCAACTTTTGTTACACACTTTCTTCAAACATTAGCCTCCTCCTTGATTTTCTCCATTTGCTAGTCCATTGGCTCAGCTTTTCTCCCACTCCCACAATGCTCAAAGGCAGCTTTCTAGTTCTATCAGCCATGTTTGGCTTTACAGGACCCGCATGCAGAATTGGAGCTTCAATTTTAGCCTTTTATTCACCTTCACTCAATTGGTTGCCTCTTCTTAAAATCCTTTGTCTCCCTCTGAACTTTTGCATTTTTTCCAAAATGACTTCCAAGTTGTTCTCCAACTCCCGACCCTAACCCACCTATAGTCACATTCTTTGGCATTTCAGCTGTAGAGTTAGGAACCTCAGCTCCTTCCTCACATTGTTCAACATTTGCTCGAGTCAAATTCAGCTCTCTATTCAAGCTCCATATCTTCCTCATTGCTTCCATCCTCCCCTGGTCCCGATTTCCAAAATTTTCAACTCCTGCCCGAAGCCACTCTCCATATTGTCCTGTATTGATTTGCTATTTCTTATTATCCTCACTTCGTTTCTCACACACGTTTTCTCCATGATCAGCTCTACCGCAGTATACACAAAAGTTTGCTAAATATTCATATTTAAAACTCACCCAGCATACTTTCTCCTTCAGCTTAACAATTGTGCTTCTGATTAACGGTTGTTCCAAATCAATGGATACTAGAGCTTTGATATATCTTCCATGCTTACTCCCTCCTTCTGGTATAATCACATCCAGTATTTGTGGGAAAAGTTTGCCAATCTTCAGCCCTGTGTCGCATGTAACCCAATGTTTGGGTAAATTCCAAAATTGAGCCTAGATTGCCACACGGCTGAACTCTTGATCTTGTATTTGTGTTGTTTCAGACCATTCACGTAATACCAAGTATTGACTATCAAATGTTCATCCTCTTCCTACCAGCACTTTATTCCTGTCCGATTGAGTTGTGAAAACAAATTGAAAATAATTTGCAGCCATCTTTCGGACGATGAACGATTTCTGTATAGGCCAAATGTTCTCCAAAGTGTTCTTCATACCAGTAAAATTTGCTCTTTTGTCCTTAAAAATTTTCCCAAGTAGGCTTCACTCACCCTCTTCTTTGCTAACCGACACATCATCCTCCTCAAGTTGCACGGCTCCCTTTTCCACAAAAGATAGCTACAATTTTTGAATCAGTCCCACCACCTCTTGTTCCCAACTCTGCTCTGCACTGTCACCTAAGCCTCGTCCAATAGAAGATCAGACCTACAAAAGACAATTAGAAAGCAAAAGAACTCACGGAAGAGGGTTTGGAGGTTCTATCTAGTTACAAACAGTTATCTGAAGTCGGAATAGTAGTCTCTCGCACACACCTCGCCCTTTATCTAAAATGAAAATTTCTGTAGCTCTCTCAAAGTCCCATATTTTCCCGACTAGAGCTGCTATATCTTGGTTACTAACTTTCTGCTTTGGTTCCAAAACTTGAATCAGCTCAAATGGTTGCCCATAATTTAGTTTCCTCCTTTGGCTGCGTGACGACCGACAACCAAAACAGTATCTCCTTCCCAAGGAACAGTGTTCCCATTTTCTAAGAAAAGACAAACATACCACTCTCGAAGAGAGACAATAGGCGGCACCTTTACTAGGTGTAAAAATACCACACCTTTACTCCAAGTCAGATATCCAATTAGTATAATCATATCATTCTAATACAAAGAGAAATCCACTATATAGGATATCATAATTAATGGTTATTTTCAAATATTTCATTAGTCTAACTAATACAAACCAATACTCATGATTGGAATTATGAGTATACCTACTTAGTTTACACACTACATTATGTAAGATCTTGTAAAATTCATTAAATGAACCAAACTCCTAATAATATGAGAATTTTTAGACTAAACAATTGAGTCACAACGATTCTTTTTCAATTGAGTGTTAGCATCATAAGGAGTGCTCACTAGTGTCATATCATAATTTTCAATTTTCTAAGAAATTTCTCAGTATAATGATTTTGTGACAACATTATTCCATCGCCTCTCTTTATAATTTTAACATCCAATATAACATTAGTTTCACCTAGATTTTTCAAGTCAAAGTTTGAAAAAAAAAACATTTAGTACTATATGTAATATTCAAACTAGTACCAAATATAAGTATGTCATCTATATACAAATAAAAAAAATGATCACATAATCATTATTCAAAGTTTGTGTACACACAAATTTGTCCACTTCTATTGACAAAAAACCATCACTTAGTAGATTTGATCAAATTTCTCATACCATTGTTTAAGAGCTTGTTTTAAGCTATAAAGTGATTTAATTAACTTACAAACTTTGTTTTTCGATCCAAAAACAATATAACCCTTAGGTTGTAACCTATAAATTTTGTCTTCTAAATCTTCATTTAAAAATTTAGTTTAACATCCATTTAATGAACAAAAAGTTTATGGATAAAAGTTAAAACAAAGAAAATTCTAATGGATGAAATTCTAGTTACTAGTATAAAAGTATCAAAATAGTCAATATTTTGTTTTTGTGAAAATCCTTTTGCTATTAATCAAGCTTTATATTTATCAATCGAAACCATTAGAATTATATTTATTTTAAAAATCCATTTGCATCCAATAGCTTTTGCACCAAAAGGTAAGTCGACTAAAATCCACGTTCTATTTTTAAATTTGAATTTATTTTATTATTAATAGCTTCTTTTGAAAATTTTGCATCAGAAGAAGAAACAGCTTCAATATAAGTCAGTAAATCATTATCAATAAGATAAGTATCAAAATCATTTACAAATGAAAATTCTTTTCTAGGCCTTTTGCTCCTTCTCGATTCTTCATCAAAATTGACTTCCTTATTATTTTCAATATGTACATGAGAAATTTTTCAAGAAAGTGAAAAAATGTGTTAAAAAAAATTTGGCATTCTTTGTTTCAATTATTGTATTACACTCAAGCATATCACTTTCTAACACAAGAAATCTACATGTAGCACTATGTTCAGCAAATCCAATAAACATACAATCAAAAGTTTTCAAATCTAATTTTCTTTTCTTTGATTCAGGCAATATAACTTTAGTTAAGCACCTCACACTTTTAAATATTTTAAATTAGGAGCATATCTTTTCCACAACTTATAAATTGTTTTTCTAGTTTTTTTATGTGGAATTCTATTTTGTAAATGACATGCGGATAAAATAGCCATATCCCACAAATTTTGAGGTGTAGAAGAATTAACTAACTTATAATTCACCATTTTTTTAAGTGTTCTAGTTTTTCTTTCAACTACACCATTAGACTTGGGGAATAAGGTGGAGTTATTTCATGAATTATACCTTCTTTTTCACAATAATCATTTAGTAATAAATATTCTCCCCCTCTATCAAATCTAAGTATTTTAATTTTTCTATTAAGTTGGTTTTCTACTTTAGTTTTATAAGAAAAAAAGGCATTAAAGGCATCATATTTATTTCTAAGTAAATATAATTTAGAGAAACTAGAAAAATCATCAATAAAAGTCACATAGTATTTTTTACCCCCTCTAGTCATAATTTTTTTTAAATCATTAAATGAGTATGAATTAAACACAATAATTCAGTTTCACTATTTACAAAGACATAAGTCTTTTTAGTAATTTTAGATTCAACACAAATTTCACATTTATCAATATTAGTTGAATTCAAACCAGAAATTAAACTAAATAATTGCATTTTCTTTATATAACTAAAATTGGTATATCCTAATCTAACATGCCATAAAGAAAATGATTCAATCATATAAGCGAAAGAAGTAGAAGTGTTTTCATTAATAACATTAGAAACAAAGAATACATAGAAACCTTGATTATAGTAGCTCTTACCTACAGACACATTATTTTTAGTCATGACACTTCTACCAGATTCAAAAAATATTTTGATCCCCAACTCTATCAACCAATTGCACACAAACCAAATAACTCTAATAGTTGGAACATGCAACACACCAGTAAAAACCAAAGTTTTTCTAGACGAGAGTTTGAGAAAAACTTTGCCCTTCCTATGGACCTTTGTAGTTCTAAAGTCTTCAGGGTGGATTGCTTCATTATCGTCCTTACTAGTGTGTAGGAGGAAAATGCCTTTCGACTACCACAAATGTGTGAAGTGGCCCCAAATTCTACCACATACTCTTTGACATTTACTACAATATTCACTTGAAAAATAACCACAATAATAACATCATCTCGCTTAGCTAGATTAGCCTTAGGAGGATTTTCATTTTTCACTCTTTTGTGACATTGAGGAGTATGGTATCCTGATTTACCTCAAATAAAATAAGAACCTTTTTTTTTTAAGGTTTGAAATCTTTAAACTTAGATTTTGAACCTTTTAGCTGTTACTTTGCACTAGATTTGCCTTCAATTCTAACTCTTCGGCTTTAACTGCATTGACTTGCTTTCTGTTACTATCTTCAATAAGGATGTGCCTCATAAGTTCTTCCACAATGAAGGCTTTATACTTGTGTTTGAGATTATTTTTGTAGTCATTCCAAGATAGCGGTAATTTTTTTTATCAGCACCCCTGCTACAAACGTTTCTAGTAGCACTATTTCTTCAACCTTCATGTCTTTTAGCAATTTCTGAAATTCATTGATTTGGACCTTGATGCTTTTTGTCTTCGACCCTTCGCCATTGGTAAAATTTACCAACAACAAATATCTATTTTGTTGCATCTTTATCGATGTATTTGTTGATTAGTGCCTTCTAGATTAATTTTGCTTCCTTATAACTACAGCACACATCAAATAGTTTATTAGAGAGAGTCTGCAAAATAGTATAGGGACATACCTTATTAGCATGTAGCCAAGAAATCCTCAACATGAACATTGCAAAAATAGGTTTAAGATTAGTCAAGGCATAAGCAACTCTATAGACATCTAACAAGAAGAATATATGTTCTTGCCATCTTTTAAAGCTATCATTAGCAAATAATTCTATTTTGGATACATCTGCGAAGGGCTTAGCATGAATGATGGCAAGAGGTACTAAAATTTGCAATTGGATGATTGGGGCTATCTCAAAGGGAATGCTAGAATGGCTGGTAGAAGAGAAGGCCATGATATAATCCTTTAGATTATTTAGTAAACTAAAAAGTTGTAGGCACTACAAGAAAATTGGCTATTAGTAGCAAAAAAAATCATCACTAATTCATCAACAGTTGCCATTAAAGGTTTTAGTGACAAAAATTTTGTCTTCACTACATTGTTGCTAAATGAACGTTCTTAATGGGTTAGTGACAATAGCTCAATTATTGTCAGTAAATATTTGAATAATTAGTGACATGTTCAAATGTCACTAATGCATACCTATGTTTTGTGACAAGTTTACTATTTAGTGACAATTTTTTTGTTACTGATTCATACTCATATTTTGTGACAAGTTTAATGGTCACTAATCTTAACGTTTTTGTGACAATCTGTGTTGCTAAAAGGAATTTTATTTTGTAACACTAATTTTTGTCACTAATATGACTATTTAGTGACGAATTTTTTGGTTACTAATTTAGTGACTATTTAGTAGTGAAAATATCTTTTTATTACTGCATACAGTGATAAATTGTCATCACTAATCATGCATTTACACATTTAACATTCAAATGGAATTAATATGCATTTCTTTGCGATGCTTAAAAATAGGCAATAGTAATTATATTTCATAATTTCAACTAATATTGAAAATAAATGTTAAATTTATTAAATGATTCTCCAACAATAAAGTGGCACTAATCACATTAATTAAGAAGTGATAATCAAAGTCCTAACTATTATACGTTTGAGGAAATTTCCTAACTATTTATAAAAATATATATATATATATATTACAATAAATTGTACTAACATACTAAGGGCTTAAGACATTGTCAAGTAGAAGTGGATGGCATGATATTTGTAATATTTTATTCTAGATTGGAAATTATCATCCAAGCAATCTGTAAAAATGAGAGAAGAAGGGTTAATGTATAACTAACAATAAATTATCTAATACCCTTTACAATTGTGTAAATAGTCAATAATGATAATAATATCTTATCCCAAAGCCAGCAAGTAAAGATGTTTACCTGGAGATTCAAAATGTTAGAAAAACCAAAAATACCAAAGGCAATGATAGAGATGATGGCGATGATAGAGCCTACCTACACCGCTATGGTACTGCTAGAGGAAGAAGATAATGTTTAATTAATGAGATTCTAAGGAGACAAGAAGATGAAATCCATGAACTCCATATCGCAATTCAAGGGAAAGAAAAAGATCTACAATTTTGTAAGGAACTAGAGATAGCTAAACATGACAAACTAAAAGCTACAAAGGACAATTTCAAAAATTGAAACTCTCAAATGCTCAAAAACGTTTGGCAGTAGTAAATCAAAACTACATAATCTATAACCATCACAAAATAATTTTCAATCTAGAATATTAAGACTCTCTTACTAGGTAGTTCTATCAACTAAAAGGGGAATAACTGCCTAAGTATAGTCACTCCATTAGCATAGGAACTATATTTACAACTATATTTACCACAACTGCATCAAGAAACAAGAAAATGGCATAAAAGAAAGTTGCCTAGATCAAGATAACCAGGGCATGACACATTTCAAATTGGCTACGCCATGCTTCTCTTATGTAAATTTCAAAACTAGATTATGGAAAGTAACTCCAATGTACAAAAAATGAAATTTATATCTAGATCCTCATGAGTGGAACTCAGACATCACCTATACTCACATGCAAGGCCAAGTTTCAATAAATGCATTAGTAAGGAGAATTAAGCTCTAAGTGTCCTAAAGTATAACGAAAGCAATTTTAAGTTTTTCCCTAATGTTTCTAAATAAATTATGGTTTGTCTGAGTAGCTACGCTACTGAAGTGAATTCATCTCTCAATAAACAAAACTAGGGTAAAAGGGTGAATAAAGAAAAGGATACATTTGTAGGAAATCAAGACCAAAGAAAGAATATCCTGAGTATTTGCACGCATTGCTATTCTTATAAGAACCCAGTGAAGTAAATAAGTTCTACATAAGCTACACTTGGCTGCCTTTGTTCAAACTAGCTAGTGACAACATTATTTACTTGGACTCTCCATAGTCAATTGACACAATTCAATTAAAGCGTTAAGGTTCCTAACTCATGTCCCAAAGTTTCCAAATAAAAATGGTCATATAACTCTATTCCTAAACAAGTTCACATTTTGTTTTTAATTACGATATAAAAGCAACATAAAGATCAAATAGTTCAACAAGTCATAATATCCACTACAAGCATCAACAATTCCGAATGTTGCAAACCAAAACAATTAATCTATCCCACAAAAACACACAAGAATTGGAACATATTACAAAAATAGAAAGACAAAAACTAAAGTCATATTTTATGAATAGAAACAAAACAAAAAATTTAGGCCAAAAATGAAAGAGATTATAAGAGTGATTAATTCTACCCCAATATCTGGAGCAGCACGTGTAAAAGCATTGCCTTTTTTCATAGCTGGTCATTCCATTATCTATCAACACAAAAAAATTAATATAATTAGACATAAAAACCATGTAGAAAAACACATATGAAGTAAAGAGGAATTTTATATAAATACCATCCTCATACTTTGAGAACTATTTTTATTTAATAATAAGATATATGGTTTAATGAAAGAAAAAAAACCTAAAAATAAACTGGATTAAATGGAAATTTATATTGATGCTTCAAAGAAGTGCAAGTTGCAAGTGAAAAATGTAAATTAGACAATTGGATATAGATCCATCTCAGCTTTAGCTAATAATCTAAAAAATCTAGCCAATTCACCATCCTTACCTTCATTATCTTCATTATAATCATATTCATTTCTCCAATCAGGTCCAAATTTGGAAACACCAATGTCATCTAATAATTGTGGGATGTCATCATGTTCATTTTCTTCTACTGCCACACTAATGTCATTCTCTAACTCAATTTCAAATCCCTCACCATGATACACCCATTTATCAAAACTTGCATCAATCCCGTAAACATCCAAGTGTGTGCCAATAACTTTTTTCGTGTGATAAACAAAGTTGCATTTTTTGCAAGGACATGGGAGTTTGCAATTTTCATCCTTGCCTTCAAAAGTGAAGGTTAGAAAATTCTTCGCCCCCTTCACCTAATTTGAATCCAATAAGTTTGTGATTTGCATCCAGCTTTTTCAAACTTAGTGAACTCCTATTGTTTTATTTTAAAAGAAATTCATGTTAAAGATATTATTCACGTGTTTTCAGAACAAATACTTATTAGAAAGCGATGCTATTAACCTACTTGCAAATTCACAAAAAAATAATAATAATTTACAAAATGTATCATATTTCTAATCTTTGCAACTAAGAAGGAATATAGCAATTCAAATATGAAGAAACAAATAAATAATCAGTAAAACACAAAGCAGAGAAAGACATTTTCAATATTACCCTCGTACAACTAATCTAATGGTGCTAATGCATGCATGACTAATTTAAGGTTTTGCTTGAGGATGCCTATCTCTGACATTCACACTAGACTAATCTTAAACTTTTGAATCATAGTTACAAGAATGACCTAGACACGTAACTCTTGTAAGTCCCTCTCCATATGCTTACAACTAATTTCAAAATTGTCGCTAATATCTTTTTATTTTTCTTTCGTCTTTATATTTCTTTTCAAATGACAAAACTAGTAAATGACTTTAAAATTGACTTCTTGAATAGTGAATGCATCACAAATCAAAAAATTGCTCCTACGAAAGTCACAAACCAGCAAATCCCAAATATCTCAAATTATTTAATTACTAAAGGACAGAAGTTATGCATCATATATTCCTAGCTAATGGCTTTAGACATTCTTCATAGCATGCATGCACAAATTTCCCAATGGCATTAGACATTCTAGGCTTCTCACTTAACTAAAAGTTAATCAAGATATGTGCTTTATAGGCTAGGCAAACAAACTTCAAAGAAAAATAGAAGAAAGATAGCCAGCAAGTAAAGATGTTTACCTAGAGATTCAAAATATCGGAAAAACCAAAAATGCAAGAGGCAATGATGGAGATGATGGTGCCTATCTATATCGTTGGGGTACTGTCGAAGGAAGGAGATCATGTCTAATTAATAAGATTCTAAAGAGACAAGAAGATGAAATCCATGAACTCTAGATAGCAATTCAAGGGAAAGAGAAAGATCATCAATTTTGAAAGGAACTAGAGATAGCTAAACATGACAAACTACATGTTGCAAAGAATAATTTCAAAAAGTGAAACTCTCAAATGCTCAGGAAAGTTTGACAATAGTAAATCAAAAAAGTGTTCAGCTCAATAAACTTATGAAACTTAGGGAGGATCAGCTTATTAGATCAACTATTGTACTTAATGAGGAGGAGGAAAATGGTTTGTCAATAACGTATGAATTATATTCTACTGAGCAGAATTTTTCTGAAGCCATATCAGTTGTATTGCGAAAAAAAATTTGTTTTCGAACATCTCTCCCAGTTTATGCATTAAAAGCACAATATTAATTATTAATATTGCGTTAAAGTACTCAAAATGGTAATTGAAGTGATGTTTAATTAGAGAATCAGATGTATTTGGTGGCTAAGGGATTTGGAGTTCTTTGGTTTTCCATCATAAAAAAATGATCTGCATCATTCTTTACTCCCATTTTGTATTTCCATCAACACAGAAAGTAAGTTTTAGTTCTCATTCTTTCTTTCATGTTAACTGTATGAGTTCATGAAAGATTTTCAGCATTTGTGTGCTCTTAAATGTTTAGTTAAATTTTGAACTAAAACCAATTGATTAAACTCTCTTTGGTTACACACAAGCTAATAAATTAAACCATAGGTGTCCTAGCACAATTAATCACTTGTGAGTATAAGACCCTTTGTTAAGCATTCAAAAACTATCAATTTCAACTGCACACACAACATATTGATTAATTTCAAGTTCCTAGAATAAAATTTTTAGAGGTAATCGACAAAATGGTCTCTCACAAATTGGCGAATAATTTTTTTTTATCCGTCACATTTAAAACCATGAAAAAAAGTCCCTAACATTTTATTAGTGTACTTTTTTAGTCCTCTGTCACAATTCCATCCAATTTTCTATCAAAATGGCAATGTTACTATGGTTAGTTACAAGATATACAAACGTGTACTTAGGCAAAAAAACTTTACTAATGTATTAGCCATATTAACACATAACTTTGTCCACATTTTGACACTGCCATTTTGATGGAAAATTAGATGGAATTGTGACGAATGACTAAAAAAGTACACTA
The DNA here is from genome assembly GCA_020080225.1 of Gynochthodes officinalis. Classification (NCBI taxonomy): domain Eukaryota; kingdom Viridiplantae; phylum Streptophyta; class Magnoliopsida; order Gentianales; family Rubiaceae; genus Gynochthodes; species Gynochthodes officinalis. The sequence continues at coordinate 36,018,217 of CM034619.1, read as the reverse complement.
ATAAAATTTTATGAACCTTTTTTCATCTTTTTAAATGTGAGAGATAAAAAAACTTATTTGCCAATTTGTGAGGGAACATTTTATCGGTTATCTCTTTTTGACACATTTCTATTGAAATTAAGTACTTGTATACATTTTCTTTTGCTCCTTAGAGATGTCAATGGGTTACTAGAAAAAGAGCCGCAATATGTACAGAAGTTTATGAACTTTTGTACTTTATTATACCAAACCTTGTCCAATGTATATACTTGAGATGAAATTGATTCATCATGTCAAACTGCATTTATAGTATACTTAATGTATATAATTAATGTTCAAGGAATACAGGTATTTACAAGTATAATTTCATGATAGGTAGCACATCTAATTTGAGATGGAAAAATTTGACACTCTTAGTGAAAAACATTTGTCATTAAAATAGTGAATGCATAGATAATTTCAAGTCCTTAATATTAAGGACAATATGGATTTGACATTTTCACCAATAACATACATGTTACCAAAAAAAATGTTGATTGGAGGATATATACTTTTATTCTATGAATAATCACTTGAATTTACAAACCTTAATTGTACAAATTCATGATATCATGTATGGCTAAATGATTTTAATCTTTTCGAGATACTAAGAATATTAACACAAGAATGAGGATCTAATGTACTAAAAGGCATGATTCTTCCACGTGCATCTTTACTAGAATGAGTTCTGAAACAATTAAGATATATGCTGTATAGATTAGGTTGTAATTTAATTTTACATTATCTTTTATTTTTATAAAGTAAAACTTGTCATATTAAAATTATTTGTACACTGGAAAAAATACAAAATAAAATAAAATAGTTATATAAATATTATTACTAGTTCATTCTATCAAAAAGACATCTTTTTTTTGTCAATCTTTAGTGAAACTATATAGTTGTAAAATGAAATACAATTGGTTACGCACGCAAAAAGTGTAATAGAGAATAGACACTTATGTTAATAAGTGACAAATGAAACCGTGTACTAAATCAAAAATCAGAAAACCTTCAAGAATGAAAAACCTGTACATGAATATATATGTCATATACCTGCGTTGAGCAATGGATGTAGATGGCCACCTTCAAGTGGTTGAACTTTTGCACTAAGTTGTACTCCCTAAACTCCAACTCCTTCCAATCTCCCCTTCAAGGAGACAAATGAATCATTAAAAATCATCCAGTGAACAATTTGGACCAATCAGTATTAGTTTAATTCTCAAAACACATAGTATCTCATTTTTACTAATCATTAAGACTAAACAAAAATCTTCACATTGTAAAAAACTAAAAGGAAATAATAGCGAGAAAAGCTTCAACCACTGAGTCATTTCTTTGCTACATTTTACTTCAGAGAGAAGAAATACTAGCAGTGTTTGACAGTTTCCTTCAAAATCATACTCCATTCAAAAGGCTTCACTTCAGTAATATATACAGCACATAACATATTTCGTCAAACCAACTAATCTAGTAATATAGACTAAGTAGTACGTTTAATTCAATTGCAGCACAAATTTAGTTGTTAAAAGCCGTCGCCAAAGTGGTACATGACACCCTTGTATGAACTTAATTCTCTGACCTTGGACACATGACAAATTTCTGGAATTTCAGAATTTGGCTTTCATCACAATAACTCATAAATACAGTTTCTGTATTACTTGAACATTAAGTGTATACAATACCCTTTTGAGTCCTTGTTTTTGGTACAAGGACTGCTTTAAACATGTCTTTAAACATGTACTCCTTATGTGTATATTCCTCCACCACACCAACTAATCAAGCCTTATTATTAAAGTTCAAACATATTATTTCCTAGCCACTTGTCAGTATATATTATTTCAGTAAAAATTCACTCGGAGGCTTCTCATTTCCTTGATGTAAACACATTTTCACTAGTAGAAATTACATTATAATTGAAAGCTTATGAAGCTAGATATTCAGTGCTTGTGAATCGTAATTTTTGGATTCATATTAGGAAACTGTTCTACTTAATGCTTTGCTGCTGGCCAAAAGTAAAACACAAAGAACTAAATTACTGCTAAATGCATGGCCAAGAAGAAATAGTAAAAAGAAACAAAAGATATATTTGCATCATAAATAAAGGAAATCAAACTAGGATTCATCTGCTTGGTCATTAAGTTTCGGAAAAAGTATGATCACAACCTGAAAATAACATGGGCACTCTGTAGACTTGTTAGAGTTTCAACAAACTCCTTAGGGGGTTATTACCATTTCGTTTTTGTTTGTTTTTGGGATGGTTTTTGTCTACAATAAATGTACATTATGTAGAAATTTTTTTTTTTTTTTTTTGGCTACATTCAGGAATGATGATGATGTACCAAAATTGAATTTTCTCAAAATTTCATGCCTAAAACCAGCCAAGAGATGCCATCTTCAAATGCATAGTAAGGCTATAATCAAGCTGATGCCAGCTAATGTAGTTCAAGAATAGGAAAATTTCATTAGTCTCATCCAAGACAAATGAGTTTTACACAATTATAGAACCCTGGATTTCAATTTCAAGGAGAGGGAACAATCTAATAGGCAACATCCGAAAACGCCAGATTATCAACCTAATATCTCAATTAGAAAAAAAAGAACAAATGAAATGCAAGGTTCTTTGCAAGCAATTATCCACTTAACCACTTTGATCGCTACCAAAACAGAATCACTTGGATCATACTTTCCAGTGGACCTATACAATGATGTGACAGGCCTTTTACAAAATTTTGAAAATGAACTGTTCGGCAAAGTGGTGGAGATGAAGACTTATACACCCTTATCTTTCAGAATCACACGAAAAGCTACAGAGACAAGCGCACACAGATGAGTGGGGTTTTGGAGTGGAAGAGACCAACAGAATTTCTATTTTCCCCCAATTCCAGTAACCAAAGATGAGGATCTTTGTCAACCTTGTGCAACTTGCTCATCTCTAAAAAAATACTGCTAACAAGAGGATTTTTCTATTTGTTAATTCCATCAATATAATTATTAAAATCTACCTCCCTATCCTTCTCTCACTTGGAGTTTACAAATCTTCATCAGTTGTTGTCTGTGCAGGTATTTTGGCATATTTGCAACTGATCTTTTTGCTCCCATACTAGAGTAAAATAATTAAGAGAGATACAAATTGCACCTTTGTATACTGTTAGTTTACTTTCACAAATAAATCTCAAGTTACAAGCTTTCAAGCCAAACATACGTGTTTAAGTTATGCTGAGACTCTTAAAAATGTAAGCTTTGAGATTGGAACTGCAGACTAGCTCATTAACAGAAAATTTTAATCAAGTGAATTGAACTAGAGCCGGATCAACTTCATTAACCTACTTCAAGAAATCGTTCCATTACTCTACATCTCATCTAAGTTGATCTTGAGTTCCAGAACCCAATAGGGGAATATGCTAGTGACCTTCCACATTGTGAGGCTTCAATTCAAAAGAGCATCTTCATTTTAAGAAAATGACAAAAGTGAGACAAACAAGAAAACACAGTGGCACTAACATTAAAAAAAGTCCTAGTTCAGAAAAGTCCACCCATTGCCAAACCAATGGGGTTGATTGACCATGGACCATGGTTGGGTCGGTCTCGCATTGACTCCCAAACCAACTCTACAGTCTTTATTCCCAAGATTAATTTAATACAATAAAGAGAATCCAAACAAACCAAACTATTGAGACTGTAGTCGTAGTTTTCCAGGAAATCCATGCAAAACAAAAGTACTGAACAAAATGTTAAGTACAATACACTTACTCTGTAAAAAGAAAAAACAACAAAGGCACTAACATTAGCAACAAAAAAGCTATTATAACCACAAGAAATCAGCATTTTTGTTTTTTTTTTCTAAAAATTTATTGACTAAGAAAAAGGTTGAAAGTAAGAAGTAGGGTGGAAAAAGAAACACAGAGACGATGATGACAATGGAACATTTGTTTGAAGAAGAGAAATACTGACTTTTAATCATTCATTACACTGTATTCGATCCTCCACATGAACCTTGAACTCTAAGGGAAATTTGCAAAAATAGCATGTTGTGCAGCAACATTTGCAAAAATAACAGGTCCAACAAATCCTTTGTAAATATAGCAGGTCAACAGTTTTTTGACCACGGGAAAATACCAAAATGCCCCGCAATATAATGTTTTTAGTTAATTGTCTGTAACGAATTTAATTGCCAATTATCCCTCATTGAATCAACATCCCATCTCACCCATTCCATGATCTTTATGAGATTATGGATTTATCTAATGGCATGCACGTGAGGAATGGAAAGTCCGACAAACTGAAGGTGAAATTATCCTATAGTTTTTTTGAGCATATGCTATCACCCATAATTTGTTTTTTATAAGTTGAATTGGGATTGAACCAGAAATTGGAAGGGCTAATGGCAAAGAAATATTGAATAACTGTCGATAAACATGTCGATCAAATATCGATACATATGTCGACTAATACGTCGATCAATACGTCAATCAATATATCGATAAAATGTGGAACAAATGACTACGTCATGTGGAACACAACACATGTGGATAAATTACATATGGCGAACACAATTCGAGAAATATGTCGAGATACGTCGATAACAAGTAAACAACAAAACAAATTTCGTATATATGGGGTTTTTCATAGCCATATTTAACGGTGTGAGAGAGAAATTAATGGAATATTGTGCTATGTTTTATTAATAAAACATCATGTGGAGAATAAATTATAAATATTCAATACAGCAAAGCACATAGTGTCATCATTTTTTCTCCCGACAAATGAATGGATTTGGACAAGTTTGCCGGTTGTGTCCACGCTGTCCACTACGACCACATTTTTTTTCAACTTTTTACTTACCGATTGAAGGAATTCTCTTTTTTTTACGCCTACCACTCTTAGCCCTTGGTTCCGGTGGTGATAGTTGAATAGCTAAAACTTCTTCGGGCACAATCTAATCCTTAGGATCACCAATGGGCATAATAGGCTCTGCATAAGCACCTATAATTGCATTGGTGTGGTAAACTAGCGAGCATAAGGAGTAATGGTCAATTTGACAGTGCCAAGCTGCAGCAAGTGCATGCATACAAAGGAGTTGATCCATATCAAATACTCGACACGTGCATATTTTTTCAAGCAAATTGACTATAGCTGTACAGTTTGCAATGTCTCGTACACCCCATCGATGCATATCGATCTGCTCAACAGTATAGGATTGTGCTTCTCTCATCCTACATCCGATTTCATCTTCAATAGATGGGGTTGTCATTGTTTTGATTTCACAAGCAGCAGTACGCCTATCGTGAAACCATCTCTCACTACAAGAAAAACCCCCCTTTAGTGACGACTGGAATATCGTCACTAAAGGTCGCTTTTTCGTCACAAAAACCAATTAGTGACGAAAAAATGGTTCGTCACTAGGTCGTCACTAATGCTCCGTCGCTAAAGGGTTTAGTGACCGAAACAAAAAAGTCGTCACTAAATGAGTAGCGTTAGTGACGACTTGAAGATGTGACAAAAATTAGTGACGGAAAAAAGTCGTCACAAAAAGGGGGGGAAAGTCGTCACTAAAAGTTAAGAATCGTCACTAATTGAGCACGTTTAGTGACGAAATTTAGTGACGAAAACTTTTCGTCACTGAAACTATTTCGGTCAGTTGGGCAGTTGTGACGGTTTAGTGACGGAAAAAAGTTGTCACTAAAAAGAATCTTGGTCAACTCTTTCTGTGACGAACTAGTGACGATATGTTTTGTCGTCACTAAATGGTTAGTGACGACTTTAAGTTTGTCACAGAAAATTTGTTGGTGAATGCAATTTTGTGACGGAAAATTTTGACCTTTTTTGCATTAGTGACGGAAAAATCTCGTCACTAAAAATTCGTTCGCAAATGAAATTAGTGACGAAAAAAACTTGTCACTAAATAGTGTTATTAATGACAATTTTAACCAAAACTATAACATTGTATATTTTAATATTTTATCACTAATAACATCAATATATTGATTGTGATATCATTTATCCTTTTAATACAAACATCATCGATATCAAAAATGTAATGAAAACAATCTTACTAATCATTCAACATTCAAAGCCCATATGAAGAAACGTACGAAAGATAAACTTGTGCATTGCAAAAGACAACATTTTACTTTCCTAGTATACAAGAAAATAAAAGTTAAATATCGTAGTTGAACCATGAGAATAAAACATTATCCAAACATCTAACACCCTCACAAAATAGTTATGTACACATAATTCCCATAGCATTCTAAAAGTAAATAAGCAAAAGGCTATTGTAAGACCTTTACAACAGCAACCAACTGCCCATTTGATTCCAAAGTATGTCTACAATCTGTGAATGCTTGGCACAACCTGGTGATGGATGCGTCACTGTGATAAGAAAAGGAAAAGCGATAAATGTTATAAATTCAATCCAATTGCAAATATGACTAGCTACGGAAACAACACCCCATAACTATACCTCTCATGACATCGTACAATTCATCGTAATGAATAATAATAATCATATTATATTTTCCACCAATCACATATAACAAAAATCACCATGCAACCTATCATATGACATAATAGAAGACTACAAGGCGAAAATCATACTCTTAACCAATCCTTTTAACTAGGCATCATTATGTTACATAATGTTTATTTCTCAGACAAATGTAGAAATGTGCCATGCATTGACAAAAAAGAAATGAAATGTATGAGTGCACATTTGAGAACGTATTAAAGGAACAATATCATGTCGCGATAACAATTAAAGGCTTAGAAGCAGCAACATCCCATAATTAGAAGCAGCAACATCCCTGCATTTCTGATAAATATATGAAACCTATGAGTCTATTTGCAACAATCCTTTAGGAAAACCAAAAAATTAGTCACATTATACTTCATACTTCAGTCCAGTAATTCAGCCAAAAGTAATATAAAGATTACAATCTGATCATTTGTTTCCAATACTGAAAATAATCAAGAATTGGTACCCTGAAGTTGTTGCCACTTATCCTTCTACACAATTTTTGAAAGCCAACCTTCAATTGCATCATTCATAGTTTTGGGAAATGACGTTTCAAGCGATTCTCTTCTATTTTTAAGGTCACGAAAGCTGAAAATTTTCCATATAATGATCAAACACCTCTATGACAGTGTACATATGAAAAAAAAAACCATTAAGTGCATAAATAACCCAATTTAAGCATAACCCATTAATATCAATAAACTGCATAAATCAATCCCACAAATTCACAAAGCTCAGAACCTGGAAAAGATATCCAAATCTTAAAAGGAAAGAAGCAAAATACTCAGCATAGATCTAAAATATAACATTGTGAACTGACTGATAAAAGAGCACAGGCACATCATTTAAATCTTGAATAAGAGTAAACACAACTTCAGCAGTAACAAGTCCAGGAAGTCATCTTCCATACCATGTAATGATTAAATCGATAACATTCAACTTAAAAGAAGAATTACAATCCACCAGTATTGAAAAAGTCATTTAATTTACTTGGAACCTGAAATTGACAATGTAGCATTTCACACTAACCAATTGATCCCACAAAGGAGATTGGACATGTAAACTGCAAAATGCAGCAGATAGTAAAAAGAATGAAATAATGCACGTTGGTCAAAGAAATATCTTTCCCACATTAAAAGTTCATAAGCGAAGTTAAGATTTCTTTGACAAGACTGCAAGGTTCATAATCAACTCAAAGACAACAATAACCATTGACTTAGCCACTGAGGTTTGGCATTGCAAATCAAATAAACAGAAAGTATTAGGTGCAATTAATAATAAGTACAACCAACCTCTTTTTCATATAGATCTTCAAATTGCTGGGAAAGCGTTTCAACTAAATCAATGAAATCACCTTGCTCCTTATATGCAGTATGTATATTATGCCAAACCTGCCAACAGCAACACAAAAATCAGCCAATACACAATTCCAGTTGCACATACTGACAAAACATTTCAACAGCATAAACAAGTCTCCAACAAGTTGTACTATTTGTATCCACTTCCAAAAGTTATATTACAATCAGGTTTCTTTAATATCTCGGCGTTTATGTTGGCTTGTTTCTACTTTATGCCATTATTATTATCAAATGGGAAAAGTGAGTTTCTGAAAGTACCGTTTTCAAATGCAAACTGTTTGCACAGCCAGCGTATTAGGAAGTAGCATACTTATTTACACACACACAAAACACAGAGATTGACAACTGATATAAAAAGAAAGCAATACCTCCTGAACATCATCTATGAAAGCTTCATGTGATCCCCCATAAGCACCAGCAGCCAATGGGCTGCAAGTACAGAAAATATCATATTTTAGTTGAAGGGAAAAAATTAGGTGACTTTAGGAGCAAAAGTTAAAATAATTCACCTTTGATAGGTCACGATAAGAAAAAGGGTTGGCAAGATCTAAAGTGCTTGAACTATAGTTTGAAAGGATCCAAGGGAAAACTGGATACTGCATAATGGAAAGTAATTAAATAATAGAAGTGAAACCAATTCCACTAACACAACAGAATGCAGTATCACCTGTGTAATATCATTATAACTGCAACCTGCCAGTGTGTTAAGCTGCATGAGATATTCGAAATTGCTGATCTGCAGAGGACATAACAGTAGCAAGTTGGAAAAAGAAAAAGTGAACCAAGAACTAATGCTTGATCAGACAAAGTCCATATATTCTTCTAACCTCCCACCTAGCCCAACGCTCCATAAGTTGGGTTCTCTTCAAAAGCTGTTGAGGTCTCGGCAGAATAAAGGTCTACATTAGTCCTTACCAAAAAGAAAACATTGGCAGTAGTTCTTTCATTTTCAATGCACGTCAACATGTATAGGTATGTATCACAAGTATGAAGTTATGCATTTATATACATTAATCAATAACAAAGGTCTCAAAAACATTCAGCAGAATCATGTCAGAACAGGAAAACAACACAAGTTACACAACCACTGGGTAGCTTGGTGGTTGCAAATCAATGGTGTAACTTTGGAGTCGCAGTCCCATTCTGACTGACAGTACCAAAAAGAAGCGAGAAACACAATAAACAACATAAGATGACCTGAGTTGCTAGGTAAATATTGTTCAAATGAGGAGGCCGAGCTTGAACAATGGCTCGATATGCATTTCGCCTTCCATCTGTTGTCTGGAAAAATTAATTTATGGGCCTATTAGCTAGAAACAGTCATAAGGAGTATAAGCATTCAATCACAAATTTCAGAATCAGTACCCCAAAGTCAAAGAAAAAAAAAGTCGCCATTACATTTTGAGGAAACAATCCAACAATTGCAGAAAAAATTCCAGAAAAATGGAATCACCATTACATTCTAAAGAAACAGTCTAAAAATTGCAAAACAAATTCCAAAAAAAAGCAGTCGCCATTACATTCTGAGGAAACAATCCAACAATTGCAGAAAAAATTCCAAAAAAACATAGTGACCATTACATTCATGTTTTTAAGTCTTCCAAAACATACATCCTAAAGGATGACATAGAACAGGGGTCTTCTCCATATGCTTTATGCCTTCTCAATCTCCATCAAGTTTGCTATATGCTATGACTAAGTAGATATTCCAGTTTGCTATATGCTCCCTTGAAAGAGTACAAAAGGCATAAAGAACACAACGAAGAAAATGCAGTAAAATTCCATAAGAACCAGTCCAGAAAATCAACGGGAAAAGGCCAAACTAAATATTCCAGAAAAAATTCCAAAAAAAAAAAGCTGCCATTAAATTCAGAGGAAACAGTCCAAAAATTGCTTAAAAAATCCATAAAAACGCAGTCACCATTACATTCTAAAGAAACAGTCCAAAAATTGCAGAACAAATTCCAAACAAAAACTGTCCAGACCAGTCAAAATATTACAAAAAAAAAAAAAGGCACTCGCCATTACATTCTAAACAAACAGTCCAAAAATTGCAAAAAAAATCCACAAAAACACGGTCACCCATTACATTCGAAAGATCCACTTTAAGAACAACAATAAACCCATAAATTCGAAATAGCCCAACACGAGTTTCAACCAACAATTAATGGAAACGGCAGCACAATTTTCAGCCACGGAACAACAAAAAATGCAGAAACCACCAAGGCTGGAAAAATGCAAAAAAAAATTCTACAAAAATTGAAGTTCAAAAAGAAAAAAAAAAGAGTCAGCTTTGGCACTTAGGCACCAATGTGAGAAAATTACCAAAAATTTCAAAAAAACAGAAACCCAAAAGTCGATGGCACAGATGGTGGCTGCGGAGTGCGGGCTCTCACTTCCCAAGCTCAACTGCGGTGGGCTTTCAGAGGGGACAGCGGAGTACCACCTCGGCAGTTTTGGTGGTTCTGACAGGAGCCGGAGGGGACAACGTAGGAGAGAAGAGAACGGCCAGCGACCAAATAGCACCGGCAAAATTCCGCTTCTTTAGAGAGCTGCTGCTGGAGGGGGCGGTTGGCTGGCCGATTGAGCAATAAGGGTTAGGGCGGAGAATGTTGTAACGGGCGAAGGGCGGAGGGCGGAGGGCGGAGGGTGGAGAAGTGCTGGGGAGTGAAGTCTCATTTTCACTAGACTGAAATTTTGTCTAAGTGTAAAATTTGGGCAGAAAATGTTGTAAAGTTTGCGCCTCAAATTTTTTAACATCCCGCCTTTCCCTCATAACAAAATTTATTTTCCCTCGTTTTGTTTGTTTAAGCATTTAAAATTTTCATTTCATTATTAATTAAAAATTTTTTTACTCTTTAAACTTTTTAATTTTTTAATTTACAATACTATGTTGATTTAATAAAATTCTGATTTGAATTTTTCTAACCTTTAAATTTTAAAATCCTAATTAGTTGTTAAAATGCTAAAGTTATTTTTTTTATAAATAATTTATCGAAAAAAAATAATATTTATATTTTCATGTTGAGATTGAAAAAATTATGTATATTACAAGCATGTGTATATATGCAATAAAAGTAATTATACTTTGTAATAATTACTTTTACTATAACTACATAACCACATAACTACTATATATATGTATTAACTATTTATACTATAGATTTTAGTCCTAACTATATATATATATATATATATATATATATATATATATATATATATATATACTCCCCCTATCCTTAAAAAATATATATCTCAGTTTCTACATAAGTTTTTGGCTCAAAACATAACCGAGTTTCAAAAGTCAAAACTGATTTTTCAACAAAATATCCAAAATACTCTTAATGAGATAGATTACACTAAAGGGTGTATGACATGTAATACCTTTAATGAGGAAATTAGTGGTATAAAATGAGTTGTACTTCTATTTAGTTGACTAAAAATAAAAAGTTGTACATTGGTGAAATCGAACTACTTTTTTGGATCAAAATGAATATAACTATATAAGTATTTACTACTTTTATTATACATTATACGTCTAACTATATATGTATATATATTAATCACTACTTGTGTTATAATAGTACATTAGTGGTTGTAATTGGTTTTAAACTATATAATTTTTATTCCTAATTTTCTTATAAGGAAATATAGTTCGTAATAAATATCAAAACTTTTTATTACCATTAATCAATAGTTTATTTTAATACTAACAAAACTTATGCGTGCCAATTCATAAACTTGAAGGTGTTCTAGTATATTTATTTTAAATTAAAAACCATAACATAAATAAGCTAATGAATCTCAGGTCAATGAAGAATATGCTTAGTGCAATTGTTATTCTTGACCAAAAAATGCCAACTAGTATTAATGGTAATACAAAAAGACTATGTGATTAAATTACAATTATATGGACAAACAAAAATGTTAAGATGTCCCAGTACAAATATTAGAAATTAAGAGCTATAATATAAGTAAGCTAAGTTTGGTATAATGAAGAATATATTTATCGGCTTATAATGGTATAATTGGTGAACATCTTTTGTAATGATCATGCCATGATTATCGGCTTATATTGACCTCCCACAGTGGGGTTTGCCTTAATTGCTGAACCTCAATTTGTAACCTTTTGGAATTATTAATACATTTACATTCTTCCAAAAAAAAAAAAAGAATATATTTAGCCCAATCATTATTTTTAGCCAAAGAAATCCAATTATAATTAATTGATAGTGTATCTGAAAAAAGACTCTATTAGTTACGTATAAAAATTTATTTTTCTTCTATTAGTTTCTTGCATTATACTACTTAATAATGTATTGTAATGCTAATAGACTATGTGATTGAAGTACAAGTATATGAACTAATTTTATCTATTAGGGTGTCTTAGTGCAATTATTAGAAATTCATAGCTATAATACTTAGTGCAATTATTAGAAATTCATAGCTATAATAGAAGTAATCTAAATTTGGCATAAGGAAGAATATGCTTAGTTCAATCATTATTCTTAGTCAAAAAAAATCAAATTATATGTAAGTGATAGTGTATCTAAAAATACTCTATTCTTAACATCAAATAATGTAGGCAAAATCATATGTATTGAGGTGTCTTAGTGTAATTACTAAAAATTAAGAAATATAAATTTAAAAAGTTAACTTTAGCCCAATTAATAATTTACATAGCCTAATCATTATCCTTACCCAAATAAGTCCAATCATTATATAAGTTTTGGCCCAATGAATTTAGCCCAAATATTTTATATACTCTATCCAAAGTTAATTGGATTAACACATATATTTTTCTTAAAATTTACAATATTCAGTTTTATTATAAACTAAAATAAATATTTTATATCTCCATATTTAATAATATTATACACTGAAATTATATATGTACAAAAATATGAATTAAAAGATTGTAACTATTTTCATTTTTATTGTGACTATTTTACTATTTAAATTTTCCTTTGAACAAGAAAATTCATTTTTATAACACACTAACAAAAAAAATTTCTATTCTTTAATTAATGATATTTCACATATATCCATATAATTAAGAATTTAATTAATAATCATATATAAGTAGTATAAGTTACAAATAGCCATTGGGACATATATAGTTTTTTATTACCCCCGAAAATCTTGTGTTGTTATATTACATTAATGGCTATAATTAGTTTGAAACTATATATATCCCAATGCATATGTTGTTATTAAAATTTATAATATTCAATTTCGTTGTATACCAAAGCAAATATTTTATATCTCCATAGTTAATAATATTATACACTAAAATACAATTTTGAGCCATTTCTTGTTAGTCAAATGGCAAAGTAATATTGTTCTTGTGAGGCTTTGCTTTGTGGTTTGAGCCAAATTTAATTAAAATAGTGAAAATATTTTACATTTTCTCCCTCTCTCTCCATCTGTTAAAAATGGCTAATTTAGTAAAACATCTTATTAGTTATAAACTATGAATACAACAAACATAATTAATAATATTATTAAACCCAGTTTGTACGTCAAACTAGTAAACTAATTGGTTCTTGAGGTGCTTATTATTACTAACAAAATTATATATTTAAAGTGATTAAACTTATATATGCAAATTCATATAATGTAGTCAAATTCATATATATGCATAAATTCTCGAGTTGATAGTGTATCTACAAACAAATACTCTATTCGTACGTCAACTAATGTTGGCAAATGCATATATATTTGGGTGTTTTAGTACAATTATTAAAAATTAAGAATTATATTTTTCAAAAGTTAACTTCAGCCCAATAAGTAAATTACATAGCTCAATTGTTAAGTAAACAAAAATTAAGGCCAATCCTTATATCAATTGTGGCCCAAGTAATTTAACCCAAAACAAGCTCAATCCTTATATAAGTTGTGGCCCAAGCAATTTAGCCCAAAACATGCCCAATCCTTTATAAGTTGTGGCCCAAGTAATTTAGCCCAAAACATTTTATCTACTCTATCCCAAATTAATTAGCTTAACACATATATTTTTTCATCAAATTTATAATATTATGTTTTATTATACACTAAAATAAATTTTTTCTATCTCTATATGTAATAATATTACACACTTCAACCCTATGTATAAAAAAAAATGAATTAATAGATTACAACTATTTTCTTTTTCATTGTCACATAACCTACTAATTAAATTTTCTTTTGCACCAAAAAATTATATTTATAATGCACTAAAAAAATTTATATTTTTTAATTACTGATATTTCACACATATACATATAATCAAGAATTTAATTAAAAATCATATATCAGTAGCAGGTTTAGGCCTTAACCAATCCTTACTGGAGTTAGGTACTTTGTGTTAACGCACATCTATTTAAATTTAGTACTTTTATGGACACTAGTGTAATGTGTTAATTGGGTATTTCCACTTTAATACAATCAGTTTGGTTTGAAAAAAAAAAAGCAATTAGTGACGAAACAATTGTGTCACTAAAACATATTTCCATTAGTGACGAAAAAGATATCGTCACTAAAAGGTATTAAAACTTAGTGACGATAAAATTTCGTCACAATGATTATTTTAGTGACGATAATGAATGTCGTCACTGAATTCTCGTCACTAATTATGACTATTTTAGCGGGAAAGCTTCCCGCCACACTCTTTAGTGACGACTTTTTGTGATTCGTCACTAAAAATTGGGAGTAGACAAAAAATTAATGACGATAAAAGTTTTGGTCACTAAAGGTGATATTTAGTGACGATATTTTTTTTCGTCACTAGAAATTCCGTCACTAAAGGGGGGTTTTTCTTGTAGTGTCTAGAGCGTGTTATCGATGTATTCGACCAATGAATGAATAGGTAATTTCTGGGCATCTTTAAACAATACATTCAGACATTCTGCAATGTTGGTCGTCATTATTGTATACCGTATCCCACCAGAATGTGCCCTTCACCGACGTTCAATCCTGACTTCTCTTAAATACTTGCTTACCTGTGAATTTGGTAGTGAAAGAATTCCAAACAGCTCATTGAATTCAGCAAAAGTGTAAGCCTTTGCAGCCTTAAAGTATAGTGGGATCACGTCTTCTTGTTTGAATTTTGCTATGAGGTTGTTGCTTAAATGATAAATACATGCTCCATGGAAGAAATCAGGGAAAACATTTGCTATACCTTTTGCAATGCTCTTATGTCTGTTAGAAACAAACACCAAGCCATCCATATCGCCACCAATTGCAATCTTCAGCCTTTCTAAAAACCACTCTCACGATACGTCATTCCCATAATAAAAAATTCCCCATCCAACTGGATATACTTGGTTGTTACATTCATACTTATTGCAACAAGTAATGACCCTAGATATTTTCCTTCCAAGAAGCAAGCATCAACGACAATAACTGGTCTTATGTGGCTTTGGAATTCATGAATCGATGCACCAAATGCGAAAAATAGATACTTGAATCTTCCATCTTCTTCTATCCCGATTTCAATAAGAGTTCCTAGGTTTAACTCATTTATCATGTGTAAATAAGATGGCAATATCCGATATGAATCCTCAAAATTGCCTCTAACTTCGTCCAATGTAGATTCCTTTGATCACCATGCCTTATGATAGGTTATGTTAATACCCAACTCCGATCAAATATCTGAAATGATTTATGTTTGTGTACTTATACTTGATCCACGACCCAAATACTTTACTATTAGCCTGCATATTATCATTTTAAACCAATGATGATTGGCATGTATAGGTGTTGGCATATTTAGTGAACTTTCAGGCTGATGAATTCTCAATGGCAGTTGCATTCAACATCCACTTATAATTTTTGTCCTTGCACCTTAGGTACTAGAATTGCCTATTAGCCTTAACAACCTTCCACTTGAAAAAATGCTTCACGGCTAGCATGGACATCCTTATAAACAAACGATGCCTAGTTTCAAACACATCATTTACTGCAACATCCACCACTGTGGATAATCTATCAGAAGACACACCAGCATCCACATGTGATGATTTTGTCATGGCAAGGCAATGAATATTTTTTTCAACCGTCTCGTGTTTCTCCTTCTACCTTGTTCTCGCGGGAACTTTGTTGACATTCTCCACAATCAAGGTTTCAACAACAGGATCATTGTCCTCATCAATGTCTTGATAATCTTCATCTAGTATGGTAAATATATTCTCATTGATCTGTCTTGAATGTATTACATCGTTAGTCCATATCGAACTATCAAAACTCAATCGCTTTATTGGTGAGTTGCTAGCACCGTCTTCAGCCTGCATTTCTCCAACATCTCAAACGATAACACATATTGGTATCCTTACGACAAATTGTTTTATAATCTCATTCAAAAAACATTATACGTGGCGATCATTTTTTATGGGCAAGATCGAGATATTTGATAGGTACTTGGGTAGGTATTCGATCATCAGTTTATTTTTAATCTCTGGATCTAAGCCCATGATGCCTACAATGTGATCACCATTTCCAAGAAGCTTACGTCTTCCTTTAACAAAAGGGTTTCAATTCTCTTACAGTTCATGAATCTATGTTCGTTCGTGGCTGGATCAACACTTCATTCTTCGCCAAAAAGCATCTGCACAGACCATATATTATTGTGCGCCATTCCTTCAACAATAGCACATTTTATTCAGTCAATCTGTATATGAGTTTCCGGCACACATATGTATTTATTAATAATGGAATTAACTCATGAACAAACAATCCCGTTAACTGATTCATAAAACCATTATATTAATCATCCAAGTATAGACAAAGAAATATTAGATGCTTATGGAGGATCGTACTTGATCCTTAGAGACTGGAAGGAGGAAAAATCCGTGCGTTGCCAACGATGCCTACAATGTTCGTGTAAACAATAGAGTTGGGGTGAAGAAGTACTGAATGTATCCTAATATATTTGGCATTCCCTAACAAAATGTTTATGTTAAAAAAAATTTGTAAAATCCCTTTCCCACGCTTGGTCGCGTTTCTGTTGACCAATGAGTCAACATAAAATGTAGAATAAAATGTCGAACATATGTCGACTTAAATGTCGACTTAATTATCAAATAAAATGTCAAATAAATGTCAACTTAAATGTTTAATAAAATATCGAGTAGAACTTCCAAATGAATGTATAATAAAATGTCGACTACTTTATCGCATAAATGTCGACATTTTATGTCAACTTCAATGTCCACCAAAAGGTCAATTGAACTCTCGAGGGTATGTCGACACCAAATGAGTTTGTTGAGTTTATTAAATTCTTGTTTTTTGAATGTTAATTTTTGGGTTTATCTTAGGCATATGGACAAGAAATTGTATAGAAACTTCCAAATAATTTCTCATTGGCTTTTATCAAAGAAGAATGTATTAAACAATATAATGAATTAATGCATTGTATGTATTTACAAATACACATTGATAGAATTACACAACTGAATGTATTTACAACTTTAAATACCATACATTGACAAAATTTACAAATTTACTAAGCGTATATTAATCATAAAGTATATGACATTTAATCTAATTTACAGAGCGTATTATTTTCTCCTTCCCTTCTTACATTTTCTCCTTCTAACTTTCCTTTCCTTCTCCTTCTACCTTTCCTTCCCTTCTCTAGCTAGAATTTATTCTCCCCGCTTGCATGGACGTAAAGTGCATACGCCATCTATTTACGCAAATTGGTAGCATTCATCGGTGTAATTGTATTGAGCAGCAACTCATGGATTATGCATTCAGCCCACTTTAAAATGTAAATACCACAGTCGCTGCTCCTGCAATAAAGATTACACACAACTTTATTTGATTTGTCATACTATGTCATCGAACATTATTTATACCAATATAGAGATACTTACGCCGATTCTTGGTGCTCTGCAATGTGCTTGACTACAACTTCCCATTTGTCCCTTTTTGGATATTCTTTGGCATAGTATGTGTTAAACTCACACACCTGGATTATTTTGGACATTGTTACAACAAGATATTGTAACTTTGGCACCACCACTGCCCCCTGAGGCAATGGGTTGTCATCTATATGACATGGGAATAACACGGAGTCTAACTTCCGTAGGTCGTGTGGAAATGCACAATCACTAACGAACTACTTCATCGCCAGATCATCGACGTTTGCATCCCTCTTGTTGTTATGTATCATCTTCATGCCAGTTTAATACAAACAAGAATAAGCATCTCATTAAATGAACATATCAAATACCTCTAGGTGGAATGGTGAACACAACTTACATCGAAATATGATTCCATAATGGATAAATCTTCGCGGCCCATGTTAATGATCCGTTTGCGTAGCATGGAGGTATACAAATCAATTTGCTGCAAAAAAAATATAAGGTTCAAGCTTAGGAGATAATCTTCAATAATAAAGTAAGAAGCCAAAATAGGCAAACGAGAATTACAAGATCATTGAACCAATATCCTTTTGTCAGCATTGTATTTAGCAATTCGGAGTCCAAAGAAATCCCGACTAGCATTCAGAAATAGAGGCTTGGTTTCTTCCTCATCCACACCTTCATTTCTAATTCTTGTTCTTTGGTTGGAAGAAAATCAGACATACTAAAACTCATATCCCCGGTCACTTTAGTCTTTTCTTGGTCTGGGTTGTCAGTTTCGCGAACCAAAGTCAGTCCCAAATTTTGCCCCACAACTACTTGCTCCACAGGAGATTTGGTTTCCCTTTCTTTCATCGACAGAGGTGGAGCACTCTATGTAGATAGAGTGCCTTTGGGCAAAAGAGTACTGTGTTCTAAAGTGAGTTGTTGGACAATATACATTACATCCACTTCTTCCTTAACCCTTTGCACAAGTTGCTCACCCACGACCAACCTTACTCTTTCTACAGACTTGTGCCGTTCATCACTGTCCGTTTGCTCTACGACAGCCCCTGCATTTCCATCATAAGGCCTGGCCTGTTCAGCCCCTTCTTCAAGGGCGTTTTTGTCCTCTTCAAGAGCTGAACCCCTCTCTCCAGAGGCTACACCACCCCCTCTTTAGGGGCTATACTCCTCTCTCCAGGGGATGGACCCCGTTTTTCAGGGTCTGTACCCTCATTTCCAAGGGCTACACTCCCTTTCTTAGGGGCTGTATCTATGTCATTTGGATCACCCATTTTTTCTACTTCATCGCTGTAGATAGGTGAAATACCAGGCAATGGACTGGATTCGGGACTGGCTAGTGAAGGCATATGCTGCTGGCCACAAGGTGGTGTATATAAGCATCAAGCTGAGTGACTTTAGCGGACATTGCTTGGAGATCAATAGTGAGGAGATTTACTCTATCATCCATCTCAAACTTTAGAATCTTGAGCTCCTCTTTACACATGAACAATTCTTGCTCAATCTTAGTTGGTCATTCAAGCAGCTGATTGATGAATTCATTTATTCGCTCTAATTCATCCGCGGCCTCATGGCGTACTTTTTGTCCCTTTTCAGGTTCAAAAAATCTCCTCATCTGATCCTTTTCCTATACGACACGTAATAAACTTAGGACTCTACTTCTTTTGCCACCAACTCCGCATCATCCTCTTTCGCCACCTCTTCCCATTGCAAAATTTTTTCTCGTTTTTTCAGAGTTAGGTTTATTCGTGTTACTTTCACTTTCTGCAAGAAATCAAATAATAAAGTTCGATCCTCTATAAGATAGTTACTATATTGAACGTGGGTATATACTAATCATCAACAATTACACAAGTCATACCTCCCCGTCGGCTTTTCTTTTTTCCCACACCAGCTTTTTTTCTTGTTCTCTTCGTTGGGTATTCACACGTATCCATCTAAACATCCAGGGCTTGTCCCTGGAGGATTCGACACTCTGAACCATCTTCAAACACTCAAGATGTGGTATTATCTCATATGCGAACACCTGAGAAATAGAAAGAAAAAAATTAGCATAAAAGTAATTATATTATAGTACATGTACTTATACCAATTAAAAAACTCTAACTTAACGTGCGAATGGTATCCTTACCCCCAATGCAACTCGGAAACCCCCAAGAGTATAAGTCCTGTTCTCTGGGTGACTAGTTTGCTTCAAGGCATTTATCATACTCTTTCTAGCACTATCTATGGTGGCCTTGTAAGATAGTTCACCCCATGATATTTCATTGAATCTCCTCCAATCATAGGCCAAATGAAGAAGCTTGTCTTCGATTCTAGTTCTCTTGGCCATGCCATTGATTGATGTGTATAGAAGCAATAGTGTCAGGCTCACAACATCTACATCTAAATAACTTGGGTTTATTCAATCGTAAGCCTTCAACACTTTATCGTACGTGGCTTCCTCTGCCACTCCCAGGTATTTAATGAACTTTGTTATTGCTGGAAAACCATTTGGTGCATGGTATTGGGCATATGCACTATCAAAATCGCCCATCTTGAGCCCTGTGATGATGGCAAACTCCCTCTTGCCAAATTTCACCTACTTACCCGCGAGGTTGAAGTATATGCTATTATCCTGAATGGATTTCTCGTCCGGTTTGAGCCGCCCCAACAATAAGGAATGTATGATCTGTTTGCACCAAAATGTACGCTCGTGGTCAAGAGCCATTTCAGTAAGACAACTCTCCCTTCAGGGTATTTACTTCTGTGTTTCCATCAATTTAGACCGGATCATCTTCATATTGGCTTCATAGTAGCAGTATTGGGAAACCTGGCCGTTGAAAAACTCTCCCTGAACGACCATTTGCACCTTTAGATGTTCCTACACATAACAATGGAAAGTTCAACAATGCAGTCGACATTTTGTATCTACATTTCGGTCGACAATTTGGTTGACATAATGGTTGACAATTAAGTCGACACATTAATCGACATATATATAGTTGTCGACATATTGATCGATAGTGAGTCAACATATTTGTCTACAAATATGGTGACAAAATTTAAAGCAGTCGACATAAATCCCATTTTGTTCGAGAGTTGTGTCGACACTTGTTCTCGACCCAGTGTTAATTATTAACATGGTTCTTAAGTGTTTTGTCGACAGTTTTAGTGTGTTCAAAGTAAAAAAAAAAAAGTATGTCATAGGATATGAACGGTTTTAACCATATGCAAAAACCCTAACTTGTATAACATCTTCTAAACGATATGTGCAGCAAAAACACGAAACTCTAGAAGCAATATGCGCACTTAGCAAAAACACGAAGGAAAATTGAACTGGCCTTCTTCTTGTGATCAGTCGGCTTCTCTGATTTCTCCTCTATTGCGACAGATGCCAGTCGTCCACCTCGCGTACGTACCATTGAAATTGTATACGGTGTATATGGTGTATTCTCTGGATGTATATGGTTGTCAAAAAGACAGAGTGTCAATCGACTAAAAAATAATACATTTGTGTTCTTCAGCAACTGAAGTGATGGCGAATGGGAGGGAGAGAGAACAGCTGCGAAACTACATTAGGCGCGATTTTCAAATAGAGTGGTATTTTCATTTTTTTTCCCAAACCGAATGTATTGTTGAATAAAATCTCGAACAAAGTGTCGACGGAAATGTCGACAAAATTGTCGACATTTTGTCAACTAAAGTGTCGACTAAAATGTCGACCCTATATTCATATGCCAATAAATGTCGAACTTCTGTCATTATTTCTCAGTTGAACTTGAATACGATGCCGGGCATCTTAAAACACCCAATTGCTAGTTTGCAACAAGTGGATTTTGTTTGTTCGTCGGTCGAGATTTATTTTACATTTTTGATAATTACTTACGAAATATCTACATAACCTCTACGAGACATTCAAACTAGGCGATGATTTTCAAGTAGGCACCCTGGAAATGAGATGTTTAATCGATGAAGAATGAAGAAGAATGGTGAAATGAAGTGAAACGATGAAATTCTCGCATAGGGGCATTTTGGTATTTTCCCATGGTAAAAAACCATTGACCTGTTATATTTGCAAAGGATTTGTTGGACTTGCTATTTTTGCAAATGTTGCTCCACAACCTACATTTTTGCAAATTTCCCGAACTCTAAATAGAACTAACATTGTTGTTTGATTTTTTTTCTTTTTAACTATGGGCTGAACAATACTTGATTCTACTTAGAACTCTAAATGGGTAGGGATGATTGGAAAAATTTGATCATTCTTGAAGAAATTATCTAGATCGACCCATGAAATACAAATGTCATATCACATAAGATGGACGACATCCAAGTGAAGAAGCGAGCAAAAAAATCAACTACAAAAAGCCCATGCAAAAAGTCAAATTAAAATTATTATAATTGAATAGAGTAGTGACCGAGAGAGATGGCAACAGTGAGTTGGAAAACATACCTCTATATGCACGGTGGCGGTGCCATAGTGGCGCCGATGATGATGATCACGAATGAACACAACCTTTTTCTATTTTTTTAGTTGAAAAATAGTTTTTTTTTTCACTTGTTATAAGATATACATATAGCAGGAAGTTATTGCCAATACACCGCGCTGGTAATCTATGGAATCGAAAATAAAAAAATTAATTTGCCCCAATTTTTTTAGTTTGGTGACAATTTTGACTAATTTGCTAATAAATATTGTATTATTAGTGACATATTTAACATCTCGTTACCTACACAATAGTAAGAAATTAGCGGGATAAATACGAAAAGGCTGGAGGGAAATAAATAATGACAAAAATTCAATAACTATTACTAAATTTTTCATTATTAGTAACAATTGTAAAACTTGTCACAGTAAATAATATCAGCAATAATTTTTATTCTGTTACGGAAAAAAATTGTCACTAATAACCAATTTTCTTTTAATTTAAGAAAATTAAAGCAAGCAAAGCAGATGAAGAAAGAAAAAAAAAAGGGAATAAACAGGTGCATAAGAAATAAAGTAAACAATAGAAGATTTTGCTTGAGTCGTGCAATTAATTGCATTATCCTAAAGGATTATTTCAAAATCAGAAATATCCTCCAAGGTTAAACTAGCCTTCTCTACGAGTTAGAGGCACAGGAATAGCAATTAATTAATTAATTAAACTAGCAAAAAGTAGGGAAATAGAGTTCAAAAGAGTTCTGATAGAGTAGAAAGGTTGTATGCATAGTTCTGTCCAAGGCTTGGACCGGTAAAAATAAAATGCAAAGGTAATATGGTAAAAGATCAAAGTAATATGGTTAAAAATAAATTTGGCTATAAAAATAATTGTTTCTATTGGCACAATAGGAAAAGTGTAAGACTATATCAAAACTGAACTGGACCACATTTAACACCGTAAGGGGAAGGGGGGAGGAAGAGGTGGGGGAATTCACTGTTTTGAACTGGACTAGCCCAATTTAGCTCCTTATGCAGGTGAGCCCATCACTTTTTTTCTTGATCACAAGTCTACTCAAAGGAAACTCAATATAGAGTGTTGGAAAGTTTTGTTAATTTTCAATGTGGGATACTCTTTTGATATACATAAACACCCCAACAATAATTTGGGCTTAAACATTAACAAGGATGAAAAATTAAACCCAAACTCAATGCTAGACTAGGCATCAAACAAAATGAGAAACTGATTCATAGTCATGTTTGGTAAATCAAATCCAATTTCAAATCCAAAACTTTGATACTATGTTAATTATGTATAAGTGAGGTGGTTTAAGGATGTTATTATCTCATATCATAATTTCAAGGTTGGAGGATGAATATGATAGGTTATTTGAATGAGTAAAAGTTCATTATGTCAATTTTCTATGGACATGATAATTTTGAAATTATTTCTGATTTATATGAGATATCATATTTTGGAACTGATAATAAGCTCAACTAAAGGATTACAACATAGAAATTTAATTTTGGAAAGAAACTTTGTTTATTAGGTAAAGTGAACCTTTTTTAGAAAAAAATAACTTTATTTCTTAAAGCATATCATATCTTGAGCATTGACAAAACTAGCTGAAAAGTGACATATTTCGAAAGAACAACTATATCTTAATATAGACTAGTCTAATTTTAATGATTGTTAAAGATTGGAAACTTAGGAGCAAGAGTTATAACTTTCATGAAGAAATCAAAGCATAATTCTACCTAGAAAAGTATCAAAAAAAAAAAAAACCAAAAATAGCACCAATACACAGAGTTATGAGAAAATAGCAAAAAAAAAGATTTGGGCTAAGTCAATCTGGTAGCATGACCCCTCGCATTGCCAATATGACAAAACCCAAGCTAAGGTTACAGAATTTTGAAGCATTTAACTTCTCTCAACACTTTTGCACTAACTTGGGTCACTTGTTATGAGCCTATTATGTCTCTCTTATAAAAACTCGTTTTTAGGTTATTTTTGGAAGAGAGGGATTGGGCGGGAGGGTGTGGGAGAACTTTTGGAACCGTATCCTCCAAAAAAGCACTTTGCTTAGTGTAGCAATGAATCTTAAAACTAGGATTCTTAATAACTTTGAATAAAAATATCCATTTTGAACAAATTTGGATGTTAGATTGAGGATTTAATTGTGGGCTAGAGTTTTTCTTGCAAAAGGTGGTCTTCTATATATGTTCTTTTTTCCAACTTGGAGTTTCTTTTTAATAGTTATGTGTGACTGGATTGTTTTATATTTCTAAGATTTGATGATAGGTGATTGAGATCTCCTAATCATATATTGATTATTGTTATGAGTTATGTGAATTTTTATCCAATATCATGTTTGGAAGATGAATTGCATGCAATTTAAAGGACCAATTAAGTTGTGTGTATAAGGTTTTTATAATAGATCATTGATCTTTAAGAAAGATGAGACATTTAGTATACTATTTCTATCTTAGATATAAGTAAAATGAAATGAAATGGACTTATATATGTCAATGTACTAAGTTTTAATAGCTTGGTAGAATATTAATATTTGACTTGTCCATTCTATTTTTGTAAGTAGGAATAGAAGCTATAATGAAAATAAACATTGCCCCTAGGGGTGACAATCAAGTCATATTTCGGGTTCGTGTGTCGTGTTAAGACATAAATATTATAGCTTTTACACGAATTCAAACACGACTTGTTTAATTATACGTGTCAAGTAATATAATTTGAATATGACCTATTTATTTCGTAGGTAACACAAAAACAACATGAAAATACCTATATACCTGTGAAATTTAGGAAACCTCAATTACCTAATTATAGCTTTTACACGAATTCGAACACGACTTGTTTAATTATACGTGTCAAGTAATATAATTTGAATATGACCTATTTATTTCGTAGGTAACACAAAAACAACATGAAAATACCTATATACATGTGAAATTTAGGAAACCTCAATTACCTAATTATTTCATCGATAACACAACACAAAAAAAAAATACTTATATAATTATGAAATATTAAAACACCAAAATATATAAAAGTATATCTTAAACAATGCCTTTCAATTCTACAAAATTATTATTAGATAATTTTTTAAATTATCTTAAACAGGTTAAATGGGTTGACCCAATTTGACATATTTATTTTTTGTGTTATACGAGTTCGACTTAATTTTGACTTGAACCCGCAAATAGATATACCTATACCTGTTAAACACGTGTTATGTTCGCGTGGTGTTTTCGTGTCGTATCACAAATTACCACCCCTAGTTGCCCAATAATTTACGTGCTTCCATAGCTTTAGTCAATACATTGTTAGGAAATGGAAGTCACTCTAGTCAAATTTTACAAATAACCTTTATAACTTTATTTGGTTTACCTTGTTCTAGTTCTCATTAATGTTGTTTGCTTTCTTTGCATCTTTCCTAAATTTTAGTATTAATTTAAATTGGGGCCGAATTTCCCGTTAGTTATTTTTAGTTTATTTTGAAGTCAAGTTTAGTGTAGTTCGCTACCTTGTTTTCTTCACTTTTAATTTTCCCACAATTTAGCATTAGAACTATTAAAAATCTCTTTCTCATGGGAATGATCCTATTTCTCTTTTCGCAATAGTAGTGTACACTTGCAACTGTGAGGAATCATGTAATTTTTGTTACTTGATTTTGTATAATTTTAAGTCTCACTAATAATTATCATCAATGATTTCATTCAAGGGTTTCAAAATTATTGGCCAGTTATGAGTTTCAAGGAAGGCCAAAATATTTGGTCCCCCAGGGAGCGTAGGTTTCTCTCTCTACTGAGGAGAGAGAAAAAGGATGCCGTTATGGACGTAAGGCTATCTTAAAGTCATTTAGGATAATTATTAGTTTAAACTATCCAATATTTAATGCTAGAATCCAATACTCCATTAATTAAGCAATGATTGAGCTCTTGAAAGTGTGCTTTGTTAACCTAATCCATGAGTTTCAATAATGTTCCTAGGACTCAGACAAGATTTCCTTGGTACTAGTTGAGCATCTGAAGCTCAAATTTCGGAAATACAAACTAAAAACTGTCAAGTAAGTGCTTTTATTTTTTTCTCAAATTTCTATAATTCTTTTCAGGCTAGTGGATCTCTAGTATAAGGTTTAGGCGATGGATAGTGGGAGCATCATAGGCTATGAGAAAGAAGTGACTGAATTTCTTTAGAAACTGTAGCTTTTAGTGGAGTTAACGAAGGGAGTGGATGTGGAAGAAGGGATATAAGAGCAAGTAAAGAGGAATGTCCAAAGAGCTTGGTGGGGAAGATCTTTGGGATAAGAAGGTGAACATCACGAGACTAAAGAATACAGTGCTAGCCATTTGGCCTACCAATGAGCCTTTTACAGTTAGAGAGCTAGAACTAAACCATTTTCAATTTGTTTTTAGGAGTTAAGAAGATAAAAGCAAAGTGTAGCAAGGTAGGGCCTGGACCTTTGACAACCAATACATTATTCTCAAAGAGTGGTCAAAGTACTTACAAATCCAGGACCAAGACTTCAGGATGGTGGATCTTTGGTGCAAGTATGGAATCTTCCCACTCACTGAATAATTAAGGAAACTGGTTTCAAAATAGGCTAGCTTTTCCCTAAGATACATGATGTTATTATTCCTAAAAATGGAAGTAAAAATGGGAGACACATGAATACATTGGTTTCAGTGGATTTAGCAAGGCCACTTCTTAGAGGGACAATGGTAAGACTGAGTAATAAGTCACACTAGATTAATTTCAGGTTTGAGCAGTTGGCAGCCTTTTGTTGTCACTGTGGAAAAGAGGGATATTTAGAAAAAAAAAATTGAAAAGCAATAAGAGATGACTTCAGGAAAAATGAGTTAAAAGAGGGGCAGTTTAGTGATTGGCTTAGAGCTGAAAAAGGCATAACAGAAATTAGGGAGAAAGGGAAAGAGGTGTAAGTTGACAGAAGACTCTAGAGAACTAACAAGACCAGAGAAACAAAGAAACACAAGAAAGTGGAGGGTTACCAAGGGAACTCTCTAGTCATGATCTAAACATTGCAGAGGGAAAAGAGCAGGAGGGGGCAAAGGGTGCTCAAACAAAGGGAGTAGCACATTCTATAACTGTTAGCTTAGAGAGAGAAGCACTGAGAGGGAGGGAAATGCCACATAAGGGGAGTCAAAAAGTCAGTCAAGTGGGGATGGCACACTGGTGATAGAAAGAAACAATTACCTATTGAGATCAAGGGATGCTGGAAAAAAAAAACAAAATGATGGAAGGGGTGATCAAGGTATCATAGAATCAAACCTAGTAAATGTCCCAGTAATAAGTGAGGAGAGGGGGAAACTCTAACAACGAAAGTAGCAGGCAAGAGCAAGCAGTCTAGTACTAGGAAAAATGATGAGGTGGGAGTAGGCTCTATTTAAAAATGGAGGAGAGTAGAAACCATAATGGTGGCAGAGCCTGACATGATGGAGATGCAGCTAGGGAAAGAAACTGGAGAAAAAAGGAAATGGAAACTGCAATATGAAAAATCAGAATTCGAGGAGGAACTGGAATTGGACAGAAAAAGGAAGAAGCTTGAAAATAATAGGACTGAAGCAAGTGGAGAGATGGAAGGAACCAGCCTTGAGTGGTTCCAACAAGATCCATGAGAGCTTGTGTGTGGAATTATAGAGGTTTGGAAAGATCCTTTACAATTTCCCAACAAAGGGAGACTTTAAGATCCCACCACCTAGATTTAGTGTTCATTTCTAATGCCAAAAAAAAAGAGCATTTGTAGGAAACAATATGTAGGAAACTAAAGTACCAAAATAGATGGAAAATAGTAGAACCTATAGGGACAAGAGAAGGGCTGCTTTTGTGCTAGTCTAAAGAAGTGAAGGTGCTATGCATCTTATCCAATGATTTTAGTATGCAACTAGAATGTTAATTGGAGGGAGAGTCTCAAAAATGGTGGGTTGCTTTTGTGTATGGCAATACGGATGCAAGAATAAGGGAGGAACAATGGACTTATCTGGAAAAGGAAAAAAGGAAAATGGGGGGATCGATGGTTCATAGAATGGGACTTCAATGACATAACAAACGCAGATGAGAAGATAGGTGGAAAAAAAGACCTGAATCCAATTTTGGGCCATTCAAGAGATTCATAAGGAATATAGAGATGGGGGAAATAGAATATGTAGGCAAACCTTACATATGGGCCAACAATAGGGAAGGAGAAAGGTATATGGAAGAAAGATTTGATAGATTCTTTAAAGCCTCTAATTGGCTTCTCAAATTCAGCAGAGTCAAGGTCTTCCATTAAGAGAAACAGTCCTTGGACTATTCACTTCTTATTGTGGGCATAGAACCAAAGAGCCAAACAACAAGGAGTCGGTTTATATTTGACAAGAGATGGATGAAAAATTGAGAGGGTAAACAGCCTTGTAGAAAAAGTCTGGGGTAGGGAAGCAACAAAGAACTCCTATGTATGAAACTCGCTCTAAGATAAGGCAATGCATATTGGATTTAATGAGATGGAGCAAGGGACAAGGTTTGAATGTAGCTGAACAAATGAAAAGAGTTAAGATGTAAATGGAAAAGCTAAGCAGCCAAGAGGGAAATAGGGATTGAAATGCTTGGCCAAGGTTAAATCAAAACTTCATGAGGCATAATCGAAACAGAAATCGAGAGTACAATGGCCACAAGAGGGAGATAAGAATACTAAATTCTTTCATGCAAGCACTCTGAATAAAAGGAAATCTAACTACATAGAGAGAATCGTGGCAGCAAATGGGAGAGTATGTGAGAACAGAAAAGGGGTGAAAGAGGAAATCATCAAGTTTTACACCCAACTCTTCAAGCCTATGGTAATGACATCCTATGTTTGATTTGAGTACTAAATGAACCCTTAAATACTTTGAGTGAATAGAGTTTAACCTATGAGAGAGTATCAAATTTGTTGCATTTGATTTCAATGAAATCGTTGAAATTGATGAGATGCATATGTTTTGTTTAAAAAGATCATGCTATGAATACTTATTCTTTGGATTGTTATTCCAATTGGGATTTCTAGTATGTAACAATTTTAAGTTATTTGTGGATGAGTTGAAAGAGAGGAAGGAATGAAGAGGAAAAATATTAGATATATTGATCTAGTCCATGCTTGAGGACAAGCATGGTTTAGGTGTAGGGGAATTTGATAGAGTTCAATTTCTATATATTTTTTGTTAATATTTTCTCCAATATTTAGTTCATTCCAGGCTGAAATTAATTGATTTGGTTATGTTTTACGTTTAAGATGATGAAAGTAGAGGTTTGAAGGAAAATTAGCTTAATTGTAGAATTTGATGAAGAATCTAACCAGAAGACTTTTCGGTGTCAGTTGTCGGCAACCTAATAGACTGACGGGCTGAGCGAGATTTTCATCAAGAAGAGGAAATTTTGGAAACTTAATTACAATAAGGAAAGAGAATATTGCAGCAAGTTTTTGGGAGACAAAATCTTTTATTTTAGTATGGAATATTTTCCTATTTTTGTTATCTTTCCCTTTTAGAATAGAACTTAGTTTTTAGTAATTCTTTTAGAATTGTTATCATTACCATATTTTAGGAGTTGTCTTTTGTTATAAAAGGAGAATCCTGGAGGTCCCAAAATCAAACCAAGCAGTCGTTTCTCTCTTGAAATGCTCGTTTTCTTCTTTTCTTTTTTAGAGTTAGACATTTCTTAGAAAAATTCAAGGAGTTGTGTGTGCCACCATGAGTGGCTAAACACTATTTTCTTGTTCAAGGGAATGATTGATTTCAATTGCAATCACTGTGAGGTTTTGTTCTTAAATTTATATTACTTGCTTTTAATTTAAGTACTTGTTGATTTTTGCTCTAATTATTATGAATAATTGGTGTTGGTTAATCTGACAAATTAATTCTTCATCCTTTATTCTATTACTATCCATGAATTCAGTAATCTGGAATTATCATGAATGAGTAGTACAAGTAGCAACTATGTTAATTATGTTTATGATTTGAAATATGCATGCTTAGCCTAGGAGAATCAATAGAGCAAGATTAATTTACTGCAATTATCTTGATTTAACTGTTTTCATCGATCTTAATGCTATCATTAATTTGATATGGAACACTATATAGTGTCCACTCAATTAATGATAAATTTTGATTTGGGTGTTGGGTCGGTCAATTACTTTCGAAAAATAGAAAATTTATTACGGCTATCCTAACAAGTTTTCAAATTAAATATTTGAATTTGCAAGATAATTATTGATGACCTATAATTGATTATACAATTGAACGAGATCAATCCTTACATCGGAAGTTTGGTAAATTTGGTATTTATCTCTTTTTTTTCTATTTGGTTATTTATTTTAGTTATTTGTTAGAATTCAATTAGTAGTTAATTTATTCCAATTCCCCCCACTTTTATTTTATTGTTTCAAAACTTAAAACTACACTTTTGGTTCCTTTGGGATTCGATTTGGCCTACTATTGTTACAAATTTAATTTGTAATCACTAGATGCCAGTGATTAATCTTGAAAGTTTCATCAAACCCATCACTTGATTATATTATAAGGACCAATTAGAATCAAATTTGCAGGTTAAGGAATCAAATTTAAATTTTGTTAACATGAAAAATGAAATCGAATTAACGTCCAGATTGAGGAATGAATAACACTAGTTACCCTTTTATTTTTACTTATATCACGTTATTTATATAATTAATCATACTAGATCTTAGCTTTAATCTCTAATCCTAATCATTTTAATGTCAAATTCTACTTGTGCATTTATTTATTTTTGGTAGATGTGGCATTTTTTAATAAAAAATTCTGGTAACAAAACAAATTAAAGATGTAAAATAGAAATATAAAATGTAAAACTTAAATTAGAAATAACAAGGAAGAAATTTTGATAACTAATGAATAAGGTTTTTTTTGTTATGTACAATATAATAATCAAAATATTAAAATAAGAAACAGAAAATGATATACAAAGTTAGAAATGGAGATCAATGCACCATTATTTCCCCAAAGTAATGATTTAAAGTTCGGAGCACTAAAAGCTAACTTCTTTGTTTTGTGAGGAAATTCAAGCTGTTTCCTTCGAATGATCTCCTCATGCTTGGGAGGACGTTTTAGCAACTTGATATATGTTTCCAAGTCATGAACACAAGAAGGATTTTGCATCTTGAAAAAGTCAAGCAATAATTCCACTCCCACATGAGCATAACACGAGCAGCTCCAAGGAAGATCATATCTCTCTGCCAAAACCTTAAAACCCTCATTGAAAAATATCCCTGGAAGCTTCGTTATGGGATCCTTCACATTCACGATCCGCAAAACTTTCACTCCCAAATCTTCACAACGTTGTTTGAAGCCTGAGTTTCCGACTCGCGGCCCTCCAAACGAAAAAACTGTGACTTGAACACGAGCATTGTTTACAACATTCTTGTTCAGCCCTAATTCACAAATCTCGTACGCTAGCAGATGGGCAAGCGAGCTTCCCATGCTGTGCCCAGCTATTGTTATGCTCATTTCCTGCCCTCGGTACAAGTTTAGTACCCTAGAAACTTCGGAAAGAAGTTGTTGTCGACAGCTAGGGAGCCCGAACTTGCTTTCTCTTTCATTTGAAGTGTACAAGCCAAGAAATCCGGCTTCGACTTTAACATCAAGACGAGGATTATGAGGATCCAGACGGGCTGGTGTTAATGCGCTCATCAAGTTAGCCAACCATTCTTGATTAGTAATTGTACCTCGAAAACTAATCATCACGTCTCTCCTCCCCAACTTGACGCTTTCTTCATCGTTCGATACAGCAATGTATCCAATCCATTTTCCACAACATGGATTGTTTTGCATTGGAATATTGATGTCTGGGGTTGCATAAATATATTTAGTGACTTCATAGCCCGATTGTCCCAAACCCACCTCTTTTAAAAGGTTGGATTTGCCATACTTGCAGTTCAAGTATCTTTTCGAGTTGGGATCGAGGTCAAAAGCCTTGTAGCATGCAACAACAAACTCTCCATATCGAATGATCTCATCCCTGAGAAGAGAATCCAAGGGTTCCACTAGGTCTTCCCAGTTATTCAGCCCTTGTATCTCTTTCCAAACTCCAGCCAAGTTCAGGTGGCTGGTTGCAACTTTCTTCCTCCTTCCTAGTGCAATCACAGAAGCAGCCACTGATGATTGCTTCACTCCATTATTCATTTTAGTTCGCCAAAATGGACATTTATGTGACGGGAAATTCCCCAAAAACGTACTTGTAAAAGTCATGTTTGCATTAGGGTTTAGGGTAGCCATAGATTGGCTCAAAAAAAAAGGGGAAGAATGAAGGTTGTCAAAGATGATTTATTAGCTGAACAAGTGCGATTTTAAGTACTAGTTGGACATCTAAGAACCTAGTACTATTGTGGTTTTGGACTTGATTGCCTTTATTTGGCGAGGAATTTGACTTTTCAAAATCTGCGTCGCTGTTAAAATAATTGGTCGGTGGTGCATAACTGGGTAGATTTTTTTATTTGTTTCATGTTTCATGTTTCATGTTGCGGCTTTTACAGAAATGAGGAGTATAACAGAGCGTCAACAAAACGTTTCTTCAAATGCTTTTTAAATCATGCCACGTATTATTTGACTCCAAAGTGTTTGACATTAAACCATGAGGCGCGAATTTTTTGTTGGAGGGGACGAAACACATCAAAGCTATAGTATAAAATTGTGTTTATTGTCCTAGCTGGATTCATGGTCAGAATAAACAATGTGGACATGCAGACCAGCAGACAACCCAAGTACACAAATAAAGAATAATTTAAGGAGATTTTAGAAACTCAGCTTTTCAGTTTACTTCGTGATCTGTAATGATTTCATCTCAAATTTGAATATATCTGGAAAGGTATCCAATTTTTTTTTTTTTTGGTTGTGTATTTTGGTTAATCTTACTTTATATTCATGTCTCGTTAAATTTTAGATTTTGATTATCTAAAAAAAAATTACTTTCAAAATATTTTTTTTATTTCAAAAAAATAGTTCATTTTTTATATTAAATTTTCTATAATATTTTTACTAATAGTAATTGTGTATGAATTACAATTAAAATGAAACAACAAAAATGTAAAATTATGTATTTAATGATATATAAACATTTTCCATTTAATAACGAAAAAATTATATTTTACTACAAGTGAACTTTTTGGTTGGTCGAAGGAATAATATACTTTGACTTAGTATTTGATTAGACCGTGACTCATGAAGAAACTAGAGTAAAACTTTTTATTCCTTGTACTTGTGCATTATTTGGACGGAGAAGTGCATCCGAAATTCATGATCGTTTCATGCTACTTATAAAGGCGGGCATATATATATACATATATATATAAGTAATGATAAATAATAAAAAAAATTAATAAATTATTTTATTGACTATTGATAGAAAATATACTCATATTCATCATTGTAAATATTATAACTTATTTAAAATATTAGATCTCATCTAAGTAATAGTCCAATATCTATAATTTGATGTAAACACAATGGTGTTTTCATAGAATTATGAGATGTACCTGTATTTATTTATTTAAGTATCGAAGTGTTTATCCATTGAAATCCCTAGCGTTTGAATCTCATTGTTACTGACTAATTAATTCATGGGGAAATCAGACCACATGAGGAATTTTGGGGTAAAAAAATCAACGATATGATGAGAAATTAGTTATAATATTACAAAGATATGCATCATTTTCGCTGTATTAAGAAATGCCATCATATTACAACCTCGTGTTGTTTAAATGATCAAGTGTAACAATATTAAGAATGTAAATATCGTTACAGGGATATAAGTACACATTGAATTTTTTGTTATACTTTTTCTGTGTTATTTCATGGTACACACGGTAGTAAAATTAGTATCAATCTTATAATTTGTGTTAATATATGTTCTATCCGTTCTAAAAAAAAAGTTTACTTTTAATTTGATACAATACTTTTTAAAATTATAAGGTACAATACACTTAATACAAAATTAAGTATATAGCTTTACATTCTTATTTTTAATTTTTAATTTGGGTTATGCTTTGTCATTATTAGTAAAAGTAATACAAAAAAAAATTAAAAATGAACCCTTTATTTTGGGATAGAGAGACTATATTAAAAATGAACCCTTTATTAAAAATGAACCCTTTATTTTAGTATCCACTTTCATTCTAATTAATTTTGATATTAAGTTTTCTAATTTTTGTATTAAACTAATATTTTAATAAAATTTTATAATATTTTCTATTTTTATGCTAAAAATTTTAAATAAATATATCTACTAGAAAAAATGTGAAACCTTAGTAATAAAATTTATGATGATGAAAGTGAATAAGAATAATATAAATACAAACATAAATTGCAAGATTTATACTAACATATTAGAGCATGTAATATGGAATATTACACAAAAAGTAAACTAGGAGATACATTGTGGTGTAGATATATTTAATTGAATGTCATTTTGGGATTAATTTTCTTTTCGTCCTATTTGTACCCTTTCAAACATTAATTTTTGTCTTTGTTCGTTTTATTAGATAAGATTTAATTAGAAGCCATTTGTTTTCTCCAATTAAAGTCATGAATATAGTAATCTACCACTGATAAAGGTTCGTAATGGGGGGAAAACTTTCTTCTATGTGTGAACGCATATGACATATTGAGGCAAGTGATTCTTCAAAACAAAAACCAAAAACAAAAAAAAGGTGTGTGTATATGTATTTTGTTGATAATTTTTAAGTATTTCAAACAATTCTTTGTAATCAATTGAAAATGTATAAGTTTTTGAACTCCTTTATATTGATTAACTTAATGAACTTGTAATTGTAAGAGAATCGGTGGTGATAGCCCATTAAAGTGTTTGAAGAGATACACAAACAGCGGAATTCTTGTTCTCCCTCTTTCTATGAACTATTAGGAAACTATCAAGTAAAATATAAAGTAATCATAATACAAATATAAAATCAGCAACAACACCAACCAACAAGCACAATAACATAATTAATTTTTACATGGAAAACCTTCTCAATACGAGAAGTAAAAATTACGGGACCGAAATCCACCTAAATCTTCACTATAATCAAATAATGGGTTACATTGTTCTCTCTAGATATAACTAGAGGCATACAAATATCAACCAAACATCAACCATCAAGAATTATAAATTCTTGGCATTCGAAAACAGTTCAAAAAATTAAATAAAGAAATACTGTGAAAATATTCTCAAAAAATAGGCAGTCACGAATTTGATATTGTATCTTCAAATTGGAAACTCCAAATGCTAATCCCAATGGTCAAAACCAATATCAGCCTCTCATGAACTTGGTGACAAAATTTTACCCAAATCGAACCACGAATCACCCGCTGATCGACACTTTGATCAAAACTGTACAAAGAAGAAAATTTCTACTTTTCTTCTCACTTTGCTGCTGCACACCTTTCTCCTTTTTCTTTCTTTTTTTTTTTTTTTGTTTTCTCTCTATCATGTCTAAATTTGACCTAACTTTTCCTTTTTATACTTTTAAGTTGGATTAGGCTCCACTTGATAGTGCCCCAGACCCAACAAATCTCCCCTACATGATCAAGTG
Source organism: Gynochthodes officinalis (assembly GCA_020080225.1). Lineage (NCBI taxonomy): Eukaryota > Viridiplantae > Streptophyta > Magnoliopsida > Gentianales > Rubiaceae > Gynochthodes > Gynochthodes officinalis. Next base: position 35,982,467 of record CM034619.1, on the reverse strand, counting down.
GAGGGCATTGCCATCCTGGCAATCAAATGACAAGCCTCAAACTTTTGTCTTGGTAGAGTCTTTGTGAGCATATAGGCACCATTCTCATCAGTGTGAATCATTTCAAGATACAATTTTTTCTCTTCAAGAACATCTCTAATCCAATGATAATGAACATCAACATGCTTCGACTTAACATGAAAAGTAGAGTTCTTACCAAGATGAATCGCACTTTAATTGTTGCAAAACAACACAAAGCGATCTTGCTTGAAGCCAAGTTCCTTCACAAATTTTTTCATCCACAACAACTCTTTACACGCTTCAGTTGCTGCTACATACTCTACTTCAGTGGTAAAAATTGCAACACACTTTTGTAACCTTGATTGCCAAGCCACAACTCCCTCTGAGAAAGTAACCAAGTACCCCAAAGTGGACTTTCAACCATTGACATATCCGGCCATATCTGAATCTATATACCCAACCAATAAAGGTTCATTAGTTCTAAAACAAAGTTTAAGTTTAGAAGTACCTTGATATCTCATGATCCACTTCACTGCATTCCAATACCCTTTCCTAGGTTTTGATTGAAAAATCAGATGACAACACCAACTGCTTGAGCTATATCTAGTCTAGTACATACCATGGCATACATCAAGCTACCAACCACTGAAGCATATGGAACAGTTAACATGTATCTCTTCTCTTATTCTGTAGAAGGGCTTTGTTCAGTGCTCAATCTAAAGTGAGAAGTAAGAGAAGGACTAACCACTTTGACGTTATCCATACTGAACTTCTGAAGTACTTTCTCAATGTACTTCTTCTGTGATAACCACAGCTTCTTGGCATGTCTGTCTCGATCAATTTTAATGCCAAGGATCTATTTTGTTGGCCCCAAGTCTTTCATAGCAAAGGACTAGCTCAACTGCTTCTTCAACCTATCAATCCGAGAAACATTTTTACCAACAATCAACATATCATCAACATAGAGCAAAAGAATAAAGGATAATATATTAAAATGTCCCGAACTTAGGTGCTTGTAACTGTTTTGACCCGACCTTTTAATTGTAATAACACAACACCTGAACTTTAAAATGTGTAACAATAATGTCCTCTGACTGAAAAAAAGACGAAAAAGCCCTTCGATATGAAGCATATAGTTTAAAATTCTAAAATAAATTTTTAAAAAGACCAAAAAGATAAAATTTAAAGACAAAAATTTAATAAATGTATTTACACTATATAATAAATTTTTTAAGCTAAAAAATAAAATTTAAATATGAAAATTTAATAAAATTTAGAGACAAAAATGACCAAAAAATTGAGGTTAAAAAACAAAGAAGTATCACATAATAATTTTTTGTATTTTTACATTAAAATTTTTAACAAAATTTTACATAATTTTATTAAAACTTTCTTTTAAAAATTAATAAAAAATTAAACTATATCAAATTTTTTGTCATTTTTGTCTTTAAGGAGAGCTCTTTCGTCTTTTTTCCGATAGGAGGACATTATTGTTACACATTTTAAAGTTAAGATATCATGTTGTTACAATTGAAAGATCGAGTCAAAACGGTTACAAGCGTGTAAGTTTAGAACATTTTAATATATTATCCCAAAAAATAATAAAATGATCATCAAAGAATTTTGCACAGAAACACAATGGTCAGAATTTGTCTTTCAGTAGCCTTGTTCTGCCATAACAGACTCAAACTTCTTATACCATTACCTTGGCGCTTGTTTCTAGCCACACAAACTTTTCTTTAGTCTGCAAACATAGTCCTCTTTTCTTTTTACTTTGAAACCCTCTTGCTGCTCCATGTAGATCTTTTCTTCAAATCACCATGTAAGAAGGCCGTTTTCACATCCATTTGTTCAACCTCTAATTTTAAACTCGTTGCTAAACCAAGTACCACATGAATAGATGACATCTTAACAACTAGAGAAAATATTTCATCAAAATCAACTCCTTTTCTCTGGCTGAATCCTTTGACAACCAATCTAGCCTTGTCTCGCGGTTTTAAGGTGTGTTCTTCTTGCTTTACCCTATAGACCCATCTTTTTCTCAAAATCCTCTTATCTTTAGGTAGTTTCACCAACTCAAATGTGTGATTATCATACAATAATTGCATCTCATCTTGCATGGCATCTTTCCACTCTTCTCGATGTTCATCATCCATAACTTCTTCACAGCTTTTTAGTTCTCTCCCACCAGTCATTAAGACATACTCACTTGGGGAATATCTCTTAGAGTGTAGCCTTTCTCTAGTAGATCTTCGTAGTGGAACGGCTGGTGGAACATCTTGACTTGGTGAAATCAGAATCATCATCTACCTCAACTAGTCTAGAAGCATCTAGATCAAGTAAATCATGGTGATCATCATGAACTACATCTTCAACATTCTCTCAGACCAACGTTGAAGGAGTTAGATCCAAATCAACTGGAACAACTGAATGAGATATTGTCTTCTCTATCTTGTCAATGTCTTTTATGGTCTGATCTTCTATAAAAACAACATCCCTACTTCTAACAATTTTGTTCTCAACTGGATCCCATAACTTGTAGCCAAACTTATCTTGGCCATAGCCCAGAAAAATACATTGACATGTTTTCACGTCAAGTTTTGACCTTTCATCTTTGGGAACATGCACAAAATTTTGACATCCAAAGACACACAAATGATCATATGAAACATTCTTACCTGTTCAAACTCTATCTGGCACAACAATATCTAGCGCAGAAGATGGTGAAAGATTTATCAAGTGTACAACTATAACCAAAACCTCACCCCAAAATGATTTTGGCAATTGCGACTATGAAAGCAAACATCTAACTCTTTCAACCAACGTTCTATTCATTCTCTCAGCCAAGCCATTCAACTGAGGAGTCTTCGAAGGAGTCTTCTAATGCCGAATACCCTATTCTTTACAATGCACATCAAACAGACCTAAATACTCACCCCCATTATCTGTTCTAATACACTTCAGCTTCTTGCCTGCCTGTCTCTCAATTAAAGCCTAAAACAGTTTGAAAACATCCAAAACCTGGTCTTTGATCTTCAACAGATATACCCATAACTTTCTAGAATGATCAACAATGAAAGTCACAAAAAACAAGCAACCACTATGTGTTTTTGTCTTCATGGAACCACAAACATTAGAGTACACCAAATCAAGTACTTCTAGTTTCTTTGAATGGGGATTAGTTTTAAATGAAACCCTATTTTGTTTCCCTGCCAAACAATATGAACACTTTTTCAAACATGTGCTCTTTATTCTTGAAAAAAGATTCTTCTTGAATAGAACAACTAATCCATTCTGACTCATGTGACCCATTTTCTTATGTCATAACTCAAGGGTACCCTTATTTTCACCAGCATTAATTGTATCTTTCAACAATTTAGCTTGCATCACATATAAAGTTGAATATATTTTACCTCGGGCAGCTTCCAAAACATTTTTAGTAAGTTTACCTCGGGTGCTAGAATACCTATCATCATCAAGTCTTCCAATAGAGATTAAATTCAAGCGAACCTGTGAAATATGCTTCACACCTTTGAGAACTAACCTTGTGCCATTGTTAGTCTCCAAACAAACATCTCCAATACCAACAACTTTAACCAAGTCATTGTTTCCCATCTTTACATTTCCAAAGTCACCAACTATATAGGATGTAAAGAAATCCCCTACGAGTTGTAACATGTGTAGAAGGCTAGAAGCACCACTATCAATCACCCAACTAGACTCATCACAAGTGAAGTTGACAATATCATCATGGCATACAATTAAGCTACCATCACAGGTTACAACAACATCATCATTATAGCTATCTTCATTTTTCTTTTCCTTACCTGCATTTTTCTTCTCCTTTTTCAACTTTCGACAATGCTTCTTGTTATGACCTTTCAAACCACAATGGTAGCACTTAGCATTTGCAAACTTGTTAGACTTGCATCTACTCTTGTCTATGTTTCTCAGACCTCAACTTTTGCTTCTGGCCATTGTCTCAGTCACTAATACTCTGACTATGAAGAAGTACCTTGTGTCTTTTGCCTTACCTCCTCATTCAAAGTACTAATTTCTACCAATGTCATTGTGACAACACCATCTAGAGCTGAATTAGTCACAGTTGTTCTGAACACTTCCTATGAATCCGGAAAAGTGCCAAAAAACCATAATCCCTAAACCTCATCATCAAACTTGATCCCTTATTCCAGATAATTGCTTAATGATCCCTTGGAAGGTGTTCAAATGATCTATAACTGGAGTTCCATCTTTATATCTCAAGGTCATCATCTGCTTGATCAAAAATAATTTATTGTTTCCGGTTGTACGAGCATACATCTTTTGCAATTTATTCCACAAAGAACATGCAATAGTTTATGCTAAGATGTGGTTCAAAACATTATCATCTACCCACTGCTTGATATACTCACACACTTGATGATGCAACAGTTTCCAATCATTAGCTCTCATTTCATCAGGTTTTTTAGATTTAAACACAAATAAATGATAATTTTTCACATAAAGGAGGTCTTCCATCTTACCACTCCAAACTTGATAATTCTGACCGTTCAAAGTAATCATCGTACTTGTATTAGTTTCCATCTTCAACACAAGACAAACAAACAGCAATCTCCCTCTGATACCACTTGTTGGAAAAGATACACAAATAGCGGAATTCTCATTCTTCCTCTTTGTGTGAACTATTAGGAAACTATCAAGTAAAATATGAAAAAACCACAGTGTAAATATAAAATTAGCAACAACACCAACCCACAAGCACAATAACACAATTAATTTTTACGTGGAAAACCTTCTCAATGTGAAGAATAAAAATCACAGGATGGAAATCCACCTAAATCTCCACTATAATCAAATAATGGATTACACTATCTTCTCTAGATACAACTAGAGGCATACAAATATCAACCATCAAGAATTATAAATTCTTGGCATTCAGAAATAGCTCAAAAAATTAAATAGAAAAAGACTATGAAAATATTCTCACAAAACAGGCAGCCACGAATTTGATGATGTATCTTTAAATTGGAAACTTCAAATGCTAATCCCAACAGTCAAAACCAAGATCAGTCTCTCATGAATCCATTGACAAAATTTGAGCTAAAGCAGACCACAAATCATATTCCGATCAACACTTTAATAAAAAAATGTACAAAAAATGAAAAATTCTTCTTTTCTTCTCACTTTGCTGCCGCACACCTTTCTCCTGGTTTTTTTTTTCCCTCTTTGTTATGTCTAATTTTGACCTAATTTTTCCTTCTTATATTTTTAAGTTGGATTGGGCTTTACTTGATAGTGGCCCAGACCCAACATAAAGCAGTTCAATAAAACAGAGATAATTGAATTTAATTATAAAAGTGTAAGTCAATAAGATTATGATTATACCAAATTTATTAGTTTTTTTGTTTTGTTTTCTCAAGATTATGTAGAACACTTTCATTTTAATCAGGAACTAGTATTCTTTTCTTCAAAGGTAAATTACATATTTATATTGGACTCCCCCCTTAAATCTAAATCTAATTCTCCATAGTTTTTTTGTTGATTTCTTTTTTCTTTAAACAAAGTGTTGCACTATAAATATATTTATACTAGATACATGTTTATATAGGACTCCTGACCCCTCCCTTGGGACTATAAATACAACATATTTTTACCAAGCCTCGTACTTTTACAAGTCTTCCACAGGATTTCTCTCAATGTTCAACTGTTTCTTATGCTTATAAATGCAACATTTCTAGTTCTTCAAATTCCAACTGACAGAAGAGAATACAGTTCTTTGCAAAACCTACATCTTGAACCTCATCATTTTTGCTCTTAAACAAAAATAAAATATCCAAATATATTTTTATTTCAAATTTTAAAATTTAAAATTTTCCATTCAAATTCCTCTTATATAATTTTAAAAAAAATTTCCTCCTATTTTTCCCTCCAAAATACTTTTTCTATCAAAAAATACCTAACAAAATTTTCACACATTCCAATACAACTTTTCTCAAATAAATCACAATCCAAACAAATTAGTCTTTCATGTAGATAAAACTTTTTCTAAATCTTGTACTTCTATAAATCTTCTGCCAAATTTTTTTTTCTCAATGTTCAACTAGCCTATAAATACAAAAGAGAATACAATTCTCTACAAAACCTCCCTCCTAAGCCTCTTCTTGGTCTTATACTACTAGGCTTAAGCAAGTTGTTATTCCTACGCCCTCTAAAATTTGGACAAAAGTTTATTTAATTTTATGAGGATATTTTTATACAAAAATAATCTTTTAAGATAGTATTTTTCTACATGAGCCAAACATTATTCTATTCTTGCCTATCTTATTTCTTTTTTCTTTCTTTTTTTTTCGTCCAAAACAAACTGATTATATTAACTTTGGAATACCCATGTGAACACAGTACATAGAGTGTCTAAAGAAGGACTAGGCTTCAATGGACGGACTCTAACACAATTAATCTAAACCCAGTAGGGGGTCGGTTAAGGCATAACCCCGATCAAACAGGACCGGCACAACCCAGTAACTCCTAGCTAATCTAGTTAAGAGTAACAAAATCCCTAAGTTGCTTGTTGGCCTCTACTGGCACAGCTCCCCTAAACAGCCACAGAAGAAACAGACCGCAGCTTTACCCTTGTAGTACAGAACTAGACGGACCAAACTCCTGTCTCTGTGTGGAGTTACACTGCGTGTCATTGTACTGGCCCTCCGCCCAAACTAGGACCCTAAAACCACTCAGTAAAGAAGGCTCGCTGATACCATCATGAAATAACCACTGGTCTTCCATAAAATTGCACATCTCTTTCTCCCATACTAGCTAGGGACACCAAACCCAATTACTTAGGGCCAAAAGCTCTAGGAAACAAGAACCACCAACCAAAAAAAAAAAAAAAAAATTACTGTTGCTACAATAAAATATTGTAGGTACAAAATCGCATCATTATTGCACTTTCGATCGCAACAGCTATAGTGTTTTTTCAAATTTTCTGGCCATTGGCCAAAAATTATAGCTCATTCTTACTAAAGGGTTTAAACAAGGGTCTTGGGTGGTAGGATGTAATTCTTTTTTTCTTTTTAAATTAGCAAAAAAAAAGATTTTGAAACCTGAAATTTCAATAGTCGATTATTTCTCTCATATCTTATCGGTGTCAAACAAGCGAATTAAGTGAAAGGCTAATTAAATTTAATTTAATGAGCATGTCATGGTTTGGATTGTGATTTATTTGAGAAATTTTGTATTGGAATGTATAAAAATTTTTATAGGTATTTTTTGGAAGAAAAAGTATTTTGGAGAGAAAAATAAGAGCAAAATTTTTTTAAAAATTATGTGAGGGGAATTTGAATGAGAAAATTTAAATTTTAAATTTTAAAATAAAAATTTGTTTGGATATTTTATTTTGTTTGAGAAAAGTTAATTTTTTATAAATGAAAACAAAGTCCAAACATAAATAAATTTCAACAACGCGCCAACCAATGCTTATGAAAAATGAATATATGGCCTCATTAGACTCAAATCATATTTCTCGGCGTTTCGTGTAAATCTATTTTAGTTCCAATTAGTATCCTATTTGCAGTTTGTTCAATAAGACATACATTATTATACTTTCAATGCATACGCGTATATATAAAAGTAATTTCTTAAACTATAATCTCAACACCCATGTGTATATATAAAAGCAACTTTTTTTCCCTTTTCTGGTAAAGTTTTTGGAAGGGATGGATGGGATGTAAATAAGTAGCTTAAGGCTTTGTTTGGACAGGGTTTTAATTTACAAAAAGTTAATTTTTTTTAAATAAAAATAAAATATTCAAACACATTTTTATTTCAAAATATAAAATTTAAATTTTCTCACTCAAATTCCTCTCACATAATTTAAAAAAAATTTCCCTTATGTTTTTCCATCCAAAATACTTTTCTATCAAAAAAAACTACTAAAATTTTCACACATTCTAATATAACTTTTCTCAAATAAAACATGATCCAAACGAAACATAAGAGAGAAACTAATGTTTGGTTTGTGTTTTTATTTGCAAAAAATTAATTTTTTTCAACCACAAAAATAAAACATCCAAGTAAAATTTTATTTTAAAATTTAAAATTTAAATTCTCACCAAAATTCTTCTCATATTATTTTTAAAAAAAATATATTCAATCTACTTTTTCATATTACATTTTCTAACAAAAATTTTGTACAAAAAAATTCATACATTTAATACAAAATTCTCAAATACTGTACCTATTTTCAATCCTTCCCAGTTTATACTTAAAAATGGTGTAAATCAGTTATAATTAACTGCAAAAAAAAAAAAAAAATCTGCTTTAGTTGCCGCCTTGTATCGCCTCCGGCAAGCATTGAGTCCTTTGATGTTTTCAGCAATCAAAACTGGACTTTTGGCAGTGATTTGTCAAACTGTGAACGAGATCAAATGTAAATGTTGTTGCGCCATGGGGAAGTGTTAGCACGCTTCCTGAACTGGTTTTCAGTTGACATAATTGTTATATTAGTTTCTGAACTACTATATTTTCTATGATTACATAACATATTACATGACTTGACATAACAATTGAGTGCATAGATTATTTTTTTATGGTTAAATGGAGTTTGATCGGAGCACTCAATTATGTTATGTAATCATTTTCTATGGTTAAATGGAGTTTGATCGGAGCACTCAATTTGTCACAAAGATTGACTATTTTGTGGGGCAAGCTATAGACGTTAATTAAAACAAATAACCATTATTGCCGCGTTGTGTTTGCTTGAGTTAGGTGTTCGTATATACTTACAATGAAGGGCCGCCAAGCCAATCCACCAATCCAACGTCTATTGCGGGCGATTATTGGTGCGATAAAGGTGTGATTTACCTGTTTTTTTTTTTTTTGTAATAAGATTGTGTTCCTATTAATTAAAAATTTTATCCTTATTAATTAGGATTTTATCCTCTATTTTGAATGTGTTTGTGTACTAATTTGGGAAAAGAGGCAATTGATGTACAAAGCATTGTCAAGACTAGCATAGGTAGAAATTAGGTCCCAAATGCCGTGTCGATTGTCTGCGTTCAGTTCTTTTTGTTGCATGTAACTTGCGATGTTTAAGTAGAGACTAACAAGTTAAAATGTAAAGTGATGAAGCCGTGATCCGCTACTGTCAACAATCCGATCCTGTTATCACGACCCGGGAGCTTCAGAGTGTATAATAATGGTGGTTCCTACAAAATAAATCACGGAGGTTCTGCAGGAAGACTTTACGATGCTAAAGTCGAGCTTCCGTTGGAGTATAATATTTTTCTTAGCTAATTTTCGCTTCTCCATACAGTGGTCTTTTCCGATTTTGTCCTCTTCTTACCGTTAATCATGGGATTACGCTTGATTTGTAGATTGCTGAATTGCAGATGTTTCTCCTCTTGAAGCGTTGTTGTTATCGTCCCGTGATTACAGGCTTCGATTACGTGTTTATGGATAAACATAACTTTATTATTATCACGTGATCTTTTAAGAACCATGAATTTATTATCTTAGTATATTATAGGAATGGAACCCTAGGGTTAAGTAAGAATCATGCAGTTATAACCAACGTAAAGGTCTCGGCCTTTGACTTACAGGTCTGGAATTGAGCGCTTCCCGAAGATCCGGGTTTGCAACTGTATGAGTCTTGACCTGCGTGAGACTCACAGCTTTGGATCTATTTGGGACTCACAGGTCCTGAACTGTGTAGGATGCACAGGTCCAGACCTGACAGGTCCTTAACTGTGTTGAGTATACAGGTCCCGATCTGCATTGGACGCGCAGATCGAGATCTGTTGGTATGGCGAACTCATATACATCATAAAGTAATTTTTACTTTTTGTTTTTCTTAGCTAAAAAAAAATTTAATTATGATATTCTTTTAACCGATTATGTGTATTAGTTAGATTCACTTAGATTTATTGCGAGTTCCTAAGACTTTCATTGCTAGTAGATGATGCTGTATATGTAACACTGTTATCTATTAATATAATGATCATTTCTTTGGTAAAAAAATAAAAAAAAGAGATAGGTGTTTGTATTTTCTCTATTATGAACTGCTAGTACTATTATTTTTAGTTCAGTAGCTTTACAAAAAGAAAAACTATTTGGTTTAGTTCCTTGTATATCTTTGGCCAAAAAATTATGAATCTTATGATGAAATATGTCACTATATATAGTCTTACATCATAGTGTTGTGATTGTAAATAAAATAGTTTATGTATTATCATACTACGTAAAACATACATATCAACACAATGAAAGGAATAAGTTATTTACAAACAAGGGACCTAAAAAGATTATTATTAAATTATTACAATAAAAATAAAATAAATAAAGGGAAAATTTTTTCATAATTACATGTAATATTTTTTTGCATGCTTGAATTATGAATTATTACATTAACAATGAACACGAGTTGAATAAAAAATCACATATTATCTTCATTTTGCTTATTTAAGATACATGATAGAAAATCACTAATTGACATTTTAACATGGAGATAATATCCAAAAAGGTCCCTCACATATTAACGAATGAGCTTTTTAGTCCCCTAATTCCCGAATGAGACAAAACCGTCCCTCACATTATATAAATGAACCATTTTCGTCCTTCACATTATATAAACGAACCATTTTCATCCTTCACATTACATAAATGAAACTATTTTAGTCCCCCAAATCACGTGTCCCGAATGAGACAAAACCGTCCCTCACATTATATAAATGAACCATTTTCGTCATTCACATTATATAAACGAACCATTTTCATCCTTCACATTACATAAATGAAACCATTTTAGTCCCCCAAATCACGTGTCCCGAATGAGACAAAACCGTCCCTCACATTATATAAATGAACCATTTTCGTCCTTCACATTATATAAACGAATCATTTTCATCCTTCACATTACATAAATGAAACCATTTTAGTCCCCCAAATCACGTGTAGTGTAATGTGAGGGATGATTTTGTCTCATTTGAAATTGAAGGACTAAAAACCTCATTTGTCAATATGTGAGGGACCTTTTTGGACATTATCTCAAAAATGTATCTATTTTTGGCCTATATTCGATCAAACACTCAAATTTAATCATAGATAATTAAGGATTTTCAACTTAATTTTTAAACATCATTTTATCTTCTTTGGTTTCATATGTTGCGAAAGTGCTTATTCATTTACGATGCCCTACAACCAAGCATGTAAGTCCAATCAAGTCTTCTTTTTTTTTTTCCTGAAACGATAATGTATTGACAAGGCGGGAATTGCCAAATTACATGGCCACACAAGGGTTAGTTACTCATCGTGGTGTTATAACTAGATACCAGCGCTATAACCCATGAAGCCAAAGGCTTTCAAAGGGGCAAAAAGGCCCACAAAGGGCAAGAAGGCCCACAAGGGGCAAAGTCCGGACTAGCGGGAAAAGTTGAAAACCTAAACGACCTAGGATCAACTGAAAGTACAAAAGCTTGATTATATCGGGTCACTAATCAAGTTGGTGGAGTGAAATTTAAAGAAAGATGGACATATGGAATCAACTACTCCTTTCAAATTCATCATGCATTGGCACAAGGGTCGAAAATTTTGTTAAAGGGTGCTCACTGTTATGATTTGTGTGTCCCTTCTAAAGATCTCAATAAGGGACAAAACATACATAACCATGATTGCAACAAGCTTGTTTCTTTTTCTCCTTTAATTTGTTTTTATATAATCTTTTCTTCACATGATATTTTATGCATTATTCGTGAATCATTTTTTTAAAATTTATATATTCTCATGATCAATCGGAAATAAATTATTCCAAAAGCTTGAATCCCTCCCCACCCCACCACCCAAAAAAAAAAATCTATGGTGATTATAAATCAAAATTCCTTTTCACAAAATTCAGAAGGAATAGTTTTATCCTTCTGATCGGTGATGATAGCCAGCATACAAGTGGTGGTCAGGTGATGAATCATTGATGGTGGTGGAATAGAAAAAAAAAATGTGAGATATAGTGCAAGAGTAAGTTGAAATGTCAAATGTTAGATTTATTGACGTCCAAATTTTTACACCTTCAGGTGAAGGTGTCTCCCTATTTTTGGAACCAAGCACCGCAAATCGCGCACTACTGCGGTGATTTGTGGTGCGACAAACCTGCGAATTCGCACCTCTTTAATTTTCATTTTTGTTTTTTTTTCTAGGTAACGTATACAATTTGGATTGCGGCATCCTCCATGCATGCGGTCGTAGTTTAACAGGCCACCTATTAAACGCTTTACGGTAGTAGAATAAATGTCAAGTTATGCAACAGATGCAATTTTGTGGGATCAGCTCGAGCAACGTCGAACGTGAGCTAGGGACCACTAGCGTACGTTCAGTTTCTCTTATCTCACGCCATTTGAGGTACCCAATAGAGCCAACTGCCTTAGTCGATAACATTAGATTAGATTAGTATTGTCCCTACGTTGTAGGTGCAACGTCCTATTCGAAGGCTTTTATCCTCTTTTGGAGGTGTTATTTTTTTTTAATTAGTATTGTTGTTTTTTCGATTTTGTGAGCGTCCTCCTCATTCGGAGGTACTTGTTTTCATGGGTTAGGTTTCAATCAACGCCATGAAACTCTTTTAACCTTTTAGGCTATGTACATTTGTCAATTTAGTTTTGCAATATAACTATCATTTTAGAAAAATTTTTTTTTGTTAATTTCATTTGATGGTCATGCATTGGCACAAGGGTCGGAAATTTTGTCAAAGGGTGCTCACTGTTGTGATTTGTGTGTCCCTTCTAAAGATCTCAAAGAAGAAAATTGTGTCACTACATATACGTTGTCTTATCATAATTGTTCTACGCAATATTCACTTGTGATTAATTTGTTCATTTTCGGTCGCACAAAACATGCAAGGAATACAAAAATTCACAATTTTCTTGGATCGTGAGACATGTTGGTTGGGGATTCTTGAGAGATCTTTAGAAGGGACCCTCAAATCACAACAGTGAGCACCTTTGACAAAATTTCCGACGCTTGTGCCAATGCATGACGAATTTGAAAGGGGTACTTGATTCCTTAATTAAATTTGAGTGTTTGATCGAATATAGGCCAAAAATAGATACACGTTGAAATGTCAATTAGTAATTTTCTATCACGTATTTTACATAAGCAAAATAAAGATAATATTTAATATTTTATTCAACTCGTATTCATTGTTAATGCAATAATTAATAATTCAAGCATGCGAAAAAATATTACATGTAATTATGAAAAAATATTTCTTATATTTATTTTACTTTTATTTTTATTTTTATTGTAATAAGTTAATAATAAATTTTTTTGGTCCCTTATATATAAATAACTTATTCCTTTCACTGTGTTGATATGTGTGTCTTACGTAATACAATAAATACATAAACTATTTTATTTACAATCACAACACTATGATGTAAGACTATATACAGTGACATATTTCATCATAAGATTCTTAGACTTCGTTTGGACTTCATTTTTATTTACAAAAAGTTAGTTTTTTTAAAATAAAAAAAATATTTAAATATATTTTCATTTTAAAATTTAAAATTTAAATTTTCCCACTTAAATTCCTCTCATATAATTTTGCAAAATTTTTCCTTTTATTTTTCACTCTAAAATACTTTTTCTATCAAAAAATACCTACTAAAATTTTCACATATTTTAATATAATTTTTCTTAAATAAATCTCAATCCAAACGAAACCTTAATTTTTTGGCCAAAGATATAAAAGGGACTAAACCCAATAATTTTTCTTTTTGTAAAGCTACTGAACTAAAAATAATAGTACTAGCAGTTCATAATAAAGGAAAATAGAAACACCTAACTCAAGCAAACACAACGCCTCAATAATTATGATTTGTTTTAAATAATTTTTAAACCCAACGCGGCAATAATGATGATTTGTTTTTAAAGCATCAGTTGACTTTGTCAGTTTTTCGGCAATGACTATTTAATGATATCGTGAAATAGTCATTGCCGAAAAACTGACAATGAACGGCGTGTCCTCATTCTCCGTCCGTCCTATAATTAAAGTCACATTTTCATAAATTAACTTATTAATGAGATATTTAATGATTGTATTTAAATGATACAAATATATACGAATTTAAAATATAACACTTAAATTCAAAGTTAGAAATATGTATTAATATTAATAAAGGTTAATTTTTCCAAATAATATTTTTTAAGTATGAATACATAATAAAAATATAAATTTTATTTAAGAATAATTAAAAAAATAAAAAGGTGACAATAATGATAAGACAGTAAAAATAAATTAATACTTATTCCTTTTATGTTAGTACATCGAACTTTAGGGTTGTTGATCAATTTAATTTCAAGTTTTGTGAGTATATTGTTACTTGTATGGTTTAAATTTAATTTAATAAACTCAACATCGACTAACAAGAATACTAAGTAGAAAAGAACAATCTCATTTCAAAAAACAAATGAAATTTCTTTGAAGTTTTATAAGAAATGATAATGCAATATTACACAAAAATAAATTTTCAGAATAAAGAAAATATTTTAAAATTGACTATTTGTTTTGTTTTGGACATAGAGAATATAACAAACGATATTATTTTAAATGCAGAACATTGTGATAGTGTAATAAGAAAAATATGATTTCAGTGATCGTAAATATTACTTATTATAATATATTACAATAAATTAGTGAAATGTAGAATGGATTAACTTACATGGGTTCGAAGATTTCTTTTCCTTTTCTTTAAGTTGCGATAATTTTTAAATTCATATTTTAGTTTGTACTTGTTACATTTTTTAAAAAATTTACTCCCAAAATCTTTATTTGTCGCAAAAAAAAAAAAGGTGTGTACTTTGTGAATGAAATTTCTCTAACATCATTACTAATAACAATAATGTATGGTTACAATTAACAAGTAAGGGCAAAAATATAAAATTATGTATTTAATTATGCATTAAATGTGTTGTATCTAATACCTAACTGGAAAAAAAAATGTTGTATTCAATGTAACATTACTCTTTTTTTAGACAAATAAAGAATAAATTAACATGATGCAATACCTGACATTTTATTCCATTTTATATAAATTGTAATATTATAAATTATAGACTCAATCGATCAATTGGATCTTATCTAAGTTTATGTATGTCTAATATTCATTTATAATAATTGATCTTATAGTTCAACACATGATCATCAAAAGATGCTAATTACATCTCATGATGTATGGTACAATTTGAAAGTTCTACCGAAGAAAAGGTATCAAGATGGGTTCAAATATTTGAAAAATGTATCTTGTACCAAAGTGGAGAAATGAAGAAAGGGTTAAATGTTTGAAAAATATACTAGTAACCTAAAGTTGAGACATGTTGTTATTGTCAGATTTGGACCCAAACCTAACTCAACTTTCTTTGACCAAAATGGGTTGATTTTAGGACATCAAATTCGTAGCTTTGAATCCCAAACTTTGCCAATATGGTAGAAAGTTTACTCCACCAAAAAGTAAATAAATAAAACAGAGAATATTCAATGACAAAATACCTACTGTCGCTAAAATGTTTGATAGTACCACTTTGCCATTTGGTTTTTTTATTACCCTTGTCTCATTTTCATCATCGGGTTGATATACTCGTGCATTTGAAGATATAAATCCATTTCACACGCATAGCATTTTGCTTTCAAAGTAAATAGCACGTTTACAACCTGTAAGCTACGAAGGAGTAATTATTTTTGCAACAATCCAAAAACTTTTATAAACAATCAGACTTTTTTCTTTTTTTGTTGGCAGCAATTTAAGTTCTCTATGACAATTGTGTTTTTTTTTTTTTTTTTTAAAACTCTGATGCTATTTCTATGATTTAGGAATAATTTACTATAAGGAATTAACTGGTGCGGCTTATCTCTCTTGTGGGGTTTGCAAACTATTTCACATGAGCGGGATTTACCCAGTGCACACTTTTAGGTAGCGACTACGAATTTTCTTGTCAACAAAATGAATAATTTATTGTAGTATATAGTTGGTGAATTTCAAACCCTAATTTTCAAAAAGTATTACAGAAATCTAATAGCTCGATCTATTATTCATTCTTTGAAATTGTGCTTAAATTGACAATTTAAGTTGCTATGATGAGCCTACTTACTTTAAGGAACCCAAAAATTAAAAAAAAAAAACTGATTGTGACATGTATTATTAGACCTCGCTTTTTTTCTTTTCTTTTCTTTTCTTTTCCTGATGTTGTTTCTCAAAATTATAAGGGTAGAAAATGACATGTATTGTAAGACTTCCAAATGGGAAGGTGAATAAAAAACAATGAAAAGGAATGATGAGAACAAAAATAAATTTGTTCTCTTAACATTCATTTTAGAGAAAAAAAGGAAAAAAATTAAAACATTTTTTCGAAAAATAAAATCTCTCTATAGTTATTTTTCTTATATATCCTAATTAGACCTTATAATAATTCATGACTATCAACTATGCATGAAATAATAGAACAAGAGCCAACAAGTATTTTACCAGAGGATTTGATCAAATCTTATCGGATGTTGATTCTCAGCGGAATTTTAAATAAATAAATAAATAAATAAAGCTTTTATGAACCACAGTGAAAATGACAAGTTAGGCGAGCTTGGCGATGGGCTCCCAACTTATAATGACCACACATGTAATTAGTCAATTTCTTTTTCTCGTCTTTTCTTTTTCTTAAATTTCAATTGTGGAATTCCACGTGATAAGTTATAGTGACAAACAAAAATATATAGCCACGAGTTCATTAATATATATTCTTTGCTTTTATGAGTTCTAGTTTTGATTTAATACTCTATTTAGTGACCGGTTAGGCAAGTTCAATTTTACCAGTGGGAGAGTGCCTCCTTTTGTTCAATTTTACCAACGTTTATCATACAGGGATTAGGTGAGAAAACCATTTCTGAATGTTTCATACGTCTTTTTTATTTTATGGTCAACCCATGCAATGTATGGGGAACACATGCAAAAAATAAGTTTATGGCCCCTCATTTTATATAGTTTAATATACAATTGAGCATATTGACACAATTTTAGAGAAATCATACACTATATATTAATATCATTAATATGTATTTAATGCATAGATTAATTTACATTTCATCCTTTGTAGATGAGGACTAATATGCGTACCAATATGTAACTTTAAATAGTAGCACATAATGTGCTTCAAAACATATGCTCAAAAATTGTGTGTATATATTGAGTTATTCTTAAATATATTAAAATTTTTATTTGATGGTATGTAATATGTATTGCTCCTGAATTTATTCATTAATTATATTATTTATAAAAACCTACACGTGTACATACATATATATGCACATGTATCCATGTATGTGCAATAATACTTGTTTATTTCCGAAAGATGCTTACTGTTATTTTGTTTAAGTGATTTTATTCTTTTATACAGTTTATATTTACAAAAAGTCAATAATTATTGCATTAAAAATTATTTTTGAGTAAAAAGATGTATTTCTCAACTCTTATTTTAGAAAAATCTAAACATCCAACTCAAAACAAATTAGCTATGATTTGAGTAAATCAATAATCTTATTAGTTGGTTTTGAATCACTAGGAAACCGATGTAAGATATTATGTTAAATGTTCCTTTTAAGCATGACTCAGGTTGAATTTGTATTCTTAACACTCTCTCTTAAATATAATCGTTGGGTAAAATAGTAAAGTAAACAGCTGTAGGAAAATTAAAGCAAATAGCTACAGAAGAAGGGAAAAAAAAAAGAATAAACAGCTACAGAAAAAAATAAAGTAAACATTTGGAGATTTTGCTTGAGTCGTGCAATTAATTGCACTATCCTAAATGATTATTTCAATATCAGAAATATCCCTCTACAATTAAATAAGCCTTTTCTATGTGCAAGAAAAGTGTAAAACCAGATCAAAACTAAACTTGGCCGCGTTCAACCCATAAGTAGGGAGGGGGACAAATCCACCATTTTTAACTGAACTGGCCTAATTTAGCCCCTCTCATACGCATGAGCCACCACTTTTTCTCTTGAACACAATTCCACTTAAAGGAAATTCAATATAAAGTTTTGAAAATTTTTGTAAACTTTCAATGTAGGATATTCTGTTGAAATACATAAACACTCCAACAATCCCCCATATATTTCAAAAGAATTAAAGAAAATGTGAAATATTCTGCTGGATTTGTATGGGTGCAAGTGCATTCAATTTGATATCTTTTGAACTATGAACCAAACTTAGATTAATAAAATATGACTTATAGATTTATTGGTGAAATGAAAATTTTCTATGAACCAATAAATCATTGGTGTAAGAAAGTGATTTTATTAACCATAATGCAACCCCCACAATTTTGTTGTTCAATGTGCTTTTGCACAAATAAGCCACATATATGCCTAGTTTTCATGATAGCGTTAAAGATTTAGCCAAGATTTTATAGGAGCGACTTCCCTCCACTCTCAAATAGGTGAATTTATCAAGTGTATACTATTTTAAATACACCATCCATAAAAAATATGAATTCACTAAGAGTTATAAACTCAACCTCACATATAATAGTAGTCAAAAACACGTACCACATAAATGACTTGAATTTAAGTGCACTAGTGTCAATATCGATTTGTTATTACCAATATGAATCTATTTCACGGGATCTCCAATCATATATACGTTGGGTTGCTATCTATGTTTATAACTTATTAGCTTAAGTCCCATTTCCCTCTATATTTGAATAATTAATTTTCTTCTCAAATGTTTGGTCAGACGATCGACCAAATTCACTTCTGACTTTACATAATGAATGGAAATGATTCCATCTCTTAACAACTGCTTTATAACATCATATCTCAATCTCATATGTCAATTTTTGAAATTATATTATTTGTTTTTAGTAATTGCGATTGATACTTGGCAGTCACAATGCATAGAAACTGAAGGCACAAGTCCCTTGGTTATGGGAATACTAGCTAAGAAATTCCTTAACCAATTAGCCTTAGAACTAGCCAGTTCCAGAGCAATGAACTCTTATTCCATAGTCGATCTAGTAATAATCATTTGTCTTACTGATTTTAGTGCTATTGCACCACCGCCAAATGTGAATATATAACCACTAGTGAATTTAGTCTTTTTCGAATCGAATATCCAATTACTATCACTACATCATTCTAATACAAAAATAAATCCACTATACCGGATACCATAATTAATGGTTGGTTATTTTCAAATATTTCATCAGTCTAACAAATGAAGACCAATACTCATGATTGGAATTATGAGTATACCTATTCAGTTTAAACACAACATAGGCAATGTAAGACTTTGTAAAATTCATTAAATGCATCAGACTCCCAATAATCTGAGCATATTTAGACTAAACAACTAAGTCACAATGATTCTTTTTCAATTGAGTGTTAGCATCATCAGGAGTGCTCACTGGTATCATATCATAATTTTCAAACTTTCTAAGAAATTTCTCAGTATAATAATTTTGTGACAACATTATTCCATCATCACTCTTTATAATTTTAACACCCAATATAACATTAGCTTCACTTAGATCTATCATGTCAAAGTTTGAAGACAAAAAACATTTAGTACTATTTTAATATTCAAACTAGTACCAAATATAAGTATGTCATCTACATACAAAAAAAAAATGATCACATAATCATTATTCATAGTTTGTGTATATACACATTTGTCTACTTTTGTTTATGAAAAGCCATCACTTAGTAGAATTTGATCTAATTTCTCATGCCACTATTGAGGAGTTTGTTTTAGGTTATAAAGTGATTTAATTAACTTACCAACTTTGTTTTCCTATCCAAGAACAATATAACCCTTAGGTTGTAACCTATAAATTTTGTCTTCTAAATCTTAATTTAAAGCTATAGTTTTAACATCCATTTGATGAACAAAAAGTTTATGGATAGAAACTAAAACAAAGAAAATTCTAATAGATGAAATTCTAGTTACTAGTGTAAATGTATCAAAATAGTCAATATTTTGATTTTGTAAAAATCCTTTTGCTATTAGTCAAACTTTATATTATCAATCGAACCATCAGAATTATATTTTCTTTTAAAAATCCATTTGCATCCAATAGTTTTTGCACTAGGAGGTAAGTCAATTGAAATCCACGTTTTATTTTTAAAATTGAATTAATTTCATTATTAATAGCTTCTTTTGAAAATTTTACATCAGAAGAAGAAATAGCTTCAATATAAGTCAGTAAATCATTATCAATAAGATAAGTATCAAAATCATTTGCAAATGAAAATTCTTTTCTAGGCCTTTTGCTTCTTCTCGATTCTTCATTAGAATTGACTTCCCTATTATTTTTAATAGGTACATGAGAAATTTCTTGAGAAAGTGAAAAAAATATGTTCAAAAAATTTAGTATTCTTTGTTTCAATTATTGTATTACGCTCAAGCATATCACTTTCTAACACAAGAAATCTATCTGTAGCACTATATTCAGTATATTCAATAAACATACAATTAGAAGTTTTCAATCCTAATTTTCTTTTCTTTGGTTCAGGCAACATAACTTTAGCTAAGCACCCCACACTTTTAAATATTTTAAGTTAGGTGCATATCTTTTTCATAACTCATAAGGTGTTTTTCCAGCTTTTTTATGTGGAATTCTATTTTGTAAGTGACATGCAGATAAAATAGCCTCATCTCACAAATTTGAGGTGCAAAAGAATTAACTAACTTATAATTCATCATTTTTTTAAGTGTTCTAGTTTTTCTTTTAACTACATCATTAGACTCAAGGAATAAGGTGGAGTTATTTCATGAATTATTCCTTTTTTTTCACAATAATCATTTAGTAATAAATATTCTCCCCCTCTACCAGATCTAGCTCTTTTAAGTTTTCTATTAAGTTGGTTTCTACTTTAGTTTTGTAAAAAATAGAGGCATTAAAGGTATCATCTTTATTTCTAAATAAATGCAATTTAGAGAAACTAGAAAAATCATCAATTAAAGTCACATAGTATTTTTTTTCCCATTCTAGTCATAATTTGTTTTAAATTACCAAAATCTATATGAATTAACACAATAATTCAATTTCTCTATTTACAAAGACATAAGTCTTTTTAGTAATTTTGTATTCAGCACATATTTCACATTTATCAATATTAGTTGAATTCAAACCAGAAATTAAACTAAGTAATTGCACTTTCTTTATATAACTAAAATTGATTTTTCATAATCTAACATGCCATAAAGAAAATAATTCAATCATACAAGCAGAAGAAGTAGACATGTTTTCATTAATAGAAATACATCGGGACCTTGATTATGGTAGCCCTTGCCTCCAAACACATTATTTTTAGTCATGACAATTTTACCAGATTCAAAAAATATTGATCCCTACTCTGTCAAGCTATTACATAGATACCAAATAACTCTAATAGTTGGAACATGCAGAACATCAGTGAAAACCAAAGTCTTTCCAGATAAGAGTTTGAAAAAAGCTTTGCCCTCCCTATGAACTTTAGTAGTTCTAAAGTTTCTAGGGTAGATTACTCATTATCGTCCTTACTGGTGTGTAGGAGGAAAATGCCTTTTGACTACCACAAATCTGTGAAGTGGCTCCAAAATCTACCACACACACGTTGGCATTTACTAAAATATTCACTTGAAAAATAACCGCAATAATAACATCATCTCCTTTAGCTACATTAGTCTTAGGAGGATTTTCATTTCTCACTCTTTTGTGAAATTGAGAAGTATGGTGTCCTAATTTATCTCAAATAAAATAAAAACCTTTCTTCTTCTTAAAGTTGGAATTTTTAGGCTTGAAATCTTTAAACTTAGATTTCGTACCTTTTAGCTATATTCTTGCACTAGATTTGCCTTCAATTCTAACTCTTTGGATTTAACTGCATTGACTTGCTTTCTGTTACTATCTTCACTAAGAATGCACCCCACAAGTTCTTCCACAGTCAAGGTCTTATACTTGTGTTTGAGGTTATTTTTATACTCGTTCTAAGATAGTGGTAATTTCTCAATTAGGACCCCTACAACAAACCTTTTGAGTAGCACTATTTCTTCAATATTTAGGTCTTCTAGCAATTTCTGGAATTCATTGATTCGGACCTTGATGCTTTTGTCTTCGACCATTTGTCATTGGTAAAATTTACTGACAACAAATTTCTATTTGGTTGCATCTTCAACGATCTATTTGTTGATCAGTGCCTTCTAGACTAATTTTGCTTCCTTATAGCTACAACACACATCAAATAGTTCATTAGAGAGAGTCTGCAAAATAGTATGGGGACATACCTTATTGGTATGTAACCAAGAAATCCTGAACATGAACAGCAGTATCAAGAGCAGGTTTAAGATTAATCAAAGCATAATCAACTCTATGGACATCTAACAATAAGAATATACATTCTTGCCATCTTTTAAAGTTATCATTAGCAAACACTTCTATTCTGGATACATCTGCAAAAGGCTTGGCATGAATGATGGCAAGAGGTACTAAAACTGATGGATGGATGATTGGGGCTGTCTCAAAGGGAATGCTGGAACGATTGGTAGAAAAGGAGGCCGTGATATAATCCTTTAGATTATTGGGTAAAATAGTAAAGTAAAAAGCTGCAAGCACTACAAGAAAATTGGTTATTAGTAGCCAAAAAAAAAAAATCACTAATTCTTCAACAGTTGCCATTAAAGGTTTTAGTGACAACAATTTTGTCGTTACTACGTTGTTGCTAAATGAACGTTCCTATTCGGTTAGTAACAATAGCTCAATTATTATCACTAAATATTTGAATAATTAGACTTTAATATATTAGCCACAAGTTTTGTGTCACTAATACTAATTTTATTTTGTAACAAGTATTCTTGTCAATGATGTGACTATTTAGTGACAACTTTTTTGTTACCAATTCAAACTCACATTTTGTGACAAGTTTAATCATCACTACCCTTAATGTTTTTGTGATAATTTGTGTCGCTAATATGAATTTTATTTTGTAACACAACACTAATTTTTGTCACTAATATGACTATTTAGTATCGAATTTTTGGGTTACTAACAAGCAAGTTAGTAGTGAAAATATCTTTTTATTATTGCATATAGTGATAAATTGTCATCACTAATTATGAATTTAAACATTTAACATTCAAATGGAATTAATATTCATTTCTTTGCAATGCTAAAATATAGGCAACAGTAATTATATTTCATAATTTCAACTAATATTGAAACTAAATGTTAAATTTATTAAATGATTCTCCAACAATAAAGTGGCACTAATCACATTAATTAAGAAGTGACAATCGAAGTCCTAACTATTATAAGTTTGAGGAAATTTCCTAACTGTTTATAAAAAAAAAAATATTACAATAAATTGTACTAGCATACTAAGGGCTTAAGACATTTACAAGTAGAAGTGGATGACATGATATTTGTCATACTTTATTCTTAATTGGAAATTATCATCTAAGCAATCTATAAAAATTAGAGAACAAGGGTTAATGTATAACTAACAATAAATTATCTAATATCCATTACAATTGTGTAAATAGTCAATAATGATAATAATATCTTATCTCAAAGCCAGCAAGTAAAGATGTTTACCTGGAAATTCAAAATGTTAGAAAACCCAAAAATACCAAAGGCAATGATGGAGATGATGGCGATGATGGAGCCTACCTACATAGCTATGGTATTGTCAGAGGAAGAAGATAATGTCTATTCTAAGGAGACAAGAAGACGAAATCCATGAATTCTAGATCGCAATTCAAGGGAAAGAAAAAGATCTACAATTTTGTAAAGAACTAGAGATAGCTAAACAAGAAAAACTAAAAGCTACAAAGGACAATTTCAAAAACTGAAACTCTCAAATACTCAAAAAAGTTTGGCAGTAGTAAATCAAAACTACAGAATCTGTAACCATCACAAAATGATTTTCAATCTAGAATATTAAGACTCTCTTGCCAGGTAGTTTTATCAAATAAAAGAGGAATAATTGCCTAAGTATAGTCACTCTATTAGCATAGGAACTATATTTATAACTATATTTACCACAACTGAGTCAAGAAAGAAGATAAATGGCATCTAAGAAAGTTGCCCATATCAAGATAACCAGGGCATAACACATTTCAAATTGGCTACGCCATGCTTCTCTTATGTAAACTTCAAAACTAGATTATGGAAAGTAACTCCAATGGACAAAAAAGGAAATTGATGTCTAGATCCTCATGAGTGGAACTTAGAAATCACCTATACTCACATGCAAGTCCAAGTTTCAATAAATACATTAGTAAGGAGAATTAAGATCGAAGTGTCCTAAAGTATAACAAAAGCAATTTTAAGTTTTTCCCTAATGTTTCTGAATAAATTATGGTTTGTCTAAGTAGCTACATTACTAAAGTGAATTCAACTCTCAATAAACAGAACTAGGGTGAACGGGTAAATAAAGAAAAGGATACATTTCTAGGAAATCAAGACCAAAGAAAGAATATCTTGATTATTTGCACGCATTGCTATTCTTATAGTTAGTGCCAATGTAGTCAAACATCATTTTCCCCTAGCCTTTTGCTATTGTTGATGAGAAAAGTTTGAAAAATTGGTCATGGTTCTTGTATAATTTATTACAACATGTTATTTGTGGCGGCTAAGGGATTTGCGTGATTTTGGATCGAGCTAGGGGAATAATGCAATTAGTTGAGAATAACTGTGAGTTATAACCACCTTTTGTTCATCATAGATTCTGCTTGCGGTCTGTCAAAACTAACTTGAGTGCTCATTTCAAAAATAATTTTTTTTAACAAAGTTGATGCATCAGGCTGCTTATTTATTCCAATAGAGAAAATTTGCTCAAATAATGGAATCAATCCGAGAACTGAATGAATACGCACATAAATGGTCGACTGATATTCTTCTCAGAAATGGACACTGTGTTATGATAATGAGGTCCGGTATAGTATAATGACCACTAATTGCTTTGAATCGTTTAATGGTATTTTGAAATGTGTTAGGAAGTTGCCTATCATCGATTGTGTATGGCAACTTTTTATTGGATAGTTAAATATTTTGATTGATACTGAACTAAGATCCGCAAGCATTTTGCTAATGGAAACCTTTGGCCACTAATGTGCTTGAAAAGTTTATTTAAAATGAGCACAAGCCTAAATACTATCATGTCACAACATTTGTACAGGAATAAGGATTGTATCAAGTCACTACCGGGTACATGATAACAAAGGAAGTAATGTGCATATAATGAATCTTAACAATCCCACTTGTATATGTGGAAAATTTGAAATCTACAAATTTCCTTGCTCGCATGTGATGAAGGTTTGTGAGAGAATAAGAAGGGTATCTTTGGCACTTGTTAATGGCTATACACAAAATATGGTTGAAATGTACTTTGCCAACTTCTACCCTATATGCCACGAAAATTATTGACTACATGTACCTTTTCATATGGTAACAAATTGAAATCATAATAATGATTGACCTGGTTATCCAAAGTTCACTCGTATAAAGAATAAAAAGATCGAATCCCGTCGATAGATGTACAAGGCATGTGGAAAAAATAGACATAATATGATAGCCTGTCCAAATATGGATATGCTTAGGGATAAGGTAGCCATGCATTCGTAATGTGGTGCAGTAGGCTTTGACTTAAGTGTTGTTTAGGGTTTTATATAATTTTGGCACTTAAATTTGAAAGTAACATTGTCGAAAGAAATTTTGCTCTATTGATTGTGCATGTGATATTATTGTAGTTAAACTTATATGCCTATCCATGCTAATAGTTTAATTCATGCATTATTAAAGAATGTAGTTTTTATGTTTATTCAATGAGTTCTTTTAATATTATGTACAGAACAATCATTAATATGCTTAATTTTAAATATAGTTTTTAGGTGATAGAGGATGATGATACTTCATATAGGTTGTCACATTTGACCTTAAGACCTTACATCCCAGATAGATTGATGTTACCGTCAGTTCACAGTTTAGAGATTGTCTAGAAGAACCCTAAAACCCTTCTATTGAAAATACATAGGTCAGATTCTGAGTTTTGAAAAGTTACCTCACTCGACATTAAAGTGTAGGCCATCCTATTTAAAATAAGATTTGATGGTGTGTATATGATGTGGTCGATACAGACAGATCATTTATTAATTACGACATTGATAAAGAGACGGTGATAGAAGACCCACACCTTCCATATCTCAATAGGTAAAACAACCATGACGTTACAAGATCTCATAGTACTATGAGATTTACGAATAAATAGAGATATAGTGATCGGTTTAGAGCCTAATCATATAATTGATGAGTGGCAAGCTATTTGTCTTGAGCTTTTGAGTTATATGCAATCTTCTAGAGATCAATTGAAGTTAAAGAGCATCTTTATGCATTTAAAACTTTCGACCTTTGATGCCTGAGACCACAAATGTTGGGTGTTACAGCATACTAGCTGTCAGATGTTATAGATTATTAGATCTATTATGGGTGATAAGTCAGGCATAAAGATTAAATTGATGTACCTTTTACTATTAAAAGACATTGATGATACATCAAAATATAGTTCATATAGCGCTATTTTAACATCTTTATATATAGGGCATTGTGTCAGGCATCACAAAGAGATATAACATGTATTTGTGGGCCATTATACATTCTACAACTGTGGGCATAGGAACGACTATTGATTATCAGACGGCAATGTCATGTGTGCACCCAACTAATTCTAATTTTTCTCGATATGCCCAATAGACATGAGACTGCATGTGCATTTTCCTATTTTTAAATCCAACATTTGTCTTCTTTTCTCCTTGTATCTTATATTCGATATTGATATACCAGATTTATTGTAGGTAGAACACAGGTTTGAGCTTTGTCGATGTTAGATCCCATGTGTTGAGTATGTATCAAAATCGATTAAACTATTTCATGGAGGATAATGTAAATAAGTATTGATCCTTTTTGTTTTATTCTTTAAAAAACTTATTTTTACTGGAATGATAATACAATTGTCTTTTGTTACAATTTGTTTGGTAGCCTTATTCAGATAAAAATTTATATTAGTTACCGGATTATTACTTACAGGAACAAGATATTTAGTGTGCAAATGTGCTTCTTATTAACTTTGATATGGTTAAATTGCATTTACTTGAGCGGGTTATGAGATAATTCGACTATTATCAGAATGTTCCTACTACAGTTGACACGGATTTCAAATTGCATAGAACTGATTGTTAGGACAAAGAAGGCATTACTTAGATAGTTCGTCATGCATACCATTGATAGATGGACAAGACGGAGGGACAACATTATCCATGAACTTTCTACAAGTGGACCTGTGGAGTTTTTTTCAAAGTACATATTTGGTATCACCAAATTAGTTGTATCTTGATAAGTAATTCCGAACACTGCCTTATTCACGGCGTCCATCCAGTTATGCAATTTTGGATATGTGTATGGCATTTTTTATTATCGTAATATTTAATATTGTATTCAACACATTAGCTATTATTACTCATTTATTTACAAGATGAATGTTGGAAACAAGTGTATGATTTGACCAACAATACACTCAATATTTCAAGATAAATCCAAAATTGGTCATTGCTAATGTATGTGACATTTATTCTCGTACATTAACAATTGTTGGGGAGAGTCGCTAGATGCTAGTGACACTTTCAAATTTTCAAGGCCTAAATAAATTTCAATAATCACACAATCAGCTATTTACGTCTAGTCACCATATTGAAGATGATGTTAGTGAGATACTTAATATGTAATCATTTCTTCAGTAGTCCGATAAGCAATAGAAGAAGACACCTAAAATTGACCATTCATTTCATTTTGACAATAGCACATTGTCTCAATTTCCTACATTTAATTTGGTCTATGAATGCCATAGGCGTTCTTGTGGGGGACCACATATAAATGAATCCATTCAAATTCATCTTGACTCATTGGAGATACAAGCGTTCCAATGCCAATCTTGTGTAAACCCGCAGCCTTAATCCCATAGGCGACAACTGTTAGGCATCCTTCTTGTGGAACTTGTTTTTTTTTTTTTTTATAATTTGTTTAAAAATAAAAAAAATTTCTAGATTTTTTTTTAAAAATGAATTTAGTTCGTTTGTTTGAGGTCAATATATTGTGAGTTTTATCAGTTTTTTAATATTAGTTGTGTATTTTGTATAGGAAATTAGTTAAAAATATAATATTTTTTTTAAAAAAATTGACTTTCAAAAATCGACATAATATTTTTGGAATAAGATTTAAAACATCAAAAAAAAAATTAATTTTGTAAAAAAATGCAATATTTAAGTTAAACAACTCAACAAATCTTTAAAACATTATCAGTTTTTATACTAATTGATATTTGTTAATAGAGTAGTATATGTATCATTTTGGCTAGAAATGAAGTTTCAGTTTGAGTGTCAATGAAAAAAATAAAGCATATATCGATTGTTTTTTTATTTTTAGTGTAACAAACCAACTATATAATTTTCTTTTTTTTAAATCCTCTATCATGTATATGGGTTGTCTGCCCTAATTTATGGGCTATTTCCCCTAATTATATTTGGTATGGTGTAGTAGATGTATGGAATATTTTTTCAGCGTCAACATTTATACTAATTGTTGTATTTTTTTCTTGCAAACTTTTGGATTAAGTTTTCTTTTAACGCAAAGTAGTATACAATATTATAAATATACTATTCCTTTCGTTTCAAGAAAAGAGTTCACCTTCAAAAATTTTCCTTGTTCCTAAAAAAAGAGTCCACTTTTAAGCCAAATTTCTAAAATATTTTTACTAATAATAATTGTTTATACTTATACTTAAAAAGTAAAGATAAAAATCTAAAATTATACAATTAGTTAGTGCATTAAATGTGTTGTACCTAATAACTAATAAAAAATTGTATCCAAACCAAAGTGGATTTATTTTTTTGGGACGGAGGGGGTATTTTATAACTTTTATAACTTTTTTTTTTGTCCGAAAGAAACTAATTATATTAACGTGGGAATTCTCAAATTAATACAGTACAGGAAGTGACCCGAAAAGGCATAGCCTTCACTGGACAGACCCTAACACAACTAACCTAAACCCAGTAGGGGTTAGTTAAAGCTATTTTCCCTAAAGTAAACGAGACCGGCATAACCCCACCCAAGACACAGTGGGACCGGTACCTCCTAGCCACTACTTAGCTAAAAGATCAAAATAACACCCTAGCTTGTCGGCCTCTTCGTACACAGCTCCTCTCAGCGGGATCAGAAGAAACGGATCGCAGAAATCCGTGTAGTACGGTTCTGCGTCGGTCGATCCTTTCATTTGCTCGCGGCCTTACACTGCATTATATTGTGCTTGACTCTCCTCCCAAGCTAAGACTCCAGAACCTTTAATAGGGAAACCTCGCCAATAAGACTCAACGCTACCTCTCTTACCAAGGACCACTACCCCTCCGTAGGGAAGTCGCGTCAATACCATCATGAACTAATCAATCACTGACGTCCGACTATAGCAATAGTCGTTCCTGAAATTGCACAGCTCGACCTTCCATTTGAGGAACCCAAAAATCAACTAACGCCGGCCACTCAAAAAAAAAAAAAAAATCCAACTTCACTAAAAAAAAACTTTCATAACTTCATTGACAAAATTTTGAAATTTTAAAATAATTCATAATTATTTTGTTCACTTTTATACGCTCATTTTCTAGATTATAATTTATAACATAATGAACATTTTTTCCTCAAAATAAATTTGAAAAATAACACTTTCTCATAATAATAATAAAGTAAAATATGTATGTCTTTTATTTTCCAGATTATAATAATTTATATTGTAATAATAAAATTGTACATGAATATGTATGTGTAAGAATCCAGTTTTATTAATATTTAAGTTTATTTATTTATTAATAAAAATATGATTAAACGTATTAAATTATTTAATGTAATCATAAATTTTCATTTGACTTAAATATGGAAAGTAGTATTATCAATAAATTTAATTATATTTTATTTACATTATAAAAAGTGTGATCGTAATTACGATATTTATCAATTTAGTAAATTTGAACTTGGGATGTGGATAGCATCGCGGCGTTCTGATAACAATGAGATCGATCAGACGGCCTTGACCTGTTTTCAAAGAAGAGGGTTTTATTTCCTTACGGGGTTTAAGCAGCGGAGAGTTTGAAGGTATTTACCATTTGCATACTCCCCGTTACTCTACTTTGAAAACTCGCCACTCCAATTCCATCCTGGTAGCGGCCACCGGACCTTCCTACTCGTCTCTGCATTTCTCTGTCGCCGTTGCCCTTGTGTTTCCTTCGTGTTGAATCTATGGCTATTACATCTTATATTTATATCTTAATCTTTACATATTGCAGTGTCTATTTTTTCACTAGTTTGAATAATACTAATAATGTGTTGCTGTTAAATTTTCTCCTACTATTTTAGTTGAATAGGATTTTTCAGTTTTTATCTCTCATAATTGGATATACTGGTTATGAGGGATTTGTTATGAATTTTGAATTTTGTTCTGTTTTTGGTTACTAGACAGTTGAATGAATTTCCCAATAGTATTCATTGGGTCGTTCAGAAAGGTTATGATGCAGTTAAATATCATTGTAACTTTTTACTGAAGTTCTCAGTGAACTTTGGTTTATTGAGCTCATCTATGAACAGGCATTAGGTGCATCTCGGGCTGTTATTTTCCCCTTTACTGGGGTGGGATTTTCTTAGGAAATAATAACCACAGCTGATTTATGGTTGCATAATCTTTTACATTTTCGTCTTTTTTTTTTGATATAATAGTCTGCTGACTGCCCAAGTGTCTATATCTTGTGATAGGAACTGGTATCTGTTTTAAGATGACGCTCTTGGCTAATATCCCAGGCAATATCAATGTACAATGTCAACAGCAACTGCTTCTGCCATTATCTAGCAATGGCATAACATCATCTTTCATCAGAAATCATGCTACTAAAAGACTCTTCACCAGGCAAAAGGTTTCCGTTTCTGTTTGCTCTGCTTCAACAATGTCATCTGTCCAATCCCTTGAGCAGACAAGTTCAGTTGACAGCTTTGGGCTTCCAATCATGGTAATCACCCTATACTTGTTAAGAGTACATAATATATTATTAAAAGTAAATATATATTTGTAGTTGTTTTGCATAGAATTTTGTTTGTAGCAATTTTTGTTCACAAGTTCGAGCT
The DNA here is from genome assembly GCA_020080225.1 of Gynochthodes officinalis. Classification (NCBI taxonomy): domain Eukaryota; kingdom Viridiplantae; phylum Streptophyta; class Magnoliopsida; order Gentianales; family Rubiaceae; genus Gynochthodes; species Gynochthodes officinalis. The sequence goes on along the minus strand of CM034619.1, from coordinate 35,951,249 downwards.
TGTGTGTGGTAGTATCTGAGGATTCTTGTGTTGTTCCAGTGAAGCTTTGAGTTGCTCAAGACTAACCTGCATTTATTAGTATTTGCAATTTTACAGATTCTCAACAATGTCAGTTGTTGGAACATTGTAATTCTGAAGAATGTCTACTTGCTTTACATGTCTACATCCCCTGCCTCCAAATTTTGGGAGAGCCGAACTTATTCCTTTGCTGTTAGTTTCTGATTAGTAATTCTAGTGACATAATCATTTGTTTGGTCAATTAGACTGAAGGACAAAGAACTAACTTCCACACAAAGAATTAAGAAAATGAGCATAAGGTATTTAAATGCTTATTCTCTGGTTTGAAAAGAAATAAAAAAGGGAAATTTCTTGATTATCATTTATCATGCACCAGTTATCACAAATTCTGATATTCTTTACACACTTTCAATTTGTCAATATGGAGGAAAACCTTTAATTACTGTGAAATTTTTATGTTTCAATTGATTGCTCATTTTATGCTTCACTAGCTTTAATGCATCTTGTTCATATTTGGAATTAACAAATTCTTGAAGGTAAATGGTTCTACGGGGAAAATGGGAAGGGCAGTTCTTGAAGCAGCTGATGCTGCTGGCATGTATCTAGTTCCAGTATCATTTGGTGGTCCAGAGGATTCAGGAAAAATTATACAAGTACGTGGGAGGGAGATCAAGTTGCATGGCCCCTCTGAAAGAGAGAATATTTTGTCCTCCTTATATTCGGAATATCCAAATCTTGTCGTGGTAGACTACACGGTGCCTAGTGCTGTAAACGGTATCGTAACATTTCATTTTCCTGTAGACAAAAAATCGAACAATTAGACCCACATATCACTTTGTGAGCAAACTGCAGAATATTTTTGAATTATGGGCAATAATTACTAGATTGTTTTTCCTCCTTTTTTGGTTTTATTGGTATCAAGATCTTAAATTGCATATTTTGTGATAAGATTTTTCTGGAGATTGACATTAGAAACGAAAGCCAAAGGTTTATAAAGCCGTAGCTAGCACTTTTCCAGGAGGTTCAATTCCTAATGCCTTAATCTTAAATTTTTAGTAGGGAAGAAAGGAAGAAAAGAGAGATTTTTTAAGTTATGAGAGAAAAGGGGAAAGAAAAGAAATCTTGAAGTGTTTCCTGCTCCTTTTTTGAGGGTTTTGAAAAATGATCAGATGATTCTGGACCCATTTGGTGTTACTACTTTCTTTTTGACATATTATAGACAGGGTTGTTTTTGAGAAAAATCTTTTAAGAGTTCTAAATCTTAGCTTCTCTCCTTTCTTCCCACATTTGGGAGAAAAACTTTTAACTCTTCATCTCCTTATTTGGTGTATTTCTCTCCAGTTATAACTCCTAACAAGAAACAAATTTTCTTTTTTAATTTTTTCTCTTTTCTCTCCAAATTCCTTCATCTAAACAGGCTATTGAATTTTTATAACTTGTGAAAGATGATGAAACTGCTTGTTTTTTTATGAGGTCATGTTTCAGTATATTTTACTTAAAGAGTCTGAAGAAACTAACATTTCAGCGTGTTGGCTGGTTTTTTTTTTGGTTTGAGGGAGTGGGGTTGTGTTTGGGGAGAGAATTTATATGTATTTTTTTCCATGGGATCAGAAAATCCATTTGGAATCCAAATTTCACTCAGAAAGGTTGTTCTTTAAAAAGTTTGTTTTCTAGTTGTAAATCATGAACGGTTATTTTGGTACCTTGTCACCTTTGTGCTTACATGTAGCGACTGGAGGTGGTCAAATGTGCTAATCTGATGGTACATCACTTATTTTCTTTTTCTGCTTTCCTACTGTTTATTGCACTTCTTCAATTGAACAAATGAAGTAAGGGGTTTCTCCTATAATGTGAGTCCTTAGATACTTTTCGGTAGATTTAGATGTAAAGAATAGTCCTTGTGACAGAATAGTTTATTGATTGGCTAGTTGAAAGGTACTCCATCAACTTCTTTAAGCAATACTATATTTGAACAGAAAATGCTGAACTTTATGCCAAAGTTGGAGTGCCATTCGTCATGGGGACTACTGGTGGAGATAGGGAAAAGCTTTTTAAAACTGTAGAAGACTCTAATGTTTATGCAGTTATTTCTCCACAAATGGGAAAGCAGGTACCAAAAACTTGGCCATACTTCATCTATTCATTTCTAATATGGCTAGACTGATACACAGCCTTGCTTTTTGTTTTTACAACCAGGTAGTAGCATTTCTTGCAGCAATGGAAATAATGGCAGAGCAATTTCCTGGAGCTTTCTCTGGGTATAGTCTACAGGTATTTATTTGACGAGTGTGAGCTAAGTATTTACTAAAAGTTCCTTGTTTGGTCAGTTCCCAGCCAAATCTTTTAGTCAAATCAATAGCTAATCAATAAATATATGACTTTTTATGCTTACACTACCTTAATTATGTGCATAGGTGGCTTCAATTTCTTTATAGAGCACAAATTAAGAAAAAAAATCCAGTTTCTTAACTGGCTTGTTTGAGAAATCATTATTATTATCGCGGGTACCTGTTAATTTATGTAGCTATTAGACCCTGAACACCTGCTTGCACGTGACAAGGAATTCACAATGTATATAATGAAAGGAAAAATGCTCTATTTACTAAGTGGGTGATATTTGAGTTTTCAAGTTGAAAATAGTTGCAAACCTTCAACATGAGTTTCCGGTGAAATCATGCAAGGAAAAAACTTGTGTCAGTGGAAAAAAACCATTAACTGAGACTTAACTTCTTTATCAAGCTCTGAAATCTATTGACTATTTGCTTGTTTGAGCTACTCTAGTGCAGCCCAGGGAAGGGTCTTTAACATACTTTAATTGTTTGTGAATGTTGGCTATCTTTGAAGGCACAATTGTGTTGAAGCTCAAATAAGCCATGTTCTATTATTTGGCTCAACTTAAGATGCTTTTTTGGTTAGCGTGGCTGAAAACCTAGATAAAACTCCTGATTGAAATATTTTTGTGGTTTGGTATAATGAATTGATTTATGTAACTTTATTTTCTTCCCATAATCATCATATTGATTTATTGAAAAATTCGATTGTTTTCTGTTATTTTTGTCCAAAGGTTTGCTCCCTTAGCAATTCCTAAGGATACAATCGTTTAAGTTGAATGTTAATATCTATGACAATTGTATATGTCCAAAATGAAATAGGATTACTTTATTTAGATATTGGCCTTTGAAAATGCTTTATCTAGGAAACTGTATGAGGTCAATGTAAAACTGTTTTGTCTGTAATTGATTGTTGAATTGAGGGAAATTAAACAGGTATTTCTATTACATTCAATATAGAGGCAAAATTTGTCCAGTCCACACTTTATACTGTAATATTATGCCATTGCTGCTTCTACCAGAGTATCTGTTTTAAAAGCTAGCAAAATTTACAGCAGTATTTTTTTTAAGGCAAAGAATTGAGACTGCTCCATTGATCTCCAGGATATAATTACTACCTAATTTAAAATTATTTTTAATGGGAAGAGAGCCTCCCTGAAGTTGAAATTTTTTTGTCATTTTATCTTTATTGTAGGACTGGGACTGGAAACTGAACTGTATGATCAATTCAGTTGACTCAGTGAAATTGAAACTAATTTTGTGTGCAACATGACACATGCAATAATCCTCCCTGAGTTTGAGGAAAAAAGACATCATCTTCCCCCTTTTAGCATGGGTGATGCCAATTAAATGCTTAAGCGAGTTGGATATTGTTTAATGGAAACTCATTTTGTTTAAAAAACATGCAACCATGTCAAATTTTGATGTTAATAGAAGTATCTAATGAAGTCTAGAACAATCATGCTCATCAACATGAAGATTACATCTTAAATTTGCTGAATATTGTTTATGCCATGTGAAAGTTAAAAAATTGTTGAAGTTTTGTTTAACCAGATGAAGTAATTGGCTGATCTTGTTTCTTGAACACAATCTTACTTGAGTAGTTTTTATGTAATAGTGATGTTCATATGTCTCCTGGATGGTTTTACTCATCGTGTTGAGTTTTCAGCAAGTTGTATGAGACTGGCTCTCAACTTAAAAGCATGCATAAATTCTAGTACAATGTACAATTAACAAAAGGATGTGCTTTTTTTGGTTTCTCTTAGCAATCTGTGGACCTTGTAGTGTTAAAATTCTTGATGCTTGTATATACTTAAATGTTTTATTTACCTATTATCTCACAAACAAGCATGGTGACTTGTTTTCTTCTTTAGGTGATGGAGTCCCATCAAGCTAATAAGAAGGACACATCTGGTACTGCCAAGTCTGTCATCTCATGCTTTCAGAAGCTTGGAGTGTTGTTTGAAGTAGATCAGGTTGTCCTCGCAATCTAGCGCAAGATATCATTTGGAACTTTGTTCCCTACATTTATATCTAACTGTGGTTATTTTCAAGATGACCTCATTATCAATTTTAGTTGAGTCATTTGGACATTTTGTAGCTTGTGGAATTAAAATCTTTTTTTATGCTTCATAAAAGTCTGTCTCCAAACATGCCCTGAAGAGCATTGGTGGGAACTGGAAATCTTTTATTTGCCCGTCTACTTCACTGAATTACCATTTGCAGGCTGTTTTTATAGCTTCATATGTCGCATGCGTAAAATATTTTAATTTTATTCTGATCAATCTTCTTGTTTTGGCTTGGGCATTTTGAACATTTCGATTTCAACCCTTTATTCTGAAATAAATGTCATGCGTTGTTGGCAAAACCACACTGTTTTATAGGAAACTTTTGTGGGTTTTATGATTAGAAGTCCTAATTGTATAAAATCCCAATCTGTTGATGATTTTGGTTGCTTTTAATCGTACTTGAAACTCCTTCTGTTTCGTGAATTGTAGTTCTTAACTTTGAATGTATTCACTAATGTTTCCTCATAAAATTTTGCTGCTTCTGCAAAGCAGAAGAGAAAAGGTTAAGGATAGTGGAAGGGTAAAATAGTGCAAGTATATATAGTGGCATCATAGAGTAAATTCTTAAAGAAATCTGGAGAGCATGCATAGATGTGTTGTCGGACTTAAGACTGTGATGTGACTGATCCCTTTACCTGATTTGCTTTTCTGAATTTTTTTTCTTACCAGATACAACAAATAAGAGATCCCAGGCTACAAAGAGATATGGTTGGTGTTCCAGAAGAGTATTTATCAGGCCATGCGTTCCATGTGTATAATTTGACATCACCAGATGAAACGTAATTTTCTGACACTTATTTTTTTTTTTTTTTGGGTTCCCTTCTTTTATCACTTGTGGCTGGAAAGGTGTTGAAAGTCTTAAAACTATACATTGTTACAGTGTTTCATTTGAGTTCCAGCATAATGTTTGTGGTCGATCAATATATGCAGAGGGTACAGTTGACGCCATTCTTTTTCTTACTAAAAAGGTATTTTAGCTTCCCTACTTGACTGAATCTAATTTCTAGAGAGACTTGCGTCTCAGTTCTTTTGAGATCTTTTTGAGCGAGGATGCATAGTGAGAATCCACAAGCAGAACAATAATTTTCTCACGTTACTGTAGCTTCGCCTCTTGGTCCATTGAATATGGAAGTATTTATTTCTGGACTGCAGGTTCAATCAAAAGCAGAGAAGCGAATATATGACATGATTGATGTGTTGCGGGAGGGTAATATGAGATGAGTGCTATGCTAAATTTTTTTTATATTGTATTTCTATAGCAACTGTAGTTTTATAAGTTTTGGACATAGGGATGGCAATTTTCCGTTATTTGGCTGGTCTCTGTAATTGTCACGAATTTGTCAGAATGCTTTAGAATCTTTTAACAAAGATTTGTGGGGCGATGCAAATGATAAAAGTAGATAATAAAAAGTTACAACAGTTGCAGTTGAAGGTATTCATACTATAGATGATAAAAGAGTTATCACACTGCAAATAATTTAACATAGCATAAATTTTTTCAGACATTCATATTTCATTGTCATATGAACAACCCACATGCAATTTGCATCATGTGTGACATTTCTAATTTGAATTGTCATATCCTGCATGTAATATTGATATTAACCATGCATACATGTGATGTCATATATATTGAGATTGAATGTAAAAATAGTTATTCTACTTTTTAAAAGTTTGAAATTGGGTCATTAAATTTATTTTTTCCCCCTACAACCAGTCGCTGGACGTGTTAGACTATCTAATGTAAGTCATTCCGTTAATTTTGCTCATTAAGTTTTATACTTAAGTTAATTTTAGGGACATTACATTTGTACCAAAAAGTAACTTATAACTTGAAGATAACTTGATGACTAAAGATTAGGGGTGGCAATTGGGAGGGAATGGATAGGAATTGGGTAGGATTTAAATGAGTAGGGAATTATTAGGATTTGGAAATTTGATTTATTAAATTTTGAGATTGGGTGGGAATGGGATTTAAAAGGATACGAATTTTTCAATTTTTATTAAAATTCTATTAAAATTTCCTATTGGAAATTAAATGGTAGTCGGTGGTAGTTGGTTGGCGGAGGCAAACCAGTGGTCTTGATATGGTCCAACTACTAGTGACCGTTAAGATTTTAAAATAAGAAATAAAATTTATTTATTAATAATATATATAAATATATTTAAATTTTAAAAAATAATTAAATTATCATTATTCATTTATTATTAAAGATTAATCAATAATTACCCAATATTACACAATAATTACCCATTTATCTATTTCTAATGGGACCTATGGGTATTTCATACTCATCTAATAAATTCTCATTCAATAACATCTTTTTCATTTATTTTCAATGGGTATGGAAAGTCTCAATAATTTCAATCTCATTCGGTATTCATTGGAACTATAAAAAATATTATCACCTCTACAAAACACAACACCTTATTCTCCTTTTTTTATATATTAGATTTGGTATATGTGATATTTCAAATGCAATTGGACCAAATGTACTTGTTTTTTACTTGTGCAATATTTTAAATGCTATTAATTTCAGGATGAAAACTTAGGTTCGATTAAAATTAATGATCAACTCTGTTTTAGCAATTGATTTGCAACTGTTAGGATGTATTAAAAGTTTAAAACTCAAATGTTTTTTCTTATTATTGATGGTGCAATCTTAGGTAGCCAAAAAAATGAATAAACAAATGTTAAATCTGACATCTAGGTTTGGATTTTGAGGAAGCATTACAATTTGAGAATAAAGAAGAGGATAAAGAGAGGGGAGAAGGAAAAGAGTGAATTATATTTTTTTTGACAAAAATACTCATTTTCTTACGCAGTTGGCACGGGATTTCCGTTATGTTAATATTTAACAGAGATTTTGGATGGAGTGACTAATTTTGTATGTTTTTATAATTTAATGATTATTTTTTAGAACAAAATATTTTTGCTATTTACTCTATGTAGTGATGTCAATTAAAAAAGTCATCGATTTGAAATGTTATCGATTTGAAATGTTATATCATGTATATAATAAATGTATCTTGATATTAATCTTGTATACATGTGATGTCATATGAAGTAACTACATCTTAAAAACAGAAAACATTTTTTCCCTCCTAGAAATGGCAAAATTTTATATACTTCATCTTTAAAAAAAAAAAAAAGAGTTCACTTTCATTAAATATAACTTTTTTATTTTAGTTATAAACTATAGTATATATAATGTACCATTAAATTCATAATTTTCAAATTTTGCTTTTACTTTTCAATTATAAGTCATATATATATATATATATATTAAAAGTGGATTACAAGTACGATAATTTTTTTGGGACAAAAAGAAATAAAGAATACATGAATTATGAGGAATAAATTATAAGGAATTTTACATCGTTTGGTAACTACCTTAGGAGCAACAATATACCTTGTCCTAACCATAATGGAAATGTATAATCTCATGCAATATTTTTAAAGAGATAAGTAACACAATTTGGTAGTCTATTTTAGTCTTATTTGAAGTCTTATGAAGTCAAAAAAAAAAAGAAAAAAAAAGGAAAAAATTAAATGACTTAAGCAAGATATTTTTAACAATTAGTGTTGATTTTGGGGCTTCCCTGGCTCACAAATCCTCTATGAACTTTTGATATTTTGCTTCTATTTCTATTATGTTCCATCCGTGTTCAATTGCTCTGAGCATCACTAGATTAAGCTTCTGTCAATGAACCACTTTGTCACTCCTGAAAGCTTTAGTTAGAGCCCAAATGCGTAAAATGTTTCTAGCATTATTCCTAACTATTTCTCCAATGCCTTTTTCTTAAAAAATTTTCTTATTGGTCTTCAGTCTAGTAGTCAACTTTAGACTATTTAAACTTGGTGGAAGCCATCTTATCTCTTGGATAGGTTTGATCTACATGGATTTTTTCACCCTTATATCTGGTATATTTCTTCCATTCCAAAAATGCTTTTGGGATTTAATTATAGCTATAAATATCTTTGTTCAAACAGATGTAAATTCATAACTTTTCATACTGTTATATTCGTAAATACATCTCTTCTCTATTTTGCCTTCTAGAGGCCCACCATGCTTAGAATTGAGATCTAAAATCTTGCAATCACTCCCATTGCATTGGGGAAAATTTCCAAGTTAGGCTTGTTTGGGGAGAGAGAGACGCAGTACTCTGTACTCAATTGTCTCCTACTTATCCATTTTGGATTCCCTTACCTCATACGCAATTCTTCTGTGAATCAATTCATTAATCGGGAGAATTTGGTGTAGACATTTTCATAGGAAGTGTTTGATATTAGGTTTGACTTTCAAATTCCAAATTGAGCTCCAAGTTGTCATGTCCTTTTTCGCATTTCTTCATTTTGTGTGAGCCCTATTAGTACTCTTAATTCTCTCTCCTACAATATCACAGGCCGACTTGATTTATAGTATATACTCCTTATTGTGTTCTTAACCAAGATTGCCTATCTCTATTATGCTTAGGCTAATTGGTATTTGGTTGATTTCCTCAATTTCTCCTTTGATAAATCTTGAGAACCTCTTCATTTTTCTACCTAACTACATTCCGAAATTAGTGACACCTTTCCAGTTAGCATCCCTCTAGTTTTAATGAAGTTGTCCTTCTGGAATTTGTGTTTAACAGCTAATGATTTCCTAGAAGTTTGTATTTTTCCAATTCCCAATTCTGATTCTCATTCTATTTTCAACTAATTCCCTTACACTCATTATACTCAGACTCTTCAATATTCAGAATGCATGGGCTTTCATCTTAAATTTGAATATTGATTGTTTATCCCAATACTTTGTCTTGATTACCTTCTTACTAAAAATTTTGGATTTAAAATTAATATCCAAATTCGTTTTGCGTGTATTAAAGTATTGAAACGAAATAAATCCTTGATACCTAAGCAAACATGCTTTGGCATTCTTCCCCACTTCAGCCTATGGATCTTTCTTCCCACCCATCCCCAAACTCCCAAAATTATGCTTTGACATTATTCAATAAATATCTTTGCAGAGTCTATTGTGAGTCTAAAACAAGACATTAAATATAATGGCAATGCCAGTAGTTTTAAGTAATATTTCCTTGCCTATATTGCTAAGTAGTTGATTCTTCCAATTGCCAATTCTTTCACTGACTCTCTGTTTGATGGAACCAAAAAAATGATTGTTACTTCTTATAATTACTATAGGATGACATAAGTATGTGCTCTGATTCACCATCTTTGGTTTCCTAAAGTTTGGCATGCTTTCTACATTTTACTTCTACATTTTTGCTAAAAAAAAAACACAAATAGTTTTTCTAGTTTATCAACTGCCTTTCTAGCTTTTGCCTTGTCAACCTCGTAAAAGATTTAAGAATTATATATAAAAAAGAGATGTAAAATATCAGGTCTCACTTTGCATAAATTAACAGCAGTCAATCGCCATTAGGGTGGCTTGTTTCAACAAATTGGACAATCCTTCTGCACACAACATAAATAGATAACGAGATATAGGGTTTCGTGCTCTCATTTTTTTTTTTCTGGGTTTGATGAAGTTAACTTTCTCTCCATTTAGTTTGAAAGCATAAGATATTGTTGTCATCGATTTGACTATTGATGAAGGCAAAATCTGTAACCCTACTAAGATCCGATCAGATATTTTTGATCAAAGATTTTTCATCTTTTTGATCGATGATTGTTCCTGCAATACAGATCCCGAAGTGATTTTTCGGGGTAAATTTTTCGATGCTTAAATTAGTACTTAATCGGAGTATAGAATATTCTGAGTTGCCAAAATGGATCCCTTTACCTTATACTTTTTCTCACTTATATATCTTGTTCCCTAATAAAGGGGAATTGATTGTTACTCCTTATACTTTTTGCTGATGAAGAGGAATTGATTGTTACCCCTTAATCTGTTTGTTACAACTGTAATGATGTTTTGTCATTGTCACCCATAATTGCCGCATGTTTTATATAAATTCCATACTCATCAACTATCCATTTCATCTAAGTTTAATAAAACATAGTCGATTCATCATTGCTCCAAGAAATGGGCACTCGACTTTGTCATAGGGCCTTTTCATGCCTAACTTTAAAGCCATGAAACCATTCTTCTCACCTTTATATATTATAGGAAATGTAAATATTCATGTGCAATGTTAATATTATCAAAAATTTACCTTCATGATAGGAAAACACATTGGTGTTCGCTAATACATTAGCTTAGCAATGGTTTCAATTTGTTCGCTAAATTTTTTTAAATGATTTCAAAGATGACATTACAAAAGTCTATTGGCCTATATTGTGAAATTTTTATTGGGAATCGTACTTTTGGAATAAGATTCATTATAGTTTCATTGAAAGCTTTAAGGATATTCAAAATATGAAAGTAATTAAATATGCCAACAAAAATATCATTTTTGTGGCAGGATAAAACTTTTGGGGAGAAAAAATAAAGGTGACACACAATTTGGTCTTGAGGCTTTGTTGGGATTCATTGAAATTGTTCATCTCTATTTCATCAACTGGTATCATTTTTACGCTAGACCAGAATTATAGGTGAGATAACATTTAGTCATGGGGCTTTGTTGGGATTTATTGAAAATATGGATTTCTTCATCTCTATTTTATCAACTGGCCTTGTGAAATTCTAATACATCTGTGTAGTTATTCTTTGAAAAGTCCTTGTAGCACTTCTTAATTTGAAGAACTAAATTTAGTAAATAGTTTGTTGTGAAAATTGGCTATTTTCTCTTCAATCTCTTTCTCATCTTTGCACTCGTTTCCATTACACTTTTGTAAGGTCCTAATGTCATTCCTCTTTTTTGTTCCCTTTACTGGTGCACGAAAGAATGCTTGTTCATACCTCCTTTTAGTCAGGTACACCTAGATTTCTGACTCTAAAAAGGCTCATCATCCTTATAAGGTTTGCTGGGCTACTTATTCCTCTCATTTTTTTTCCCTTTCTAGCTTGAAGTTGATTCCTCAATAAATATCAATTGATTTTTGCATTCTTAGATTCTCCTCTTTGCATTTAGTGGTAACCCTTTATTACATTTCGACCAAGATACTTTATCTATCTTTATTTTTATCTAGAGTTTGAGTTGTCTAGAGACTACATATTTGCTCCCAATGCATTTTCAATGATACACTAAACTTCTCTTTGTTCAATACATCTTTTGTCAAAATATAATCTTCTCTTAGTCTTCTGATTGTGCCATCCAATAGTAGCATACCATGGTCTGAGTTGTGCAATTTATTTTTTCTTGACTAAGGAACCCGAAGTCGCTATCAAGGGTGCGCACTGGGTAAACCCCACCCCCGTGTAATAACCCGCAAACTACACAGGAGATGTAAATCGCACTAGGCAAGCCCTGTGCCGCAAACTACACAGGAGATGTAAACCGTACTAGGCAAGCCTTGTGCGACGGACTCAATCAAGAAAGTGTCAGCAAGGGGATTCGAACTCGTGACCTTATGGTTACGTGCTCGCCTGCCACACCAACTTGGCTATTCTCAAGGGGGCTGAGTTGTGCAATTTTTGCCTTAGTGAAATGTTGTGTCAATCTTGTGCTTGCTAGACCTCTTTCCAGCATTTCTTCAATCTCATTATCTTGTTATTTGTAGTTACACCATGTCCTTGGCTATCTTTCAAAGCCTAAACTAATAAGTTGCTTCCTATTTATAAAGTCCTTGATGCCATAGAGGCTAACCTCATCTCTTTGCCTTCCCTCATTTTTTATCAAATGAGGTAACGTCATTAAAATCCTCTATTATGATCCACTTGTCTTCCACAAAAATTTCCTTTGTTCTACCATCCTCACCGCTCTTTCCTTATTCTTTTATCTACATTAGCATAGCTATTATACTACACTTTGAATACCTGTTGCATCCTATGTACAAGATTTTTAGGCCAATGGTGTAGATAGTTTTAAGGATCTCCAGAACCTTTACCTCCTCTTCAAAAGTAATCATACCATCTACCTTATTGAAGACATATATTGAAAAAAATAATAATTTAAATTTTGTTTTTTTTCTTGAGATTTTTATCATGAATTTTTTTGTTTTCAGAAATAGCATTATTTCTAGGGATTGGAACTTCTCATTCTCCTTGTCGGGGAAAAGTCATGGAGAATCTTTGCCCCTGAAATTTCCACACTAAAATACTAATTGGAAATTTGAGATCGAATTTAGTATGGTCCTTAAGCTTACCTTAGATTGTTTGCATTCTTCATCAATATCATGGATTTAAATTTTCTGTTTTTCCTCTCCTTCGCTACCCTTCTCATTGTTTGGCAGCACAAACTTCCTTTCATTTTGCTTGACACTTTGATTTGTGTTTAACTCCTGTAATGATTATTTTAAAGACTTTGGTAATTTCCTTCCATTCTCTCTCTTTTGTTCAACTTTCTTCTCCACAACATTGTTTCTTTGCTGTTTGTAGTTAGTTCAAACATGTTCCCATTTTTAGCTTCTCTATATTTATGATCTTCAACAGCAATTGCCATCACTCTTTCCATCCATTGTGGTTTCGGTTTTTTTTTTCCTAGTTGTCTCCCTTCTCATCTCTTATTAAATTATGTGATTTTCTAAACTCCTACTAAGTTGGAGGTAATATATTTACAATCCTTCATAATGGTGATACTGATGTGTCCCTTATGTGGTTGCATTTATGGGACTCTCTATTTTAATTGTTATCCTAGATCTTAATTTCATCTAGGTTGACTTTATATTCAATTTTTGTTTTGTTGCTTTTGTACTTTCAAGTTCGAACAGTTGGGGACTGTTATTTTTAGGATGTGTTCTTATTTCCAAACCTTAACCATGGTCTATACTGGTTTTGTTTCTGGCTTGTCACCCTTGAACTGTTGGATAGGCAATATTTATCACATGTCTCACACTGACAGCAGAAGTTGGGACACTATCACATTTGAATTGGACTCCTATTTTTTTTTGGGTTAATTGCGTGAATAGTCCCTTATCTTATCTTGGGGCCTCTGTTCGATTTCGTCTCTTAAGTTGAAAAAGTTTCAATTGAGTCCCTTAACTTACAAATTGGTTCTATTGAGTCCCGGAGTCAAAATTGAGACAAATAAGTGTGGTCAAACAAAAGTTGACAGGGGCAAAATTGAAAAAAAAAAATGGCAGACCTTGAAAAGGTTCCAATTGAATATCTAAACGTACAAATTGAGTTCTATTGAGTCTCGGAGTATAAATTCTGACAAACACGTGCTGTGCATTTAAAGCTGGTAAGAGAAAATTTAAAAGGAAATTTTGGCAGATCTTGATGAGTTTCTATTTAATTTTTGACAGACCAAGAGTTCAATATCGACATTTTGTGTAATATCTTTACAACAATTTTTGGAAATAAATTATATTTTAGTTATTATTCTTTTAATTTGTCTTAACTCTAATTACTATACTTTTTTTATCTCACTATTAAATCACTAAATTATTAAAAATGCTCTAAAATCAATCACTCTATTTATTCCCTGTTAATTGCAACGAATACCAATTTTTATCACACAAAAATATTATTTCTTGTTAAAAAATAATTTATTTTCATCACACAAAAATATCATTCTATGGTTTACCTTCCCACTTTATCGGTACATCGACCCATAACCGCCAATCTCAGATTCGCGTTCATGGATGGGATCTAGAGGTGAAGCAGTTGTCCAATTGCCCCAATGTTTTTTCCATGGCAAAGGGCTATTTAATTGGGCAATTGGGCAATTCTTGCTACCGATGATGTCGAAGAAGACTTTAGGGTTGTTGGGTTTGGGAAAGAAAATAAAAGGAGGAAGAAAGAAAAGGAAAGAAAAGGGAGGGAGATGACGAGAAATAAAAGAGAAAATAAAGAAAATAAATAATTTTTTAACAAGAAATGATAATTTTGTGTGATGAAAATTGGTATTCGTTGCACTTCACAGGGAATAAATAGAATGATTGATTTTAGAGCATTTTTAATAATTTAATGATTTAATAGTGAGATAAAAAATATAGTAATTAGAGTTAAGACAAATTAAAAAAAAATAACTAAAATATAATTTATTTCCAAAAATTGTTGTAAAGATATTATACAAAATGTTGAATTGAACTCTTGGTTTGTCAAAAATTAAATAGAAACTCATCAAGATTTGCCAAAAATTTCTTTTTAAAATTTTCCTTACTAGCTTTAAATGCACAGCACGTGTTTGTCAGAATTTATACTCCGGAACTCAATAGAACTCAATTTGTACGTTTAGAGATTCAATTGGAACTTTTTTAAGGTCCACCAATTTTTTTTTCTAATTTTTCCCTTTTCAACTTTTGTTTGACCGCACCTATTTGTCTCAATTTTGACTCTGAGACTCAATAAAACCAATTTGTAATTTTGACTCTGGCCTCTGATATGGTGCGGATTGGAATACAAAATGCAGTATAAATACCACAATTAATCAAGTAATAATTAACTCAAATTCACAACTAAATGCAAGAATATGCTTATCGTTGTAATATGGAAGTAGGATCGATCCGACAAGGATGTAGTTATTTTGAGGGGGTTCATTTTTCACCTAAAAGTTAGGGGGCAACTTAAATAGCTAATAACTATAGTTTACATAAAGTAATGTAAATAAAATTGAGTAAAATTAACAAAAAAATTAAAAAAGTTTAATTTATCAACTATAACTAGAATTTGGAACCAAGAATTTCAATTTGATCCCTAAGAAATTATTAGGATTGTCTTTATTTCTCCCTAATTGTGTGATTTTAGTTATGGGATTTTGCATTCAGAGAGGCAAATAGTCTTTTTTGCTCTAGTTTCTTTTCTTAGTCTAAGAATTGAATGATATTGTCCTATTCCCACTCAACCATATCATTCAATGCAATACATTGACAATATCAAGTTTATCAATTTTTCTTACATATTCCTATGCTAGGAATACTATGGTTCAAATAACAAAGGTCTAACTTTAATGCGAATTGAACAATTAATACAAGTACCAATACACACAATTTATGAGGCCTTCGTAATTCGCATGCTTCTCAAATAAAACCTTGCATTTAGATATTGATGAAGGCTTTATTTGCAACCCGTTAAGATGATCCTGATTCGCAACTTTTTATTTTCCTTGATGTTGAATGTTCTTGCAAAACAAATCTCGGAGTGGTTCTCTGGAGTGAATCCTCCTATGCTTAAGTTAGTTTCCTGTATGTGGGTGGTACTTCAACTTTTCCAAAAGGCCCTTACCTAGTAGTTTTTCCCGTTTATATATCCTCTTCCACGATTTGGGGGGATTGATTGTCACAGCTCAGCACGTTAGTCATAGCTCAATACGTGATTGTCACATATTGTTACATACTTATGGATAAGTATGGCCTCATTGAGTTCCCACCTTGTTGGTGTAGTTTGAGGGTTCGTCCATTCTTAGTCCGAGGTCCAATACACATGGTGTGATTTCAGTGTGTTTTTATTCTCAACTTCCATACTTAGATCTAGAGGTCGAGGTCTAACTAAGAAACATATTGCTGACTGAGATTCAGGCCTTCAGTCTGCTGAGATCAGAGATCTACAAATGCAAGGATCTTGTGTATTCCTGAGATCCAGACTTTAACTGGGAGGAGTTCTTATTTTGTGTGTTCCTAATATCCATACTTTAGTTGAGATGAAGTCCCATATATATCATAAGCCCCACAGACCTTGGTATGGCAATGTCAGGCCAAGGTTTTGTCATGATTAGGGTTTATAGGTATTTGGGAATAAAGATAGAAGTAATAATTTGAATCGCTGCATTTATCATTTGTCAATACTTATCGTACTTGTATAATCAGATAATGCTAAGCTTTTAAGGCTACCACATTTAATGCCATTGGGGCCCTAACAGATTTGGTCGAGGCGAATATAAAAACTCTAGGGTTTCGTATAAAAAGTTCGTGTGTTTCGCACCTAGGTTTTTCATCGTGTTGTCACTTTTTCACCTTTTCACTTACACAAACTCAACAGTTTTTTTTCAGACAAACAGCCAGCCGTCTATTTTCGATGAGTGTTTGGTTTGGCAATCTTTGCCCAGTGATCCATCTATTCACGTTCATCCGAGCAGTTTAAGAAAAGTAAGTATGTCTTCTTTTAGATTTATGTCTTCTAGGTTTTCTAGGTGAGAAAGTAAAATTGTTTCCCTGGCTGGAGAGAAGGATAGTTCTTTTGACTTATCCGGCCAAAGGGATTATGATGTTGGGCAGTAAAGTAGAAGGAGAGTGAGTAGGAGAAAACAAGTATTTGTGTCATCTAGTTTTGAGGAGGGGAGTAGTGTGCATGAGGGTAGACTAGCTTCATTAGGAGCTGCGAGTTTATCGTCGGAGGAGTAGGAGGAATTTGTTACATAGTTGGTAGTGGTGTTTTCTAAGAAATTTATGCCTATTGCCAAGGCCTTATCTTCAGTTTTTGGAGAAACTGAAGTCAGGAAACTTAGAAAGAGGTTCCATATTCCTAAGGAATATAGGGCTAGAGCTGTAGGTCTCGAGTGGAGGGCATGTCGGCTATAGGGTACCTGGAGTATATGAAGAACATTTGATGGTAGGAATAAAGTTTTCTCTATGTGAACTTGTCATTGACATTCTAAAATATTATAGAATAGCGTTAGACCAATTGGCCCTAAACTCGGCAGAGACTATTATTGGTTTTGAAGTGTTATGCCAAAAGGGGCAAATAGAGAGTTTGGTAGACCTGTTTAGATATTTTATTGTATGAACAGGTTTACGAACTCAATGGGTTATTTTTCCTTTTTTTTGGAGATTTGGAAGTAAGGCTGTGAAGCCTTCTGCCCACTATGACTGGAAAAGAAGATTTTTATTTGTAAACTTTGAAGTCTGCAGGTTGAATATGGAGTGTTTCTATAGAGATGCGAATGATACTTATAAAGACCTCAAGAAATAGAATCCTCCAAGCCATGCTTACATACAGCTCCGGGAAGAAAGGATTGGCAGTTATATTGAGGAGGAGTTGGTTAAGTACAAGATGAGCTCGGCCATTGTAGAGGCCGGATCTCGGATTGTTCAATCAAGTCAAAGAGAAGAGCCTAAGTGATGTGAACTTAGCTCAAAGATGTGAACTCGGAACCAAAGACGTGAACTTGGCGACCAAGATGTGAACTCAGTGGCCAAAGGTGAGAACTTAGAGGCCAAAGATGCAAACTTAGTGGCCAAAGATGGGAACTTGGCCCAACTTCCCATCCAATTCAATGGAGTGATGGTCGAAGTTCAAGAGTGTATTTGATTCAAGTCAAAGATCAATTTGGTCCTAAAGTTAGTCCAAATTCCAGCCCATCAATTATTCAAGTAGTCAAGTGTTGAAAACTTCAAATTCAAGGTCAATCATCCAATTTGAGGCATTGGAAGACGAAAACTCGTGGCTGAAAATTCAGTCAAAGAAAAATTTAATGAAGTCTTGGACGCTAACTCAAGATGCAAGAATCTACTTATTCCAACACTTGGTCGAAGCACCATTCCAATGTACATTTATTTCAGTCAATATATCATCTAGAATGGTGCGTAATTAATGTATTAAAATGCAAAATTTTTATTGGTCTTGTCAAAATCTAGTTTAGGAATTAGTGAGTCAAAATTAATCTTTATTTCTTCTAGACAAAAAAATTTAGGACTTTTCAAGATTTTTTGTACCCTATAAATAGACAACTTTTGTACTGTTTTGAACAAGCTTTGAGTAATCAAAATAGTGAGTTTATCTCATCTATGGGGTTCTTTGAGAACTCTAGAATTTATCAAGTTTTCTTCAAAACTTGTGGCATTCAACAAATTTATCAACTTGTGGTGTTCAAACTAAACTTATTAACCAATTTTGGTGTAGTTGGTTGTGGGGTTTTTATACCAAGGTTCCTATCTCTTTATAGATAGTGGGTCATGGTTTACACCAATCCAAACTAGCAATCTCTTAGACATATCTTGGGTAACCTTTTTTTAGTGTTCCTAGTCCCTTTCGGATTCGGTTCACATCATTTGGTATTAGAGCCATTTCTAAGGGTTGCATATCCTTTGCTTTCCTTTTTGATTTTATCATTTCTTATTATTGAATTTCTTGAAAATCAAGATTCACATTTTGTTAGCGAGTTTTGTCATAGGTTGGCGAGGTTCCTAGTAGTGGGTTTTGATTTTATAATTTAAGATTCACATTTTTGTTAATGGGTTTTGTCACAGGTTGGCAAGGTTCCTAGTACTGGGTTTGGAATTTAAGAAGTCACCTTCTTATCTCCACTTCTTTTTTCACTTCATTCATTAAAAAAAACGTGAAAAAAAGAGGCCGAAAAAAAAAGAAGTGCTGGCCAAATATTAAAGAAGAAGAAGAAGAAGAAGAAGAAGAAAAAGAAGAAGAAGAAGAAAAAGAAGAAGAAGAAGTGGACACAAAAAATTCATTTCTTGAAGTTGTGATTCCTTTGAGATCTAATATTCTTTTCTCTTGTTATCCAAGTTGCCAAAAGATTCATCAATAAAGTTTTTCTCAGTCAACCTTGGATGAAATTTCCATTGCTCATCTAGTTCACTATTCTCTTATCTTTGTCTCTCTTTCAATTTGTCATATTCTCTTATTCCTTGGTGCATTCAATTTTCACAACTTAAAAGAACACAATATTGTTTGATAAATTTTATTTGTGAAAGTCACACTCTCACTTGATAATTGTTCAAGTAAGTTCAATAAGAACCTGAAGAGGGGTAACGAGTGTAAACCTCATTTGTGAGAAAATTTGAGTGTGAGTGACCACAAAAAAAAAAAAATTCTTGAGAGTAAAAAAACTCGTAAGGGAGTGATTACTTTTTGTGAGGATTTTTCTTGGAGGATTTCCAGAATATTTCACCATTCCAATGAGGAGAATCATCAACAAAACTTACAAATTGAAGCCTTGATGGGAGAAATGAGGAGATTGCTATGACAAGAGATTGAACCCTTGCATGAAAGAATTCATCAATTGGAAGTGGAATCTAAAATGGGGTGGAAGATGAAGAGCTTGATGAAGTTGATGATGATTTTGATAGGGAATCTTTTGGGTGCACTAGAAGACCAACTCGGAGGAGACAAACTGAAAACAACAACATTAATGCCATCAAGATGAAAATCCCTCATTTTCAAGGAAGATCTGACCTGGATCCTATATTGAATGGGAGAAAAAGATTGCATTTGTGTTTGATTGTCATCACTACTTTGATCTCAAAAAGGTAAAACTCGCTGTCACTGAATTTTGCGATTATGCATTAACATGGTGGGATCAACTTGTAATAAGTAGAAGAAGAAACGGTGAAAGACCCATGAAAACTTGAGAAGAAATGAAAGTAATCATGAGAAAGAGATTTGTACATAACTATTACTATCGAGATCTCTACAACAAGCTTCAAGGCCTTAGGCAAGGAAACAAAAGTGTGGAAGATTATTTCAAAAAAATGGAGGTTGCTATGATAAGAGCCAATGTGGAGGAGGATCGAGAAACAACTGTTGGTAGATTTTTGAATGGTTTGAACCATGACATCCAAGATTGAGTTGAAATGTACCATTATGTGGAGTTGCAAGATATGGTACACACGGCAGTCAAAGTGGAGCAACAACTCAAGAGGAGAGGGGGGAGGGTAGTACACATCAAAGTACTTAGAAGACAAAGGAGGAGGAGAAGCTTACAACTTCCTCAAAACCGTCCAAAACAACCCCAAAATAAGGGACATCAAAAGGTTACAATGAACCCTCTACCTCTCGAACCCGAGAAATTAAATATTTTAAGTGTCATATCACAAACCAATATCCAAATAAGCTTGCAATGGTGATAAGGGATGATGGATAATATGAAACAGAGAACGAGCAAGAATTGGATTCTATGCTATCGCTTGTAGAATTGAATGAGGAGGAAATACCAGTCCATGGTGAATTGTTGGTCACTAGACGAATCCTTAATATGCAAATCAAGGAGGACGATGAGGCACAAATGAAAAACATTTTCCACACAAGATGCTACATTAATGGGAAGGTATGTAGTGTCATAATTAATGTGGAACTTGTACTATCGTGGCTAGTGTCTCTGTGGTTGAAAAGTTAGAATTGCTTACAATAAAGCACCCATAGCCATGCAAGCTCCAATGGCTTAGTGATTATGGAGAAGTTTGTGTTTCCAACCAAGTAAAGGTGCCATTTAGCATTGTCAAAAACAAAGATGACGTGATTTGTGATATGGTTCCTATACAAGCAAGCCATTTGTTGTTGGGGAGGCCATGGCAGTATGATAGACGTGCTAGTCACGATAGTTTTACCAACAAGCACTCTTTTGTTCATAATCAAAGAAATGTAACTCTTGTACCAATGACTTCTAGTCAAATTTATGAAGATCAACTAAGATTACAAGAAGATGCAAAACAAATAAGTGAGCAAAAGAAAGAAGGTGAGAAAAAAGAGCATGAAGAGAGTGTGAGTGAAAAGAAAAAGAGAAAAAAGGAGAGAAAAGAAGCACTCATCTTGAGTGAAAAAGAAGAAAAATTTTGTGTATTTGCGATTATGAGAAACAAATTTGTGCCTAACTATTACTATCGAGATCTCTACAACAGGCTTCAAAGCCTTAGGCAAGGAAGCAGAAGTGTGGAAGATTATTTCAAAGAATAGAGGTTGCTATGATAAGAGCCAATATGGAGAAGGATCGAGAAGCAACCATGGCTAGATTTTTGAATGATTTGAACTGTGACATCTAAGATCGAGTTGAAATGTACCATTATGTGGAGTTGCAAGATATGGTACACATGGCTATCAAAGTAGAGCAACAACTCAAGAGAGGGGGTAGTCACATCAAAGTACTTGGAAGACAAGCACTTCAAAGAAGGAGGAGAAGCCTACAAATTCCTCAAAACCAGCCAAAACAACACCAAAAGAAAGGACATCGAAAGGTAATAATGAATCCTCTACCTCTCGAACTCGTGACATTAAACGTTTCAAGTGTCAAGGTAGGATTCATATCGCAAGCTAATGTCCAAATAAGTTTGCAATGGTGATAAAGGACGATAGAGAATATGAAATGAAGGACAAGTATCCATGCCATCTCTTGTGGAATCAAAAGAAGAGAAGTTTATAGTCCATGGTGAATTGTTGGTCACTAGGCAAATCCTTCACATGCAAGTCAAGGAGGACGATGAGGCACAAAGAGAGAACATTTTCCACACAAGATGCTACATTAATGGGAAAATATGCTGTGTTATAATTGATGGTGGAAGTTGTACTAACGTGGCTAGTGTCTCGGTGGTTGAAAAGTTAGGATTGTCTACAATAAAGTACCCAAAGCCATACAAGCTTCAATGGCTTAGTGATTGTGAAGAAGTTCATGTTTTCAAACAACTAAAGGTGCCATTTTGCATTGGAAAATATGAAGATGAGGTGATTTGTGATATGATTGCCATGCAACCAAGCCATTTGTTGTTGGGGAGGCCATGGCAATGTGATAGACGTGTTAGTCACAATGGTTTTATTTTACTAACAAGTACTCTTTTGTTCATAATCAAAGAAATGTAACTTTTGTACCTACGACTCCTAGTCAAATTTATGAAGATCAAGTGAGGTTACAAGAAGATGCAACAAAATAAAATAAAATATATGAGCAAAAGAAAGAGAGTGAGAAAAAAGAGAATGAAGAGAGTTTGAGTAAAAAGAAAGAGTTGACTGAAAAAAAGAGTGAAAAGAAAAAGAGCAAAAAGGAGAGAAAAGAAGCATTTATTTTGAGTGAAAAAGAAGAAAAAGTTTGTGTATTTGCAAAAAGAAAGTGAGATAAGGAGTTCTTTAAATACCCAATCACCTTTTGTGCTTATTTTGTATAAGGAAGCATATTTGACCACTAATGATTTGGCCAGTGAATTACTGAGCATCATTGTTTCTGTTTTGCAGGAATTTGAAGATGTGTTTCCTAAAGAAGTTCTAAAAGGATTACCACCACTTTGTGGTATTGAGTATCAAATCGACTTTG
Source organism: Gynochthodes officinalis (assembly GCA_020080225.1). NCBI lineage: Eukaryota > Viridiplantae > Streptophyta > Magnoliopsida > Gentianales > Rubiaceae > Gynochthodes > Gynochthodes officinalis. The sequence continues at coordinate 35,928,874 of CM034619.1, read as the reverse complement.
TTCCAAGAGCATCAATTCCAAACAAGCCTATCTATAGAACGAGTCCCAAAGAGGCCAAAGAACTTCAAAGGCAAGTTGAAGACTTGTTGGACAAAAGATGGGTTCAGGAGAGCATGAGCTCATGTGCTATGCCAGTTCTGTTGGTGCTAAAGAAAGATGAATCGTGGAGGATGTGTATAGATTGTTGCGCTGTGAACAACATAATGGTAAAGCATTGTCATCCTATTCCTCGATTAGATGATTTGCTTGATGAGTTATATGGAGCAATTAGCATTTCCAAATTTGATTTGAAAAGTGGTTACCATCAAATTAGAATGAAAAGGGGTGATGAATGGAAAACCATTTTTAAAACAAAACATGGTTTGTATGAATAGTTACTGATGTCTTTTGGCCTAACTAATGCTCCTAGCAGTTCCATGCAGTTAATGAATCATTTCTTGCGTGAATTCATTAGAAAGTTTGTGGTTGTCTATTTTGATGATATTTTAATATATTCAAGAAGTTTGGATGACCATCTTGAACATTTAACATGTGTTTTAGGTGTGCTCAGGAAGGAGAAACTTTATGCCAATTTTAAGAAGTGCACCTTTTGCACCAATGAGGTTAATTTTCTTGGTTACATTGTAAGTGTCAATGGTATTTTAGTTGAAACGAAAAAGGTGAAAGCAATTCAAGAATGGCCAACTCCTAAAAGTGTCAGTAAATTGTGAAGTTTTCATGGTCTCACAAGCTTTTATAGGAGATTTGTCAAGAACTTTAGCACTTTGGCTTCACTATTAACCAAGGTCATCAAGAAGAATGTGAGGTTCAAATGGGATGAAGAACAAGAGCAACCTTTTCAAAATATTAAATTTCATTTAACTAATGCTCATTTGCTTTCTTTACCTAATTTTGAGAAAATATTTGTAGTTGAATGTGATGCTTTAGGTATTGGGATAGGCGCTGTCTTGATGCAAGAAGGAAGACCCATGGCATACTTTAGCGAAAATCTAAGTGGGGCAACTCTCAACTATCCTATCTATGACAAAAAAATTGTATGCTTTGGTCCGAGCTTTGAAGACAAGGCATCACTACTTACAGGCTAAAGAGTTCCTGATCCACATTGATCATAAATCATTGAAATTTTTGAAAAGCCAATATAAGCTCAATAACAGGCATGAAAGATGGATGGAGTTCATTGAGACATTTTCATATGTCATTTGATAAAAGAAAGGTAAAGAAAATATTGTAGCTAATGCACTCTCTAGGAGATATGCCTTGCTTTCTTGTCTTGAATCTAAGATACTTGGTTTTGAACAAATTAAAGAGTTATACCATGATGATTTTGATTTTGGTCAAGTGTTCCAAGCTAGTGAAAAGGGTGGTTTGAGTAGTTTTTTAAGCATGATGGATTTTTGTTTAAAGAATCCAAGCTTTGCATTCCTAACTCTTCTTTGCATGAATTGTTAGTTAGGGAAGTGCACGATGGAGGCCTTATGGGACACTTTAGTATAGCAAAGACTTTGGCAATTTTGCAGGAGCATTTCTTTTGACCAAAAATGAAAAAGTAATGTTGTGAAAATTTGTGAAAATTGCATCATTTGCAAAAAGGCCAAATCAAAGGTCCAACCTCACGGCTTATACACACCTCTGCCAATTCCAAAAGAGCCATGGGTTCATCTTTCAATGGATTTTATTTTGGGTTTGCCAAGAATTAAACATGGAAAAGATTCAATTTTTGTGGTTGTTGACAGGTTTTCAAAAATGGCTCATTTCATTGCATGCAACGAAACGAATGATGTATCACATATTGTTGATTTATTCTTTAAAGAAATTATTCGTTTGCATGGCATACCAAGAACCATTGTGTCTAATCCAGAAACCAAATTTTTGAGTTATTTTTGAAAACATTTGTGGGGAAATTTGGTACAAAACTTTTGTTTTCTACTACTTGTCATCCATAGACCGATGGTCAAATTGAAGTTGTTAATTGTACTTTATCTACTTTGTTAAGGTCGGTCATTGGTAAGAACATTAAGACTTGCGATGATTGTTTATTTCATGTTGAATTTTCATACAATAGGAACGTGCATTCTGCCCCAAAATTTTCTCATTTTGAGATTGTTTATGGTTTTAATCCATTATCTCCAATGGATCTAATACCTTTGCCTGTGAGTGAGAGATTGAATTTAGATGGCAAAAAGAAGGATGAATTTGTGAATCAAATCCATGAGAAGGCAAGACTTAACATCAAGAAGAAGAGAAGATATGAACAACAAGCCAACAAAGGCTGTCATAAGCTTATTTTTGAACTAGGAGATTGGGGTTGGTTGTATTTGAGGAAAGAAAGGTTTACAACACAAAGAAAATCTAAGTTGCAACCAAGAGGAGATGGGCCTTTTCAAGTTTTAGAGCGCATCCATGACAATGCCTAGAAACTTGATTTATCGAGTGAGCACGACGTTCATAATGTCTTCAATATTTCTGATTTAAGTCTCTATCATGTAGGTGCCGAAGATTTGAGGACAAATCCTTCTCAAGAGGAGGGAAATGATGTGAACTTGGAGCCAAAGATGTGAACTTGGTGACCAAAGATGTGAACTCTGTGGCCAAAGGTGAGAACTCAGAGGCCAAAGATGTGAACTCAGCAGCCAAAGATGTGAACTCGGCCCTAACTTCCCATCCAATTCAATGGAGTGACGGTCCAAGTTCAAGAGTGCATTTGACTCAAGTCAAAGATCAATTTGGTCCTAAAGTTGGTCCAAATTCCAACCCATCAATTATTGGTGGTGGAGCTTTCGAGGAAGAAGGCTGAGAAGAGGATGACTTAGGTGTCAAGGAAAAAGAATGAAGGTCTTGACAGCAAGGGAACAGTTGGCTAGGGGGAAGTCAAGGTTGTGACCTCGGACACAATGTTCCACTTCTCTATACCCATAGGAACTCACCAGGGGTGACGGTCTAGGGCATGGAGGACCATCAGATAAGGTTGGCAGAGATGCCAATGGCCAACCTAAATAATTATCTAGCTTTGACAGTGCCACAGGTACAACAGTGCTGTTAACTTTGTACTTCTTTATGGATTTATTTTAAAAGTGTTATTATTAACAAATTGTTTGAGTTACAAGCACTAGCTGTATGGACGGAGTATGTCCAAAGGGCTAATCGCTTGACAGTGGAGGCCTCCAAGTATCAAGTTGAGGTTGCTCAGCTAAAAGAGCCAAGGCAGTATCCCTGGATGTGAGGAGGAAGTTGGAGAGAGAGGTCGCTTTCCTTCGCCAACAGCTGGAGGAGAGGGAAGTTGAGGTCCAAAAATTTAGAAGAATCAATCAAGGGGAATTCACAAAGTTGTTAGTGAAAAAGATCTTCCACATGCAAGACTTTGGCAACTCTGTAGTAAATTTGTCCCAAGAAGCTAAGGAGATAGGACAACATGATGTGGCCATTGAAATTCAAGAGAAATTTCCAACTATTAAGTTGGAGGAGCTGCTTGGCTATGACCCCGAGGTCACGATAAGGGCTGATAAAACATATGTTGATACTGTGAAGGGGTTTGATGGTTTGTTCACATTATTACAAGATGTGGTGTCTTAGAGCTCGATATTTGTACAGTGGATGATGACCTAAACCTCCAGACTCTAGAGGGTGAAGCTCCAGGAGGCTAGCGAGAAGCAAATACCTCGTCTCGTGGTTAAGGGGCTTAGAAAGAGGCAAGTTCTTAGGCTTTTTGGTATTATTATTATTATTTTTTTTGTAAAGATAGTTTCTTTAATAAATGAAATTCTGATTTTTCTTTAATTTAGAGTTATTTTTTTGTCTTCAAGAGCCACCTTTAATGAATTGCATAAGAAGGTTAGGACACTTGAAACTGCAGATATTGAGTTTCGGGACACTATACTTAGATTAGGGGGATGAGAATAAAGATCTCAAGGATCAAGTTGCCTATCTTGAATACTTGAACTGCAATCTTAATGAAGACAAGGTAAAGTAGCAATGAGCGATGGGAGACCTGATCCTACGGGAGAGATTAGCGAACATAAAGAATAAGAAGAATAAGGAAAGGATTGCTACGCTTTCTATCGAGATCGAAGATGTTATCTCCGAAATAAATGGTATCTAGATATCTAGTCATTCATACGATGACTGTCTAGTTGGATGGTAAACATAAATAGATCCAAGGTCTTTAAAGTGCACTTGGGCCGTACAAGAAGTAGATCTTTGAATTGCAATTTGAATGCAAAACCTAGAGGTCAAAAATCTAAAAAATGGAGGCTCGTCTCAAGGAGATGGGTTTGAAGATGGCACCTGCAAATAGAGATACTGTAGAAATAATGTTGGAAGAATTGGAGCTCTTGGCCCAATATGCTCAGAAAGGTATTGCTACATACAAGAGGAAAAAAGTAGTGTTTAACATGTATCTCCAAGATCAAGTTAGGTATAAAGAGAAGAAGAAAAAGAGAAAAGGAAAGTTGTAAACTTCTCATATATGTAATAAATTTATGTTAATTAAACAATTATCCGAGATTCTCACCCCTTGGAAAGTTTGGGATTTCATTTGTTAAACATTCTAGTGAAAAATAATAGTCCAAGATCCCCACCCCTTGGGATGTTTGGAATTTTGTTCGTTAAACATTCTGACTATTTTTCACCCCATAGAATGTTTCATTTTAGCACCCTCATGGATGTTCAAATTCTCTTCACCCCCTTGCGATGTTATAGAGTTTGCAACTTGACTCAGTTGACCTGAGGTTACACGTGATTTTCTCGATTTATAATTTGGCAAGCTGGTTTTACCAACCTTGAACCAAGTTCAGGGTAATTGGTATTCCCTTTCTCGAATTATAAAGAGTAAATAAAAGAACAATATTTTATTCATTAATCAATACTTTAAATATAAAAGCATTTTAAATTGCTGAAATGCCAAACTCGGGGTAATAAGTTTCCTTCCATTTTGGCCAAGCGATAACTTCCGGACTTTGAAACATCAATGACTCTGTAGGGACCTTCCTAATTGGCTTCCAGCTTTCTAAGCTTTTGAGTTAGGCTTGCTTCATTTTTGCATAAGACCAAATCTCCTGGGGCAAACTCATTAATTTTCACCCATTCATTGTAATATTTTGCCATAACCTATTTGTATTGTGCTTCCTTTATTGAGGCTAGATCTCGGCGTTCTTCCAACAAGTCTAGATTCAATAGAACTTCTTCTTCATTAACCTTAGCATTGAAGGCCACAACTCTGGGATTTGGAACTCCAATCTCTGTAGGAATGACAGCTTCTGAACCATATACTAGGCTATAAGGGGTTTTCTCGGTTGCTATTCGAGCTGTGGTACGATAAGCCCATAGGACGTTAAGGAGATTTTCTACCCAATCTTCTTTAACTTTATCTATCCGAGTCTTGAGTCCTTTCAATATTGTGTGATAAATGATCTCAATTTGACCGTTGGCTTGTGGATGTGAAACGGAAGTGAAGTTTTGTCTGATCTTTAGTTCTTCACGCTAGGAGGGAAAATGATCATTTGCAAACTGTTTCCCATTGTCTGAAATGATTACATGAGAGGTACCAAATCTATAGACAATCTTACTCCACACAAACTTCAGAATATTTATTCCAGTAATAGTAGGCAAAGGTTTAGCTTCCACCAATTTAGTGAAATAGTTGATGGCATCTATTAGGAATTTCAACCGTCTCTGCACTTTGGGGAAAGGTCCAAAAATGTCAATTCCCCATTGCATGAAAGGCCATGAACATTGGGTTTTCTAACCAAAGGGGCATAAACTAGTACTTGATCTAGGAAACTAAATCAAAGAATGCAGCGAAAATTTAATATTTTTGGTTTCCTTCAATGATCCATATGAAGTGAAATTAAATTGTTAGTGATAAATTATACATTTTTTAGTAGTGGTAGAAGATCGTAGATTGTTGAATCGCAAGCAAAACCAATATAGCATTGTCTCTATAGTATCCACACGATCGTCTCCAAACTTCAAGTTAATTGTCACACAATTAACCAAAGAAAGAAGTAACAAAATCCTTTGGTGCTAACTAAGATTCTGTTACTCTGTGTTTTCTCTCAAGTTCACAATTCAAGAATTGGTTTTCTTTCAAACTCTTAGTTTAAAGGTTGTTTGTTCTTGTTTCTCAAGCAAGAAGTGGTGGCTATTTTTGGACAAAAGAAGATGAAGGAAGATAAATTATTGAATCAAAAAAAGATTCCTAGTTTGATGCCATAATTTTCTTTTAAAGAAGAAAGCAAAGACTCTTGACTTTTTGGGTAACCCATTATCTTCAATTATAAAGACTCATGGCTTTTTGACTAACCCACTATCTTCAATCAATAGGATTTTTAAATTAACCAAAATTCATCACATAAATTTTACACTTCTTTTGGATACAATCTAAGCGTGTGACCTAATAGGTTCTCATAACGTTGGCATTGACATAAAATCTATTTTATGCCAAAAGTAATGAGTAATGTCTAGCAACACATCAATACTACCCAAGTCATGAGAATATTAGTAATTCGATATTACTTTTCTTGTGATAGATATTACCATGTAATTAAATCCCTTTGTCCTAAATATCTAGATTGAACATGAGCCATGATCGTGTCATGCTCATATAGTTCAATTTTTTCATTTCTTGATTTTCTGAGTAGACATATCTAAGCAAATAAGCCCGATATCACATATCGACTCATTTGAGCACGGCTATGCATTTTATGGTCTTACTCAATCAAAGGGCCCAAAGACATTACTCCCATTATATAGGAGGGGAAAATCCTATCTTGACTACTCAACATCTCACTACATGATTTATTGCATATCCAATTACTACTTTTATAATTCACCCTGTTACGGGTAACGTTTAGTAGTATTAAAACATGTAACTCCTCATGTTGGGATCTCTGAATATCTCAAGTCTAAGCATTATTTACACCATCATCATTATGAGAAATATTATGACACTTTATATAATAATCCATGTAGTATTTCTCATGGCGGGTCGATCCAGTACATAGTTTTATAACATGTACCTATATGTTGACTTCATATCTTATATCATTAACTACTTCATCAGTCACTACATATACTAATTTTAATGCATTATCATTATCCCATTTAATGATAATACTCGATTAGGGATAATTTTAAAATAATTAAATTCTCGAGACATTATTATATTTATTTCATAAAACGCAGATATGAGATAAATATAATAATCAGTGCCATTAATTATAAAATTATGATACAATATATGCCTATACCAACATCATATAATTGGTCTTTAGGGCATAATCCAACACTTGACGTATTTTTGTACGAAGTCATGAGTATCTCTAAACATGGTTGGCTAGTAGTATTCCCAACGAATGATTTTCTTAGCAAGCATGCGGAGTTTCACATGGTTACCACAAGATCTGAGATGCACTTATTGGAGTATATAATTTGCTTGCCAAGATCTGATGCATCTAAGTAATGGCTGAAGGTAGGAATGTTTGTAAAGAATGCTGTCTTGTATTACATACTGAGGTGTCTTTAACTTTAGTTTCCTTGCTTCATTTTTATTATTTGGCAATTCTCCATTTCGCATATATTGCTATATGGGAATCATTTAGTTATCCCCTACTTTCTCAACAGTCATTGTGGCCTTTTCTTCTGTGCTTTTGTAAGGAAGTACCTCCACCAAGACCTTTTTATTTAAGTGGGAAAAGGCAGATGACGCCAACTTACTGAAAACATCAGCCCTTTTATTTTTTTGATATGGAGATCTGTGTAATCTTAAAGCTATAAAAAATATGGCCAAGTTGACGTACCTTATTAAGATACTTCTTCATTTGAGACTCTTTAGCTTCATAAAAACCCTATACTTGATTGACTACTAATTGAGAGTTGCTGTATGCCCGCACATTGCGTGCTTTCATCTTCTGAGCTAGCTTAAGAATTGAAATCAAAACTTCATATTCGACATCATTATTAGTTGTTTTGAAGTCGAACCACAAAGCGCACGTTATTTCTGTGCCCTCAGGACTTCGGAGCAATAGTCCAGCTTCACTGCCTTTTTCATTATACTCATCATCGACGTACAAAATCCATGTTTTTGAGTCTTCTTTTTATTTTTCGGTGGACTTGAGTAGTAATGAAGGGTTGAGATCCAAGGCCTCTGTGGTAGGTATCTTAACTATGAAATCTGCTAAAGCTTGTGCCTTTATAGCACTATCCAATGCTGGTAGTGTACGTCATGCTCTCATAATTTGATGGCCCATTTAGCTAATCTTCCAGAAGCCTCAAGTTTGGACAGTATCTGCTTGATGGGTTGATTAGTGAGGACATATATGAGATGTGCTTGAAATTCGGGTCGCAACCTCTTAGCAGCATGAATTAAGGCCAGAATCAACTTTTCCATTTGAAAGTATTGTGTCTCGACTCCTTGTAGGGCGCGACTAACATAATACACTAGCCTTTGCATAGTATTCACATCTTGGATGAGTATCACACTAATAGCATTTGTTAAAGCCACCAAGTATAAAGTATGAGACCTCCCTATATATAGGTACTGTGAGCGCCGGCAAAGTTGCCAAATGTCTCTTTAACTCCGCAAAAACCTTTTGGCATTCTTCATTCCATTTGAAAATTTTGGCCTCCTGTAATACATGGAAAATGAGAGATGCCGATTTGTTGGCCGTGATAGAAACCTATTTAGGGTTGCTAAAGACCTTGTCAACTTCTGAACTTCTTTTAAGGTCTGCAGAGGTACCATCTCAGCAATGACTCTTATTTTGTCTGTGGCTTCAATCTCTCTCTTAGAGACCATAAATCTTAAAAATTTTCCAAACCCTGCCCCAAAAGTACACTTTTTAGGATTCAGACACATCCAAACCTTTAACATGGTTTTTAGACTCTCCTCTAAATCCCTAGGGGCACTTTCACTCTTTTTGGACTTTATTACCATGTCATCTACATAGACTTCTAAGTTTCGGCCGATTTGATTGGAGAATACTTAGTTGATCAGACACTGATAAGTTGCTCCCGCATTTTGCAATCCAACCGCCATCTCTGTGATGACAGTTGTCTTCTCAACGTCTTCCTCAGCCATTAAGATTTGATGATAAATTTTGTAGGCATCAAGGAATATAAGAACCTCATATCTTGATATGATTTCAACCTTTTGATCAATTATCGACAATGGATAACAGTGTTTCGGGAAATACTTATTGAGATTAGTATAATCATACATTTGCCAACTATCATCAGGTGTTTTAACCAAAATTGAATTTGACAACCATGTAGGGTAAAATACCTTTTGATGATGTTAGACTGAAGTAGTTTCTTCAATTCTTTATTAACCACCTTATTTCTTTTCGGCGCTAGTGATCTTTTCTTCTACTGAATAGGCTTCACATTGAGATTGATGTTTAGCTTGTGTGTCACTTAGGACGGTGAGATCCTTGGCATATCCTCTGCACTCCATGTAAAAACTTGTTTATACTAGCAAAGGAGGCTAATGATGCCATTTTTCATCTTAGCTGATAGTGTAGCCCCCCACTTTAACTGTCATTTTAGAATGGTTGTCATATATTACAACGTCTTGTACTTCATCACTAATCTTTTGTGATTCAACTAGGCCTTTCTTTATACCAGCGCCGCGAGATTTGTGAGGTATGACCACATAATTTTTGGCATCTTGGGGGTTCCTAGATGTGACCTCAAAATTTCCAAGAGTTTCTTGAGATGTGACATCAGGATTTTTAGAGAGACCCAACATATATTTTCCTTTCTCTACTTTTCCCTGAGGTGGCACATTGTGATTAGGCTGTGGCATCTTTGGAGTTTGAATGGCATGTATGCTCTTCATCAAAGTGCTTTCTCCTTTTATGGGATACACATGCATTCCCTTGCCATGTACTATCTCCTTGTACAGATGCCACTCCATGTTCTTTTGGGAATTTCATGACCAGAAGGTAAGGTGATAAAATAACTTTAGCTTTGTTTATCCACGATCTCCCAATAATGGCATTGAAGGGAGATGGAGCATCTACTACATAGAAATCGGTTATTATAGTCTTACATAGAGGTACTTTCGCACTGTGACTGCTAAATTAATTATGCCCACTGGATGAATAACTTCATGAGAAAACGTCACCAAAGGCATACTAAATAGTTTCAATTCTGCGAAGTTGATCTCCAACTTGTAAAAACAATCAATATACAAGACATCGATTGTGCTGCCATCATCAACAGAAACCCGATGTACCTCTTTATTTGTAACTATGGCCTTGATAACCAAAGCATCGGTATGTGGGCTAATGGTGGGAACTGAATTGTCTTGAAAAAGAGATGGCCTCTGAAGGTTTGAAGAGTTTGTGGACTGATTCTTGAGGTAGGATCCTCCTAGCATTAGCTTTGAATACAAACTGAGATTGTCCCTCTAAGTAACCACCAAATATGGCATGGATGACGCCGGTGATATTGCAGTTGTCATGTGGTGGAGGTTGGGACGTTAATTGTTGAGAGGGATTTGCTTTGATATTGTTAATAGGGTTGATTCATGGAGGGGTCCCATCTCGGTCGATAGTTTGTCTATTATGAAGGCGGACCTCGTCCACCTTGTCTCCTACCTTATCCTCCTGTATGGTAGCCATCTCCCCGGCCTTCAAACTAAGGTTGAGCTCCAACAAAATGAGAGTGCCACTTTTGGACATACTGACCAAGCATTTTCATTACGAATGCAATCTTCTTTTTCTTTTTTGAAGTCTTTGCACTCCTCAGTATCATGTCCATGATCATTGTGAAATGCATACTACAAATGCCATGACCTTTTGTGTAGTGCTGTAGTTAATGGAATCGGGAGTCTAAGGAGATCTCTATGTATAGATAGGATCTCGGCACGACTCTTGGTGAGTGGAGTGAGATTCTTTCCTAAATTTGGGGTTTCAAACGACCTCGGTTATAATTCAGCTTATCGAATGCGCTCTTCTGGGTATTTTTCCCTTTAGCATCCTCCTGATGCTTCTTCTCACTTTTCTCATTTTCTCGCTTCTTTCTATTAGCTTCTTCTCCTTTAGTATAGCTCTCCACCATTTGCCATAAAACTTGAGTGTCAGTTGGTGTGTCCTGTGCCAATTTAGTATAGAATGGTCAAGAATTCAGACCATTCATGAAAGCCGATATTACCAACTGATCTGTTTGATCAGCCACTTGAAGACTTTCATCATTGAATCTTTTTTACATATGATTTTAGGGATTCATCTTTCCCTTGCTTGAGATTCATCAGATCTGCAGCCGTTTTGTAGAATTTCTGCCTTTGAAAGAAGTGAGTGTGGAAAAGTTGCGCCAACTGCCTAAAAGACGAGACGCTGCTACGAGGTAGGCTATCGATCCACACTTGTGCCTTTCCACTGAGATAGATAGGGAATGTCTTACACATCACCTTCATTGGAACATTTTCAAATTTCATATCGTATTTGAACCGTGATAAAAAATCTAGAGGGTTAGAGTCTCCCTCATAAGATAGGATCCTGTCAAGCAGTTTGAATTCTGCAGGTGTTGGATAATGCTTGGTGTCGACACCTTCATCATTTGAACCCAACATATCTTGAATATCATTCGCCATCTTTTTACTGATCTGAGGAAAATCATTGTGTTGGGGACTTTTTAGATCATGCTTTGACTTGACTTCGGAATGGTCATTTTTGATAATTATCACCAGCATGGGAAGTCGAAACCTCCTTCCCCTCGTTGTTTCTCTTTTGTCAAGCGTGTCTTCAATCATCTTGTTTCGTTCCAGCCTTGGATGGGCACTTATGATGCCTAACCCTACGGAATTCATCGAATTGTGCACAGTATTGCTCTATAAAAGTTTTTTCATTGTCTTCGCATTGTCTCCACGCTGGTGAATCGCATTGATTTGAAGCCATGCGTTTTGAATGGCCCCTTTCATGGCCAGATGGATGTTTAGATCGTTCAGGGATTTCGCCTAAGCGTAGTGGGCTGTTTTCTGCAGGGTCTAATTATTGCGTCGTGCCCCCCCTTGACTGGTTCCTTTAGTAGTTCTACATCTCCTAGATCTAGTGTCCATCATTTTTGCAGTATTTGAAGAATTGATAAAAGAGATTGTGATTATTCATTCAAAAATTAAATATTTTTCCCACAGACAACACCAATTGATGAAGGCCATATCCGCAACCCGTTAAAATGATCTTGATTCGCAACTTTTCGTTTTCCTTAATGTTGAATGTTGTTACAAAATAAATTCTGGAGTGGTTCTCGGGGGTGAATTCTCCAATGCTTAAGTTAGTTTCATGTATGTGGGTGGTACTTCAATTTTGCTAGAAGCCCTTTACTTGGTATTTTTTCCATTTATATATCCTTTTCCACGATTTGGGGGGATCGATTGTCACGACTCAACATGTTGGCCATAACTATAATTGCATGCTGTTACGTTTTTCCATGATTGTCACATGCTGTTATATACTTATGGATAAGTATGACTTCACTAAATTCCCACCTTGTTGGTGTAGTTTAAGGCCTTGTCCATTCTTAGTCCGAGGTCCCATACAGTTGGTGTGATTTCAGTGCGCTTTTATTCTCAACTTCCATACTTAGATCTAGAGGTCGAGGTCTAATTAAGAAACATGTTGCTGATTGAGATTCAGACCTTCAGTCTGTTAAGATCAGAGATCTACAAATGCAAAGATCTTGTGTATTATTGAGATCCAGACTTTAGCTGGGAGGAGGTCCCATCTTGTGTGTTGATGATATCCAGACTTTAGTTAAGATGGGGTCCCATATATGTCAGATATTAAATTGCATTATCTATAACACAAATCAATGCAACAAGGATAGATATCAACAATTCATAATCAAATATTAGAAATTACAAAAGTCTAACCACACATAATTATTAAAAGAAGCACAAAATTGAAGAAAGGAAATATAAGATTTATGTTTTAGAGTGTGTGAACTCCTTTTTCATAAGAGGAACTCGCCCACATTCATTCTCCAACACCAAGCACAAATTTCTACTAAAAATTGAGTCTTTTCTTTCTAAACTCTTAAGAACCTTAAACTAGAAGATTCTTGTAGTGGCAAGTTTTCTTTCTTTCTTTTTTTTTTTTTTTCGATTCTTGGTTCCCATTTTCTAATGACCTAAAAATAAGCTTTTATTGGAGTTGGATCTATTAGCATCATCATAAGTAAAAGACCAAGAAAAAAAGGTCAAGAGAGGTCAAAAGGATAACAATTGACTCAAATGGGCCACAAGAGTTGGGCACAACTAAGCCCAAATCTCCCTTTGCCCTAGTTCTTTTTCGTTCTTTGCTCTAGTGATGACTTCAACTGATATTTTGAGACTTTTCTCAATAGTATTAGGCTCCTATTTCTTATATAAATTGTTCTTCCTCTTACCTTTCCAATGGTTCAAAAATTATTGTATTTGGACTTTTGTAACTCTAGATATAACCAATTTCCCAAAATATGTCAATTGTCAACCAGTTGAGTTGCCTGGTCTATTCAACCTCAATTTTGATCTATATGCCAAATAATTTGGGAGAAACTCAAAAAGTCATTTAAGTGCATCCAAAGAAATTTTCATAACATCTAAGATTTCCTCATTTGGTCATGTAAAAGATGAAATACAATATATTGAAATCTGGCATCTCACTGTCCATTTCCTATTCAAATACTATCTCTCTCAAAGTTGCGCTATTGATGGAGCTTTTTCAAATTTGATATTTTTTTAACTTCATTGTGTCTCTAAAATATTTTTACCTGCAAAACACATGTGAACACAAGATTAATGCCTATTTATCTCAATAAACGATGTAAAACTCCTTCTTTTAGGATTCACTTTAAGGAGTGCTCTTTCACTCTTATTAACCTTCTTAGCTTATCTATCTCAAATGTTGAATTGAAGATAAATTTGAAAATAGTTGGGTTTGGGCTTGATTAACTTTAGGTTTTTTGGGTGACCACAAGATGTGAGACAAAATTTTTTGACTCCTATGAAGTGAATGATCTTTGTTCCTAGAATTTTGACCAAAATGCTCTTCTCACACTTATTTGTTCTAACATCAAACTTCCTTTTCTTGATAACTGCCTCTATTACTATATTTTTTGTTAAGTCAAAATGTGATCCTAATATTTTCTATGGTGATTGCTAGTGAATTAGCACTCTCTATTAGTTAGAGCTAGTTTTACTATATCTGAACATGCTTGTTTGAGGTTGGAATATTTTAGTTGAGGATAGATCTCTTGAAAAAGATGGAGTAGAACAAAAGTTGTGCATTTGTTTTTTTCTTGACTAAGGAACCCACAAAGATGGAGTAGAACAAAAGTTGTGCATTTGTTTTTTTCTTGACTAAGGAAGCCACAGCCGCTACCAAGCGTGCGCATTGGGTAAACCCCGCCCCTATGTAATAGCCCTCAAAAGTTGTGCATTTGTTTCTATAAGCTTAAGAATGTTGTGGGAAGCAAATTCATTGGGATTGGCTTTTTGTCTAAAGATGGATGATCATTCGTGGCATAAATATTTACCTCTTTAATGTGTTTTTGTTGGAATTTAATTAGCTAGAGATTATGAAATTTGAAAATTTTTGAACTCCACAAAAGAGGGAACAAACGCCTAAATTTGGGAAAGTGCTTTTATGTTGAGAGAAAAATTCTCAATCATTCTTAATGCGAATTTTCTTCTTTTTTTTTTTATTTAATATGGAGTTGCTAGCCCATTGGGTGAGCATAATTCACATTTAACTACTTTCCGACAATTCTATTACACTACATGTGTTGTATTCAATCAAAGCATGCCATGCTTTATAACACTTCATTAGAAGTTTGCCTTGAACTTATATCACAACTTTCTGAAAAATCATAAATATTACTATTGCTTAATCTCCCAACTATTATACCCCGACTATTATACCGTCATTTTTTATTTCCACACTTGTCTTCCTATGTCAAATGTTCAACAACCTTTATAATGCCTTCGAATTAGAATTATTTCTTACTCTACTCAAGTGTTATACATCACATGTTCTATAAATGAAGAAAAAAAATTGTTAACAAGTCCAATTCACAATGCTCACTTAATCTCCCTATGAAAATCATTATTTGGTTCCAAGGACTACAAACCCTTAATGAACACATGCCTTAATCTTTTATGTGGATAAGCCAATGAAATTTAGAATTTAAAATTGAGTCATCGAAACTGAATAATAGCTCAGTTTCCTATAGCATTTTCTAAAGAATGATGCTTAAGCTAAAAAGGGTCATTCACAGAGTAAAAGAATCAACTTTCTACAATATTGAGTATAAAATAGTAGAGATAATATCATTTACTTCTCTCGAGATTTTGTAATATAACAAATCAAACCTTATAGTTTGAAAAAATAACAATCAGCCCATTTGACTAACAGTCAACTTAACTATAGTTGGCCAAAAGACGAAAAAAACTCTCAGAAAATTTGATATAGTTTAAAATTTTTTATTAAATTTTTAAAAGGACAAAAAATAAAAAATTTAAAAACAAAAATTTAATAAATTTTTTTAAACTATAGAATAAATTTTTTAAACAATAAAGAAAAAAAATTAATAAAATTTAAAGATGAAAAAGACCTAAAAAAATTTGAATTAGAAAACAAAATAACTATGTAATAATTTTTTGTCTTTTTGCATTAAGATTTCTAACAAAATTTTACATAATTTTTAACAAAATATTTTACAAAATTTTTAACAAAAATTTTTAACAAAATTTTTTGTCTTTTTGCATTAAATTTTATTAATTTTTTACCTTTAAATTTTGTCTTTATAGTTTAAAATTTTTTATTATATAGTTTTAAAAATTTTATTAAATTTTCTTCTTTAAATTTTGTCTTTTTTATCTTTTTAAAAATTTAATAATTTTTTTTAACTATATCAAATTTTTTAAGGGCTTTTTTGTCTTTTGGTCAACTATAATTAAATTGACTATTAGTCAAGGGGGCCGAATATTATTTTTTCAAACTATGGCTTTTGATTTATTATATTACAAAACCTCGAGGGAGGTAAATGATATTATCTCAAAATAGTAAGTATCATGTTAATCCATTCCATTGTGACTTGAAATCTTTACACTTTTAAACAAAAAAATTTATTAGTCCTTATTATGTAATTTTACAATTGTACCTGTCTCACTTTTTCATTCTAAA
The DNA here is from genome assembly GCA_020080225.1 of Gynochthodes officinalis. Classification (NCBI taxonomy): domain Eukaryota; kingdom Viridiplantae; phylum Streptophyta; class Magnoliopsida; order Gentianales; family Rubiaceae; genus Gynochthodes; species Gynochthodes officinalis. Next base: position 35,912,714 of record CM034619.1, on the reverse strand, counting down.
CCAGTGAACTCATGTTAATCAAAGTATTATTTTACATGAACTGCTCTAAACCCTTATAACTAATGAAAATAATATAATCATAGAAGGCACACATAGAGCTGTTTCACAACCTCAAGATTCATTCAACTCTAGAAAATGTATACATCATCAAAATAATTCCATCTAAATTGTGGGTGTTACCTTCCATTCAAACAATTAGTTGCTATGGTAACCAAGCGTCATGTTTTTCCCATTACATGAGGGCACCAATTGTAATTAGACATATAACCTTCACCATTTCTTTACATTTTAATTTAATGAAAACCTTATTGTTTGAATTTGTATTAGAGATAAAGTGATATAGGAATTGGGTGTTAAGACTATCAATTCTTGTGGGTTTGATTGGGACTTAACATGTATTAATTCTTTGATCTGGAATACTTGCTAGTTTCATATTAGGATATGACTGATGTGTATTAGGGTATTCTCTTGTCTATGATTGTTGTATTCTCTTATCTCATAATGCAATTTCAACTTGCCCCCGTTTAGTTAATCATTTCAATTTTAGTTTTTTTCTCAACTTAGATTTTAAATGTCTTGATTTCTTACAGAACTTTATTCTGATAGCTAGAGTTCAATGACAAATGAAATGCTTAGTTTCCTAACAATGTTTGCATTCTCTTTATTGGTTTACGATTTTTTTTGTTTCTTCTTAATGACATATCTTTTCTAATTTTAGTTGGGAAGTTTATCCTGATATTTTCAATAGTTGCTTCAATTGAAAATACGAAATTGTCATCTGTATTTGATTTATTTAATGTATGAATTGGTTGTCTTGCATATCTCTCTTTCTTTCCATGAGACATAGAATAATGAAAGTTTCGGTATTTCTTATTAGAGGTTTGGTTAATTTGTAGAGTTTAAACTTTAAAAGACTTGCACCATCTCAATTTGAATGTTGTAGTATGCAATTGATTTTTGATACTTAAAAGTAGCTTTATTAGGCATTTCTCTTTGAACGTAGTCATTCCTCTAAATGAGCCAACCAATTGAGTGCAATAATCCGTATTTGTAGAATGAATTGTGTGATCTTTAGAAAGCTCAATATTAACTAATCAATATTTAGTTAGGTGGTTGGCACTAATATAGTTTCTAAATTTTTAGGTGTTGGTGACCAATTATAGTGCGGGTTTCAATGTCAATTTTTATTTTTACTAGAAAGGAAATGAGCAAAACCATCTATATAATGAAAACTAGAAGAAATTGTTGTTGGTGTGCTGGAAACAATCCTACACCCTTGATCCGATCATCAATAAGAAAAACTCCTCCACAATTCGACAATCATATTTGATTGACAAGCACGTACTAGAATGGAAAGATAATAATGGCATATCTTTCCTTCAGTTTTGGTCACACATAATATTTCTAAATAGAGTAATGACATTCATAGTGATCTTTTATGGTGAAAAATAATAGTGACTCATGTGACAAATATGAAATGACAAAATTATCCATTAATATGTTACATGTTTTAAGAAGTATGATAACTGAATTTTGACTTTTCACACTTGCTATATCAGTCATTATGCGTATCATTACTCTTCTAAATAATACATTAAGGTATTTTCCTTCCTTATGCCTCTATCTTAGAATAAGGCCTTTGTAGAAGTCTTATTCGATAAGGGCAGCCCTTCTCATAGCTCTAGAGAATTATAGTCATTGTAGACGGGATAATTCAATTCAAAGCTAGAGAATTAGCCCTCTAAAAGAGGGCCTAATTCGATATAAGGGGAGATTCCTCTACCATAGAAAAAAAAGCGCGACCATAACCGCCCTAGAATAAGGGCCCTTTAATAGAGAGGTTTATTTGATAAGGCTGGCTTCACACTCTTACAACTTGTTAGTTCAACCAAAGAAGATACATTACCTAGTATGGAGCCACCATCTTCACCCTAGCATGGACACTTTCGTGGTATGCGATGCTACCTTGGGGATACCGCCCTGGTAATGGCACCGAGCAAGAAAAGGAGTAGCAGAGTCTTTTAGTTCATGCACCCCCTCAATCTTGGTAAGGTAAGCAATAGCATACGCCCTTGGCCCATAAGACTCCCAAACCATAATCCAAGATGATTGCTATTCCTTTTTGGTTACATATTTTATGATCATCTATGTAATTTCAAACTTCAAAAAAGAAAAGTCATCCTGCCTTAAATTTCCTCTTGGAAATTGGATAAGGCAATACCATTTATTTGTTCTTTGAGTTAGCTCTTATAAAGAACCTTGACATTTGAAATATATCATTTTTATCATTTTAATATTCTTAACAAGCTTCTCTCTTCCTTCATGTACAACTATGTGGAACACCCCTCAAATAGAGATTCTATAGTTCATAAAATGGATGATTCAATGGGACACAAGGTTTTGCATATTATCTATCCTTCGAACTTGAATTTATGGGGGGGAATTTAAAAAATAGCAGGTCCAAGAGGGTCATTTACAAAAATAGCAGACCTAACATAACCTTTGTAAAAATAGCAGGTCAACTGCTTTTGACCATGTGAAAATACCAAAAAACCCCTCGATGAGCAAACTTCATCGTTTCACTTCACCTCACCATTCTTGATTCTTGATTCATTATTCTTCATTCTCAATTTGTGAGGATCATGGGTTCAACATCTCATTTTCCTGGGTTCCCGCTTGAATGGTCTCCAAGTTTGAATGTCATTGTAGCTGTGTAAATATTTTGTAAGTTATCATGAAAAACAAAACCCGATCGATGAACATTCCAAATCCACTAGCAATTGGTTGTTTTATGGGCGCCATCGTATTGTTAGCATCTTATATAAGTTTCAAAGTAAAAAATTCGACATTTGTTTATGTATTCAACAATTTGGTCGACATTTTGATTGACATTTTAGTCTACATTTTGGTCGACATTTTGGTCGACATTTTGGTCAACATTTTAGTCTACATTTTGGTCTACATTTTGGTTGACATTTTAGTCTACATTTTGGTTGACATTTTGGTTGACATTTTAGTCTACATTTTAATCCCTCAAGAGCAAATTTCATCGTGCGAAATCTCTTCTCAAGAGCAAATTTCATCATGTGAAATCTCTTTACCATTCTTGAAACCATTGTTGCTCTGCTGCTAATCGTCTGTAATAGAATTGTTGAGCAATTATCCCTCATTGAATCAACATCCCATCTCTCCCATTCCATTATCGTTATTAGACTATTAGCAGAGATTAGAGGAATGTACACAAGAAACGCAAAATGCAGACAAATGCAAGAAACGCAAAATGCCGACCAATTTGCGTTTGTCGGCATTTTGCGTTTCTTGCGTACATTCCACTAGTCTCTGCTAATAGTCTAATAACGATAATTGAATGGGGGAGATGGGATGTTGATTTAATGAAGGATAATTGCTCAACAATTCTATTACGCATTTAATTAGCAAAGCAACAACGGTTTCAAGAATGGTGAAGAGATTTCGCACGATGAAATTTGCTCTTGAGGGATTAAAATGTAGACTCAAATGTCAACCAAAATGTAGACTAAAATGTCAACCAAAATGTCGACCAAATTGTCGAATACATAAACAAATGTGGAATTTTTTACTTTGAAACTTATATAAGATGCCGGCGAATACATAACCAATTGCTGTTTTTGTAAATGTCCCTTCTTAACCTGCTATTTTTGAAATTCCCTCTTTAACCCGATCGATGAACATTACAAATCTATTAGCAATTGGTTGTTTTATGGGCGCCATCGTATTACCGGCATCTTATATAAGTTTCAAAGTAAAAAATTCCACATTTGTTTATGTATTCGACAATTTGGTTGACATTTTAGTCTACATTTTGGTTGGCATTTGAGTCTACATTTTAATCCCTCAAGAGTAAATTTCATCGTGCGAAATCTCTTCACCATTCTTGAAACCGTTGTTGCTTTGCTGCTAATCGTCTGTAATAGAATTGTTGAGCAATTATCCTTCATTAAATCAACATCCCATCTCCCCCATTCAATTATCGTTATTAGACTATTAGCAGAGACTAGTGGAATGTACGCAAGAAACGTAAAATGCCGACAAATGCAAATTGGTCGGCATTTTGCGTTTCTTGCATTTGTTTGCATTTTGCGTTTCTTGTGTACATTCCTCTAATCTCTGCTAATAGTCTAATAACGATAATGGAATGGGGGAGATGGGATGTTGATTCAATGAGGGATAATTGCTCAACAATTCTATTACAGCCGATTAGCAGTAGAGCAATAATGGTTTCAAGAATGGTAAAGAGATTTCACACGAGCACGATGAAATTTGCTCTTGAGAAGAGATTTCGCAAGATGAAATTTGCTCTTGAGAAGAGATTTCGCACGATGAAATTTGCTCTTGAGGGATTAAAATGTAGACTAAAATGTCAACCAAAATGTAGACTAAAATGTCAACCAAAATGTCAACCAAAATGTAGACTAAAATGTCAACCAAAATGTAGACCAAAATGTAGACTAAAATGTCGACCAAAATGTAGACTAAAATGTCGACCAAAATGTCTACCAAAATGTAGACTAAAATGTCGATCAAAATGTCGACCAAATTGTCGAATACATAAACAAATGTCGAATTTTTTACTTTGAAACTTATATAAGATGCTGACGATACGATGGCGCCCATAAAACAACCAATTGCTAGTGGATTTGGAATGTTCATCGATCGGGTTTTGTTTTTCATGATAACTTACAAAATATTTACACAGCTACAATGACATTCAAACTTGGAGACCATTCAAGCGGGAACCCAGGAAAATGAGATGTTGAATGAGATATTGAACCCATGATCCTCACAAATTGAGAATGAAGAATAATGAATCAAGAATCAAGAATGGTGAGGTAAAGTGAAACGATGAAGTTTGCCCATCGAGGGATTTTTTGGTATTTTCACATGGTCAAAAGCAGTTGACCTGTTACTTTTACAAAGGTTATGTTAGGTCTGCTATTTTTGTAAATGACCCTCTTGGACCTGCTATTTTTGAAATTCCTCCAATTTATGGTCTTCATATTTTATGATTTCATTGTTTTATGTATTTATATTTGGGGTGATTTGATTTTTAAGGGGACTAAAGGAGTTGAAGATAAATTGGATATTGGATTGTCAAAATTTATAATTTGAATATGGAGTGTAATTAAATCAATATTTTATGAAAAAAAAGTGTTGAGGATACTAACATATAATATTAATGATATATGTATCCCTTGTGCAAAATTTTTTTATATGAAACTAAATATTCATTAAAATATTGAAATATATTCAAAACAGATTAAAGAGTGAGATGAATAAAACTTACAATTTATTTGAATTGAGATTTGAGAATCCAAGAACTGGAATCCAAAACCTGAAATAAAAAATTTAATGAAATACAAAGTAATTTGAAATTGGATTACAAGATTGTTTTTTGAATCATGTGGAATTAGGAATAAAAAGAGTGAGTTTAATTTTTGGAGGCTAGAAGCTATAAGGTTTCTTGTAGAAAGCCGACTGCCTCTCTTCTTGGTAATCTTCTCCTTTTATAGGTTCAAGATTAATTGTGGATCTTGAATTTCATCTCCATTGGAATTTGAATTTGCATATGCATTTATATTTGTCTTTAATTTACTTTGAATCTGCTTTTGAAAAGTTTCCCTATCAACTTTCCGACTTTTCTTTTCGTTGTTAGAAATCTGACCTTTTTTCGCATATGAATAATTGTGGGTCCCAATGGTCTCCAACTAATTATTTTCCTTCTAGTTTTCTTCATCCTGCAACCTGCACAAAAGAAGTCAATAGTTTTTTTAAAAATATATTTCAAAGGTATCTTGTGCTAGAGGTCCCTCAAAATGATCTGTCGAAGTGCCTTCTGATGAGACTCTATTTTTTTTTTTTAATTTCTCTCTTTCTTTTTTAAATTGAATAAAGTCTAAATATTCCTAAGCCATGTCAAAATATTCTTTAATCAATTGAATTATTTATAATGTCTTTTCTTTTTCTGCTTTTGAATTTTCTTCTTTCTTTTTAGGCAGGCTTGATCTTGACACTTGTCCTGTTTGCTAAGCCAGTTGTTGAATACTTTTTTGGAGTTTGGCTATTTCTTGGAAAGGACGCACGATCATCTCTTGTGAACATAAGTTCGTGGTATAGCCGGCCTGCCACTTAATTTTGAATTCCCAAACCAAAGACATGGGTAATGGTTTGGGATAATATTAAATAATTTTGTAACTCCAACAAAAAATCTAGGGTACTTGTAACTTTGCATAAAACCTTATTGGTTTTGTGAATACTGGTCCTTCTATCTTGTTCATGAAATATTTGAATCCCATCTAAGCTTGAGGTGGTAGAATGTCTTCTTGATCTCCATAAAACATTCACCACTGATAAAACCATATAGGAATATTGTGCTATCAAAATTCTTGTGAAATATGAAAACCCATGAATGGTTAAAGGATCTGAATAGAAATGCTCTATACCAAGCATCTCTATAATCTTGGTAATTATATCCATTCGGAATAAATCTAATTGAAAAGTCCTTTTTTGAATAGACAGAATCTCATTCAGACGGTTTGCAAATCTTTTTAATCACCACTTTTGAATAGGCAATATTTTCTGAATTTTTCTCATGGGTGTGATGAATCTTAGTAGAGTTTGAATCCAATAAAATCAACTGATAAAAATCTAAAGAGTTTACTATGTCACTAGTAATCCAATGAGTGTCATGATGAAACGTTCTTTGAATAAATAGGTTGAGAGTATTGAAATCAGGAGTATGCTCATATTGAGTAACTAATAAATGTTCACCATTAGGTTTAGCAAAGTTTGAAGTAGATGAAGAAGAGGTTGTTCGAGTTCTTTTAGGTTGAATAGGGGTAGTTTGAGTTTTAAAGAATGGGGTTTCAGCAGCTTGAATATAAGTAAGAGGGGGAAAATCTAGTAGGGCTTAAAATCTGTTTGAATTTGAAGTAGTAATCTTCATTTCAAAGTCTTTCACTATTTGAATATTGGTGGATGGAGTTTTTTAATATGTTTCTTTCTTTTTTGAAGTACTCATTTGGAAGAACCTGTCAAGAATTCTCTAGTTAAAAAATTTGGCAAAAATTCTCCTCTCCTCTAATGTATTCAATATGAGAATCAAATATAGAGAGAATAGCCTGCTATCTTGCAAATATTTGTTTTGAAACAATATTTTGAACATCTTTTTGCAAAACTTCTTTTGCAGATTTGCAATAAATTATTAAAAGAAACTTTTTATTATATAAGTCATCTTGAAATAAAAATACACAAAACAATAGATAAAATTTTGTTTTTAATTGTTGAATAGTTCTTTTGAGCCTTGAGCCAAACTTCACTATGGAACCTAACTAATTGCTCATTATGTGACCATTGACATAATTTTTCTTTGAGTATGCCACCATATCCTATTTGAAATGCATCTGTTTCCACTATATGAATGCATGCGGATGTGGAATGCATAGACAAGGAGTGACTTGATTTGACTCTTAATCTGACACACTAACCGAGTGTGACTATCAGACCAAATAGGAGGATTCTTTTGTAGCCTTTGAAATAATGGTGCACATTTTTGTCTCAATTTAGAAAAGAAATTAGGAATATAATTCAAACATCCTAAAAATCTTTGTAACTGATTTTTATCCTTAATTTCGTTCGGAAATTTATCTGTAAATTCCAAAATTTTATTAATTGGAATAATAATACTAAATAAATGTAGTGTTCTAAAAATCTTGAGTTTGAAATAATTTCATTTTAGTAGTCGAGACTACTAAACCATTTTTTTTACAGTATTGAAAAATATATTTATATTAGATGTTTAAACTGTTGTTCTAATGTTTCTGAAAATATTAGAACATATCTATATAAACAATCATGAATGTTAAATAAGGGTTAAATATATCATTCATTATATTTTGAAATTCAAATGGAACATCTTTAAATTCAAAGGGCATTATATTCCATTCGTAATGTCTAAATGGTACTGTAAATGCTGTCTTATACCTATCCTTTTCAACAATTTGAATTTGCCAATATCTTGATTTCATGTCAAAATTTGAATACATCTTTGTATTATATAATCTATTTAATAAATCTCTTTTGTTAGAAATTGGATATCTAATCCATTTCAAAACTTTATTGAGTGGCTTGTAATTGATCACTAACGTAGAAAGCAAACAGCTCTAGCCTCCAGGGTGATTTAGATGGTCTAATTAATAATTTTTCTAATAATGACTGAATTTCCTTTTTACAAAATTTTAATAATTCTTGATTCGTTTGAATAGGTCAAGCCTTTGTGGGAATGTCTTTTTTTAGAAAAACCTTCTATATAAGGTAATTCTATCTCATGCTTTTTTCTATTCCAAAAAGCATTAGGTAAATATGAACGAATTTCCTTTTCAAATAATTCTTCTAATTTTGTTCTATTATTTTGAATGTTAGAATCTTTTAATTTTTCTTCTATTCTAGCATATGAAAATTCTTCTTTTAAAAACATGATTTATCTCTTAGTTTGTTGAATAATATTTATCTGTTTGAAAGTATAGGACTTTTGCAATAAATCTATTTCCTTTTTTTTCTTAAGGGATATAAATTTAAATGAAATCTTTTTTCTCATAATTTTTGTATGAATACCTACAGTATCTAAACACATAGGAACAATCTGAGCTAGAAACGATAATTCTCATATTACATCTTGTGCAATATTATCAACTACCGAAAATGCATTTTTAATACAGTATTCGTTATTGCAAACATTTTCTAAGACTTTATGTCTTACTCTCAAAGAAGTTGAATTAGTAGCCAATAATATTTCATTAGTTTTTTGACAATATTTAGTTGGAATTATACTTTTTTTAATATAGTTTGCATTAGTATCACTATCAATCATGCCATGCAAAGTCTGTTTAAATTCCTTGATTCCTATGATAATAAAACAATACCGTTTTGGCATATCAAATTTATGTATGACTTGTAAAAATTGTTGGTCAGAAACTTTTTCAGTTCCTATTTGAATAGAACTTATTTCTTGAAATGAATTAGACTGTTCTTTCATCGAACTAGAAGTTTCTAAATAAGTATTTTGTATTAAAGCTATCTTAGCTTCTAATTCCATTTTTTTTTAATTCTAAGATTTCCTTTTGTAATATTTTTACGTGACTCTTTAATTCCTTTATTTCTATTTGAATATCCTTAGTATTACCTATTTTGAAATTACTAGAAGTATCATATTTTTCTAATAGTTTTGAAATACTAAAAGGTTCTATTATTTGAATAGGCTTTTCTTCTTCTAATATTAATTCTTTTAATATATTTAAATATTCTATTTTTGCATCTAAATCAGTAATTTTTTCAATCATATCAAATAAAAATTCTTTTTTATCTTTTGAAATAACATTAATACACTTACAAGGTTCGGAAAAGTCTTTGCTTGAATATGTACCTATATCATCTTGAATAACATCACTATCACTTTCTTTAGTTAATAATGCAACTAACTTTTCTTTCAAATCATCTTCCTGAAATATTTCATTAATCTTTTTTTCATTTTACATTGATTAGCTTTGTGACCATATCAACCATATTTCCAACAAGTAATTGAGTTATTATCCTTTCTTTTTGTCTTTTTGTAATACTGATTACTACTTTTGTCTTTTATTCTTTTTGGAGCTTTCTTATTAAATTTTATTATTTTCTCATTCTGAGCAGAAGAAGCTTTTATGCCTTTAATTCCAAAAGTTTCACAAAAACTTTCAATTCTCTTTTTTCTAAACCATATTTTGTTGAATCTTTAATTCAGAACATAAAGATAATCTCTCCTTTTTAATAAAAGCAAAGAGTTGACCAAAAGTCATGAAATCAAATTGAATTTGTTCTGTTCCCATTTCTTTTTGTAAATTATCATTATTCTTTGAGAAACCAAAGTTGGTAATCTTGTAATAAAATTTTCTTTCCAAAAAGGAGTATTACAATTAGGTCATCTTAATACCTAAGTCAAAAACATATTTTTATACCATCTAAAATCAAACAGTGTATAACATCTTAAATTTGTAAATTTGTTAAAAATACTTTCGTAGATTGCAATTCTTCCTTAAGATTTCCTACAAAATACATTGCAATAGTGACCATTGAAAAGTCACAAGCATCAGATTGAATAGTATTAATATTCCCTTGATGATCTTCTACTTCAATAGTATGATCAAGAATTGACATTTTGTCAAGAATGGTTAAAGCATTGTTCCACCAATGTTTTAATTGACCTATAAAGCCATAAACTAATGGACAAGAAAAATGCTTTTCATCTATGTTTCTGATTTTATAAGCCATTCTAGCAATTCCCATTTTTTGTAATAAATTTAATATTTCATATTCAAATTTTCCATCAATATTCCATTCATAAATTAAATCTTCATTATAATTATTTAAATTAAATTTAGCTCTTTCTTCATATTTAATATTTGGCAGTGTTGGTTTAGGATAAATAGTTCTAGTTTTTACTAATTTCCAATTACTATTATTATATTTTTTTTCTTTCTTCTTATCCTATTAATTTCTAAATCTTGATTATCCTGGAATTGTTTTTCTATTAATTGAATTTTTTCAATTTCTTCTTTTTTCTGATTCTGAACTTGAGTATTTGTATTCTAAATCTGATTCTTTAGTTTGACAATCTGTTTCTAACCATCTTATTATATTTTTTGAAGTACTGGATTTTGAATCTTGAATATTATTCAGCCTCTAAGATATTCTACTCAGTAAATTGCTTGAATTAGATACTAAATTAGCAGTAATTTCTTTTTCTTTTTTCCTAGTTAAACTCCTAAGTTGAAAATAAGGAATAATTACATCTTGTGGGAATCTAGGAGCCTCATCATGTTCTCATGGGATTGTTAACAAACTCTTAACTTGTTCTCTTTATCAGTTCTTATGGTGAGAACTTGTCAACCAAGATATGTTTATTGGGGAGACACTATTTTCCATACTTATTGCCATTTTGGGTCTTGTTCTATTTGCACATCTTATTGGAAATATACAAGTATCAATAATGCTTAGCTTGTCTATCTTTCATTTGAATTTGCATTATGCATTCTACATTCTAAACTCTGACAATTTCTTCTTTGGACCTTGTAGTCCTTGTTCTTTCTCTTGTTTCATAATGAGAGAATAGTTGAATACTTCCTCCTCCTTCCTACAAACATACTTGCAATCCTTAACAATACAAATTGAGGAATGGAGACTTAGCGACGAGATCTTGAAGAATGGATGCAACATCGCCAACTATCGAAAGATCTCAAACAATGGGTCAAACGATTTGTCTAGCATAAGTGGGTTGCAATTTGAGGAGTAAACGAAGAAGCTACTCCGTAGGGTTTACCTACTAATCTGCGTGGTGATAACTAGTGCCACCTCTGTGAGGACTTAGTCCGTGTGTATGGTTTAGTTAGAGATAATAAGAAAAATTGTCTATAAACAAATTGCTTAGGTATAAGACAGTGAAAAACAAAAAAATTATATAATTAATTTATTATATTAAAAATATAAATACACGTATCCAACGTATGAAATATTTTTTCTTTATTTAGACAAAATTGGTTAAATGTAGAGCTATGTGGGCGGTTAGTACGTGTTTCGTATTATGTTCCACAATTCAACTTCAAGTATGAAAAAGGAAGTCAAACTCCAAGTTGAAGCGCAGAAACAATAAAAAAAAATGATAAAAAATACAAAATTGACCGCACTCCATTAAGACTTTTTTATTCTACATTAGCCATCTCATAAAAAAAATCACTAACTTCTTTCATCCAAGTTGTAGGATGAAGACAACCAGAAATAAAATAATTAGCTGGGGACCATTGAGACCCACAATTATTCATATACGAAACAAGGTCAGATTCGGGAAATTTGCAAAAATAGTAGGTTTTAGAGAAACATTTTCAAAAATAGTAGGTCCAACAAATCCTTTGCAAATATAGCAGGTCAACGGTCTTTGCCCATGGGAAAATACCTAAATATCCCTAAATTTGAACTTCAACGTTTCTCTTTATTTCACCGTCGAGACCGCAATTGTTAGGAATGAATTTAATTGCCAATTTCTCCTCATTGAAGTAACATCCCATCTCACCCATTCTATTATCGTTATCAGCCTATGGGTGAAACTAATGGCATGCTCTCGAGGGACGTAAATTTGGACAAACTGTCGACGAAATTATCCTATACTGTTAGTTTCATATTTCCTTGTTCACGCAACATGTTTTTGCGAGCAGATACTGTAACCCTGAATTAATTTTCCAAAAGTTGAACTGGCATTGAGCCAGAAATTGGGCAGGATGATATATGGTGAATAAATCGACTAACTGTCAATCAAATATCGATATATATATCGATTAATACGTCGATACATATCTTGATAAAATGTGGACGAATATCTTGACTAATATATCGACTAATTGGTTGACTAATATATCGACAAATATGTCGCTAAATATGTGATGTGGAAGAAATGACTAGTACATAGAAACACAGCACATGTGGAAAAATGACATATGTCCAACAGAAGTCGGTAAACATAAAAAAATATGCCATTATACGTCGATAAGAAGTAAACCACACAATATTTGTCGTATATATTGGTTATTTCAAAGCCATATTTTCGGGGTGAGAGAAAAATGAATGGAATATTGTATTTTCTTTATTAATAAAACATAATGTGGGGAATAAATTATAAATATTCAATATAGCAAATTACATAGTGGCATCATTTTTTCTCCCTACAAATGAATGAATTTGAGCAAGTTTGCTGGTTGTGTCTATGTTGTCCATAACAACCACATTTTTTTTCAACTTTTTGCTCATTGGTTGAAGGAAGTCTCTCTTTTTTGCACCTACCACTCTTAGCTCTTGGTTCCGGTGGTCATAGTTGAATAGCTAAAACTTCTTCAGGCACAATCCAATCCTTAGGATCACCAACGGGCACAATAAGCTTTACATAAGCACTTATAATTGCATCAGTGTGGTAAACTAGCGAGCATAAGGTGTAATGGTCAATTTGACGCAGACAAGCTGCAGCTAATGCATGCACACAAGGTAGTTGATCGATTTCAAACACCCGACATGTGCATGTTTTTTCAGGTTAATCGACTGTAGTAGTACGGTTTGCAATGTCCCGTACACACCATCGGTGTATATCGACCGGCTCAACAACATAGAATTGTGCTTCTCTCATCCTAGACTCGATTTCCTTTTCAATGTATGAGGTTGTAATTGTTTTGATTTCAGCAACAGTCGTATGCCTATCGTGAAACTATCTCTGGAGCGTGTTACGGATGTAATCGACCAAAGTATGAATAGGTAATTCCCGGGCATCTTTTAACAATGCATTCAAACATTCTGCAATGTTGGTTTTTATTATGGTATACCGTCTCCAACTAAAATGTACCATTGACCAACATTCAATCCCGACTTCTTTTAAATACTCACTTACCCACGAATTTCGCAGTGCAAGAATTCCAAATATCTCATTGAATTCAGCAAAAGTGTAAGCCTTTGCAGCCTTAAAGTATAATGGGATGACGTCTTCTTGTTTGAATTTGCTCTGAGGTTGTTACTTAGATGATAAATATACGCTCCATGGAAGGAATTAGGGAAAACATTTGCTATACCTTTTGCAATGCTCTTATGTCGATTAGAAACAAACACCAAGCCATCCATATCACCGCCAATTGCAGTCTTCATCCTATCTAAAAACCACTCCCACGATGCGTCATTATTAGAATCAACAATTCCCCAACTAACGGGATATACTTGGTTGTTACTATCCATGCTAGTTGCAATAAGTAATGAGCCAGGATATTTTCCTTTTAAGAAGCAAGCATCCACGGCAATAACTGGTCGCATATGTCTTTGGAATCCGTGAATTGATGCACCAAATGCAAAAAATAGATACTTGAACCTGCCATCTTCTTCTCGCCTGACTTCAATAAGAGTTCCGGGGTTTAACTCATTCATCACGGGTAAATAAGATGGCAGTATCCAATATGAATCCTCAAAACTGCCTCTAACTTCTTCCAATGTAGATTCCCTTGACTGCTACACCTTGTGGTAGGTTATGTTAACCCCCAACTTTGTCCGAATATCTGATATTATTTTCTTCGGTCTATACGGCCAACAGACATTTGTGTACTTACACTTGATCCATGACCCAAGTACTTCGCTGTTAGCCTGCCTATTATGGCTTTGGACCAATGATGATTGGCATGTATGGATGTTGGCATATTTAGTGATCTTCCAAGCTGATGAATTCCCAATGGCAGCTGCATTGAACATCCACGTGGTGATCATTTTTTATGGGCAAGACCGAGATATTTGATAGATATTTTAGTGGGTATTCGATGACCAGTTTATTTTTAATCTCTGGATCTAAGTCTATGATGCTTACGATGTGATTCACCATTTCCGAGAAGCTTGCGTCTTCCTTTAACAAAAGGTTTTCAATCATCTTATAGTTCACGAACCTATGTTCATTCGTGACTGGATCAATACTCCAGTGTCCACCGAATAGCACATGAACAGACCAACTATTATTATGCGCCATTCCTTCAATGATAGCACATTTAAATCAGTTCATTTGCAATTTCGGAACACATGTATTTATTGCAAATGTAATTTACCCATTAACACAATATCCTTTGAACTGCTTCATACGACTATTATATTAATCATCCAAGTTAGGACAATTCATATTAGATAGTCATAGAGGAGTGTACTTGCTACTTAGAGGGTGTTGGAGGAAAAATGCGCCTTGTTCAAAGGTTCGAAAAACTAAAAAAATTGTGCATTGCTGACAATGTCTGAAATGTCCCTATAACCAGTAAAGTTAAGGCGAAGGCAAGAGTGTTTACTGGCATCGTAATATATGTGCTAGGTCACGAGAAAATCTTTAAAAACTAAATATTTGTAAAAATCCATTTCCCGCGCTAGTTCGGGTTTTTGTCCTCTAATTATGCAAAATGAACGGCGCCTAAACCCTCGTCAAAATGTCGGCTGCAATAATGTCGACTTCAATATGGAATAACATAAAAGAAAAATGTTGACTACAACCTTGACTCAATGTCGACTTATATATCGAGAAACATATCAACAAAAATCTCGACCAAAGTGTCGATATAAATGTCGACCAAATCTTTGACAAAATGTCACCTTAACTATC
This sequence comes from Gynochthodes officinalis, assembly GCA_020080225.1. Classification (NCBI taxonomy): domain Eukaryota; kingdom Viridiplantae; phylum Streptophyta; class Magnoliopsida; order Gentianales; family Rubiaceae; genus Gynochthodes; species Gynochthodes officinalis. The sequence continues at coordinate 35,897,494 of CM034619.1, read as the reverse complement.
CAATAAATGTTACTTTTTTTTGGCTCATATGCATATGGAGAAGAAATTTTTTTGATACAACCAACAACATTATTTGCTCACATCAAAGAAGAATGTTTTAACCACATCTATTGGTGGGCATTGAAAGAATCACCCAATGAATGTATATGTATTTGCTTATTTACATACTGTTCATTGAAATAATTTACAAATTTACATAAGCATGCTTTACATTTTGCATCAGCATAGATTTACATTTTTTCTTTCCCTGCTACCTTTCCTATTATTCCTTTCTCTACCTTTCCTGGCGTGAACCCTTGGATAACTTGTTCCAAAAACTCACTACACAAGTTCTTCCCCTTGGATCAACCCAACTGAAATCTTTCCTTGGAGATGGTATGTTCCTTGAAGGTGGAATAGGTCCTCAACCCCTAGATAACCTGTACCTAGAAACCTTGGAATCAAATGAATGGATGGAATCCGAATTTCCTAGGGAACAAATCTAGGAAATCAAGAACAACAAACACACAAATTCCGAATTTGTGTAATTTGCAAGTAATTACAGAAACTAGAGAGCAATTCTCTCAAGCTTGTAATTTCAAGAACCAAATTTTCATTTCATCAAATCTGCCCTCAAGAATGGCCGACGGCCACTATAAAGATACAAGCTAGGGTTCCTAATTAGGGTTGCTCAAGCTAGGGTTTCTTTAGGGCCAAATGGGCTACATAACTCTTTGGGCTACATGACTCAAATTACCATATAATTAAGACTAAGCTCAATGTTCCTAAGGGGTTCTAAGAAAAATAATAGTCAAGCCAAACCCATTATGGTTACAACTTGGAATTTGGCTCCAAAATCTAATTAACAAGACCCAATTACACTTAGTGCATTAATAAACATGGTCTTGTCAATCTTGGTCTTCTCTCCACCCTTTTGGGCCGTTTGGATGAGTCCATTCGGGCTTCCTTCATTTTCTTTGTTCTAGCCCTTGTCAAGTGGATCCGAGCTTGTTCTGGAGACATTGCTATTGACATCATGCTCGTGGTTCGTAGTCTCTACTGTGCTTGTTGGATTCATATCAGTCCCCCCTTCTTCGAAAGGATTCGTCCTCGAATCCAGATCATCATAATCTGCAATGTCAAAAGGAGACAACTCAGCAACGTTGAAGGTAGTACTTACATTGTACTTACCTGGAAGGTCAATCTTGTAAGCATTGTCATTGATTTTTGCGACAACTTGGAAAGGTCCATCTCCACGTGGATGCAATGCCGATCTTTGTAGTGGAAACCTTTCCTTGAGCATATGAACCCTCACCCAATCTCACGGTTCAAAAGTGACTTTCTTTCGACCCTTGTTTGCATTTGAGCATTAGATTCATTCCTCTTCTCAATATTCAGCGAACTCGCTCATGTAACTTTTGGACAAAGTCACCTTATGCGCTTTTTTGGTATGTTTGTGCGGTATGAAATCAATTGGATGTTTAATTCCTCTTTGGGCTGCAATCCAGTGGTAGCTCGTCAGAAATACATCTCGGAATCCTCGCAATATATTAGAAATCTCAACCGGTAGGTTGGATGGCAAGTCAGCACTAAGTAGAACATTAGATTCACAACACTTAGGAAGAAACAAAACACGATTAGTATGCAGAGAAGTATCAACATGTCGGACATTTGCATAAAAATTTGGTTGTTTCTTATTTACTTGAGTCACTCTCTTTCTCTCAATGTGTTCTACTTCATTTAACTCATATTGCTTAGGCTTAGAATTTTCAAATTTTCCTTCTTTTCTCACGCGTAGTGCATAATTCAATTTCATCATTTGCCTAAATTCGCCCTTTAAATGTAATTTAGATTCATAAACTTGAGTAGGTGACAAAGGCGAGAAAGTAGTTTTTCTACCATTAACAAAGAAAGTGTACCTATTACTTCGTCCACTGTGGGAAGCATCCCTGTCAAATTGCCAAGGTCTACCAAGCAATAGGTGACCAGCTTGCATAGGAGCCACATCACACAAAACTTCATCTTTGTATTTGTTGACTGAAAAATTTACCAAGACTTGTTTTGTGACTTTCACTTCTCCACTCTCATTGAACCATTGCAACGTGTATGGATGTGGATGCCGAAGTGTGGGCAATTTTAGTTTATCTACAAGCAAAGTCGAAGCAATGTTAGTACAACTACCACTGTCAATAACAAGTATACATACCTTCTCATTGATGGTGCATTCAGCGTGAAAGATATTCTGGCGTTGAACATTGTTCTCCTTTTTAATCTGAACATTTAAGGATCGCATAGTCACCAAAGATGGTCCTTCATCAGGGCCAAAAACATCTTCATCAGATTCCCCATTTTCTACAAGTGGTGGCATATCTTCATAGTCACTTTCATGTTCACTCACTTTCGATCGTGCCATCACCTCTGACAACCATAATTCGAGCATTAGGACACTCTCGTGCATAATGTCCCTTGCCTTGGCACTTGAAGCATGTAACCTCCCTGGCTGGTTTTCTCACTTCACTTGATTTCTGAGTGTTTGGAACCACGGTTGGAGTAGTGTTTGAGGTACTGGGAGTTGCGGCCTTTTTGAAGTCGGTACTTAAATCCTTCTTAGGCCATGTAGACTTCAAAGTGTCTGAACTTGAAGTCTGTGGGGTTGAAAAGGTTCGGACACCCCTCTCCTTAAGCTGCCTCTCAGCTTTCATTGCCTTGTGATACATCTCATTGAGATCTTCATACTCCTGCATTTCTACAATGTGGGCAATATCCTTCCTTAGGCCTCCTAGAAATCGAGCCATAGTAGCTTCACTGTCCTCCTGAATGTTGACTCGAAGCATAGTAGTCTCCAACTCTTGGTAATAATCCTCCACAGTCCTACTTCCTTGGGTGATCTTTTGTAACTTGTTGAACATCTCCCTGTAGTATTGGTGTGGAACAAATCGCTTTTTCATGAGCTTCTTTAATTCATCCCAAGTACGAACAGGCCCTTCTTCATCACGCCTCCTTTCGGCCTGAATTTTAGTCCACCAGTTACGGGCGTATCCCGCAAATTCAACCACGGCTAACTTGACCTTCTTTTCCTCCGAATAGTTGTGCACTGTAAAAATACTTTCAATTTTATCAGACCATTCAAAGAAAGCTTCAGGATCTTGCTTACCAAAGAATTGAGGAATTTTCATTTTGATACATCCTAAATCGGAATCAATTCTAGGGGTACGGTATTGACTTCCCTGAAATGCCTCGAAGGCTTCATCATCATTATCATGGCCAT